>OZ005651.1:194023797-194728463 GCA_963930645.1 Salticus scenicus | reverse complement strand
CGGACATCTTGTCTTATGGTCTGGGGTGCGAATGCATATTATGGACGATCTCAGCTGCTACGAATTGTGGGTAATCTTACCAGCAACAGGTACACCAGTGAAGTACTGGAGCCTGAAGTCATCCCTTTCATTCAAGGGCTTCCTGTAGCTATGTTTCAACAGGATAATGCACGCCCACATGTTGCAAGGAATGTTCAGATCTCTTTTCATCAAAAAACATACAGTTTCTTCACTGACCTGCTTATTTTCCGGATATATTGCCTGTTGAACATGTGTGGAATTTCATTGGTCGGCGTCTCGCTCGGGATCCTTGTCCTACAGCTTCTACAGATGAATTATGGGTACGCATAAAAACAATATGAAATGCTCTTTAGTAAGTAGATATTCGAAATCTGTTTGACTGTATGCCGCGTCGTACAGCAGCGCATGGTGGCTGCATAAAATAGAGATTTCGGACACTTAGTATAAATAAGTAAACTAAGCGACAAAAAAAAAAAAAAAAAAAAAAAAAAGCCGCACTGCAGAAAAATTTACTTATACCATTTTTATTTGTAATAACTTTAAAACTAATGGTTGAAACAAAGAAAACTGTCATGCTTGAATAATATCAAAGGGATGAAATGATATCTATGTACATTTTTGATTTAATAATTCACTTTATTACACTCTACGATGTAATAAGTAAAAATCTACATAAAACATTCTTTTTCAACGTAATATAATACACATATACTTTGTACTGTATTATGATTTATAATGATATAAACAAGTTATATTTTAATACATGAAATAAAACTATTTATTTGTTAGATCTAAGGAATTTTTTAATAAAAATATGTATTTTACATTGAGTTATTCCACCTTTATATGGAATTACTGCTTTAATACGCAATGGCATAGTATTATGCAGTGTTTTAACATAAATATCAGAAATTTCTCTGTGCTAAATATCATAAATAATTTTTTCTAGTCCTTGCAGAGTTGTAGGCTGCAATTTTTTAATCCTCGACCCTTTCCCGTACTTTTTTATAGGCTAAACATTTTTGAGTGGATTGAGATTAGGGCTATTTCCAAATCTGGCGAAAAAGAAATTCTGCGATATTTTTTGTGGGATTTAACTTAAAATTAAAAAAGATATGATTGCTTACAGAATTATAGGTGATCATGCGATAGGATAGGTAGTTTTAACAATTTGAATCGAATAAACGCATCACAGACGCCCCTTAGTATGCTGCAATATCATCTTGAGATTCTGTTTGCGGGAAAGTCTGAGATACCTTCAAAATAGTTGGTTAGACACCCGTTTTTATAATGGCCGCCTTTTATTTCGAGTTATTTGATCCCTTGAGCTTAAAAATTTGCCCGACTCATTGAAAATTTATGCACCTCCATACCATAATGTACGGAGAATGTGTCACTGTTTTATGCATGCAATTTTCAATAATTCGGTCACAATTTTATCATCTTACTAGTTTTTTTTTTTTTTTTTTTTTTTTTTTTTATCATCCCGAAATAAAATAAATTTGACTCATCAAAGAAAACCAGTTCGGTCTAATAATTAACTGATAATTTTTTTTAATTTTTGGTAAACTGAAGTCTCGTTTTTTTAATTATCTTCCTTAGTAATGGTAGTATCTATCTACCTATCTATCTATCTGATAATGAAAATATTGTCATCACGATAACTCCCGAAATAATACTCCAAACTGAACCAAATTTGGACAGCGAACTTATCTTATAAATATCTTGCATGAGTTTGTTAACGAAGTTGCTCCGACCTTTAGTTTTCAAGTGGTGGCCACTTGAAGATTTCAAATCCACATTGTAAAAAGCATATTTAAAGCCGGATTTGCTTGAATTTGATGTAAATATAGACCACATAAGAGTCACAATCAAGTTTATTAATGAACTTTATCCGCCATTTTCAACAAAGTGGTGGATATTTTAAACTAAGCGGCGCCACTTGAAATCAGGCTACCACTTGAAAATTTAACATCACGATAACTTCCGAAATAATACGCCAAATAGAACGAAATTTGTACAGTGAACTTATCTTATAAATATCTTGGCTGAGTTTGTTAACCAAATTGCTCCACCATTATATTTTCAAGTGGAGGCCACTTGAAAATTTCAAATTCATACTGTAAAAAGCGTATTTAAGACCGAATTTGCTTGAAATTTGATGTATACATATACTATATAAGGGTCAAAACCAAATTTATTAATGAACTTTATCCGCCATTTTTAACAAAGTGCGGATGTTATAAACTAAGCAAGACAACTTGAAATTAGGTTACCACTTGAAAATTTATAAACATGATAACTTTTTAAATTCGGATTCAATTCGAACCAAAGTTGCATAATGATCTTATCCTGTAATTATCTTTGATGCGTTCACTGGACAACTTGTTCCGACATTATGTTTCCAAGTTGCGGCCACTTGACATCACGCTACCCTTTGAAAATGTGCCGTCACAATAACTTTTAAAATACTAAACTGATTCAAAGAAAAGTTGGATCGTGAACTTAAGGTTCAAATATCTTGGATAAGTTCGCTTGACAACTTTATCCGAAATTTTATTTCTAAGTTGCTGCACTTGCAAATTTGTCATTATGATAACTTTTGTAATACTGAATCACTTCGCATCAAATTTGGGTAGTGGATTTATTATTCAAATATCTCTGATAAGTTTGCTGGGCATTTCACTTCGCTTTTTTGTTTCCAAGTGGTGGCCACTTGATATCACGGTACCACTTGAAAAATTTTTATCGCGATAACTTTTGAAATACTGAATTTGTTTGAACTAAAGTTGGACAGGAAATTATTATACAAATATCTTGGATGATTTAGCTGGGCAAGTTTCTTCTGCATTTTTTTTCCAAGTTGCAGCCACTTAAACTGCCACTTGAAAATTTGTCATAACAATATCTTTGAAATACTGCACTGATTCAAACTAAAGTTGGACAGTGAACTTATACTGCAAATATTACTCGGATGTCTTCGGACGGGGCGAGTAAGAACTTTCTTATACTGCAAATATCTTAGATGAGTTTGCTGGGCAAGTTGCTCCGTTATATTGTTTCCAAGTGGCGGTACTTGAAAATTTGTTATTACGATAACTTTTGAAATATTTAATCAATTCAAACCAAAGTAGAAAAATGGATTTATTATTCAAATATCTATCATTTCGGTGGGCAATTTTATCCGCAATTTTGTTTCCAAGTTGCGTCCACTTGAACGCTTCCACTTGAGACTTTGTTATCGTGATAACTTTTGAAATACTGAATTTATTCGAACCAAAGTTGGACGGTTGACTTATCTTACAAATACATTGGATTAAATTACTAAGCAACTTGCTTCACCATTTTGGTTTAAGTGGCGGCCACTTAATTTATCAACACGATGACTTTTGTGATTCTGAATTAATTCGAACTAGATTTGTACAATAGACTTATCTCACAAGTGCACTTGATATATTTGTTTGCCAACTCTACCTGCCATTTTGTTTCCAATTGCCGGTCACTTGAAAATTTTAAATTCACATAAAAAGGTATTTATGAACCGATTTGCTGAAAACGCCATATGTACATAGCCTACATCAATATTTTTACCAAGTCCATTAATAATTTGTAGCCGCCATTTTGGATCAAAATGACGGCTACTTGATGATAAAAAGAAATCAACCTACCCTTCCGAATGATCCACAATGACTTGTTAATATATTTGTTTTATGAAAAATCATAAAAGTCTAGCACATACCATTAATTTTAAACACGTTTCTCCCTAAATAAATGAAATTAGGCCAATTAAAAATCTAAAAAACTGGCATGCTTTGATCGAAAAAAAAAAAAAAAATCGACAAGCATTTTATCAGTTTAACAATGCAACTTGCGAAGTGACGAGCAGTCTTTCCACCTTAATAATAGAGGTTTAGACATTAGAGAGGTTTCATTATTATATATATTAAATGCATTTCTAATGAAAATGCTAATAGTAATAGTGGAGACATATTAACCTATTTTAAATAATTAATACCCTTTGTTAGAGAGTCTGTCAGATATATATATATATATTATCATCGAAATAAAACAGCTTCAAATCTTGTTACGGTTATTTAATAAATTTAATGCAAATAATTATTCTTTTATTATATTATTATGCTGCACAATTTTTTTTTCGACATTTTGGCGTTTAGAATCGTCATTTGACTATTTAGTCATTTGTCCACATGTGTCATTGTGAATTCACTAGCTGAAAACACGTTCATAATTGATGCACACACCCTATGAATATTCTCCTGATAAAGCTCTTGGGGTTTGCTGAAAATGATGGATTATCATTTCATGGTTTTAATTTGACCTTTATCCATCTTCGAAATTATGAATTTAGAAATGGTTTTTTATGTTACGAGGCTTTTATTTATTTTATTTAATTTTTCATTTGGAATAATAATATTCATTTATTTAATTTTTTTTCGTTAGAAATAAAATTACGAATTATTATTAGGCGTATTATTATTATTAAAAATTTATGACTAAATATTAAATATCGAGTTATTAAATTTTAATATGTTTAATATTTAAAAAAAAAAATTTTTTTAAACACATATTTTGCGAATTTATTATATATAAATTTATTATCTAGGTTATTATTGGTATAATAACCAATTGCAAAGCTGAGAAACGTATTTTATTTTTCTTATGAGATTTAGTCGCGATATACATAAGGATATTGAAAAGTTATAACTATTGCGTAGAAATATCTGGATGAAATTTATTCTTCATATTAATTATCCTTATGTCAAAAAAAGCAACTGCCAGATTAATTTCGCCGTAAATTATCTTCAAAATATGTGGCTGGTGTCGATCAGTTTGTAAGCCTTGTTATTATGCTAGAGTTAAATTTTTCTTGGGGCATGTACATATTAAAATTTGTAACAACTTTATTTATTTATTTATTTATTTATTCAAATGGTAACACTTAATTTTGACTACATTTATGAGTTTTTGAGATGATGCCAGTATTGTTAGTTCGGATAAAGGTATACATTATATATTTTTAATTATCTTTTGATTGAGTTACAAACGAAAATTTATTAAAAGTTCATCCACACATTAAGCAAAAATAATTAAGGTCTCATGCAGAAAAGTATTATATTCATTCAGATAATAAAGCGAAAAAAGTAGACAATTTTAAATGTAAAATAAACTAAAGTAATGCTAATTACAAAATGATGTGTGTATCTACTAAACCTACTTGAATAACCCTTTTAATTCCTATGTTACGCATGGATATAAATGGCACAAATAATAGCATGGGATGGCCCTATAAGAAAATAAATATAAAGACTTAACTCAAAACATAATGTTAGGAATGAGCTATAAATATGAAAATGCATCTTTTTGAAGATGTCTGTCCTATTCGCACAAAAATTAATATAGGTCATAATTCATAATTTTGGAATATGAATTTATTGATAAATATCATAATTAAAAAAATGTTTTTTAGTCAAAAATATGCATGGAAAATGTTTAGGCACTTCATTATAATGCATTAAAAGATGAAATTTGAATTTAATAATTTTTCGGGAAGAAATAAATGTCTGTCACAGATAATATTAACATCCCCAGAGTTAGACAGCTTATAACTCCATAAAAATTTGAGAGAACTATATAAACTATACCCTTTTTCCTTGTTGATTTGATCCAAAAAAAAAAAAAAAAAAAAAAAGGAAGAAAGACGAAAATTTGTGGTATTATTATTTTTAAAAGAAAGTTGGCGCGAGTTTTAATATGTAGGGAACCCCCAAACAAATTCTAAAATAAACTAGACTTTATAACTAACCGATAACCACTATACCGAATATTTATTCGACAATTTTTGGAGAAATTATTCGGGGGAGGGGGTGACTCTTTCTCTGACTGTACGTAATTTTGTAAATTACAGCTATTAATAATGATTTACCAGGTCTAAGGAAGCAGTACATTGAAGAAATTCACATGCATCATATCTCCCCGTTCAAGCAGGGGTGGGTACTGTAAAATTTTAATTGCTACTATAAAGGTAATGGCGATATCTGAATAAAATTTATTTTGTATATTAATTTATTTATATTTAAATCCTGTTGTAAATTACAGCTCTTAGTGTTGATTTGTTTGGTTTTAGAAAGGCGTAGCTGGAAGTAACCCAAATTCGGTCTATTCTGTAGTGACATACATCCAGCGGTCAGTGGTGAGAGAAATGTATAACTCTGGATTATGACTATATAGAGAGCTTATAAAACCTATCTTCGTCGACAGCCAAAGTCTATGAAATATTGTTTTATAGTGTTACTCATTACCTAATATATATTTTTAAGTTACGTTTTCACATTTGAAAAAATTACAACTGTGAAATTTAGATTTAATTATTTTAATCTATTTCCTTTTACAGCTAAAGAATACGTAAAATGTACTTAGTTCATGTATCACATTTTTAAACTTAAAATACAATTTTTAGGAAACGAGTACAAATTTAATGGTTATGAATTGCCTGAATGTGACAATAGAATTAAAATAATAATAATAATGATAATACATTAGGTAATAAATAATTCCGTAAACTTTTTTCATAGAATGACATGAGCTTTGGATGTAGGCGCAGGCAAATATCGTACGTTCTTAAAAATAGCGAATAAAAATTAAGTTTCTATCTTGATTTAATTTCTGTAATAATAAAATTTTATGATATCCTTTCATACAAATAAGTTGCCCAATTATCATTGTAGGGATAATAATCATATAATTGTCTGGAAGCTGTTTGATTTATTTTTAACAATATGAGAATTAATTTCGTCGAGTTAAAATGTTATATAATTTAAAACTGATTAAATTTTATCTATAATTTTACATAATTTCTTAAACGGTTATAGTCTTTGTATGATTTCATCTATTTATATTTCGAAAATTCATCCTGTAGTGTTAACAAGTGTAAGCTAACACTACAGGATTGTATTACTTCTTAAACGACTATAGTTTCCGAATGACTTCAGCCAATTATATTTAAAAAACTTTCCTGTAGTGTTAGGTAATGTGATATAACTCTACCGGACTACCTTATGTCTTAGACGATTATAGTTTTTGACTGATTTCATCCAATTACATATAAGAAACTCGTCCTGTAGTAATAGCCATTGTGTGTAGTGTTAGCCATAAGATGAGATAATCATCTCTATAAAAGTTTTCGTTAAAAACTTATCTGATATTTAAAGAAACCGGAAATGAAAGACATCTTCCTATCAAATGAATAAAAATGCTCATAAAATGGAAACATCTTTATGTTCGTAAATAAGACTTCTTTTAACCATTTGCGGCACTCTGTCCTCGCTGCGAGAACGCAATTATTAAGTTCCAAGTGCAAAAGCTCATCCCGGAAATTTTTTAGCAAAGTTTTATTTTTATAACATAGCAGAAAAGGTCGTCAATTTTTTTTTTTTTTTTTTTTTTTTTTGATTTTGTTCGTGAATCCCGATGGCAGTGTAATTTAAATGGTCCGAATTACCTTGCGCCGCAAAGGGTTAAACCAAACATTTAATTCTAAATGGTTTGTTATTACCGAGTACTTTAGTCTCCACAATGTTTTACTCAGATTAATTCAAGTTGTATATTAAATTAAATCATAATATTTATTCAAAATGTGTAATTTTTATATAAAAAATGGACGTTCTCACAAATTTTTGGATTTTGCCTTTCAGCCAGAAACATATTCATTTATTTATTCTTTTGATAGCGTGTATTTTCTATTAAACCATATATTCCCCCTCCCCCCCAAAATTTGGTATTATTATTTAATGAAATTTATCTCTGATGATATTCTTGTATATGTGCGTGTGTAAAAAAGAAGAAAAAAAAAAGTCAACGAGAAAGAGAAACTGCAATAAAAGCTCCAATAATATTTTTCTTGAATAGAGGATTGTCAAAAATTTTCTGGATTTCTGTACTCTACTGCAGTAGACTTCTTCCTATGAAACATAATTAAAAAATACATACAGGATTGTGTAATGTAATTATTAAAACTTCAGAAAAAAAAATTCTCAGATATTCTAGGCAACATTTAAATTTACTTAATAGTTTATCATTTGTCCCTCTGCTTGCCTTATGATTAAAATCTAGTTTAATAATCGTTAACTATTATACTAAATTTTCACTTTAGATTTCGACATTAGTAATGGATGTAAATTTTTGATAATTTGGCGATCGTAAACTGTTGTTTAATCCACACATGATAAAAAATAGTGAATCGTGAAAATAGTTTCATGATTTAAAGCTTATAAATGAAGTATCGTGAATAATTGAAAGACAATGAATGCAGAAGTTATGATCTGAGAATTAAACATACGAGGATGAAAATGAAGATAACTTCTACCAAGCAAAAAAATTTCAATTTGTGTTTTGTGAACTCATAATTTATGGTAATAACAGAATGCAAAAGAAAACGATTTGATAAAACAGAAAACATAAATAATAAAAAAAAAAAGCAGACACAATAAAATAGCTTATTTTTTATCAACGTAAGCTTAATTTTAAAGTAAAATATTTTGTGTGAAAATGTAGTAATAAAATTTGGTGATTGGATCGCATCTACGCAAAAAATAAAAAACAAATTGAAGGTGTACAAGATGTTTTTTAAATACTCTGATAATTACATAAAATGGAAATATTTTCTGCAAGACATTACCGTGATGCCGCGCAGCTTCAAGTTTTTTTTTTTTTGTACGTTTCTCAATGGAAATTATCCGTTTTCTGGGTTCTAGGCAGAATGATATACGACATGAGATTTATGATTCTCCATTTTCCTGGAAATTTCACCGTAGGATACAAACATTTTTCTTTATAATACAAACATTTCCCTATACACTGCAAATATAAACATTATAATGTTCCAATTTTTCTTGTAGTGGTCACGTGTGAAGAGTTTTATAACAAAATACTGATAAAGTCCATTGCCCATTGCCCACTGAGTACCTGTTTAGGCATTAAACCTACTCAACCTCAATAATTCAGTGATTTTTATACATTTATATGAATATTTTTTGATCGATTTAACCCTTAGTTGCCGAGTGTTGTCTTTCGGCAACATACCCACTTTTGTCTTCTAAAGTATTATTAGAATAATATTGAAGCTCTAATGCCTCATGTTTGCCGACTGACAACAAATTGCGTTTTAGATGTAAACCATAGTTAAAATAAAGTATGATTTTTTAAAGTATTTTTCCCGTGATTTATTTGATAGTGGTAAGAATGAAACATTTTTAAAATGATTTAAAAAATAATCAGGCATTTAAGAGTTAAGATTACTTACAGATAAACATTCATGATATAGGAAGAAAGATTCTATATTCTACAACAAAGAATAAGAATTACGGAAAACTGAGTTGAATTCTGTTAGTGATTCCTTCACTAGAAATGTGTGTAAAAAATCAATAAATTCATAAATAAACAAAACCAGCTGCTGAAGTTCATTATGATAAAAAATCCAAAGTTTATAATACCGACTCCGTAAACTACATGAGTATAATTTTAAAATCTAATTTAAAATTTATATACTGAAAGAATTAGCAACAAGATATGCAATTTTAATTATTGTTTTAAACAATGTGCATTTGTTTATGAACACTTTAGTAGTACTTTTTATTCAAAGGTCAGTAAAATTCATCTACATATAAGGCATATTTATGTATATTCTCAAATAGTGAAGTCTCTAAATGTTTTCTAAAATCACGCAGCTAGATTTTGAATAAAATTTCTTTTTCATTCGCTATAGATTTTAAGAAGCGTTATGCTTTTCAACTCTACTTGAAAGAATATCCGCTGCGCTGACAGACAATACACAGAGTTCTCTGAATATTTAAATTCTCATTTGCTCATAAATATGTACTTTGAAGATACAGAAAACCATATAGCGCATGGTAAAAAAAAAAAAAAAAAAAAGGTTTTTTACGCTTTTTTTCTGAAGAATGATTTTGCTTTAACATTTTCATTTTAAAGAATAAAAGTAAGAAAAAATATATACAGTTGGTAACAAAAGTGTCCGAACACTAGCGAAAATTTTTATTTAAAAAAAGTACGCTTAATACAGTTTTGCTAAATAAATCCTTGTAGAATCCTGTTCTTAGACTGGCTAAGAACAGGATTCGACAAGGATTTATTTAACAAAACAGTATTAAGTGTACTTTTTTATATAGGAATTTTTGCTACTGTTCGGACACTTTTGTTACCGACTGTACATAAAACATTTTAAACGTTATTTAATAAAACATTCAATGCTCATGTTATGCATCGCGCTATTTAGTTTTTTACATTCGGTAGTAAAATTACTGAAGCAGACATCCACATTTTCCACACACACATATATATATATATTAGCTTGATCGCTAATTTTTATCATCAGCTTACTTTTTTATAAAAAGCAAAAAGGCGGCCTGGTCGGTCGGGAACTTTTTTCTGGATCTTTAGGTCCCAGGTTCGAATCCTGGTGCGGGCATGGATGTTTGTGATGTATTATGTCTACAAAATACTGTGCACTTGTTTCTGTACATTTCTGTAATATAGATCAATCTAGACGAAAGTCATTGCAACTATAGGTCTCAAAGCTGTCAAACAGCATAAAGACTAAGATCATGACTCGAAAAATATTTACTTAACAAAACAGTATAAGGTGCACATCTTTTAAATGCGAATTATTGCTAGCGCTTCAATAATTTTGCTGCCGACTGTAAAACGATATCTTTTCAAAATTTTAAAATATTAAATTACATTTTTCGAAACAGTATTTTTATACGATAAATTTTCATGATGAATAAAGTTTTTGTAAGTACACACCATAAACTGCATTATTTTAGGTTGAAATATTTCAGCATGACCCTACATCAATCAAAATGAAGCTAGCACAAGTGACGCTTGAAGGTAGCAGTGTGTGTTGCTACAAATTTATCTGACGCTTTCGCAATGGATTTTTGAGCTTTCGGTTTACTAAAACAAGCTTTCTTAAAATGTCATCAAATAATACTAAATTGACCCAAGAGGATTGTGATCACACTGATATGGTAAAACTTACTAAATGTTACTTTTAAGGAAAACTTGAGTTAGAGCTTTAGTCACAATTTTTTAGTTTTAGTTTGTCGCTCTACGTTTTTTTTTTTTTTTTTTTTTTTTTTTTTTTTTTTTTTCATATTTATTTATTTATTTTTTTTTCCATTGCACTTAGACCGGGCCTACCACATAAAGCGGATTCCAAACCCCTATGAACAACCATGCTTCTAAATCGAGACTCGAACTTGGCGTCTGTTATAGCTGAATGATAGAGGCTAACTAATTAGCCATTAGATAGGCGCTATAGTTAAGAATAAAAATCATAAAATAGAAAATGTTGTTGCAAGAAATAGATTCTTTTTATATTAAAGTTAATTATTAAAAATCTTTTCCATAACATGCGAACTTACACGTTATGTCTTAAGGACTTTATCTGTGTTATGTTATAAAAGACCTCACATTGGATCACTGCAGGGTGTTTTGGGAGTAAGGCCGATTGACTACTCTAGGGCCCTAGGCCTGAGGGGGAGTGCCTTCTGTGGGGGATCTTTCTAAGGCGTCCTTGCTCGCATTTACGCAAGTTTCGGAGAAAACCACAGAACTCTCTGAACAGCTAGGCCGACGAGCACGACCTGGGATCGAACCCTGCACTTCACTGATCACTACACGGAAAACTGCAACATTGTAATGTGTATTGTTGGGAAAATGTTTGTACTCTAGAGAAAAATGTTTGTATCCCATGGGAAGTTCACAGGGTAGGGTTTATCCTCGAACCCCAAAAAACGGATATTGTCCATTTGAGATTCATTCCAAAAAGATCTACAACTTGTGTAAAGGACCGTGAAATGGTGTAATACTTTATGCATAATACAGTCACGCCCCGTTTTTTGTCATCTTCTAAAAATTATACCTCTGAAATTTATTGCGTAAAATATTGCTATCGAGTCATCGGTGGGATTATTTTAGATTGTATTTCGAAATATAAAATATTGATAATTAATGAAATTACACTTAAAATGCAATAGTATTCCAGTTACAGAATTAAACTGTTTGTAGAAAAATTAATAGTAATATTCCAAAATGCTAAATAAATTAAAAACATGAAATTTGCTGCTATATAGGAATTATTATTATATTGAGAATTAAGTTGTTTATCTATCTTCATATATATGGAGTTGTCTGGTAGTGCTTTGCTTACCTAAAGTGAAATGTTTTTTACATTTTTATTTTATATTATTTATATGATTTTTTTGAGCGAAAAAAATGTAAATAATATTCTTTATTAAAAAGAATTTTTTTCTTTATTAGTTATGAATTTTTTAAGTGGGTTTGGGTGGGATCGGGAGCTGTGGCATTTTGATAAATCATATGGTGACACCAAAGTATATGATTTTATTTATTAATTATTTAATAATATTTTAAAATTATGTTAATCAATATCTGTGTGCTTTTCGCTTAAGAATTAACAAAAGAATCGTATAATGTATACACACACACACACACACACACACACACACACACACATATATATATATATGTAAAATTTTAAAACATATAAATTATTTTGTTATCTATTCCTACCTAACGGATAATTTCACTTAAAAGCTGTATTCAGTTTTAATGCATCATGAAAAATAATTATCTACAATTATAAAGAAGTTTTAACGAACCATAAAGCCTTTTTTCTTATTTTACTTGCTTCGGCTTCTACTAAAACTATAATTTAAATAAAGGCTTTAATTAATTTATTTAATTCTGTACGACGATGCTGCACGTGACTTTAATTATCCTTTATATTTTCTAGAGAAAAAGTTTATGAAAAAAATCTAAAGGTAACCAAATTAAATATTTTAAATGAAATTGTTCGCACCTGAAAACATTATTATTATTATTATTACTATATTATAAAATTCTCTTTGCTAAAAAACAGAAAACAGAAGATTTTGTTTTCTTAAATGTATTGCTTTTACGCACAATTCGTAAAATGAAAATTTTAATATCAATTAATATTCTTTATTTTATTTTATTAATTTTTTAAGAATATCCTAAGGCCATAACGTATACAGTGATTTTTTTTCTCCAACTCATTTTTACCCGTGAACTCCAGAGTTTAAGAAAATTCTGCATTGAAATCCTCGAAGTATTTGCAATTCTCAATTTCTGTTTTCCAAACTGAAAAAAAAAAAAAAAAAAAAAAAAGAAAAGAAAAAAGAAAAGAAAAGCCTGTGAAACGAGAAAGAGAGAGAAGTTTTATGAAGCTAGAATAGTCCGAATACTCCGACTGTCAAAGTAAAATACTTTTGTTACTTCATCATCTAGAGTGTTTTTTTCCGTTCAGCTATCCACACCAGATGGCGCTCTATCATACTGGACGTATTTAATTACCATCATGTGAGTCCTTTTAATTTAAGAGTTAGAAAAATTCATATGCAACAATACTTTGAGATGATTATTTAATAAATTGGCTAAGACTAACCATAAAAATTAATTAATCCGTGCAAATTAATAGTGTGATGCGGACACATGCAGCTATTAAAGAATAATTTAGAAAATTAGTGCATTAAAAAAAAAAAAAAAAAAAAAAAAAGAAAAATCATATAGAGAAAGGGATTATAAAAAAAAATTATTCTTTTAAAGTAGTTCTTGTCTCCTTCTTTTAATTTATTTCAGAACTTTTTTAATGTAAAGATGCGTAACAAATCATAATAGTAAAACTTTATATATATATTTCAATTTATAACAAATTACTGCTTTAAAGTGTTAAGAATTTACAATGGCATTTCATTTACAAGTTACGCATAAGGTGGGCAGTACATTAAATATTTGTGCGTAATATGGTATATTCAATATGCATTTGTACATTGTACATTTTACTATCTATTAAAGAGTATTTGAATATCGTATCTAATATACATTTCCCCCTTAAATATTGTATATTTTACAAAAACATTATACAAAAGAAAAAAAAAAAAAGAAAAGAAAAGAAAGAAAGAAAAATAAATAAATCTAAAATTTAATCCCAGTTTTAAAACAAGAAGCTTGCCGTACAAACTCATTTCAAATGCTGTCCCCCCCCCCCCCAAAGGTACATGTTGATTACTGACTCTATATGCTGTCTGGTGGACCACGTGGAGGAATGTAATTAAAGGGGCGTTGGCCATTAAAAAGCTCTTTTGTAAATTAATGTTTTAAATAAAAGAAATTTTCCATGCATGTGCATTAAAATTAAGTAATTTTAAGTTTTCTAAAATTTCTTAAAAAGAGTAAAATTTAAAAAATAAAAGACAAAATTTTAATTTTATTTAGTGAAGTGTAAGTTGGATAAATTTGGTTTACAAATCTTAACGCAACATTGCGATAATACAGTAATGAATTCCAATGAAATATATAGATTTATTTTAGAATGAAAATAAATTACTTTTCAGGAGACATTCTTTTCTGAGATATTTTCATATATCCCCCACCCCTACAATTTATGTTCTTTGTCATTTGAATATCAACACATAAACTAGCCCTACCAGAGGCCGAGGGGTTATGCTGTGAAAGCTAGTAGATGGGAATTGCCGGGTTCAAACCCAAGTCGTGCTCGTTTACCTAGCCGTTATCGATTTTCTTGAGTTTTTCATAGTTTTCTTCGAAACCAGCATGAATAATGGCTAGGTTCTCTTTAGAAATAAGCCCACGGAGGCCATTCTCACCAGGCGTAGATCCCTCGTGTAGTCAATCGGCTCTGTTAACCTTAATATCACACCATAACCTAAACATGAACTCGTATTTCGTATTTATCACAAAACTTTCTTCTATGCTTTCCTACACGAATTCATGTAAAACAAATTATCTATTAAAACTTTTACTTAGCAATATTATTTTCCATGGTAATAGAAGACGATTTTCATATCAGAAAAGTATACTCTTAATATCTGCAGAAAATAATTCTGAGCGCTACAGACGACATCTTAAAAAATAAATTAATTAATTAATTTAAAAAAAACCTTTTTTCAGGGTTTTCATTCTTTTGAAGCTGAAATAAATTGATAACTTTGTTTCATATTATTATACGTATAAAACTGAACCAATTTTTCTTAAGGTTTTGTGAGTCTTTTTGAAAATTACTCTTATAAAAAAATATACCCCTGGAAGAGTTACCCCCCTCCCCCTTCCCCAGGGAGGGAAGTAATAATCTTAAATGTACAAAAAAAAAAAAAAAAAAATACTCTGATTGCCTGTTATTGTTTGAAATTTTGTCCTGTTCTGCCACATTAAAAATTATGAATAATAAAAAAAAAAAAATAAAAAAAAAATGAGGCGATAGCTAAAAGGGGACATATTACTTTTAAAAATGGGAAAATGAAGAAATTTTCGATCAACTTTCAATTTTTTTTTTTTTTTTAATGAATGAATGAATGCATGTACAAACAATTTTTTTTTTTTTTTTTTTTTTTTTTGTGTGTGTGTGTGTTAACTAGTATGAAATTACTCTATTGATTAAAAATATTATTTTGGTTTATTTTAAAAAAAGAAAAATATTTTATTGCAGGATATTTAAAAAAAAAAAATTCAAGGGTGCTTTTTCATTGCGCGTATGATATTTCAAAAAGTATTTGAGATATGAACTTAAAATTTTTATCAACAATACTTTTTGACATAATAAATGAAATGAACTAAAAATAAGAAATTTTGTTCAATAGAGGAAAAAAAAATATGCTTGTGGAAATAACAAAAAAATTTAATGGTAATTTAATTATTGATTAAACTCCATATTATTAAAATAATTAAAAACTTTTAGTTCAGATTCTTAATTTGAATGCTTTGCTTCATTTAATGTAAAAATTTTAAGCATAAAGGAAATTGTAATTGAGATATCCTGCGCGCAGTGAGAACACACCCTTGAATGTTTTAAAAAATAATCTGCAATAAAAATAATTTTTATCTTAAAGTAAATCAAAATAATATTTTTGATCAATAGAATAATGTCAAACTAGATAACAAAAAAAAAAAAAAAAAACATATGCATGTTTTACATATGCATGTCGAAATTATTTTATATTTTAATCTGCAATCAATATCGAAAAAAAAAAAAAAAAAGAATTATTTTTATATTTATTTCTAGATTTAATATTTAATTAAAACTATGTTCATTATGTTAAATAATATTTAAATTAAATTTTAATTTTTTAGTTTTATGTAATAATTTGGTAAAAATGAAAGATGGTCAATTGGCTGTAAAATAAAATCCTAGAAATAATTATTTTGAATAGTTTATATGTTTCATTTTTAAAACTAATTTATCATTTTCAAGCAAGAATCAAACGTAAGTTTTCGCAACTTTTAATTTTACTTTAGATAATTTAATTAACCTAATTTTTTTTTCTTATTCGAACTACTGACCATTTTTAAACATAAATTTTGCTTCTATAGATTGATTGATTAATTTTTGATTACGCTAATGATAATGTTCTTGAAACAGTTATTAACGCGTTATATACGTAATATTTTATGTATGTTTTTATAACACTTATAAATTTCTAGCAGTCGATAATATTTTCGAAATTTAAAGTTTACAGAGACAGATAGACACTTTTTAATTTTTTTAGAATCATCTTTTCAGTTTAAATTAAAAATAAATGAAGAATTGGGGTAATTAAAATTTAAAGTTAAGATGTTAAAAGTCTTTCTGAGTTAAATGCGTAATGTGTGTAAAATAATGTAAATTTTAATCATGTAAAACAAAACATGCATATTTTTATTATTGTTGAGTGAGAATACAAAAGAAATATTTCATGCCAGACGTTAAAAGCCAGGTTGTTTGTATAGGTGTTTAACAACTCAGAATATTCAGTATATATTCTGAATGGATTTTATCATTCATGCATATTAATACGTCCCGGTTTCATTTGCGTTATAAGATAGCTATTTTTCTCTATATATATTCAATGAATAAAAAAAGATCATTATCAAAGTTCATCGGATTTTCCTCGAAAAGGAATGTCCGTTACTACTGGCCCGCTGACCGGCTGGTATGTTGTGCGTGTAAACAGATTCAACTAATTTAGCAAATAGCTGAATTAAAAGGAAGCTTAATTATTTTTCAGAAGCTTAATAAACTTTAAAAAAACATTAAATGTAATCCTAATGTTATCGTTCATTTATTCTATAACTACACGCAAAAACTGAATTGTTGTATGACCAAACATATCATTATAGATATATTTTAATTATAATTATCGAGTTTTAAATCACTAAAATAGGCGATTGACAACTAGAAATGAAAATTCTAAAACTGTTTTGCGTTAGCTTTTATATGAAATTTACTTATTGTAATTTTGAAATTTACTTATTGTAATTTACAGCGTTGTCTCCGAGCATTAAATGGACGCTTCTTTTGCCTTTATGGAAAAAAAAAATAATAATAAGAGATTCTTTTAATTTCTTTTATATTTTCAGTTCAAAATAATTTGAATAATTTCTACTGAGTTATTAAAATGTAATTTCAACTCAAAAGCAAATTGTTTATTGGCAAATATTATTTATCCTCGGAATAAATAAAATAAAATATAAAAAATTTGTACAAAAATAAAATTTATATTTTTACTATAAAAACTACCATTTATTACTATTATTTATTGATCTTTTCTAGCAAACACAAAAAAAGCGACTGATTTATGGAGTGGCTCATTCCTGCAAGAGATATACTCAATTAACCACTGGTTGTTATAAGCGGGTGATAAAAATATTGATCTATTCATGCAAATGTATTATTGAAATAATTACACATTTGTTTAAGAAGCAACTAAATATGCCTTAAATTACCTTAAAATGGGATAGATTCTGGAAATAGAATATCACTGAAACAAAACAAAAAGAAAGAAAATAAAAGGAAGAGAAAGAAAGAAATCAAGCTTAATCTGAAAAAAAAAAAAAAAATATATATATATATATATATATATATATATCAGGTATTACAATAAACAAGAACGTACAATCAAGAACGTACGCGCATTGACGATTAACACTTTCAAATTGTACGTGCTTGTTGTATCTTATAACTTTCAATGCTCATTGCCTACGTTGTCACACAACAGACAGAAGTACTGAAAAGCATACAAACAGATAAACTAACTGAATTTATAATCACTCTTAAACATCTTTGGAAAGTGTTAAAAATCCTTAACGAAAAAAGAAAATGCAGTCGTTAGATTCTAATTACAGCCCTTAATATACCTAAATATTTCAGTGTAACCGGTAAATTTGAAGGTTAACCATATCTCATTCTCTACAAAACATTGTTTTAGTACATTAACAATAAATGTCAATTTTTTATGATTTTTGCCGCAAAAAGTTATTTAAATGTGATTTATTTAAATGTCTGCAGTAAAACGCAATGCATTGGCAACGTTTTATAGTTATTTATTTATTTATTTAAGTGTCCTTGTACACAAACCTTTTGTACAGGACCTATGAATTTTATTTTAAATTGGTAACATTCCATAGTGAACTTGAATAATATATATCATTAAAAAAAAAAAAAAAAAAAAAAAAAAAAAAAAGAATCTGAAAATACTTACGGACGCTAGAGGCGGCAGACGGACAGATAGACAGGGGCAGTCGGACAGACAGATACACAAATTCAAATCATATTCACATTTAAAAAATGTTAGAAACTGTTATAAACGCTTAATATAAACAAAAATGCAATTCCAGCGAATTTCCAATAATAACCCTTAATATAACTGAATATTTTTGTGTAGATCTGTAAATCTTAATATTAATCATACTGTATTCCATAAAAAGCATTTTTTTGCGCATGTGAATAACATATTTTAATTTCATTAAGATTTGTGCAATGTAAAGTTATTAAAATATGGTTTATAGAAATACGTCTCATAGTACACAAAGTTTTGAATTATTTTCGGCTGACCCTGTGCACAAATCAGTGGTGGTATTTACTCCATTTTCGGTAAAAAAAAAAAAAAAAGAACAGATAGTGAACTTGAATTATATATGCCAATTTCATTAAGATTTGTGTAAAGTAAATGTATGAAAATATGGTTTAGAGAAATAACTCTCGTATAACGCAGTGCTTTGAAAATGTTTCGGGTGTACCTGTACACAAACTATTCGAGGTATTTACTCCATTTTCAATAAGGAACATCTGATAGTGAACTTAAATAACATGTATCAGTTTCAAGAAATTCCATGAATATTTACGTGAGTTTGAGTGCAGACAGAGAGACAGACAAGGCAAACCAAAGTTGTGAGGTAGGAGTAGTGTCGAGTCGAAGAAGTAAAGGTCGCAGAAGGAAGTCAGAATTGAAGTTGATAGCTTCGAGTTGGTTGAGGTTAGGGAAGTTCTAGCTAGATCCAGCATAGTTTGGTGATGTTAAGGGTGAAATTGCTAGTTGAAGGTGTCGAGCAGAGGTGAATTTGGGTTACTATGGAGTGTCTAGTTATTGGATCGCCAGTTAGATAAATTGAATACAGGATCTACGTACATTGTGAAGAAAGATATAAAGATTGAATGTGGATAGTTTTAAAGAAGTAGCTGGGTAAAATGAAATTGAATTGTATTGTCTATTTTGGAGAACTTTAAATAGAATGATTGTTGTGTCGTCGTGTGGTGTTTGTGTAAGCAAATAATATGTGATGGAGTTGCGGATTATATGTGTTAGTGTAGCTGGATAAGGAATGAGTATTAATTAGCCGTGGCAGAAAGAAGTATTACAATTTGATTTTGGAATCGATAAAGTTGTCGTGGTAATTAGTACAATAAAGACTATCTCGAATGTGGTAAAGCGTTCATCGTCGTTCTAAAGGTACCCGATCAAGTCACTGGTGAATATTACTAAGCTTCACGTGTTGAGACATATTTCTTTATAATAGTTTTATGTTATTTAAGTTAAAATATTACTGAGTTCTTTCGTAGTCCTAAGCCCCTCTTATTAAAGTTGAATAAAGTTAATATCATTGTAAATTTTGCCTTCTGATTGTTTTTTACGCTGAACATAATCACGATGAATACAGCTGAAGTCGAAGTAGAGACTTCATAAAGTCAATAACATTTTTCAACCTTGTTAGACAGCGTTAAAAAAAGGGAAGAAAGGAAAGATAAGAAGGGAGAAAAATCATGCTCAATCGAAAAAAAAAAAAAACACTTAGATTTAATTAAATGAAAGAATAGTGGCATTTTTCACAAGTTAGACAGCTAAACTGAAATATCTCAAAAAAGAATGATTGCAGAAATACGGCATCAAATAAATAAATAAATAAATAAATAAATAAATAAATAATAATAATAAAAAGAACACTGAATAGAAACAATTCTGAATGAACTAAATATTAAAAACTTTGAAAGTTACCGGAGGTATTTTTCTCATTTAAGCAAATAAATAAAAAAGATTACAAAGAAAGATTATGGAAATTGAATGTCACCGAAAAAAAAATCTTAGACACAATCTCAAAAGAGGCAAATTCTGATTCATCTAAATATTATGTAATATAAAAACGTTGGGGCATCTCCTAAAAAATTCTTGCTGAGAAAGTTATTTATAATAGACTCAATTTGTATTTAAATAATTTAATTTCAATACGATGCTCATTATATTCTCATAAAATGTAAATAATATTACACTGATGTTCTGTATAAAATTACATATGTTAATAAGATTTTTAACCCCCAAAATATTTAAGAAAACTGGGTATCTAAAAAAAAATAATAATAATAATAAATAAATAAATAAAAAATAGTGCTTTACTTCCATAACTAATTATTTATTGATACCTTGTTAAATGAAGCCTTCATTCCTTGTGATTGGTCACTATAATGATATAAAATAAAATAATTATTATGACTATAATTATATACACATACGCAGACACACACACACATATATATATATATAGCCGATTTACACGTGCCTTGCTATATGTGTGGTAATTTTCTATTAGTTATACTTTCATTTTTTTATTTCATCTTTCAAATTTATTTTACATTTCTTCGCAAAGGTAAACGTATCTTATAGCGTTTCGCTTAATATGTGACCATTATGCTTAGAATTTTATGCTCTCAGAAAAATTGTACGTTCCAAAGGAGAAAATTCTTCAGCTTTTGAGCGTTTTTAAATCTTTAAATAAGCTTATCATTGATCCTGTATTGGTGTTAAAGAATTTGATATGGATAGACATTCTTCTTTATTGTCAATTTGTTATTTATCCCTTTATTTTAAATTAGTTTCTTATTAGTAAATGCGGGATTTTATTGTTAATAATCAAGTGAGTATTGTGTTTTTTTCCCACAGTTTTAATAAGACTATTCCTTGATATATCTATGTTTGGCCCTTGTAGATAATTTTAGCATTTGATCATCTGTTTTCTTACATTCTAGAATCGTTGTAACGTTATACTTATTTATGTTATTCACTTAAAAATATATTTTCAACAATATTAAAACAATGGAAAATACAAATGACTTGATGTGAAATAACAAATAAATAAATGAAAAATAATAATAATAATAATAAAAGTCAAAAAACTAATAAATGAAAATAAAATAAAAAATGAATTAAAAAAAAAATTATTTTTTATAACCTACTTTAAAAATCTATTGCTATTTCCTTTTTTAAACTTTTGCCTTCATTATTTTATATAACGTAAATATAACAATGAATTGAACAAATTTAAGGATTTGATAAAAAAAAAATAATTTTGGATTTTGTATAATGTTATTAATTTCTAAGTTAATTTTTAATAAAATTAAAACAATAACCATGGAATAAAATTAAAATTACAGTAAAGCACCATTTGTACATCTCTCGTTTATATTTCTTTTACATTTACACGTCTTTTTACTGAAGTTCCGATTAATTCCTATTTATTTTAATGCAAAAATTCTTCGTTTATACGCACCTAATATCGGTTATACGCCTTTTCCATTTTTCTAAAATTCGCAAATATTCTCGACCTGTCATTATTTTCCATTCTAAATAAGACAGATTTTTCCTAGTAAGCATACTAAATGGAGAAACACAGAAAGATCGAAGAATACTGTTCAAAGAATCAATTGAATTCACAGCAGAATTTTTAATACTCATAGACAAGCAGCAAATCAGAGGAATATTAAAGATTTTTAATGCTAATAAATAACTATTTTTAAGCACATAAATCGTATGCTTATTATTAACGATACGCAATATATATATAATTAATATTCAAAATGTATTCATATAGTTCTTAAGAAATGTAGTATAATACTCAATATATGATATATGTAATAAGTAAACAGTCATGCATTAATACTATGATTTTTCTCACTTTTTATAAAAAATCTTTTTTTTTTTTTTCAATTAATTATTGTTTAAAAAAAAGTATAATATGCATTTATTAACTTAAGAAACTTTATTAGTCAGTATTTTCATATAAATTTTGCTTAGGTGTCATTAAATTTGTAGTAATCAAAGTGTTATTATTAAAATTTCAATTATACGTCTTTTCATTTATACGTCTTTTTACGTCAGCCCCTTGAAAGACGTATAAACGGTGCTTTACTGTATAATGTTATGGGGAAAATTTTGAAAAAAAAAAAAACACGATTCTGCACATGAATAAAATAAATAAATAAAAACTTTTAATATAATGCAAATCCGATCTTCATGCCTCTTATATGTTCTAAAACAACCGTTTAAAAAAATTCGAGCAATTTCAAGCATATTTTATAAAGCTTTCTTTATAGAAGTTTGAAGGCTTCGGAAAAATGATAAATCACAAACTGAGATAAATGATTTTAAAGATTTGTTTTAAGAGCAAAACAGAAGAATAATGTTCATCAAAACAGCTGTAAAAGACGTTATAATTCCAATATGCTTCAGAAAATTTCAGAGAATGTAACCTGATAGACGCTGACGGATATATTCCTACAATGAGCGGCTGTTTTTTCCTCAATACACTTACAGTTAAAATTACATAGTTATATATTTTTAGCTCGTTTTCGAAGCAATAAATCTGTAGTGATAAGTATAAAGGATTTAAGTCCATATTCTTGATTTTTCAGGAGACGAAAAATAAAGTTTAACTAGCTAAAAACAAATCAGAAGAATGGATTAGGGAAAAGGTATTTCGTTGATTTTTACCCTTTATACCATTCAGTGGTTGTCAACCTTCAGTTAATAACGGGAAAAATTGAATTAAATATTTTATACCATACATGAATGGTAAATTTCTAAATTGGTCCTTTTTTACCAATGGATTTTCTCAATGACTAAATGACATAGAATTAAATCCTTTATACCAATCGATAGAGAATTTTTTTCTGAGTCTGACTATGTACTTAACTCAGAATCGACATTTTTGGTCTTAAATCCTTTATACTTATCAGTACAGAAATAATAATCATAATTGAGCTTATAAATAATAATTATAAGGTGCATAATTATATTTTTAATCTCAATTTACAGTAATTATTATTTTAGTACATTCTAAAAACTACACGGTAAAAACTACTATACAGTTTTACTCATTTCAGAGGTGGTCAGAGGACTAAGGATGGTTGTGGTTTAAGAATCTCAAAATTGGCATTTTTGTCGAATTCTGAGATTTCAGAAGTACTTTAATTTTACTGTATTTTTTAAAATTAGGCTATGTGCTGGATACTTTACATCCAGTAAGCCCATTTTTTATGCTATTCTAAATGCATTTTAAATAATTTCAAGAAACATGATCCATGTCTTTTTTATTAATCCGTTTATCCTTTTAACTTATTACGTTATTCTATACTCAATAGAAAAAAGTTTTCGTTTCATAAAAATTTTCGACTTTGGGCTTTAGATGGATTTACACGTTTAGAGAGGTCTAGGATAAGATTTGATCATTTTTAGGAAATGCCTGTGTGCGTGTGTGAGAGAGAGACAAAAATTTTGCTGCAACTGTATCTCAAGAACTACTGCACAGAATTTCACACAAAATGATATGTAGTTGCATCTTGACATAAATTAGTACCTACTAACTTTTGTTGAAAACAATCCAACAGGTGGTATTGCCATCTCGCTTTTTCTTAATTTATAACGTGGCGATATAAGACAAAATTTTCTATAAATGTGCACAATGAGAATTATTTTTCATGAATCGTTATGAAATATATATATATATTATAATAGTAACAATCAACTAGGAAAATAGTTTTGGACACATAGTAGCAATGCTTCCACCCCCTGGGAAGAGGGTCAAAATTTCAGTATGTGTATCTTTTAAAAGAACTCGTCAATATCTTTAAAACGAATGGTTGAACATCGATCTGTGATAATTAAAAAAAAAAATTAAGTGTTATTTGTAGAGCATAAATATGATTTTTTTTTTTTTTTGGACATTTAGTGTTATACGTCTATGAGAAAAAAAAAAAAAAAAATCTGAGTTCATCGTGGAAAATAATTATAAATAAATAATATTTTTAATAAATTATTTGTACTGAGTGAATTTATAAAAGAAAATATAGAAGAAAGTTTTGTGGTGACCACAGCATACTAGTTTTTAATCTGTGAAAACGATATATTTTGTTTATGGGTTGCCTATACCATGCATTGAATCGAAATTCTTAATAATTTAATATAAAAAAAAAAAAAAAAAAAAAAAAAAAAAGGAAAAAAAAAAGAAAGAAAGAAAAAGAAAAGAATATACAGCCGCAAAAACAGCGTAATGAAACTAAAAAATTTAGTAATTATTTATAGTTTTTTATATTTAAAATGGTATCATTATCTGATATTTTTTTATTCATTTTCTAATACTGTGCATGTTTAGATTGAAATTTTATGTCAGAATTACAAACAAAAATGCAATTTTAAATATGCAAGGTTTAAAAAAAAGATAAAATAAACAAAAATCTTTTAATGAAAAAAAAAAAAAAAAATACGAAGCAGTATGTCTAAGAGCTATTTTAAATTTAAATAAACACTCGCAGTACGACATTTATAATTAACACATCAAGATATTTTCATTCATATTTGCCAGACATTTAGATCATATTTTTATTTTGAAGAAAATAAGGGGTTCTTAAATCACCTTACTATGCACATTGTTCTGACCTCAAGCGACCTGGTTGGCTTGTAGTGAATTGTTCTTTTCCACAAAATCACAGGAGAAAGAATTTTGTTCTTGCAACTAGCTCGTCTCTCCGTAAAACATGTAGTAGTTGTTAAACTAGCGGTTGAAGCATGCAATTTACCTAAATAAGTATTATTCAGCACATGTAAACGCTATAATGCCTTAAACAGTTTAGGCTCTTTCACACAAGCTGTCTAAAGCGGATTGTGTTTCTGACAAGGTTTTTTTTCTTTTGGGTTTTTCCATTGTTATAAATACACATCATTAGGAAGATAACGAAAACGTTCATACTCTTTTAAAATAACTTGGTTTAATTGGGTGATCTGAATCAATTTTTGAATAAATAGGTTTTGTGTATTTTTGTCTTATTATCCTATTCTGTTTTTCAACTTGTTTATTGGGACAAGAAAAAGAAAAAAAAAATAGTAATAATGTATTTCGAGTTGCTTTATAACCAGATCAAAACTTTTTCTTACTTTTCGAAGTTTTGTAATGTGAGATTATGTACTTATTTTTGTAAATTAAATTTTATGTTATTTTAAAGCGCTTTTTATGTAAAATATTTTTTACATACATACATACATATGTATAAAATACATACATATACACATACGTACGTAAAAATTGTACAACTTATGCAAAATTTTACGTATGTACATACCTATGTAAAATTTTACATATATATGTAAAATATTTTTTAATTATTTACAGAAAATCTTTAGAAAAAATCGTTAATAATTAGAATAAGCAAAAATCCATTTAGAATTTATTTAAGTGGAGGGATTTTTTTTTTTAATTTCCTTTGTGACTATTACAAAACTTTCTTCCATATAACAGCGTTTCTTGCTGTTTAACATGCACAAAGATCTAAACATATTTTCTCACTACAAAGATTTTGAATATGGAGTTTGGTGTAATTTTAATCAACAGAGATGTAACCTTTTGAAAAATCACAACAGTTGAGTAATAGCAGCGCCATCTTACGGTCGATATGTACTGAAATTAAGTCAGCATTTATTTTAATGATGGTTATTGCACTTATCATATTTGGTGCCTTTTCTATGCCATAGAGAGAAGTTGAAATATAAACTTCCTATTCACCAGGTAAATTTCACCATAGAAGCGCCACCTGTCGTCTAATATGTACCCAAGTTGAATCACCATAATATTCCATAATGACCCTCTCAGATATCCACATTTATGCAAATATGTACAATGGAATATGAAATATATCCTTTCCGTTCACGGGGAAAATTGCAGATGAGAAGCACCACCTATCGGCCGATATACACCCAAATCGAAGCAGCGTACTTTTTTTTAATGCCCTCTCAAATATCGAGTTTTGTTCGATCATATACCATAATATCTAAGCTATAGTCTTCCCTTACATAAGATAAATCGTACTTGATAGGCACTAATTTATGTCAAAGAGCAACTACATATAAATTTATATGAACTTCCATGAAGTAGATTGTGAGATACAGTTGCTACAAACTTTTTGTTACATCGTCACAGACAGATAAAAACAGATAGAGAGACTTTTTCTAAAATTGGTCTAATCATGTTCTGAAATTCTCAAAACCTGTAAATCCATCGAAAACTGGAAGTGAAAATTTTTACAATTGTAATACTTTCTTCTATTAAATATAAATGAAAATAAAAATAAATAAAGCGTATCAGCATAAATTTATATTGAAAGAAGATTTTGAGAATGAAGGTTTATTTTACATTTTTTAATTTCTGGCATATGTATATATCAAACATCAAACTAAGCAAATAAGCAAATCATCAAACTAAGAAGAATTGAGTAGTAAATAAGGATGTTTAATGATGTTTGCCAATCAATCATCTAAATTATTACTAATTAATTCGAAAGTACACCCTTAATTTTTTTTTTTAAATAGTTGTTTATCACGTTGTCTCAAATGCACAAAAATTACAAATAATAAATATATTTATATGTTAAACGGTTCAAATCTGTTTACTTTTTAAAACTTTACTTTTTATAAAATGATTATTCACATTTTTTTTTTTTTTTTTTTTTTTTTTAAAGCATTATAACCGTTATATACGTGCAAAATTTGCGAAAAATTTAAAAAATTTAGTTTTTGAATCTTAATTTAATGAAATCCAATTAACAGTTTTATTTGATAACTTTTCTTGCATACGAAGTCGCTAAATTAACCTTTGTAGAAAGCTTTCATTAAACTCACTGAAATTCAAAAAGCTTCGTACAGTGTACACTGTTAAAAGAATGCAACTTTGCTGCAAGAAATTCTCTGTAATTACAGAAAAATGCGTTTTGTCAACGTAATTTTTCCGTAATTTACGACTTTATTTTTTTTCAAATTACAAAGAATTTCTGGCACAAAGTTGCATTTTTTTAACAGTATAGGCCATGAATTTCAAGAAACGGGCTAGCATGAAACTTTTTGCCAGGTGTAAGGATAAAAGTACATTTTCAGGGCAAATAATTCTTCTTCATAAATTTTAGTGATAGATTCGTGCAGATAAATTTTAGATAAGCATGATTACACTGAAAAAAAAAAAAAAGCAAAGATACACTAAAAACTTCCTCTGTAAAAGGGGGAAAAAAAAAAGAGGATAACGTTACACCAAAAATTTGAGGTAGCATAGTTAAACTTTTTGCGTACTATCACAAAAAAATATGGTGTGATGTTACAGTTATTGTGTAACATTACACCAAAACTTGTGTAATATTACACAATATTTGTTTAACGATTTTTGTACAACGTTACGCATATTTTTTTAGCTATTTAACTGCCTCAACTACACAAACTTTTGACGTTAAACAAACTTGTTTACAAATGTTATACGCATCTGGCACAATATTATATAATTTTAGGTGTAATGTTACGCAATTTTAATAACGTAGCATTGCACCAGAAATTCACGCAGTTGACGAAGTTTAAAAAAGTAAAAAAAAAAAAAAAAAAAAAAAAAATGTGTAATATTACATAAAAATCTTAAGGTAACTGCTTCAATAACTGCTTCAAATTTGGCGTAACGTTGCTCATTTTCATTTCTTTTTTTATTCATTGCGAATAAAAAGAAAATAACATCAATTGTTCTCCAAACTGTGAAAGATTATAAGCGAATATTTCAGAGTCTCAATAAAATCTGTGACTCGGTTCAGTGTAGACATTAATGGAGTCTTACATGTAAGCTTGAGCTAAAAATGAATAAATAAACAAATAAAAATATTAAAAATTGAATTCGATTCCATGTCGCCAATGTTCACATAAAAATTAGTGCTGGCTGAACCAAGCTTGTCAGAATTTTTGGGTGACACAGCCCATAAACAATATATTTGCGTCTCATTTTCACTAATACATTTCAGATAATTGATAAATGTACATTATTCCCGCTTTTATGTCTCCATACGATCTACTCTAAAATTTTCAAAATGATTTTAACAATACAGGAAAAGAAATGTGGTATAGTTTTGAGTTCAACCACAGCAATTTTTCTTTAAAAATAAAGTTTGTCCTGTTTTTTAGAAAAGAAAAAAATGAGTACATAATTATTTTTATTGAGTACACTGTTAAAAAAATGCAACTTCGCTGCCAGAAATTCTCTGTAATTTGAGAAAATAGTCGTAAGTAACGGAAAAAATACGTTGACAAAACGTATTTTTCTATCATTACAGAGAATTTCTGGCAGCAAAGTTGCATTTTTTTTAACAGTGTAAGTATGTGTTTGAGGCGTCAAAACTCAACTAAATTTTACATTTCTTTTTCAGATGTTTCTCTGTATTTATTTTATTGGGATTTGCATTAGTTTGACTGAGTGCTGCGTCATAAATAGAAAGCCAAGGATATTGAACTATTCTTTAAGAATATAGTTGAAGCAGCGTTTTTAAAATTACTTTTTGCCTCACGTGACTCGCATTCTGAAATCTTAAATATCGCATACTCAGTGTTCTCGTCAACTTGTTTGTATTTTAATCTTCTTAAAAATACGAAGTACACTGTTAAAAAAATGCAACTTTGCTGCCAGAAATTCTCTGTATAATTACAGAAAAATACGTTTGTCGACGTAATTTTTCCGTAATTTACGACTTTTTTCTCAAATTACAGAGAATTTTCTGGCAGCAATGTTGCATTTTTTTAACAATGTACATTCTAGCATGATGTCTGTAAAAACTGTTCAGTTTAGTTTTTTATATTGTTTTATTGTGAGTCTAAAAAGAAATATCGTAATGCATTTAAATTATAAAATACCTTTTCAAGGATAATTCAATTTAAGTATATAGATCAAAATGTACTGTTAGTTATTTAGCCTGTTGCTTGACCATTAACTGATATCCTGTTTTAACATACACATGAGAAAAATTATACAGACATTAATCGAAATTTAAAATGCTCATTAAAAACTACTAACAGATTTAGTATTGAATAAAACCTGTGTGCCATTTAGAATTTTTTTTTCTTTTATAGGTTGTTAGGAATGAAAAATACGTTTTCTAAGTTCGATATAATGATATTTAAAATGCTCAGTAATAATAACTAATTTTTGAAATGCACTAAAAATTTACATATTTAAAAAATTTACATACTTACAATACATTTGGAAATTATTTTAATGTATTACTGGTCCCTTTTTTCTCTTTAGGACACAGATTTTGCCCATGTTCTTTCAGTATATGTAACATCTAGCAAGAGACAATTTACAATTTCTTAAACAAGGAGTTTAAAATAGGATTGCATATTCGGTACAGCGCATGCGTCATTTATTGCAGATGCTTGAGTCTTTGTTAACCATTTTTCCAAGAACATTTGCGTGATAAATGATAGTTATCACAGCTTGAGATAATAATTTTAATATTTTCAAAGTTCGCAGCATGATCTGTTTCAGGTGCATGGTTGACCAATTTTGAAGGAGTATCATTATTTTTATAAGCATATTTGTGTTCCTAAATGTAGATATAAGCTGAACATCCTGTCTCTCCAATATAGGTAACTTCACAATTTTTACAGGAAATACACTATACAATACCGGTGCATTTGAAGGAGGATAATATATTTAAAATTAGAAACAAGATTATAAATTTAATTTTGAGGTTTGAATGCAGAAGAATATTTCTTCTAACACTGCTAACATTTCTTCTGCATTTAAACCCCAAAATCGAATTCATAACTTTGTTTCTAATTTAAAGCAAGCCAAAATCTAGAGAGTGAAAAGACTTTTTTCGAAAGGGTGAGGGTGAGATATTTCACTCCCCATTAAGAGTGATATTATTCTAAGTTTAACAAGTTTAACTGTTTATCTTTTCTCCAAAAAAGTGTATACTAGTCTCTCTCTCTCTCTCTCTTTTTTTTTTTTTTTTTTTTTTCTACGCAGAGACTCTAGATAAAGTATTGCAAATTAGATCACACGCAAATCGAGCCCAGGTCGTCCGTGGCAGACGAGCGTTTTGCTACTGAACCACGGAGCCCACATACAAGTAGCTTATTTAACAACACTAAATCATTCTCGTCCAAGATAAATCATATTTATAAATTTTTGCTTCATTTATCCACAATATATAAATATAGGATTATAGCAAAAATTTTTAAATTGAATTTAGAATTAAATTATTAGATTAGAATTGTTTTAAAATCAGAAAGTATACTTGAAAACAAATTTCTTAAGACAAACAGTTTTCTTTCTTTTTTTCTTTACGTAGCTAAAGAAGTAAAAGTTACTCGTGTGTACATATTTAAAAAAAAATAGTTAAATTTTTGCATCGAAAGCTGCAAAATTTCTTCGAAAACTGTTAATTGGAAAAGTAGTATGGAGGTAAAAATGTATTTAGGAGTATAAATCTTGTTGCTAATTTTAATTATTAGTAAAATATTATAGGCGACTTTTTGAAAATTTCACATATTTTAGATGCAATAATGATAATATAAATATGTAATATAATAATAACAATAATAATAATAATAATATAAATAATAATAATACAAATTCCTATAGGTTTTAAGAAGTTGTTCCTTAAAAAGTTGCAATAATCGTTTATTTTCTACTTTATAGATTTCTAAATGAAAAGGTTTTCTTTCACGAATTTCGATATATTTCCTATGATTTTCGATTCTTATTAAAAATAATACTTTGATTTTGCCAGTTGTATAAAAAAAAAAAATTCCAATATGTATCAAGTTTTCTTTTAACATAAATATTTTCCTTTTTTATTCACTAAAAATCTTCACTAAATTCTGTTAAAGAAATACATGCGTGAGATCAGCCAAAAATCGATCTTCATATTTCCTTTGTGATATAGTTAATAGATGGCGCCAGCAATTTCTCCCTCTACTCAAGCTTAAACATGCAATTTAAATGCAATACTCAGTGAATGCGATAGATTATGGTTCCACTGTTTGTGAGAACGTGATTACACGTCACTGTTTCACGAAAAGTGAGAAATATCATATTTTGGAGAGCAAGAATAGAGTTTCCTCACCTTAATTGGTGTAAAAATAGTGGTAATTTCTTAGGAAGTACGAAACTCACTCCAAAAGCTTAAAATGCATAATTTTCGGAAAAAAAAAAAAAAAAAAACAGTGTATATCACATGCCTTCATTTTAATACTATTCGCTTGTTTCAGAAAGTCGTTAAAATTCTTTAATTTATGTCAAGAAATATTAAGCATGATAAACAAAATATTATTCTTAAATTTATATACTATTGTGTCATAGAAGTCAATTTGCTTCGCAGTAAAAATTATTTAAGCCTATCAAGATGTTTTATATTATTATTACATTGATTATATTGATTTATTGAAAATAGTATCGTACAAATAAATCAAACTTTAATAGCTATATCAATGTTGTTTTTAGTAGTGAAATGATTTAAAGCTAATTCCTCACTAATTAAAAATAGATTTTACTTGCCTGAATCAAATAATATTAATTTTAGTATTATATACTGAATGATAATTGAATATCGTCTAGCAATAATAGAGTTTAATACAAACGAATTTGCAGTTGTTTTCAAGCAAATAACTTTTGGTAATAAAAATAATTTTTTTTAAAAAGATAATAATATACGTCATTTTTGCATTCATAGAATAATTTATCATTACATTATATTTTATCATTTACTAAGAGTTGTTAAATCTGTCTGACTAGGTTAAGAAAAACAGTTGAATAATCCGTAATTATTAATTCAAACGGATTAGAAGATGAGTGAATAAATTTATAATAATGTAAAATTTTAAAACTCGTAATTATGAATTTGTTTGCTAAACATTTGTACACCTTATATAAAAACACAGACATATACATTAAGTATGTTTGTAAAAATTATTGTACGTACAGTTGGTAACAAAAGTGTCCGAACACTAGCAAAAATTCCTATGTAAAAAAGGTACACTTCATACAGTTTTGTTAAATAAATCCTTATCGAATCAGGTTCTTAGACTGACTAAGGACAGGATTCGACGAGGATTTATTTAACAAAACTGTATGAAGTGTACATTTTTTGCATAGGAATTTTTGCTAGTGTTCGGACACTTTTGTTACCGACTGTAACTGAAATTTATCTTGTTAGATGTTACTTTAATAAAAAATGTTTTAAGATCATTTTTAAAAATAAACGGAAGCTTTTTATTCGAGATATGTTTAATTTATCGAAATGGCGCAAGAAATATATTTTGTTTAATACAGAAGAATCAGTTTTGTCTTATAACGAAACTATTTTGCAAAACAAATTTCCAACTAAAATGATAAATATAATGACAGCGATAAAATGAGCTAGACAAACAGGTAGGTAAAGAGATTAAAATTTCAGTTATTTAACTTGGCAAAAGAAATAAAAATTGTATTTAATACATTTTTTGTATATTTTTAAATATTTCTTCTTCGATTTATTATTTTAATGTCAATTTCAATTAATCAACTCTTCTAATATTATTTATTATTTCATATTATTTTTATCGTCTACAAACTAAACTAATGTGCATACCGAATAAACGTATCATAATGTAAATGTAATATAATGTAAAAAAGAAAAAAAAAAAAAAAAAAAAAAAACCTGAATTTTAATTTGCATTATTTTAATCTATCCATATCATATTTTTATGCAAGAAATTTCTTTAATCTAATTTCTTTAATTTCTTTAACCTAAGTCTAATGCAGTTAATAAATGAAAAAAATTTAAACGAACAACATAAAAGTTTTAAATCAAACAGCAATTCTTTCGGATCAGAATAATTAAGTACGAAACATCATCGTTGGATATTATTAAAGGTAAAAGGAGATATTTTGTGACGGCCGTTTCGGAACTTTCGAAACAAAAGGTAGCATGGTGGAAATGTAATGTCATGCAAAAGCAAATCTGAAATTTAATTTGCATTATTTTTAATGTATGAATATTAGAAGCATAAAATAAATGAACATTTAAGATAAAATATAAAGAAATAGATGGCATCACACTTCAAGAATTAAAGTTGTTCGTTATGTTTTAGCTCCTTGGCATTAACCAACGAGGGTTAATGTAATTCACTATGATTTTTTTTTTTTTTTTTTTTTTTGTAGTGTGTGATCAATATCTAAAATTTTACAATATTTTTAGAGTTTTGCTGTTGCTAAAATTTTGTCAGGGAATTAAGTGTAATGCAAACAAATTTGTCCAATTTTTTAAAGTCTGTTGCAAATTAGCACACATGAATAAGCTCCGCAGTTGTAAGAATGCTAAAGATTATTACTATAAACAAGTTCGAAGAGAAGTAAACAAATAAGAAATTCTATCTAAGGTGACTTTAACCAAAACTTAATGATACAGAAATTTTTATTAAAAATTTTAGCAGTTTTCATGAAAATTTCGTCTTTTTTATACTAGTACTGCAGCGTGAAATAATTTTGCAATTTAAAATTATCTTTTATCGATCGCTAACAAACTAGAATGACATGTACTTTTTTTTTTTATATAGATACATGAAATGCATTTGCCAACTGCTCATCCACTCTACACCCCCGCTTCTCGTTGCACTCCTTTCTATCATATCTGAAATAAAAGAATGCACTTTGAGAGAAGTAGGCGGTAGAATCACGAATGATAGATGGTTCGCGGGCTTTACTTGTCATAGGTATAGATCCGGAACTAAATTATATAGTAGGACTTTTAAAGTTTCGGAAACAGTGGAGAGGTGCTTAAAAGAGAAGAGAGAAAGAGAGAGAGAGAAAAAAAATTCTTGTTTAGTTTGAAACGCAAGAAAAATACATGCAGCTTTACTTTCAGTTTTCAAGAAGAATAAATTTAGTCTGTGAAAATGTCGAAAAATCTTTCTTTTGCATCAAAGAAGCATTTTATCTTATACAGCGAGTTGTATCTCTTGTTACTAGAAGGGGCAGAACCATGATCTTCGACCGTGAACGCTTCAATTAGTCAATTTTTTACTTTTTTTGTAACGGAAAGTAAAAATAAGTAACTTGTCTGCTTGCGTGACATGATTTAAACATTTTTGAATAAATTAGTTGAATTTAAACTTTTAAAGTGAAATATGTTCCTATCAGATTAATGTATACGTATAAAAATTTACGTATTACGCTTTATATTCTTAGAATTACAAGCTTACTCATTATAAAATTTTTTTCCTACTTTACGAAGTTTATTATGAACAAGTATATCTTTTATAATATTTTTCTGATTCAGGCATTTTACGAGTATAAATAAATATCTATCTGTACTTTCAAAACAAAATAAAATACAACCAGTAAATAGAAATATTGAATAATAATTATTTACTAATACATTATGTTTGTTATGCTTCAAAACAGATCATTTACTATTCCATAGTTCCGGGTTTCTTGCTATCAATTAATTTTTATTTATTCTTTCAAGAAAGAGCATATTTAATATTTCAACATTGTATATAATCTAGTAACGCTAAAATTCTGTTTTCGAATATTTGTGAATTTATTTTATTCATCGCGTGTATTTTTGTTTTTGTTTTCATTTCTCTTTGAAAGCTCTTCTTCTTCTTCTTCTTCTTTTTTTTTTTTTTTTTTTTTTTTTCTTTTTTAATTTAAAAATGATGCATTTTTTTTTTTTTTTTTTTTTTTTGATATATATATATATACATTGTTTTATGCTACAGTAAAGCATAAATATGTAAAAGTGGAACTTGTTTTGTTTTTCTATTACCAAATATAACAAAAGTTTTGTTATTTAATTATGAAAAAATTAAAATTTTAGTATGCAAGACTTACTTTCCTATTTAGTTACCCCCGATACTATGTATAAATTGAAACTTTTCCCACATATTAAACATTATTGCTTAAATATAATTCAACAAATACTCATGTAAACTTGAATTCTTAAGTAAAAAATTTGATGGATTGTGTTTACTTTTAATATGTATAGTCGTTTTAACAGTATAATTTCAAAACTTCGTAAGTTAAATATCCCAAGGCAAAAATCATTAAACTATGAAACTTCAAGGATTCATTTAATATATTTTGTCGCAGTGTATTTCATTAAATTGTGCTATATTTCTGATGAAAATCGTTATGTAATGAAACTCTTACGTTAAATAATAATAATTATAATAATAATACAGTCGACAGCATAATTTTTCGAGCACTAGCGCCAATAATTCCTATATTAAAAAAGTACACTTAAGACTGTTTTGTTAAATAAATCTTTGTCGAATCATGTCCTTAGACTGACTAAGAACATGACTCGATAAGGATTTATTTAACAAAGCAGTATTAAGTGTACTTTTTTTAGACAGGGATTATTGCTAGTGCTCGAATAATTTTGCAGCCGACTGTAAATGCAACAAAATTATTATTATCATAAAAAAATAAAAAATAAAATATAAAAAAATAAAATAAGATTTGTCAAAAAAGAGTCAAATTCACTATAGAGTTAAAAGTTAAATCACAAGTTGTTTTTAGTGTAAAATTTAAAACTTATGCGGAAAATCAAAGAAAAATCCTTTTGTATATATATTAAAAATGATAGTAAAAATATTTTGTTTAAAACGCAGGAAATTAAAGAGTGACAGACGATTATATGCCACAGATTTTAACATATCCGAAAGGAATGATTAAAAAAAAAAAAAAAAACTGAAAACTGAAAACTACAATAGTAATTACTTAAAGCACTATATATATAATATATATATGTATTAGTTGTTTTGAGACTATATTATATTTCAAAAAGTTTAGTTAAATCTCCCTTAGTTTCGATACAAGAATATAGTCAAGTATTAATGAACTGTTTTAAAGAGAGTGAAACAGTACATACAAATTTGCATCATCACAACACATTTCTCTCTCGTTGAAAAGCTTTTAAGATATCATCATGCGCTTTTGTCATTACATTGAATCTACCAATGGCTAATACATGAACAGAGCTTGTTTATAAAGATCATTAATTTAAACACGCATAGGTGCTGTTTCGTTTTTAACAAAAGTCGCATCCAATGATTTAGATGCAGTACTAAGTTTTGCAGATTTGCAAACTTTTCTGATTCCTTCCGTGCCAATGTGATTACCTAACATTTTTTTTTCCGCACTACTTTTATGGAAGACTCATTTTATTCTTATTTAATCGTATTACATATTTGAGAAAATTATTCGACATAGAAAGTGTTGTAAAAAAATGCGTGTATAAACAATGCGACAGAGTCAATTAAAAATGTTGGCATGTCTGAGTTTAGTCATAATTATGGATTCGACAGCGCTCATTAAATAAGCAAATATCTCTTTGTGCAACATATCCAATCTTGCACCATAAAAAGCTAACCAACCTACCAACCAACCATCGACAGCGCATATTAATTTGGTCTTTCTGCGTTTTTTTTTTGAGTTAGCGTCGCGTTTTGTACTTTGTACTTATGAAATAATTTAAAACTACCTTATTTAGTTTTGAACCGCTTATTGTGTGAAAAGATTTTTTAAAATTTGTATTCTGCAAGTTACTTTTTATTTGCTATTTGGTTTAAAGCAAATGATCTAGTCCCCCAAAAATTTTTTTAAATTATTTAATGTATTTATGAATTCTTACGAATTCTTAATGTAGTTGTTAAAACAGTTTATTATAAAGTATGTCGGGACATAAACCAAAATGTATCGTTTTTTCCATTATGATTCTAAATAAATGAAAAAATAATGCTAATTGGTTAAGTATTTTGCATTTTATATCCCATCTACTAATCATTCGAAACGGAAGAAAATGTATTTCTTGTACGCAGAATTTAAATGTATAACAAAATTTGCGTTAAAAAAAATATCTTCGTTCTTACATATCTAGATGATTGTTTATAAGGAAAAAAAAAACATAAATAATTATGTAAATTTTAAATATTTTATTCTTTTCTTCTGTCAATCACAATTTTTATAATGGTTTGCCTTCATTTTTTAATATTTTTAATTGTTTATAAAATGAAAATATGTATATTGCATACAAATTAATAATAACGCTATGAATTGTAAATAAAATATCTTTTCATGAGATTGTGATAATTTCGCACTTCCTCTAGCAACGGTAACAAAAATATAGTAATTTTCTTTGCTATGATTTGTCTGAGAATGAAGAGAAGAAAGAATGAAAAACGGCCTGAGAACGTTTTAGTTATACTTGATTCTAGGCCAACAAATTAATTCCACACAGATTGGTATTATAGTCCGAAAAAACATTATGCAAGCCGGTATTCAGGATAAATATTCAGAGACAAATATTTTTTCTCTTTGCAGATGAGGTAGAAAGGCAATGACAGTAACTTCAGAAATCAGAAGAGAGATTTTTATCACCTTTGTGAAGTTAAAAATACGGTTTCCTTCTCAATACGGCGCTAATTATATGTGTATATGTATATATGTATATATCTATATATATATATAAATCTTTTTCCTAATATGATAGCCCTGTGTCTTACACCAAGCGGAGAAAAATTTACCACTCTTTGTAAAAATATCGACCAATTTTTTAACAACCGACCGAAAAAGGAAAGGGAGGGTGTTATAAGTTCCAAACCTTTGTCTATCTGTCATTGTGTGTGTGTAATGATCTGTGCTCCCAAACGAATAGAACATTTTCAATCTGTTTCCACAAATAAATTAAACAAGAACGAAAAATCATGTGCTATGCGTTGATTATTAACACTTTCCAACTGTCCGTACTTGTTGTATCGTATAGCCTACGTTATCATACAACGACAGACAGAAGTAGTGAAAGGCATACAGATTGACTATTGTTGGAAAGTGTTAAAAATGTTTACTGCAAAAGGAAATGTAACCCTTAAATTCTAATTGGAGCCCTTAATGTATCTGATTATTTTAGTGTAGCCCATGATGAAGGTAGTTAATATGAAGGTTAATCATATCATATCATATTATATATATAAATTATTTTAGTGTATTAACAATGAATGCCAATTTCTTTGTGATTTTTGAAGTATAAAGTTATTCAAATGTGAATTATAAAAATGTTTCTCCTAAAATGCAATGCACTGGCATTTTTTGAGGTGCCCCTGTACACAAACCAGATTGTACAGGACCTATTATAAAAATATCATATTCCATACAAAATGTTATTTTAATATATTAACACTAAATGTCAATTTCTTTATGATTTTTGCGGTAGAAAATTATTTAAATGTGATTTATAAAAATGTTTGTCCTAATACGCAATTCGCTAGCATGTTTTGGTGTGTCCCTGTGCACGAACTATCTGTACAGGACCAATTAATGTCATTTCAAATAGGGAACATTCGAACATTCCACAGTGAACTTGAATAAAATGTACCTTTTTTAAAAATTCTGAAAATATTTACAGACACTGGAGGCGGGTAGACGAACAGATAGACAGATGGACAGTCAGACAGACAGATACACAAATCAAATCATATTCCCATTTAAAATTGTTAGAAAATGATAAAAATGCTTAATGTAAACTAAAATGCACATCCAGCAAATTTCTAATAATACCCTTTAATGTAACTGAATATTTTTGTACGGCTCTGTAAATCTTAATGTTAATCATTCTATATTCTATAGAAAGCGTTCTTTTGTGCGTATGAGTACCACATTTCAATTTCATTAATATTTGTGAGCAAAGTTATTAAAATTTGGTTTATAGAAAAGTCTCTCATAGATCGCAATGCTTTGGTATACTTTCAGGCGTCACAAACCAGTAGAAGTATTCACTCCTTTTTCAATAGGGAGCATCCGATAGTGAATTCGAATAACATATATCAGTTTCAGGAAATTCCATGAATATTTACGGGAGTTAGAGCGCGGACAGATGGACAGAGACAGAAACCGAAGTCATTAACACTTTTCAACCTTGTTAGAAAGTGTTAAAAAGAGTGGTGTTATAAGTTGGAAACCTTTATTCATCTCTCTATCTGTGGCAGTGTAAATCCAAAACAACTAGACTGATTGTAATGCTTTTTTTATTAACTAGAATGCTGCAGTAGTTTCCAGAGCTATGTTTAATGAAAATGTGTTTAATAGATTTTTTAAAACTAACTAAATTGTAATTTTACTGGCTACTTTCTATACAAACTTACTTACAATTACAAAGGGTGTTGGGGTAAGCGCTACAGCCGAAGGGCTGGCAGGACCTCAAATGATCCAAGAAGAGGGGAATAGGAAGCATGAATTATTGCACCAGAAAACCTTAATGTAGATTAGCCAAGAACATAGGTTAAAATATAAATGTTATGGAGCGGAAGAAAGAACAATGTATACAAAAAAGACAGCAATACAAGTCAGCACACAGGATGACTACACCAAGAAGCATAAATAGTTCACGTGCTAAAAGCGGTTAGTGCCCAGAAAAAGCCGAATAAACAGGCGAAATAAATGAAGATTCTCCTCCAAGATGATCCAGAAAGTACACCAAGAAACACTGAAAAGAGAAACATTCATCTTTTGAGAAATAGAGATTTTTTTAATGAATTAAAATTTTAGTGTTTTTCCTGGCCACTTTTCATTGACAATTTAATGTTTACAAGCCAACAGTTTTCAAACTTCCAACTCATGTTTAACGATAAGTCACCTATTTTTTGAACTAGCGTATAACTCGATTTAAAGCACTTTAAAAATTGTGCGAATTTAAACCGATATTGACAAAAAATAAATTTTTCTATTAATATTAATTTTGAGTTTTCAGTCCAAAAATCGATAAACCCCGTTAAAAGTAAAGATTTTTATAGAAAAATAACGTTTAATTGAATTGGAGGTCTGGTATTATTATTATTATTCGTCTTTAAACATAAGACTAACTTTATATTTGTTCCTGACTGTGTTCACATATTTAAAAAATTGTAAGTTAAAAAACTTTTGAGTGCTTAAAAGTGACAACACTGTAAAGGCAAGTGTCTATAGTTCAGACAAAAATGTGTTTGAAACGGAGCGTACAATTTTAATTTGGAAAAAAAAAATCTTTTCTATTTTAGACATTTGAAACATCTTGAAAGGTACTTTCATACACTTGAAGTGTCTGAAATTAAGCAGAGAATATTCTAGAGAATAACTAAAATATTATTAACTTTACAGCGAAAAATTTCCACTCCGCGGGATTGAATTAAAACCAAGTAAGATTTACCGACGAGCGTCTTCCCGACCAAACCACTATGGAGACACACAACAAAGGCCATTTGTTTTATTATATATACCTGTGTGTGTGTTTGTAGTATTCCCGAAACAAATCACAACTTTTTGTTTTAATAGGTACATTTTACAATAAGACAACAAAAAGTGTCTACGATTACAGCGAATTAAAATTTTTAATTCTATTATCAATACAAAAGGTTCTTGTTTATGAAATTTTGTCTGTTGATCATTTTTAAGTTGATCATTTCATCAGAACATAACTCTACTAGGATTTATTTAACAAAGCAGTATTAAGTGTACTTTTTTTGTACAGGGATTATTGCCAGTGGTCGGATACTTTTGCTGCCTACTTTAGTGTCATCTGGAATGGTGTCACTCTCGGAGAGGCTGCTCAGTATCCGATAAGAGATAAGTCATCTCTAGCTAGGAATCCCGATTTTCTCTCAATGCTAATGATCGCCGCGTCCGTGTATAGAGATGAGGTGGGGAGGTCAGAGGTTCAATTCAGCATTCGTTACCAAGCGGCACACAGCTATAACACCTGGTGTGACAGTCTAGGAAGCGATCAGCTTTGACAGCCGTTTACTTTTAGTCGTGCTACTAGGTACTCTCACGCTCGTAGGTACGTTGAAGACATTTTGTAGCCCGTGGTACTTCTAATGCTATCATGTCATCCAGGTGCTGTTTACCAGCAAGACAACGGCCGGCCACATACTGTATAACTGTCACAACTATGTCCCAAGGTGTCACTGTCCTTGAATGGTCTTCCAGGTCTCCAGACTTATCGACAATTGAACATGTTTGGGACATTTTAAGCAGGCAACTCTGCACTGGCTGAGCCGTGGCAACATTTGTGGCAAAATCTGTCGCAGAAGGACATAGAGCACTTAATTGATTCTATGCCCCAACAAGTATCGGCTTGTATAGCTGCCAGGAGTGGCTTTACCAACTACTGATTTTCCCATTCTTTGTATCGCTACTCGTAAATAAAACGCTTTTTTTGCCTCAATTTTTGATCATTTTTTTATCTACTGGAACACTAACCATATGTCAATTTTTTTAGCAGAGGCTCAATTTTTTCTGGATGCGTATATATTGTAACGAAGTATATTTCAGTCACTTGAATTTTTTTAAATGTCGCCATATTTTACTTCTCTAATTTTTATATGCAACTATTACTGATATCAGTGAATACTATTATAAGGTTAAATAAAACTAAGTAATTAATTGAAAAGAAGAAGGGCATATAGTTTTAAAATTTTGAGGCTTGTTTTTCGGTTTAAATAGTTTCTAGTATCGCATAAACAAAATATAAATAATGTTTAATCATAAGCGATTCATTCTTCTGTGGAGGACATTCAAACCACGGATGATCTCGTCCACAGATTTTCCGACTAAGCTAAGATGACTGTCCGCATCTTGTGTTTGTGTGGCAATATACAAATGTAGTATTTGCGAACACTTTTGACTTTAACGTTTAACTTTTTATTTACCACTTTTTCCAAAAATAATTATTTATAACACAGCTACAGTCGGCAGCAAATTTATTCGAGCGCTAGCAATAATTCCTATATATATATATATATATAAAGTACACTTAATACTGCTTTTTTAAACAAATCCTTGTCGAGTCATGTTCTTAGAATATGACTAAGAATATGACTAAGAATATGACTAAGAATATGATTCGACAACGATTTATTTAACAAAACAGAATTAAGTGTGCTTTTTGTTATGTAGAAATAGTTGCTACCATTCGAATAATTTTGCTGCCGAATGTAAATTTCAATAAATATTAGTATACAAATTTTCAAAACTAGAGTGTTTTATTTTATTTATTTATTTTTTCAATGTATGACAAAAATATAAATTTATTGCATCTTTCATTCAATAAGATACAATATGTGGTTTAATATTCTTCTAAGACTCAATTTAATAAAGCTTATACGATTAAAACAGATTAAGCCACTATTACTTAAAATATGAAATCAAATTGATTCAAGAATAATTTTAAAAATAGAGCCGGCAGCAAAAGTATCCGAGCACTAGCAAAAATTTCTATGTAAAAAAAGTACTCTTAATAATGTTTTGTTAAATAAATCCTTGTCGAATAACGTTCTTAGACTGACTAAGAAGATAATTCTAGAAAGATTAATATATATATATATATATTAAGAGTACTTTTTTTTCATAGGAATTTTCGCTAGTGCTCGGATACTTTTGCTGCCGACTGTATGCATGTTGCTTGAAACTCCATTTTAAAACATTGAAAAGTGAATTGAACGTAAAAATGTCTAAAATTTTTTAATATCTAAATTGTAGTATGTCTTAATTTTTAAGTATCTGATATGCAACAGTTCTTCATTTTAGACATATCATCATTATTCAAACAATTATTTATACAAAGACATTGGAGTGTTTTAAATTCAAATAAGTGTGCTGTCAGAAATTTCACATGCTTTTGAAAAACTTTTCTGTCTGAATTCGCTTTCAGACGCATTTCTGTCTGAATTTAAGAAGCCTCTATCAACATTGCAGCAATTATCCATTCACTATTTTGAATTATTTTTCTATTCTATACATCGTCAAACACAAAAATGTCCATAACTAACAAAATGTAAATTACTTTATAATGAAGTCTCTTTGTACTTAAGTCAAAATTATGTATTTGGATGGGACGAAATTATTTTTTCGTCCAGTATACCAAGCCAATAAAAAGTTGTATTCAGTCAAACAAACAAGTGTTTAGAATAAGTTGTAAAACTTCTATCTTTACACGCATCTCTCTGATAATCCGAGTTAATAGACTTTGTTGAACGACTTTTTATAAGCTTTATTTCAGGAGATTTTTTTTCTCCATTCCTTTTTTTTTTTTTTTTTTTTTTTTTTAAATTATTATTATTATTGAGTGTAATTTTACATTTCACAATTATGATGGACGAAAAAAGAACATGTAAATAATATTAATATGATTTATATAAAAGATAGGTTATAAGCTAGAGAAGAAATGAATTACGAATTTCCCCGTTTTAGTCTAGGATCAAATGGCTGCAGAAAGTGAATGTTACTTAGTTAAAAGATATTTCCATTTGTACATTAAAAAAATATAATATTACAGATAATTTATATGCTCGAAAGGAAATTTAATTATTTAGTGTTTCTTGCTATATATTTGATTAGAAAGGGGACAAAAAAAAAGTTTTATTTACTTTGAATAATTTTATTTCTCCTTAATTTCATAAAGTATTAATAATAATAATAATAAACAAATAAATAAAAAACAAATAAAAAATTCTATTTTATGTTATATAAACCACTTTATCTTCAGAAGTATACCAATAGTAAAGTAGAAAATGTCCAAAATATAATTGTAGTAGACAAATTTTTAAGTCAGTTACTAAATGACTTATATTAAGAACTCGACTATTTGGGAAAATTATGGCAAAGGTTCAAGAAAGCTATATTTTTAATTTTTAAAAGGGTTACATGGTACACCTTTCTATATATATTTTTAGATGTCATGAACTGGAGGAATCCTTTTTATTTCAAGTTTTTATTTCACGTTTTTTTTTTTTTTTTTTTTTTTTTTTTTTAAATAACATTTTTAAATAAAAATTTTATTACATAGAATATATGTCAAACTTCATGAAAAAATGACAAATTTCTAGAGGAATAAATTAATGTTTCTGTTTATCTTTCCTTAAAATATACTGCATAAATGCTTTTTTTTTTTAGTTCAAATACACATTGAAAACAATTCAGTTGTATGTAGGTAAGAAACGGCCCAGAAGAAATAGCCATCTCATCAAGTACTATGTTCTACGTAATGGCTTCAGAAGTTTACATTTTGAAGAGTTAGTTAAGCAATTCTCGTTGGTAATGACGATACACGAGAAACTTTTGAATAGGCTCCATAAGGCAATCGTTATTTCATTGAGGTCTATACGCTTGAAAGATGAGTCCGCTGATATTGAGCTATTATTGAAAAGAAGGAGAAACGCGAAGCAAATGAAGTTTCCTAACTTGTTCCTGATTTTCACTCCTCCGGAGTGCACTCCCCCTCAGGCCTAGGACCCCTAGTGCAGTCAATGGGTCTTAATTCTAACACCAACACACACCTTATTTTGCCAAAGTCATTCTTGATGCACATAAAGCTAATTTAAGCAAAATCCCTGTTACGTTGATGGTTGAATGTCAGTGGGTTTTAACCTATAGCTACGCAGTGGGCGCGACTGCCTGGAATCCACTCTAAAGGATCTGAATAATTCTGATGAAAGAACTTCCAAATCGGAAAGATCAACCCAGGGGGGAATACCAGACTGTCGTTAATTCCCCCCGCGTAGCTCTAGTGCGACGTTAAAACCACTCAACCTCGACCTGGACCTTTAAATTGGAGAATATTTAACATGTTGTAGAAGTCTACAAAATCTAAACAAGTTAAAAAAAAAAAAAAAAAAAAAAAAGAATTATTTGCATATTTACCAACTATTTCGTTTTTCTTCATAGACTTCATATTAGAAAAAAATTATAACATTTATTGAATCGTAGAAAATAAATATGACAGATTCCTATTTTAGAATAATGATAATAAGTCTGATTTAAAAATTAGAAATGATGGCAGCCATGTATATGATATCATCAAACCAATCAAAGAGTCAAATGTTAATAGGAAATGTTCTTTACAATCACATTTTCTACAAGACAGGCGTGATACATTATCTTAACGTATAAATTGTGTCGTAGTATATTTCATAAACTATTTCAATTAGAAAATCTTTATAATTGGGGAATTATCACTAAAAATGCAAAATTGTGAATATTTGGTCTCTAGAAAACAATCAGTTACTAGAATAGAATCAATAATTTTGATAGAAACTCTAAAATACTTATGTTCTAAAATATTTCAATGCAAAATTTTCCTACGTCTGATCAGTCTGATATTTTCCTTAATTTTTGGGCCCAAAACCCCCTTATGGACTCCCCGTACTTTGTTTTTAGAAATATTTATTACCTAATGTACTTTTTTAAATTTCATTGAAACATTAGGAAAGTTCTCAATCATTAAATTAGTACTCGTTTTCCAAAAAAAATTATTGTTTACACTTTTTACACTTTAATTTATAACTAAAAAAAATAAGAAAAATGCACGTTATTTTGCTAATAAATGAGCTTTATTAATTTATTTATCCCATTTTTGATCTTAAAATTTTAAAATTTTAAAAAGTTAATTCTTTAGAAAGCGAGTAGACATACAGTTATTAGTAATATAACAATTGGGAATTTTTTAAATGTGAAAACAGAACTACATTAGATTATGAGTAATTCTATAAACATATTTCCCCATACAGTTACATTGGATTTGTAATAGGACACAGGGATACTGTAAGAGAGAGAGAGGAGCCTTAAAGAAATTTTTGTAATATTTTTATGTACAATAGTAATAAATGTTAAAATAAAAGTAAACGATGATATTTTACAAGTGCCACAAAACACATATTTAGCACAAAGTATACAGCTGCATTACTTAAAAGTTGAAGAAGTTACCATTACATACATTGTTGCAATTGTGACGTTCTTTTTTTACTGCTGAATCATCCCTTTTCCTTTATTTTAATCATTTCTTCAAAACAAGGATAAAGATTTTTGTTTATTTTAGTACCTCTATGTTGCTATAACTTTAGTTTTAGCATTATTTCCGTGAAATTTGGGCTTTTATTATTAAGAAGGTGTTATGTTTAGATAGCAATTCAGTTAGTTAAAGAAATTTTGATGTTATATTTTAATTTTTAATAGTAATAAATATTGAAATAAAGTAATCGAAATTATTTAACGTGTTCCACAAAGCACAAAGTATAGATTCATATTACATAAAATTTAGGAAGCTATCATAAAATTTTGAATGAACTTTAACTTTTGAACCTAGAGTCGACCATAAGTATTTCCTAATAGTTAGTGTGGAAGTAGTAGAATGCAGAATAATTGTCAATACCATGGTTCACTTTTGGTGCAACCTTACGTAAATTGGTAAGATTTCGTAACATTACAGGCGACCTTTATTTTTGAAACCCCAAAACCTTAAGTTTTTTTTTTAAATTAAAAACACGTGTTTAATAGTTTGACATAAAGGAACATATCCTGAAAATTTCAACAAAATCAGAAATGTGAACTATCTAAGCCTGCGTCATTTGCCTGATTTTTCTTTTTTTTTTTTAAGTAGCTCTTAAATATATGCCTCAGACTACTGATAATATCAGAAAGGAAAATTAAAACATATAATGAAATTTTTAGGAATTACCAAAGTTAAAGTTATTATAATTAGATACCCCTATTAATGTCGAAAATAAAATTTTTAATCCTAAACTTGATTAATTATGATAGGATTAACATAATTAATAAAAAGAACTCATACATTTAAAATTCGGTTCATTAAATAACGTTTAATAATACTGAGTGGTAGTACATAAAAATTAAATACTATGCAGTATATTCTTAGAGAATGTATATACTTTTTATTTTTATTTGAAGTACACTGAGAAAAATTTCTGTAATTGACATCTAGAATCTAGTTTGTGGCTCTAGTAAAAATAGTTCCATGTCATCCTTAGAAATTCTAGTCCCCTTTGAAAGCGAGTTCTAGAAACCCCTATTAGAATTCTTGAGCGTTTGCCTATATTATCGAGGTCAAACTTATTTAAAAATCTCTGCAAATAGATGTGTATACAAGAGGCGAGTTTTAGCAACTATAATCTTGGTATATGACCCAATTCTAGATAATCAAGCGAGAATTTCTCGCAGTGCAAAGGATTGAGAATATTTAGACTATTCAGAATATTGTTTCACCATCTAGAAATGTATACACTAGAAATTCTCGTTCATTTCGTTTATTCAGCTTATTGGCGTGCCTTATACGTATAACTGGGAAATCTATATTTCTAGTTCAGGGATTTAGAAACTGACCACTTATTCGTTCTAGATGAAAGCGGTATATTTTTTTTTCTCAGTGTAATGCATTTCAAATTAAACAGAAATAATATTTTGAATTAAATACTAAATATGGCTTAAATATTTGCATAAAGAAAATTAAAATGCACATTTTATATTATTTTTGTTAAAGTTTCAGAAACACTTTTACTTATTACAAATAAACGAGAAATCAGTGACACAACTCGAAAAAAATTAGTCATGTTGTTTTAAACAAGGGGAAAGCAAGTAGATTTTACGGGAAGAGGTATTACAAAAATATAGGAAAAGAAGGGTGCGTAAAGTTTTTAAGGATTTAACTTTGCGTATAAAAGAAAAACATTTAAATTGTGTACCGAAAATTCCTAATGATTAAGTCGCTAAATATATGTACTTAACTTTTTTTTCCTTTACTAAATCATATAGTTCCTTAAAATAAGTCGTCCAGAAAGTTCATACATGACATTTCCCTATAAGACGTTTAGTAAAGTATGGGCAAGTTTAAGACGTCTTGATTGTTTCTAGTCTTATGATCTAGAACTAAGACTTGTGAGAATGAATGTTAAAACAAAATTCTAACTCTGCAATCCTTGTCTTAAAACAAGATGCCAAAGCAATAAATTATGATGAAATGTGACTTAGGGAATAAAAGTACAAAATGTTATGTCAATGTAATTCCACATTGCTTATTGTATTCGTTGATATTGTGATAATATTAACAGGTAAGGTAATTAAACGTAATATGGTGTAAATTTAGGGAAAATAGATAATATATCAGCATCAGAATTTTACATATTTCTCAAGTTAGTAATACAAATTTCTTGATGAAATTAAAGAACACTGCGTTTCTAAATATTTTAAAATATTTATTTAAAAATATGATCATATCGTAAATGTTTGCATTCTACGAGTTTATTTAACATTACTTTTTAAATTAAAAAAGGCTTTTTATGATTTCGTGTAACAAATGCTCGTATTTCTACCTTATAAAGGATTTTCGATTCTCTTAGGCATATGACTACGCTGCTTTTGTGTATACACTCATTTCCGTCGTAAATTCCGCGGATCAGATGCATCCATTTCTTATTAGAAATTGTCTTTGATAAAATGTAAATTTTTAGTAAGTAATACAAAAATAATTGCGTCTGTTAAATTTTGTTAGGTTAAACGGATTTATCTGACATGAGGAGTTTACGCTAGAAATTGCTGTAGTTTTATATTGTTAAAAGATTATTTAACGAAAGATATACTATTATATATTTTCAGTGTGTAATTTTTTTCCTAATTAGTAAGTGTTAGACTGAGCCCTAGGAATAGTGCCTAAAATAAGTTAACTTCCTTCAACAGTTTTTTTCTGTAATCAATTAAAAGCATTAAATCAATTTTGTCGAGATTTTAGGAAAGATTAGTGCATAGTTATTAAATATATATGTATATTTCAAACTTTAATGTGAATTTAAAAACATATATTACATGACTCCAAATTTTCGCCATTTTTTTTTTTTCGTTAACTACCCTATTTGTGTTTAGGTTAAATGCATTATACTTTAAACATATTTCTAATGAGCATTGGGACTGATATACAAGATTCCATACATAACAAAACTGAATATAGGAACTTCAATTATAGGGTCATTATAAAATATTTTTTAAGAAAATTTAGAATATAATTTGTATTTGTACCATGTTTTCTTCTTTTCTACTGTACTTTAATGAAAAGCGATATATTTTTTAAATATTACAAAAAACATATTGCAAGTTATTTAGCAATGATATGAACATTTTACAACTGCTTGGATAATTTAAAAATTATTTCGGAAAGTTTTTTAGTTTTAATTACCATAATTTTCGGTGTATAATCCGCAGATCAGATAAATTAGTTGTGCGCCGGAAATTTTAATTGAGAAATAAAGTTATATTTTTATTAACTGTTCTTTCCTTGAAGTCTTAGGAAATGCAGATTTTTCTGTGAAAGAAAATTACTGGTTGTGAAATGGTCTATCTTACCTGCGCATTATACGCCAAAAATTATGGTACACAGTTAAGGTATAGAAATGTTTGCATGTGAATTTTTCAAGTGAAAAAAAATAATTTATCATTTAAAAATATTGTGAAAGAGTTAGGCTTATAAAATATCATAAAAGTATTAAGTTAGAATTCTTCTATAGAAAGTTTTTTATTTTTTTATTTTTTATTTTAAAGGCACAATGAAGGAAACAGAAAAAAATATCAACACAGATAACAACAATAGTGTTATAGGTAATTAATAAAGATAGATAATAAGTATTTAAATTATAGGTAGTAAACGTTGTATGAATTTTTACTTTTCTTACAGAGAATTTTAAGAACGAATAAAAGTTCCTGTAGGTTTCAAATCTTAGATATCACATTACTTTGCTAAGCTAGGATCTCCATTATGTTTATAATTAAAATCAGTGTTTAGGTAGTTTTATTCATAACTCGACATAAAGTAATAGTACACAAACTAAATGAATGAAAGGAAATACAAACGAATTACATAAAAAAATTCAAAAAAGAAATTCTAAGAAACTTGATTAAAAAGTAAAAAATCATGAATCCGTAGCATAAATTACTTGAATATAAATAAAAATATCATAACGTGGGGAAATATATCATAACGAAAAGAAGTGTGAAGTACAGGCGTTTTCTGTAAGGGTTATTTGCTTTCATTGGTAATCCTCTGTTGTAACAGCATTAAAAAAGCTTTTATTCTATTAAGTGTTGCATGTGATAGTTATAACGTGCATTCGGAGAAGATATAAATCATAGTCAAAATGTATCTTAAAAATGCGCCCGTTGCAATGAGTCTAAACACGGCGAAGTCGTTGCGTTACGCTTTGGTTCTCAACAATGGATATAAAGCGCTGGATGGTTCTGCCCAGTGGTGCATGATAAGCACTCTGCTACTAAAATGTCTGTGTAATAGCCCTTTGCGGAAGTCTAATGATTTAGAATTTGCAGTTTAACTGACTATGTATCATCTTGAATATTTAAAACACTTGAAAAGGGCTTTCATGAAACTTTTAAATTTAATTATTTAATTTACTACTTTTGTAACTGCATGCATGAGGTAAAATTATAGTGTATGCTAATTAAAAAGATACATAATTCAATTTAAATTAATAAAATAAGGGCTTTTGTTAAGGAAAAGAAGTGAGAAATCCATTTGTTTATTTTTAATAGAAGATTTCGCCAGTTCATGCAACTGTTGTGAAAAGAGCACCATGAAAATCAAATCAAACTTGGTAGAAGATAAAATTTTCAAGACCATCTTATTTTAATGGTTTGCTAAGAATTATGCTAATTATTATTAAATATTGAATGACACAAATGCATCGACTGGTTTTCATCTTATGTTTTGATGGTGATGCGCAAAATTATGTTTATAAAAATACTGATTGGTAATAAAAATTTACAGGTGTACTAAAAGAAGGAAAAGAAAAAAAAATAAATAAAAGAAAAATGAAATAAATTTATACTTAATTAAATACAGGAATTTTTTTTTTTTTTTTTTGTAGTTGGTAATGAGTATTCAGAATATCATGAGATAATCACTTTGCTACTTCATTTTTATTGTTTGTAAGCTTTTTTAAAAATAGTAGAGGACCAGTGACCAATACCAATTGCCTTTACATATCACGCCAAAAAATTTTAATTAATCATAGTAGATAAAATAATCAATTGCTGTCCTTTTCAGGATTGTTGTTTAAAATCGTTGTTTTTCTATCTTACATGTTATTCGAGGTCACAGAGATTTAGGTTTGTATCAGATAAGCAACACTTGTATTAATTAGCTTACATTAATTTAGCTTGAGATACAAAGTGTACTTTTATTCATCATAGAATAACTATATACAAAAAGCACACAAATTATTGAATATTCTCGATAAAAAAAAATGGAGATGGAAAATTCAAAAGAAAGGTATTTTAAATGTATTTCATTTGATAATTTGCGTAAAATATTCCTAATGTGTAATAAATTTTAAACGTTTTGCGTTTAGTAATATTAACTTATTACTCCTTTTTTTTCCTTTTCATTTATATTCTGTATATATTGTTTTATTAAAAATTTGAAAATTTCATTAAAATTACTTTAAAAAGGTAATTTCAGTTAACAGTTATAAATTAATCTAATGGTATCAGTTAAGACTACTTTTTTTTTTTTTTTCTTCAGCCTATATCTCTTTGTTATTTGGAAATACTCAATTGAATTTTCTTAATACTTATACTAAAAATACACAAATGAATTAAATAATATTGAATCGCATTAACTTTTTTTAAAGTCTATTACTTATTCGTTTAATACTTATAACTTTTATGTAACATATAGTTTTCATCATCGAAATTCTGTGATTGAAAGTTTGAATACATTTCTCAACTGAAATTAGGAATATATATATATATATATATATATAACTTATAATCTTTAATTCTACATAAATTCAGAAAACAACTACATATGTTTTAATAATGTCTTACGATAAAAATATGGAGCAAGTGATTCAACTAAATATTTCATGCCTTTCGTCATAATTCCTAAGTTTTTATCATTGAAGATAAAGCTACTAACCTTCAACCATTGTTGAATTGACCTGGAAAATGATTTTTTAGAATGGTTTAAAGATACTTTTCATGATGAAATCACGGATAAAGGAAGAGATTTTATTTAATTACATGTTCAAATACTGTCATTTACGTTTCTGATGTTTCTTTTTTAAAATGTATTTGAACTTGTAGTATGGTTAGGTAAGCTATTTAATGCTATTTACTTGAAACATACTTTTATGTTTTTTGTTATCTATACTTTGTTTTTATATTTGAAGTGCAGTTTTCATATATTATTAAATGCATAACATGATGAATACACTTCTAGGAAAACTTGGATTGTCATTGGTGTAAAGTCTGAAAATAAATAAACAAGGCCAAATAAAATGACGTTATTAAGAATAAGTTTGGATACTAAGGCCATTTCAAAGATAAATTTAATTATCGTAATTTAAATATTTTGTTTCAAATATTTTAAATTTTGTGACAGTAATTAGCATTATAAAAGTATGAAATTTGAATATTGAACTAGAAAGAATTCACACATTTCAAAATTATGGATAATTTTATGACTTAATAACTAAAATAGAATTATTTTTTAAAAAGTTAAAAAATTAAATTATACGTAAAAAACTGAAACACCGCTTTGATAATGAAGTCGTTCTCTTAAAAAAAAATCATCGCATTATTGATGCATGATCATTATTCTGAATGATCTTATAATGTTTATCGCTAAAGTTTCTTTTTCTGCTGCTGAAGACATTGAATTTAAAAGGTGAATTATTGATTCTCTCTCTTTTCCAAGCAAAATGAATGAAGATGAAGAAAAATATTCATTACTAAACATGCCTCATAACTGCAATACTCAAAAAAAAGAGAAAGAAAGAAAGAAATTTCAACAAATTCATCTGAAGTTTTATCAATCAATTCTATCCGGTAACCACATTTTATCAAAAATTGCAGAAAAAATACTTCATGTAGAACTTTCTACAGACTTTAAATTTTTCACAGCATGATTTTAGTACCAACATCTAATTTAGTCTTGCCTAATATTGCATAAAGTTGATACAAAATTAAGCATCATCTGCAAATTACAAAAGGTTCAGAGCTAGAACAGTAATAATTAATAGAGGGGGAGGGAGGGTGTCACTGTAAGTTGTGGAGAATCCTGAGACAAATTTAAACCTCTAACCATATGCAATACTATTCAATAGATCTCGATAGCTGCAAAGAAACAGTGCACGCTGAGACTAGTATAGAACCGTTTGACCATTTGATACAGATTTCGTAAGTTTCAATGTGTGTTAGAAAGCAAAAAAGAGAAAGAAGACTGAAAATATTAAATGTGTCGTAAACAAGCCTTAAATATGAAAATACTAGAATAAGGTCTACTACAAATCGAAACGTTTCGATTTTATCTCAGATTGTTCACTACAGACTGTGACAAATTTTACAAATATCTGGAGATTACCCCAAAACTAATACAGGGTCGGGAAAAGCGTAACAAGCATTTGGCAAGAATTATTAAGGGGGAGACGTTATAGGGACTACTGAACAAACTAGCTAATAACCTTAATATTTTGACTTAACATTTGACTTCAACATTTGTTTGGCCATAACATCTAAAACAGAATTCCCAATTTCGAGAATATTTGTTTACCAGAGACTCCAACATCTTGTTTTTTATATCAGGCGATCAGGAATTTTTCATTCACCTGGCATTTGTAGAAAATTGAGAAAGTTTACAGGGACGTTTGGAGCATTGGCAAAATCATATACAAAAACAGAGTAAATTCGCTTTCAGCGACGAATCGAGATTTTGACCACAAAATCATTATTATCATAAAGTAATATTTTAATCTAATAAACATAAAGTAATAAAATCGTTTATTTTATTTTTTTTTTCTTTAGAAAGAATCATTGTGTGCGGGGTCGTTATGATATAAGACCTCACAAATCTCCACATTTTCGAGAAAGGCTCGCTTGTTGCTCTAAGATACAGAGCTGAAATCATTAAGACTATTGTTTATTAGCATTCTTGTTTTCTAATCATCAATATCGGCGCCGATCAGTAAAGAAAATTTTGTTTACTATGAATCCAAAGCTATTCAACGCTATATATATAAAGATTATGCGATATATATAACGATTATTCCAGTGTGGTGGAAAATTGTCTCCTGATCTTCTTATCACAACTCTTTTTTATGAATAATAAGTTATCCAAATAATTAAATTATTTCATATAATTCTTGTTTTGATTTATCTTTCTTATTTTTATCTCCTTATTATACGCTCATTCAATGTTGTTTTCAATTCCGAAATAGGTTTTCTAAAATTTTCAGTTAAACAGCAATTCTATTTAACTTTTGAGAATCTCTGTATTCGTAAGTATGTTGCCTGTGCTCGTTTGCTATATTTGGTAACAGTATAACATATTTAACATTGCTCTTGACGATGGCAGATTAATAGTAGAGGGCTGAACAGACATTTTATATTTTTCCTAGCAATCTTTAACTGGGGCCTAATATGATATAGCTAATGATACTTAAAATATTTTATAAACTATTTGTGGGTAAGAAGTACTTAGTTTTTTAGTTTCTAGACTTTATGATAGGAGTTTAGAAGATAATCAAACTTTATGCTCAATTTCTAATGCGTTATTTATATTTAACTTCCCAAGCATTTCTGAAATGGATATATACGCACTTAGTATCCTTTTCAATTTGACTGTTTATCGAATATGTATTTTTTTAATTTTTTAATTTTCATCTGGAACTTGAGAATTAATGTTTTCTATAAATTGCTTCAAATTAAAGAAATTCCCTGAATTTCTAATACTAAATATTTTAAAGTCCTTCTGAAACATTATTATAATTTTTACTATGATTATTAATTTGTAGTAAAGGAATGGGAATCGGAAAGTTAACTATTTCATTCTATCAACTATCAAACTTATTTTACCGACAACACATAAAAAATATAAAAAGCATATGATAAAAAAATATTTTAAACTGTTAAAGAAATATCTCTTACCGGATGAATTTATACTGAAACATTTAAATAAAAAACATCTCCCCCCTTTTCTCAAATTTAAAAAAATGAGATCAATCGCATTTTACATGCGTGATTAAATGCACTCATCTAGAAAAAGTGCATCAAAACTGTGAAATCAAAATTGTATTTTAAATGTAATTGCTAAAATGTTCTTGTAATGTCTAATTTATTTATTTACTTTATCACGATGGAGCTATATAAACACGTTCCCTTAAAGATTATATATAAAAGTAAATATTCAAGGGTTATTATTAAATATGGTTAAATAAACACAAACTAGTAAAGGTCTTTTTCATCTATGGTTTCTTCCTAGATCTGTAGCAATCAAAATATTAAAATCCTTTTATAGATGAGCAGAATTGGAAAGTCATAACGTGATGTAAAATAGAAATATAGAATAATATGCTGCAGCAATTAAAAGATAAAGAGAATCCATTTGTCCCTTTTGAGATATTCCTAATGAGTAAATGAGCCATTAAGCAATTAATATTCTAAATTAAATTATATGTTTATATTTTCACTTAATCTGTGGAAGAGTAGTACAGATATAATTATTCATCATATTAATATGTACAGTAACGGCATTTGCTTGACTGTAATCAACATACAGTGAGCATTGAATAATGGCGCTTTCTTTATAAATCAACGAAAAATGTACAAAAAGTATTTAAAGCAATAATTTTTTAATGGTGAGGATCTCACGATTTAAAACCGTAATACAGGGATTTTGTAATTAACATTTCACTTTTAAATGGCCCCAAAAAGAAAATTTTTTGACCAAATTGTATGAAACTTAGTGATAGATTACGAAAAGTCTTAGATAATTATTTATTAATTTTATTTATTTATTTATTTATTAAGAAAAAGATTAAAAAATCTAGAGGGAATAGCAGAATGACACGCTATCCAGTTTTGTTAAAAAAAAAAAAAAATGAAACATAAAGGTCCCTGAATAGCCACCGCACTTTAGAGTGTAGAAAAAGAGGAGAAAAATAGCTAAAAACCCATAGAAATAGCATGGGAAAGAAACCAAAAAAACTCACAATGTCAAGTGTGTTTAAAAAAAAAAAAAAAAAAAAAAAAAACGGCTCACACCGGAAGTAAGAATAGGACAAAATTGACTAGAAAAAGACATTGAACAGCGGGAACGGGCGGGATGGGGCGTTAAATATATCGTCGAGGATTAATACGACTCGTCTAGTATGTCGCCTAGTCGCCACCGCACTTTAGAATGTAGAAAAAGAGGGGGGAAAAGCTAAAAAACCCATAGAAATAGCATGGGAAGAAAACAAAAAAAAAAAAAAAAACTCACAATGTCAAGTGTGTTAAAAAAGAAAAAAAAAACGTTCACACCGGAAGTAATAAAAGGAAAAATTGACTAGAAAAAGGCACCGAAGAGCGGGAACGGGCGGGCTGGGGCTCTAAATATATCGTCCAGGGTTTATATGACTCGCCTAGTTTAAGGGGCGTTCTACGTTTGCGATAACTGAGAAGTGGGAAATTTAGGTTGTTGCTTTTATAGCCATATCTTTTCTAATTATGCATGTATCAATATAAATTTTTTAATGAGATATTGACAAGAATTTAAAAAAAAAATATTTGATGCAAATTACTTAATCTTATGTGTTACATTTTATTTTTTCTATAATAGCACTATAAACATAAATATTTAACTCTTAAGGATATTTTCATTTTATCCACTTTGGTACACTTTTCTAAAAAAACTAATGAAAATCTTACCTTGAAATCATGTATGATGATAGAAAATACTTTTCTTTGTGTACTGAACCTATTTTATGTTTTGTTGTTCTTTTAAAAAAAAAATATATATAAAAAATGGCAATTTTTACTTATTAGAAATAGGGTAAGTGCACCAGTGATTGATACTTTTAGAGCAATCTCTGGTGTTTTTAATGTTCTAGTCATCAGAAAATATTTTTAGAAGTCTTAAGTTAGTACATATGGTATGAAAGACATTCAGAATCGCATATATGTTAAAATATATACATTTCATAATAAGTATTTTTTTTAATAAATTTTTATTTGACACTCACTCAATGTTCCAGTAATTGACACTGCCAGTTTTTCATTTTATCAGTGATTGGCACCCTATGTTCCAGTGTTTCACAATGCTAGTTACTCATTTTACCAGTTATTAGCACCCTATGCTCCAGTGTTTGACATAAAATGTTAAAGTTCTTATATGTAAAATATATGATTTTATAATTTTTCTTATTTATCAATCATTTCGGGATAGAAAGTCAATTACTGGAGCATGCCAATCACTGGAGCACCTACCCTATGCATTTTTTAACACATATATTCGCAGTTTTAAAAATATCACGAGGTTTATTTATCCAGAGACACTCTTTCTATTTCCCTCTAAAATTTCAGAGAACTACTTACTTTCAACACATTTTTCACAATGTGTACCAATCTACAGAAAACTGACATATTGAGAAAAATGCAAAAAACACTTTAAGCCCTTCAAGTTTAAATATCTATATATAATTAAAACGTTCCTGCCCCCATAGGCCCATAGTCTTTGTCCAATCATTTTTTTTTTTTTTTTTTTTTTTTTTTTTTTACATGTTTTTCTGTATCTTTTTTTCATTCGGGCTTCTCTGGAAAGTTTTTGAACTCTGAGTTCTTGCTGGCACATCCTTTTATTATCAATTTTGCGATGGGATGCTTCTAAGTTTGCTCCTGGTACAATGTCCATAGCCTTTAATACTTTACTTCTGCTATACATAACGTCATTAAAAAAATTACAGCATCCATTGCCCCTATTTTTAAAGTGTTTATGCACACAAATTTTGTTTTGGGTACTCTATTTTAGTGCCCCTGTAGCTGCCGTACCTCCAATAAATCCATCTAAATTTTTCTGGCAGTCATGTCCATCAACATTTTTATTTTTGCATGAGAAACAATATTTTGATAAATATTCAAAGTCGATTACCTTACTATTTTCCAGGGATGTTGCATACACAACGCCATTAAGAGAAATATGGCCCCTCTTCTGTCAAGTGCCATCAAAAGCTGCAGTTCTCATCATCCAGCATATCCACAGTCTTATTTACTGTTTTTATCATGGACTGCATAGAAACAGTATTTAGACTACCATGGATTATTTTATTGTATCATTCAAATTTGGAAGGAAGAGAGGCAAGTTCATAAATGTCCCAAAATATTTCACCAGCTCTTTTCCCTTTACCAATGCAACGCATGCCATGCACTAGTCTTATATTGACAATGTATGCTTTTGACTTACTGGATGACATTGCACTTGTGGAATTATTATATTTTCAACATAAAAACTCTAAACTTACTGTCAGACCTTTACGTTTTCCAGTATTTTCAAACACTCGAAAGCAGTCTGTGCTACCATATATACATAAATTATATATATTTGTAGTCTGCAGAATCTGTACCATATTTTAAACCACTAATTAAAAAATCGAAATTTAGAGGGTATTTCACGTACCAGTCCACTTAAAATGTTATTTAAATTAAACAATTTTAAAAACTCGCTTTTATTCCAAAATGTACTAAAAACTCAGATCCAGCGGAAATGAATTAAAAAGTAATCACATGATTTCATTCATATAAACAGGTTTTCTCCCTGGAACATGATCTTGCAAGATAGATCTCTGAAATTACGTTTGTATTGTATGCTCATCAACTATGAACTCACGTGTAAAATTTCAGAAAAACTGGTTATGCAGAAGTTAATTAAAAATTAATTGTAAGCTTTGACACAAGCAGGCAGATTTTTGCCCCTGGTGTGATAGAATCCAGAAAATGCTTGCATATTGTATTGTTATCGTGTTCAAACTTTGAGTAAGTTCAGTTCGGTGGAAGTGTGTTGAATTTGGTTTTTCCTAAATAGCTTATGGACAAATTTTATTTAACCTTTTGCCTGACCTAACGCTCTAAAGCGCTCTAAACAGTGTTGCTAAATTTAGGAACTTTTTTATTCAACTATCACCCGTAATTTCGAGGAGTGATATTTGATATATATAATAGACGAATAACCTTCCAAGTGATTAGGCTGCCGTTACAGTTAAAATTGAGTGGTGGTTATTAAATAAAAAATTCCCTATATTAGGCAACACAGACAAGAGGAGTGAAATGAAATTGGACTGGCAAAGGGTTAATTACAGCATTTGATTTTTCAAATTTCAATTGAAACTCTTCATCAGATATATAATTATTAAGAGACGGCAGTCTCAGTAAAATATTAAAAAAAACGTTAAAAAAGTATTTTGAACCGTTTCCTTTATGTCCTATTTCGTTTAGCTCTATAGCACATAGCGTCATTTTTTGCTGGTAACCAGCTTCTAAACTTTATTTTGCTTTATTTTATTTCACGAATAATATCTGATCTGGACTAGACTTGTACGAAATTTTGATAATATTTAGTCCAGTACTTTTTTCTTTTGTAGTCATTTCAAAAAGAACTTTAATTATAATGTTGCTGTATTTTATTGACTTAAGTCATTTAATCTTTATTTTATGAAATAAAATACAAATACAAATACAAATAAATATTAAATTTAATATTTCTCATTTAAATGAGAGTGATTTAAATATATGTAATTATATTCTGATATAATGGAAAAGCATTTTAAAAAGTAAATATTAATTGTCTCATTTTCAAGTTGAATAAAATAATTTGGGTGGAAAATCATACATCTCTTTAGAGTAAACGAAAAATCTACGATCCTTTTATTGGTTCTTTTTCATATTAAAAATTCTTTCCTGCATATAAACACTCAATCAAGTTTGATTAAAATTTAAACGTAATTCTAAAAATCCCATATATTAATGTAATATATATATATATATAATTATATATATATATATAAGAAAACATTAAAATAAATGTAATATTTTAATGTGGTAATAAAACATTAGCTTTCATTGCAATGTTCTATGTTTTAATAGGAACAAATCATGTTCTGTGCAGTAATGGAATAGACAGAAGTTAACTGTTTGTTCACCAATTGATCGGATCACTTGGCCGAGTATTACTGAGATTCATTATCTAATAGTATTAGCATTTTCCGTGTATAAACAATATTTGCTGAGTATGTTTGCTTATGTATGTAATCATGCAATAAAAAATGTCAATAAGAGTTTAGGCTTTGAAAATTTAATAACGATTCTTTTAGTATTTTGTGTGAAGAATTGCAAAATGACTTCTCTATTGACAGAAAAAAATGTGTTTTTTAAGTTATGGATAAACAGTTGATTTATAAATTCATTTCAATATTTAATGATAAATATTTAGTTTCGAATGATTTCAGTTGAAAGGAGATTAAGAATATGAACCATTGTGGTATCGATTTCCTTTGCAGCCTACATATTTTTGAAAGTAGAAAAGGAAATAAATCGTAACGTATAATTATACGTACATAAAAGAAGAAGCATTGTTTATGAATACTGCATGGGAAAAAAAAAATGCAGCAAGATGAGAAAAAGCTCTACACATTGTAACTTGTTTTATTTTATTTGTATTTATGATTCCTTCTCATTTATTTTATAATAAAGAATTATGCATATATATTATACAATCAAGCTATCTGAATAAATACTAAAATATAGGTAAAGTTGCCATGCAAATTTTTACAAAGAAATGTTTCTGCAAATAATGCATGGAAAAAAAAAGTTTTGTTAAAACAACAAAACCAAGACTTTTTATTGATGTAGCCTCAAAACATTTTATTATCAGAATCCAATTAAAAAAAAACAGTTTTGTTGGTTCAACCAATATTTGGTTGAATCAACAAAATTATTTTGTTGATTTAAACAAACTGTTTTGTTCATTTAGCACATGGCTCGCTCATTGGCTGTTTACAGAGTGATCTATGACATCTATGTAGCTTATCAAACTACAGAGAAAATTACTCTTCTGTCAACCATATTTATTTCGTTAATCAAAGAAGTTGATTTGGTTAACTGATCAGTATTATTGCAACGCTAACTAAATAAATGTAAACATCAGTAAACAAAATAAATTTGGTCTTTTCAACAAAACATTTTTTTTCAGTGTACATATTCCAAACAAAGGAAAAGGATACGGAACAAATAATCGACGCTCAAACATAAAAATTATATATCTTAAAAATAAATCACCCCTATGATTACAAGAGGTTCTAACACCATAAGTAATAATCATTTAAAAAATGTAATTACGCATGTTATAATTATTAAATATATTATTTAAACAGATAAAAGTTCGTAACTAAAAGTCTATCCAGTTAGAAAGAAAAATAATAATATAATTACTAAAAAGTTCAATTTAAAAAAAAAAAAAAAAAAAAAAAAGATCAAACTAAAACTCGAATTAATTACCAGGAATTTTAAATAATAATATTCGAATCATTTTTAATGAATAAAAATAGAATTTATAGAGAATTATAAGCTGTTAATCCGGTTATATTCTTCAGTGGACAGAAACAGAAAGAAAACTAAATAAAGATGCATTATTTTATATAGGTGATTAGTAGATAATTTAAATTTTTACACTTTCAGCCTAAATAATGCATCACAATAAAATTAAAATAAATAAATAAATAAAAATAAATTATGAAAATTAATTATGAAAATAAATTATGAAAATAACCTTCCGCTAAGATGCTTTTCAAGCAAGAATAATTTCTAGCGTAACATTTCAGAGTTACACTTATAGCTGAAGTTAAAAAAATATACAACAAGAGCAAAAAAGTTATAAAATAATTTTTTATGTGAAAAGGAAATAAAAATGTGCAACTTAAGTGTTATTAATCAATGTTATATAAGAGGAACAGTAGACATATTATTCTTGTATGCTGAAAATGTTTGTTTAAACTACAAAATATGTTATGTTGAGGTTATATTTCTCGTTAAAAAAAAAAAAAAAAATCACATTTTTTCGACACCACAAATAATATTGTTGGCAATTTTACAAAATTTCAACACAATTTCTTTGAATTTGTTTATATTAACAAAATTTTTTGTCTAACTTTACAATAATTTTAGTATATTTATAAGCAAAAGATATTTTTTTTGTAAGAAAAATAAAATATTTTTGTGAGAAGTGCAACAAAAGTTATTTCATTAAGGAGTTACATGAGTTTCGAAGGCCAAAAATAAATAAATAAATAAATAAATAAATAAATAAAAATTATTTATTTTTTTTAATTTTTTTAATATAATAAATAAAAAATTTTATTCAAAAACTTGATCATATAAAAGATCAATATTTAAAAACAAAATTTTATATAACTTTCATTAAACATTTTGGAAAATTCAGCTGGTGGGTGCTTATTTCCGGAGGCTATTCAGAAAAGCAGTGGACACGATTTCCCCAAAAACTAATATGCACATCATTAAGAATAGAACTGACTAGTGCTTAAACGAAGAATTTATCTTTTTTTTTTTTTTTTTTTTTTTTTTTTTGTTTCTCCGATTACAACTAGTTTTATAAGGCTATACGTGTGGTAAAATGTACCGAACATTATACTGCTTTTGCATACAACTCTTAAAAGAATTCAAATTTCAAGGTTTATTTTATTATATATATATATATGTGTGTGTGTGTGTGCGTGTGTGTTTAAATCCTTTGTTCAAACACTAGTTAATTCTATTTTGAATAAGTGTGCAAACTTTCAATAAGATCGGTGCATTAGTTTTTGGGAAAATTGTGTCCACCGCTTTTCTGAAGTGCATCCGGACACCCGGACCTACCGGCTGAATTTTCCAGATTTTTTAACGAAAATTTTTATAAAACTATTGCTTAATGTCGCTTTTTTATATGCTCAAATTCTTGAATAAAAAATTTTTAATTATTACATTGAAAAATAAATAGAGAAAATTTGTTGTTTTTAGTCTTCGAAACACATGCGACCACTTAATCCAAAACAATTTCTACAGGAACACATTTAAACAGTAATATTTGTTGCGCAGGAAAAAAAAAATCTGACTACTGTAATTTAGTGAAAATAAGCCGCGGGCTATCTTTTAAAAAAAAAAAAAACATTGATTTTGGGGGACTGCGGCTTATCTATCAGTGCGGGCTGTCTAATAATGCCAAATTCCGTCGTCCATACTTCTTGGAACAGTCGATCGTCCCCGAAAACGGAAGTTTAGTATTCGAGTTTCTCGAGCACTGATTCCCGCTTATAATCTCTTATTTATTAACTAATAATCTCTTATTTTGATTAATTTGCATATACGTCTGGAGTTCGCCATCTTGTTCCCTTGTTTTTGATTTTTTGCATCGTATTTGTATACTGGCTTTGTTTTGTTTTATTTTATTTTATTTTATTTTTTTATATACAGTATCTTTTAAAATAATTTATTACTTTCATTTGTAATTAATTATTTTTGTGACCTTTGTACGAGGGTTGCTATTAATATTTCTGGCCAAATAATGAAAAAACAAATATGTAGGATCGAAATTGGTTTTATTGTTTTTCAAAATATTCTCCATGATGATCAATACACTTTTGCATGCGTTTGAACCAATTTTCAAAGCACTTTTTCCAGTCCGATTGAGGTAACTCCAAAACATGCGTTTTGAATGCATCAACCGCTTCTTCGGGGGTCGAAAATCATTGTCCACGTAATTTATTTTTGATGTGTGGGAATAAAAAGAAGTCATTGGGTGCCAAATCAGGGCTGTACGGCGGATGACCCATCAGTTCGATCTTTCGCTCAGTCAGAAATGCATTTGTTTGAGTCGATGTGTGAGAGCTCGCATTGTCATGATGAAAAATGATTCGCCTGTTCTTCTGCTTTTTTCGAACTTCTTCGATGACTTCTGGCAAACAAATGGTCGTGTACCATTCAGAATTGACCGTCCTGCGTTGCTCTAACACCACTGTTGCCACATGACCGTTAATGCCGAAGAAACAGGCAATCATTTGTTTCGATGTGCTTCTTCCTCGAACAACTTTTGTTGGTTTTGCCTCGCCTTGGAAGACCCATACAGTTGATTGCTGTTTTGTTTCCGGCTCATATGCATAGATCCATGATTCGTCACCTGTGTAGATGTTACACACAGCCTTTGATGTACCTTGAACGTATTTTTCCAACATTTCCTTGCACCAATCGACACGAGCCTTTTTTTGAGCGTTTGTCAGATTATGCGGGATCCAACGCGAACAAATTTTCTTTACGCTCAAATGTTCATGCAATATTTTATTGATGCTAGTCATACTAATGTCCAAAGACGCCTCAATCTCACGGTATGTCACATGACGATCTTGCTTTATCAGTTCACGCACAGCATCGATCTTTTCTGGCACAACAACGGATTTTGGACGACCTGCACGGGATTCGTCCTGGATCGAACATCGACCACGATTAAATTCGTTATACCAATTTTTTACAGTGCTGTAGGATGGCGCTTTATCGCTGTATAAAGAATTAAGTTCATCGAAGCACTCTTGTTTTGACAATCCACGTCGAAAGTTATGAAAAATAATCGCACGAAAATTTTCACGATTCAATTCCATTTTTTGAAAGAGAAGAACTTTTCAATTTACTGTCAACAACACAAATAAAGCTATAATGGTAAATCGTCTGCTGAATTTACGTTTAAAAATATCAAACTTTCGATTAAAATCGTCTGCGGTCGCCTAGCAACACTTACTGTTGCCAAGGCCAGAAATATAAATAGCAACCCTCGTATGCCTGGATTCCACCATCTTGTTCACGTGTTTCTCATATTTGTTGCATTACATCTGCATACTGGTATAATTTGATTTTATTTTCTTTATACCTAATTATTTCTTAAATAATTTATTATTTTCATTTATAATTAAAAATTTATTATTTTTATTAACTTGCGTAGATGTCAGAAGACTGATATCTTTTTTCCTTATTTAACTGTCACATCATCGTAACAATGCTTGCATAAGCCGCGGCTTACCTCCCGGTGCAGTTTATCTAAGAGCTTTGTTTTTTTTTTCGCAACATTTCAATAAGCTGAGGCTTATATATACTAAATTACGGTATGTTATTTATTATTATATAGTCATATTTACAATTTTAAATGGATAATATTTCATAAAGAAAGAAAAAATGAAAGTTCCTTGAAATATCTAAAGAAGTTCAAAAATAGACAGTACCACCTATTTATTCATTGTACGATATTTAATTGTTTCAGTTAAATAATATTGTAGTGATTATATATATATATATATATACTGAACAACATGGAATCTCAAAACATTGTTTAATCATATCACAGAAATTATATCTACTGTAAGATTGGAGAAGGTAATTTCTGAATTTTATTATCAAAATAAACTCTGTAATATTTTAAACAAGGAAGTTATCTGCTGTTTTATTCGGGCTTTGCATATCAATGTAAAACTGAACTTCAAGGTAAAGAAAAAATCTCGGTTTTTAGAACCGATTTCTATAGAGGGAAGTCGATAGTCGTGTTCATGCTGAGAAGTTTTCGTTTTCATGAGTTTTAATCATGTTGTCATTCATTTTAATAAATTTTAAAGACTACAAGCATTTAAATTACATTTCGAAAGCTATTTTCGACCTTCATTTTCTACATGTTTCGTAATTTCTAGGAAAAATTTCTAGAAGTGTTTAAAATGTTATATATAAAAGCCAATGCAACAATAAAAATTTTATGCAATAAAATGAATGAAAAAAAAAAAATCTGATTTAAAAAACACAGTACCTGGATACTTTTCAGCTCATATTTAATACTTTTTATTTTATTTTTGAATGCGGTGTGTTTTAAATGATATCCCATATACTATTTAAACGCATTAAGAAAAAAACCTCCGAAAATCTCTGGACCGCTCACGCGAAAAGAAGAATTCTAGGTCCTCAATTCGATTTGATAAAATGAATGGTACGTTTTTAAACTAAAAAAAATTTATAACATAGTTAGAAACAGCTTTTTAAACTAAAAATTTTTTGTGAGGACGCTGTATAAGAATATTAGTTTAAAAGGTGTGCTACTACAGGTGTGCATCTACTTTAAAAAATTCATTTTAAAAATTTAATCAATCAGAAAAAAAAGTCACTAAAGATATGTCACATAAGGACACTTTAGACACTGGCAACATACAGAGCTTCAAAACTCATAAATTATCTATTGTCCGAAAGTGACCCTTGAAATTTTGCACACATTTACAATGAAGGACATTACTTTGTATTGCTCTTTTACAAAAGAGACCAGTTCCCATGCAACTATCGCACTAGGGGGTTTGTGAGCGAGCGCTCGAGCGAGCTTCGATTCTCAAAAACCACATCAAAGAAATATCAAAAGAAACCGAAGTTGAAGCTTTCCAGTTGCCAGTGTGTGAAGGCTACTTAAAGGTAACAGTTCTGCATTCGGAATACGTTTAGTTTGATCGAGAGCTGCAACATTCGAGACGACTTTGAATATGTAAAGAGGGAAATATCATCGCAATGATCGTCGATTCCTTAACCCTCTATTGCTAATCGACTCCGAACAGTACCCCTTGATGTCACAGTATCTTTACATGTTGCTAGCGGAACGTAGCTCCTCTCTTGATGTCTCAATCCTATCGCGCGCTGGTGGTACGGAGACGGCAATCACTACGCCCAATAACAAAGAAGTACCATATAGTTCCGTCTAACATGGCAACCGATCTGTCTGTTCTATGAATCACACTGTCTGGGGTCTGTCATGCTGCTGCCCCTTTTAACATCGAACGACTGCTGGTAACGCCATTTGGTAGTACTCCCGTATCTTCCTCATGTGTTAATATCGTGTATCGAACTTATCAATTAAGTTTTAAATGTTCACTACTAGTGACCTCAGTGGTGAACATTTAAAACTTAATTATACCCTCGCCCATGCATGCGTTACACTCTTCCACAGTGCTCTATATATGCTTCACGATTGACCGTTTGTATAATTCGTCAAGCGCCGTTTGCATGGCAAATTTTATGAGGTAGCTCAATTCTCTCTGGATGTCTATACGTATCAGCAGCGTTTCGTCAATGAATTTTTCAGTGTATGGCTAGAAATAGTCTATTTTCTCATTGACGGTTCAAATGTCGTCATATCAATGTTGTTTCTCAAAACAAATAAATCAACCATTAATATAAGTAAACATTTCATTATAATGTACTGTTTTCTAGCCACCCATATTGAAATTGCCCAATACGTTATTCACGAGACACCACTGACTATATATATATATATATATATATATATATATATCAGAGTGCTTAAACGTTAAACACAAATAATACTTCCGAACAATTCAAGTTCCATTTCGACCACCAGTAACAAATACTTAGTTCGAAGTGTAAACAGGTTTGTAACCCTTTGACAAGAAAAACTAAATTCACTAAACGAAAATATAACTTTTACAATTTAGGTATAAAACACATTTTATCAATAAAATTTCTAGTTAGATTCTAAGGCAAAAGTTTTAGAAATTGCCATGAAAATTATAAGTGTAATGACAGATACTGAATAATGTACTATGCATTGTTCCCTTTATTTAATAATTGGAATTTCGCTTTGATTTGAATTATATATATATATATATATATATAATACATAGAAATGAAGCACTTGAAGCATAGAAAGATAATAATAAATTTATTATTCCATCTAATTTTAAATATCGTGTAATAAAATGGCTTCTTTTGATTATCCGAATTTTTTGCTGCATATATTTCTGAAGGGATTTCGCTATAATTAGAAGTTTTCATTACTTACAAACTTTGAATAAAAACCATAAAAAGCAATAAACTCGCAACAAATGTTTCGGGTCGAAAAAAACACACGACCCTTCATCAGGCGAATAAAGTAAGCACGAGTGCTGCTGTCAAAGTGGCACCGAAACAATTGTTGCGAGTATATTGCTTTTTATGGTGTTTATTCAAAGTTTGCAAGTAATTTTTTACAACGCTAGTTTTGTGGTGCTTTTTTTATTATAGAAGTTTTCATTATCTAATTACAAAATTATTATAATATCGTTGTCTTATTATCTGAAGTTTTGTTGCGTATATTCCCGAAGTGAAAATATCACTCCATGAATAAAGATTTATTTGATTTTAAAATGCTCTAGAATAAGGCATAATTTTATATATTGAATGATTTCGTATCATTTTTGCTTTAATTTGTTGCATCTTTGTAATTTGAATTGTCGATTTCTATTAATTTCGGTCTTCTATTATAATTCAGTTCCTTTTGGTTAAATTTTCCGATTTACTTTTCATTTGTAAGAATAGTTTAAGAAATTCGTTCTAAAATACATTTTTTCATCTGAAATCTAATTATTGACTAAACAATAAAAATATCTATCAGTGAAAGTATCATATTACATTTATTAATGAAAGTTAAACTCGTTTAAATATTTTTTCAATCATAGTTTTTACACAAGTGCGCATACTCTGGCAAGGTTTTTCTTTAAAATTAATAGAAAACGTGTAGAAAAAAATCTCTTGGTTATTAACAATTAAGGCTGGAGTAAGCTGGGGAAGGTGAAGATTAGATATACGTAATTAAATAAATAAATTAACTGATTAATAAAAATAAAATAAAAATTCCGATCATTAATAACTCCAATAAAATGCATCGAAATGTTGACGATTAATGAAATGAAAACCCAAATGAAAACTGTGTAAGCAAGCACCATAAATTGCAAAAAGAAAAAAAAAATAGAGAATTGTTTCTGGTCGAAATAAATAAGCTCAACCTTTTAATAGAAGTAAAAAAAAAAGTAAGGATGCATGCATGTCGTATGATGTACGTTGTTGCTTTCATGCTGCATCGGCACTCACATTTGCCGTCTGACGAAGAGTCGAGCATAAGTATGTTGACCAGAAATAATTTTTGCATGCTTTCACAACTAATGACGCTTGATTACAAATATTTCAATTACCATTCCTTAAAGCTGTTTTCAAAACACTTCCGTATAAATCATTTTACATCAATGATTCCTGTTTATGATATTTTGATTTTTATGCAAATATTTTTCAATATAGTCAACACATGCACAATATCACGTTGACAAATATAATTGTGATCTATATCATTTGCGTGCGCTAAGCTTAAAAACAATTTAATAAATAAATAAATAAATAAATAAAATAGCTTGTATAATTTAACTTGCACCATTTAAACGTTCTTTATTCCCTGAAAACCAAAGCTCTTCATGAAACCCAATTTTATCAAATCAGAATCTTAATTACCCTTATTTAAATAAGTACTCGGCATTAAAAACAGCGTTTCAAAAAAAACTCTGAGGATATTCATAACCCTGAAAGTCAATGAATAATAATAACAACAATAATAATAAAGCGTTTAATCCAATTAGGACTTCAAGCAAATAATTGTAACTCATCTTTGTTGCGCTTTGTGTAATACTTTCAACCAAAAGATTATACGCAGACTGGTGCTTGGTGATATCAGTGCCATTACAAAACGTTGCTTTGTGAAGAGAAACGTGAAAAAATTCTAACGATTTATTGATACTGAGAAAGGAAATTTCAGATAAAACAACATCTGGTATTGTAGAAGTCTTGTTCAAAATATTTGGACTGGTACACGCATAACACAGGTTCAGGCATGCTATGTTGCATGTTTATTTCGGTCATAATGACAGTATTTATGTAAATGGTTCTACAGTGCTAGTAAACGCTTAGCCACAAATCGTTACGTATGACATAAGGATTGTCACTGAAAAGGGATCACCCATTTATTTATTTAGATAAAACATGTTGTGTTTGTTAGATGCCGATTTTTAAAATTTCTGTTAGCTCTCTTACGATACTTTTAAAATATTAAAAAAATAATAATAAATTTAAATTATTGTAAGATAAAGCCTTTTCATGAAAATATTTGTCAACCATCAACTTGTAAAAGTATTCTATAGAAAAATAATCCATCAAGTAAAAAATAATTTGTATAATTTTTAAATAGCAACCAGGAAAAAGAGAAATAATTTTCCTCCATTTATAAATTTCACCCCTTTCCCTTTTAAGCATTTTAATTAATACTTCCGCGGAAAAAGAAATATGCATTTTTAATTTTTTTATTAAATCTAAAGGAAAATTTATTCTAATGAAATATGCACTACACGAAATTTACATTTCCCACCTTCAGCAATAATTTATTAAAATAATTTATAAAAATTTTCTTCTTCTATATTTTATAGACATTTCTAATTTGTTATTCGAAATCTAAATTCGTGTATCAAAAATTTTTAATAAAGATGATCAGTTATAATATTATATCACTAGAAGAAGGCGATCTTTGAAGAGTGATAGAAAGAAAAAGACAAAAGACAAAATGAGCGACAAACACTGCATTCCTATATACAAATCCTGTTGCAAAACTTACGTGTCAAGTTTTATCATAAATCTATTCTAAAAGAAATTCTACTACTAATTCGAAATCTAAATTTAAGTTTGTGGAATTTTAAAACAAAGATGATTCGTTATTATATCACTTTAATTCATTTCAGAAGAAAGTGATTATAGAAGAGTGATGGAGAGAAAAAGAGAAAACACTGAAAGGGCAATAACCATTCTTAATGCTAATATATACGAATGTGCTGCAAATTTTACGATAAAATTTCATCATAAATCTGCTACACGAGAAATTGTATTTGAAATTATAAATCTAAATTTCAGTATCAGAAATTTGCAAATAAAGGTGATTGGTTATTAGACGGCTATTAAACGTTAAAAAAAATATATATATATATTTGAAGAGTTATAGAAAGAAAGAAATAAGACAGATTGAACAATAATCATTCTCATGCTATATACACATCCTGTAAATTTTAGCGGAAAAGTTTGATTATAAATCTGTTCCACTAAAAATTGTATTAGAAATTATTACTTTCTTCTATCTTCAATAGAAGAAAGTATTGGATTCGTAAAAATTTTCGATTTCGGGTTTTTGATGGATTTACACGTTTTGAGAGCTGTAGAACACGATTTTACCATTTTTAGAAAATGTCTGTCTGTCTGTCTGTCTGTCTGTGTGTGTGTGACAAAATTTTGTGGCAACTGTATCTCTGGAACTACTGCACAGAATTTCATACAAATTGGTATGTAGTTGCACCTTGACATAAATTAGTGCCTATCAACTTTTGGTAAAAATCGTCTTACAGGTTGCGTTGCCATCCCGCTTTTTCTAAATTTTTAACAGGGTGATATAGGGCAAATTTTTCAAGATGGGTATCTTTCGAAAGGTCTCGTCAGTACCTTTAAAACGAATGGTTGAACTATAAATCTGTGATAATTTAAAACAAAGTTATCGATTTTTTTTTTACTTTTTACGAAAAAAGACTTAGAAAAAAAAATAATTTTTTTTTTCTCTCCCCTTAATTTTATCAAACTCCCACGGTTTCCGTGTTCTGACAAACTTATACTAATTTTTGCTTTTTTCCCCTAATTTTGTCAAAGTCCTACGGTTTCCGTGTCTTGACAAACTTTAACAAATTTTCACATTTTACCCAAAATTTTGTCAAAGTCCCACTTTTTCTTTTTTTTTTTTTTTTTTATTTCTCCCCTTAATTCTATCAAACTCCCACGGTTCCCGTGTTTTGGCTAACTTAGAATAATTTTCACATTTTACCCAAAATTTTGTCAAAGTCCCACTTTTTTTTTTTTTTTTTTTTTTTTTTTTTTTTAATTATTGTTACTGAGTGAATTTGTATAGGAAAATATAGAAGAAAGTCTCGTGGTGGCCACAACATACTAGTTTAATAGTGAATGCATTTCAATTTATTAATGGGAATTAAAAATCTATCAAAATAATAAAGGATTGTTAACTACTGATGGTATTTGTGTTAAATTATACAATTTTAAATTATGCAGAAGCCGAATTGTGCCGTCTGATTGGATGGTTGAGTGATCATTTAAACTGATGTCTGGACCTACCTTATTATAAAAGCTTGATTCGCAAACCATAAAATAAATATTTCTTTAAACATTTAGCACTAACAAAAGTTTGTTACATTTTTGCAATGGAAAAGATATAATAATATGGTCATTACATTAATAAAATAATCGTTACTAGTATCCGCATCACTCTTACTAGTATGTGCTACATTTACATAAATACGTGTTTGTTGTACTAAAGTCGGTAATTTTTTTTCTAGAAATATATATATATATGTATATATATATGTATATGCACTGAAATTCCTCAAGAACATCTGATGAATCGTTCACATACTAATTTTGGTGATAAATCGTTCTCCCGTTTTACCTGTAGAATGCTGTTTGTAGCAGAAGTTTAATTATAACCATTTTTTTTTAAATAATATTTTTAAAAGCTCATTATAAAAGAAGTCCTATTATATTTATTAAAAATATTTCTATTTTGCACATTTTTTTTTTTTTTCATTTTAATGGTTGGTTATTTAGTTAATATACACAATGCATCATTTGAAAAAACCAAATATTCGTCTATTAATTTCTTCAGCTGAACCGTGAAATACGATTCATATAGCCTCATGTTAGTTTACAGGTTTATATACATATATATGAACATGATCACATATTAATGTACATGCATATATTAAATGATATTATTTGGGAATTTTCTATTATAATAGTTCTCCTTCAATGTTGCTTCTTTTTAATGAAATGTTATATGTATATGATTTTAAAATATATAATATTTTTTTGAAAATACTTTTCGTATGCCTTAAAGTTTTCTATTTCTTTTAATTGAACACAAAGTCGAGTTTATTTCCCGCCATAAATATTATAAATAAAAATACTCAAGTTACATATGTTTGCGAGTAATTAATCAATGCAACAGACAATTTTTTAATTACTCTTAACCGTTTTCTCAGAGATGCTGTTTTTATTTCTTGTTCTCATATTTTCTCTCTCTCTCTCTCTTTTTTTTTTCCCTGCTCCGAACTCACCTCTTTTTGTTTTTTAATGTTTCATAATTATCATCATTATAAAAACTGAAAAGAATTTAAATATAAATATATATATAAGTGCATTTTGCATTTAAAAAAAAATGCTACAATTTATCCGAGTAAACTTAGGAAAAGTACGTATCACATGTTTTAATAATTTTAAACGTTAAATCCTATTGTTTCATTAAGCTCTGCTTGTGTTAAAAAATATTTGATATAAATTCTGATTCTTTACTTATATGCCTTATTTTATTGCAAAGCAAATTTACAGTGTTTTATAAAAGTGAAAAATTATTTTTTAAATGTATTGTGGTATATAGCTACATATATTTTCTTCAGCTTTCTATTGGAAGCAGAAATGAAACCGTCATATATATTTCCTTTTATCGGATTTCTTTGGTAATTTTGTCCTTTTCTCTTTTCTATAAAATGTTGACTGTTTCTGTTAATTTAATGGTTTTTTCAAACTGTTATCTCATCGTTAGGCTTATGTGTTATGTTTATGTCATTTCTGCGAAAGTACTTTAGCTTGTTTTTACTAATCATTGGTACTCAAATTAAATTATCACCGTGACAATAATTTTATTCGAAATAAATTTCATTTAAAATTTAATTATATGTTGGTATTTTCATCTATCTTTTGTTTGCTGAGTGTTACAAAGGCATTAAATTATTCAAATTATATATATATATATATATATATATATATATATATATATATATATAAATATATATATATATAATAAAAATAAGAAGAAGAAGAAGAAGCCAATTACCTCATTAAATTGGGGAATATTTGTTTATGAAACTATAAAGGACTAATAAAGAAATGTGGAAAAATTAAATGAAAGGGTAACCCTCGCATACAGTCTGAAAGAAGTATACACCGAATGAAGTATACAAGAGCATGATAAACACATGAATTCAACTAAAAGCGTAGCGTCTTTTAGAATTAAATCAGGTGAAAATGATTTCATTCATCTTTTTACACTTCTCACATTATATGATCTTCGTTAAAAGTAATTAACATTTAAATCGGTAAAGATAATTCTTAATGATCTGGCGACAGATGTGAATTGTGTTTTTGTAATTAAAAAAAAAATATTTTTCCTAATGGGAAAACTGAAATTAAAAATCTTACTCTTTTTATATGCATTCGGCTGTTCGACAGTTTTAAATAGTGATTTCAAATGGCTTACACTTTTTGAGCTACATTACATTTTGCCTATTATAATTTGATGTTTAGTTTGATTAATTTAAGGGTTTTGTTTCACGCCTGTGATTTCGCATTTTTCTTTTTTGTTGGTGTTAGTAGTAAGATAATGGGGGTTCTGCGGCAGAGGCGTAAGAGGCGTGATGCGTTGATGCGCTTTGCGTTAGAAGATGCGCACATCGATCGCACCACCCCCACTTACTACTACCATTTCGACAGATATAAGCTTGAAATTTACCTTCTATAGTATTATACATTGGGTTTTAGGTATTGTATTATCTTATTAAAAGTTTTTGAATAATGCAAAAATAATCATGATTCCTTAAAACCTACATTTATGGTTAGTTAGAAAAGTTTGCAATAATAAAATTAAGTTGTGAAATTACTTTTCATACTTAGAATATGTAATCTTAGAAAAATTGTAAAACAATTTTCCTTTGAATACATTCCTGTGTTTTTTTAATAACATAAATTTATAAAAAATTTCATTTTTTCTTTTTAATAATTTAATTTTTGTAATAATCATGCTTTTCTTAAAATGTGTATTTAGAATTAGTGTTAAAGTTAGTAATGTTTAAATTAAGTCATCAAATTACTTTATATTATATTTCCTTTTAATAAAACAATTTTCATTGTCATTTCTTCTTAACCTTTTTTCTTTTAACCTATTAATAAAATTCACAAACATTCTAAACAATAACAATTCTGAAATAAAACAGACACGGTTTACAGTTAATTAAAAACTTTATTACAACATTATTTCCACATAGTGTTTCCAAAATTCTTTAAACTTGCATCACAAAATTAGTACACACATATAATTTATCAAATACAACAAAGTTTGCAACATCCATTTTTTTTACAAGTATTCATCTAGTAAGTTGTCCTTACAATAATTAATATATACAATTTCGTCAACAATAACGAAGGTTACAATATAAAATCTTGAACAATTTTTACACTATTTACAAATATTTTCAAAGTTTCTATGTATTAAGTTAACATCATAATTATTATGTACATATAATTACAACACTTATAACGATGTTTACAGTAGAGTTAATTACAGTATAGTTTACACTATCTTGATCAGTTTTTACAAAATTTAAGCTTAAAGTTCTACATTTTGATCAATTTCGCAATGTCCATACGCCAAGGAGCTAACACCGTCCTCTAAGATATATCGTTTATCATCGAAGGGACTTAAACTTATTTTATTTTGGTGGATTGTGTACAGTTTATGATTTTCTTGGCCTATTTTTATTTGTTTTTCAATACTTGTTTTTTGTTGTTGTAAACATTGTAAATAGTCTTCATGACTAATTTTATGTCGCACAACCTGAGTGGATACGCCTTTCGCTCTCTTTTTCTCATCTTTACATGATTTTATAGAATACATTTTTGCCTTCAATCCGACAAACTCTAGAGCTATTTCACCACTCAATTCGTCTTTAAATTTCCCAATGACTTTTTTGTTTTCATTCGAATAAAGAGGATGATATATAGGATAATCAGAAAAATCAAAGATAGATGAATTATTTTTCATATCTTGATAAATGTCATCTGTTGTAATATGATACGTTAGTGAATCAGTATCAGTAAATAAGAGCGTCGCTCGGTCGTTATATAATGGCTTTATGTAATTATAGTGAAAATTATACATTAATAATTTAGAAAGTTCAAGAATGCAAAACCCAACATAAATAGGACGATTCATTAAAATACTTGTTTTAAGTCTTTCGACAGCAGTTAGATCTTCGTCATAAGTTTTAAATGATTTAAAGGTGGGAGATGCTACTAATTTTACTGCTCTTTTAGAGGTGTTACTACAAAGTTCAATATTACGTCTTTTTCGTAAGTTTTCCATGGTTTTTCCGTAAACGCTGTTATTTAAAAGCTTAAAAAAGTCCTTTTCAAAGGAAGAAGTTGCATTTTTTCGTTTTTCAGTATTGAACATTATATATTTTTCCAACCAAGGAGCTTGGTTAAATTGAAGAGCTTTATGCACTGCTGTAACTTTCAATCCTAATTGAAGATAGAGTTTTAAATTTCTATAATGCACCACATAATTTTTCTTGTTTTGAAGGTTAGGTATTAATTTTGGTGTTCCAACATATTTTCTATTGTGAAGTAAACTTTTAGCATAAGGTGACAGCATTTCTTCGGTTAAGGTTAATCTTTCAGGTGCAAGTGGATAATCGTTATGGGTATGATGGAGGTGCTGAGGGTAATCAAGATCAACTTCAAAAATATAGCCGATATCAGAATCATCTCGAAGAGATAGAATCCAATCTTCAGTTATACCATTTATATCGATCCATTTAAAGTTTCCGTAGGGTAAGTACTGGGACATAGCCCAACCGTAAAGGTTATTGGCATCCCAGTACATTATATAACTATTGGGTTCATCTGGATTATAATCACTCATATAAGGGTTGTTTGCTCTGGTCAATCTTCTGCTAATCATGCTAACACCGCCTCGTATACCTTTTTCTATTAACAACAACATATTAATGTCTGTTAAGAGCTCTAGAGGTGTTTCAGTCATTTTTAGGCATGCTTGCCATGCAAGTCCAGGAGTGGTAAAAAGGTGAGCACAATCAATTTCATAATAACGCATACAAAGTTCTCTGAAATTCTGAAATACATCGGCGAGTAATAAAACATCAGTTTTTACATATAAATCATGATAATCACCAAGATTTTTCATGTTGAATGTATTCCAAATTTTTTGAACATTTTCATAATCATCCTCAGAAATAGACTCTTCTGTCAAAGAATTATAAAATGCAGATGGAGGAGGGAGTGATGGTTCTTCGAATTTATTAAAGCAGTTAAAATAGTCGTATGGGTAAACACCTTTCCTCGTTAGCATATTCAGAGGTGTATTAGCAGGGAAATTCTCTTTCAAAATCTTAAACTGAGAAGAGTTGAGGTTTTTCACAAGTTTTTCGAGTGATGTAGGTAGGAATTGAAAGCTGTCTAAAAAGACTAATTGTACAGGGTCCTTAGGTTTCTTCAATCTGAATGTAAGATAATTTTCTAGGGTTGTGGCAATAACTTCTATTTGATGATCTTTATATTTTCCAAGTTTTGTCATAATATGATGACCATCATAATTTTTCAAATTGTGAAATATAACAGGAATATTTTTTAATTGTTTAAAGTTAAGATTACACGAAGCATGTAATGCTCCTCTATAAGCTCCCGAAATATGACAATGATCTCTGACACGATCATTATGTAAAGGTTTTTTACACAAAGTGCAAAATTTAGCTTCTTGAAAAGCTTTTTCCTCCTCTACAGTTAATTTCATTGGTTTTATTTTCATCAATTTTTGACCAAGCATCTCTTTTTCTTGCATAATTTGGTCTAAAAAGTGCTCAACAGCATTTTCACCACGATAAATTACAATAGGTTTAATAGAATGTCCATCAGGACCGATAATAACATATGCATATCCACAAGGCTCATGGTATGCAATTTTTTCACTATGTGAAATATCTGAAGAAGGTGAAACTGAAGTAATAGGTACAAGAAGACTTTCAAAATCGGCATATATTGTATAAGCAACAGGATGTTGTAAATGTATACCTGAAAATTTTAGAATATTATTTTCCTCAGAGGGCATTTTAATAACTTGCACTTCATGTTCTTGACAGTACTGGATATGTGATTTTAATAAGTCCTCTCTTGAAAATCGGTGCAGACATCTAAAACAGTAATATGCAGCAGTCTTATGTTTGGTTAAATCACCAAGAAGACGTGAAAAGTTTCGAATCAGACAATAATGTTGTCTTTCATCATCAGAAATTAGTAATAAGTTGATTGTATCAGTGTCTTCTCGAGGAGAAATGTACAGGGGACACACTTCATCATCTTCATAACCGAAGACATTAATCCGTAAATCATTCATCTTTTCAATAATAGGTATCTTTGTTAGAGGTACAGGACATGTTATATTACCTAGTTTAATGGTATTTTCATAGGGTGTATAGTGAGACACACGTTCAGGATTCTCACTACGATCTATATTCAGTTTATAGGCGATCAAGCACCAAATGAGACATTTTTGATCTTCATTTTTGATATTTAACACAGCTTTTTTTACAGCAAGCTTTGAAGGTAGCTTAATATAGCTGCTAGCAGCTAGAGGGTGATATTTAGCTATTTTCAGTTCTAGATAATGAATTTTTTTAAAAATCCATCCAGATCCTCGCTGGATGAATTCTTCAAGTGACTTATTAATTTTTACATATCCTTCGCTAATATGCTGTTCAATGGTATCTTCAACAAGTTCGATAATACAGGAACTTCTAAAATATGTATATGTCTCTTCCATATCATCATCAGGTTTTTTGCGTTCTAGTGAAACTTTCATCACTATATACCACTTCAGGGCATGCTTTTCCTTTAACTCACTTTGAAGTTTTTCATGTACTTGAGGCTGTATATATGATTGAAATACTTCTAAATCACACTCATTATTCTCATTGGGATAAAAAATCACTGTATTAAACACGCTAGAAGTGTTAATCTGTTTTTTAACCCTTTTAGACTTTACAGCAGGTGCAGTTCTCTTCCGTTTTTCAGTAACAAGTTCGTGCTCTTGGCGCTTATGAGATATTAATTCAGATTTTAGATCAAACACTTTATTACAGTCACTGCATGGATATCGTGAACTTTGGTGATATTTTAAATGTCTTTGAAAGTTATCAAAGCGGGAAAAAACTAGATCACATTGTTGACACTTTATAGATGCTACTTCATCTTTACTTTTATGAAGCAACATATGTCGTTTCAAGTCCCACTTCCGAGTAAAAGTCTTTTCACAAGAAGAACAACTGAAACTTTGTAATGCTTTCTGAACATTCTTGTCAGCAGATAGAGATTGTATTTCACCATTATGAGTCATTAAATGTCTTTTCAAATTGAATTTTAGGCCAAATGCTTTTCCACAGTCATCACACTTGAATAACTTCTCTTTCAAATGTAGCTTTTCATGGCGATGCAAATCATATCTCCTTGAAAATGTCTTGTGACAAGTTGAACAACTCTGAAAAAAATTAATAAAAGGTTTGTTTTAGAATTTTTATACTCATAAAAAGTAATTAAAAAAGTTTTCTTAACATAGTTTTATTGTACTTGATTCTATTATTTTTACTAATGCAATATAAAAAATACATTTGCATAAAAATATTTACTATCTTAAACAATTTCCCTAACATAGTTTTACTAATGCAATGTAAAAAATACATTTGCATAAAAATATTTACTATCTTAAACAATTTCCCTAACATAGTTTTACTAATGCAATGTAAAAAATACATTTGCATAAAAATATTTACCATCTTAACCAATTTTCCTAACATAGTTTTACATATTTGCACTAATGTAATGTAAAAAATACATTTGCATAAAAATATTTACCATCTTAAGCAATTTCCCTAACATAGTTTTACTAATGCAATGTAAAAAATACATTTGCATAAAAATATTTACCATCTTAACCAATTTTCCTAACATAGTTTTACATATTTGCACTAATGTAATGTAAAAAATACATTTGCATAAAAATATTTACCATCTTAAGCAATTTTCCTAACATAGTTTTACAAATTTGCACTAATGCAATGTAAAAAAAATACATTTGCATAAAAATATTTACTATCTTAAACAATTTCCCTAACATAGTTTTACTAATGCAATGTAAAAAATACATTTGCATAAAAATATTTACCATCTTAACCAATTTTCCTAACATAGTTTTACATATTTGCACTAATGTAATGTAAAAAATACATTTGCATAAAAATATTTACCATCTTAAGCAATTTTCCTAACATAGTTTTACAAATTTGCACTAATGTAATGTAAAAAATACATTTGCATAAAAATATTTACTATCTTAAACAATTTCCCTAACATAGTTTTACTAATGCAATGTAAAAAATACATTTGCATAAAAATATTTACCATCTTAACCAATTTTCCTAACATAGTTTTACATATTTGCACTAATGTAATGTAAAAAATACATTTGCATAAAAATATTTACCATCTTAAGCAATTTTCCTAACATAGTTTTACAAATTTGCACTAATGTAATGTAAAAAATACATTTGCATAAAAATATTTACCATCTTAAGCAATTTTCCTAACATAGTTTTACAAATTTGCACTAATGCAATGTAAAAAAAATACATTTGCATAAAAATATTTACTATCTTAAACAATTTCCCTAACATAGTTTTACAAATTTTTACTAATGTAATGTAAAAAAAAAAAAAAAAAATACATTTGCATAAAAATACTTGTTACCTTAAACAATTATTCTTAACATAATGTTGTAAATTTTTACTCACGCATTGTTTAATTCTATTTTTAGAAAGGTTTCTTTACAAACGTGAAAAATTTTCCTATCATGAATATGTACTAACATAAAATATATTGCATTTCTAAGAAAAAATACTCAACTAACCTTATTTTTATCACTCAATGAGCTTAAGAGCAGCGGATTATCAACTGTAGGAGGCTTGTCAATAATCATCTGAAAGGAATAAAAAACTTAGGTTAGAATAAAAATCTCTAAAAAATCTTTAAAATATAAAAAAAATCTTTTAAAATGGAAAAATGTAAAAGAATTAAGATTGAATTAATACAAGTTTAAAAAAAGATATTGTTTCTTTCAAGAAAAAAAAAAAACTTACAAAGGATGGTTGAGGTTCTTCATATACATTCTTTGCACACGATTCTTCAATCTTCAACATTTCTTCTCTTGGCAAACCATAGTTGATGAAAAACTAAAAAAGTAAATGGTTTTCATTTAAAATATATTAAAAATTCACTGCTGCAAAATAATTTTTAAGTTATTAGAGTCCTTTTAAAGAAAATTAATTCTTTGAATCAATCAAATGCTAACTATTCATCCTACCAAAATACTATTTCTAACAAATTCTTCATTACAATGTAAACCATTAACTAATCTTCATTACAATGTCTTCATTACAAAATATAAAACCATATTGAAAGATCTTTATAAAGTTAAAGTGAAATTGCATACAAACAAACTCGTTAACCATAGATAATGTATAACATGAAAATTAAAGCATAAGCTTAATAAAAAATTTCTGAAAAATACATTGCCAATTTTAAAACATTCATAAAAGAAAAAATATATTTTTGATTTCAAAAATGCATATATATTATGGAAAAAATTCTTTTAATTGATTAAACAAACATTTTATCAAGATTTTTAATATAACACTGATTAATAATTTTCATATAAATTAAAATGAAACTAGAACAATTTCAAAGAATCACTAAATGATCAACTTACTTTGTCATCAACAGGCAACAATGATGAGTTCTGGTTAATTTCCATGTCGAAATAAAAAAATCTTAAACTTTCACTCTCAATAAACAAACACGCAAGGTTAATGCAAGGTCGAACCGAACGCAGGTTTAAACAAGTCTGAAAGACGCTACAGCAAAGCCGATGTTGAAACAACAGAGAGAATAAATATACGTCCGTTCAGATTGAATGCAGGTAAGGGAATGACAAATTAGATTCAATTTCTTAATTACTAATGGAGAAAAAATAGGCTATCCCATTTCTAAGCATAGGGGTGTCAGGTTAAATGGGTTATTCCACTATGTTGAAGAGGGGTGACAGGTTTTGTGAAATAAACTAACAGTGAGATTAAATAATCATTATACATCACATTTTGATTAATTATTATACTATGTCAATCTATTTTTCATACAGAGGGAAAAAATGTATTAAATGAAAACTTTCACAAACACTTGTTATTAATGATACATAAAAATATTTTTTAAATTATAAAAAACTTACAAGTTTTAATCATGTAGAACATAGATTAAAATTTCAGAGTGTAAACACAATCTATACCTGGAGAATTTTCCTTAATTAAACATGAAAACAACACATAGTCACTCTAGAAATACTTAATTAATCATGTTTTAATTAACAATTAACATTCATTGTATACAATTTATTCATTAACGAACTTGTATTGCATTCTAACACACTTATATTTTCATTAAAACTGTAAAATCGCTACTTAAACATCCGAAAAACAGTTAATTACTTTAATTAATTACTTTAATCAACAATTATCAATCATTTCATTAAACATTTGACACACTAGAGTTGTATTAAAGCACAATTTTTCATTGAAATATAAAAAAAACTGTAAAACATCATTTAATTGCCCAAAAACCACTTAATTACTTTAATTAATTACTTTAATCAACAATTATCAATCATTGCATTAAACATTTGATACACTGGAGTTGTATTTAAGCACAATTTTTAATTGAAATATAAAAAAAACTGTAAAAACATCATTTAATTGCCTAAAAACTACTTAATTACTTAATTAATTACTTTAATTAACCATTCGTTATCTTAAACACGCATGACATTAAACATTTTACATATCTAAATTATATTATAACACCATTTTTCTTAAAAATACTAATAAAACATTGAAAAGTGACTTATTTCCCTGAAAATTCATTAATTTCCTTAATTATCATTAATTAAAGCTAATAAACAACACTTAAACACCTGAAAAATACTTAAGTACCTTAATTTAGCATAACTGACATCAAAAAACTCAAAAAACAAAACAACATTTAGTAGGTAAGAAAGGCCGGTTCTAGCCCATGAGGGGGGTGCACTGGTGCACCGGCAAGTCGTGCGGGTGCCGCACCACCCCCTGAGGGGTCTAGATGGGTTGACATTGACCTTGAGACGTCCTCTAACTTAATCGTGAAAGATGACGAGGGTATTAATGAAGAAAATTAATTTAAAAAATTAATTAGAGGATTTTTAAGTTAGAGTAGAACCTTGGCCTTTCTTACCTACTAAATGTTGTTTTGTTTTTTGAGTTTTTTGATGTCAGTTATGCTAAATTAAGGTACTTAAGTATTTTTCAGGTGTTTAAGTGTTGTTTATTAGCTTTAATTAATGATAATTAAGGAAATTAATGAATTTTCAGGGAAATAAGTCACTTTTCAATGTTTTATTAGTATTTTTAAGAAAAATGGTGTTATAATATAATTTAGATATGTAAAATGTTTAATGTCATGCGTGTTTAAGATAACGAATGGTTAATTAAAGTAATTAATTAAGTAATTAAGTAGTTTTTAGGCAATTAAATGATGTTTTTACAGTTTTTTTTATATTTCAATTAAAAATTGTGCTTAAATACAACTCCAGTGTATCAAATGTTTAATGCAATGATTGATAATTGTTGATTAAAGTAATTAATTAAAGTAATTAAGTGGTTTTTGGGCAATTAAATGATGTTTTACAGTTTTTTTTATATTTCAATGAAAAATTGTGCTTTAATACAACTCTAGTGTGTCAAATGTTTAATGAAATGATTGATAATTGTTGATTAAAGTAATTAATTAAAGTAATTAACTGTTTTTCGGATGTTTAAGTAGCGATTTTACAGTTTTAATGAAAATATAAGTGTGTTAGAATGCAATACAAGTTCGTTAATGAATAAATTGTATACAATGAATGTTAATTGTTAATTAAAACATGATTAATTAAGTATTTCTAGAGTGACTATGTGTTGTTTTCATGTTTAATTAAGGAAAATTCTCCAGGTATAGATTGTGTTTACACTCTGAAATTTTAATCTATGTTCTACATGATTAAAACTTGTAAGTTTTTTATAATTTAAAAAATATTTTTATGTATCATTAATAACAAGTGTTTGTGAAAGTTTTCATTTAATACATTTTTTCCCTCTGTATGAAAAATAGATTGACATAGTATAATAATTAATCAAAATGTGATGTATAATGATTATTTAATCTCACTGTTAGTTTATTTCACAAAACCTGTCACCCCTCTTCAACATAGTGGAATAACCCATTTAACCTGACACCCCTATGCTTAGAAATGGGATAGCCTATTTTTTCTCCATTAGTAATTAAGAAATTGAATCTAATTTGTCATTCCCTTACCTGCATTCAATCTGAACGGACGTATATTTATTCTCTCTGTTGTTTCAACATCGGCTTTGCTGTAGCGTCTTTCAGACTTGTTTAAACCTGCGTTCGGTTCGACCTTGCATTAACCTTGCGTGTTTGTTTATTGAGAGTGAAAGTTTAAGATTTTTTTATTTCGACATGGAAATTAACCAGAACTCATCATTGTTGCCTGTTGATGACAAAGTAAGTTGATCATTTAGTGATTCTTTGAAATTGTTCTAGTTTCATTTTAATTTATATGAAAATTATTAATCAGTGTTATATTAAAAATCTTGATAAAATGTTTGTTTAATCAATTAAAAGAATTTTTTCCATAATATATATGCATTTTTGAAATCAAAAATATATTTTTTCTTTTATGAATGTTTTAAAATTGGCAATGTATTTTTCAGAAATTTTTTATTAAGCTTATGCTTTAATTTTCATGTTATACATTATCTATGGTTAACGAGTTTGTTTGTATGCAATTTCACTTTAACTTTATAAAGATCTTTCAATATGGTTTTATATTTTGTAATGAAGACATTGTAATGAAGATTAGTTAATGGTTTACATTGTAATGAAGAATTTGTTAGAAATAGTATTTTGGTAGGATGAATAGTTAGCATTTGATTGATTCAAAGAATTAATTTTCTTTAAAAGGACTCTAATAACTTAAAAATTATTTTGCAGCAGTGAATTTTTAATATATTTTAAATGAAAACCATTTACTTTTTTAGTTTTTCATCAACTATGGTTTGCCAAGAGAAGAAATGTTGAAGATTGAAGAATCGTGTGCAAAGAATGTATATGAAGAACCTCAACCATCCTTTGTAAGTTTTTTTTTTTCTTGAAAGAAACAATATCTTTTTTTAAACTTGTATTAATTCAATCTTAATTCTTTTACATTTTTCCATTTTAAAAGATTTTTTTTATATTTTAAAGATTTTTTAGAGATTTTTATTCTAACCTAAGTTTTTTATTCCTTTCAGATGATTATTGACAAGCCTCCTACAGTTGATAATCCGCTGCTCTTAAGCTCATTGAGTGATAAAAATAAGGTTAGTTGAGTATTTTTTCTTAGAAATGCAATATATTTTATGTTAGTACATATTCATGATAGGAAAATTTTTCACGTTTGTAAAGAAACCTTTCTAAAAATAGAATTAAACAATGCGTGAGTAAAAATTTACAACATTATGTTAAGAATAATTGTTTAAGGTAACAAGTATTTTTATGCAAATGTATTTTTTTTTTTTTTTTTTACATTACATTAGTAAAAATTTGTAAAACTATGTTAGGGAAATTGTTTAAGATAGTAAATATTTTTATGCAAATGTATTTTTTTTACATTGCATTAGTGCAAATTTGTAAAACTATGTTAGGAAAATTGCTTAAGATGGTAAATATTTTTATGCAAATGTATTTTTTACATTACATTAGTGCAAATTTGTAAAACTATGTTAGGAAAATTGCTTAAGATGGTAAATATTTTTATGCAAATGTATTTTTTACATTACATTAGTGCAAATATGTAAAACTATGTTAGGAAAATTGGTTAAGATGGTAAATATTTTTATGCAAATGTATTTTTTACATTGCATTAGTAAAACTATGTTAGGGAAATTGTTTAAGATAGTAAATATTTTTATGCAAATGTATTTTTTACATTACATTAGTGCAAATTTGTAAAACTATGTTAGGAAAATTGCTTAAGATGGTAAATATTTTTATGCAAATGTATTTTTTACATTACATTAGTGCAAATATGTAAAACTATGTTAGGAAAATTGGTTAAGATGGTAAATATTTTTATGCAAATGTATTTTTTACATTGCATTAGTAAAACTATGTTAGGGAAATTGTTTAAGATAGTAAATATTTTTATGCAAATGTATTTTTTACATTGCATTAGTAAAACTATGTTAGGGAAATTGTTTAAGATAGTAAATATTTTTATGCAAATGTATTTTTTATATTGCATTAGTAAAAATAATAGAATCAAGTACAATAAAACTATGTTAAGAAAACTTTTTTAATTACTTTTTATGAGTATAAAAATTCTAAAACAAACCTTTTATTAATTTTTTTCAGAGTTGTTCAACTTGTCACAAGACATTTTCAAGGAGATATGATTTGCATCGCCATGAAAAGCTACATTTGAAAGAGAAGTTATTCAAGTGTGATGACTGTGGAAAAGCATTTGGCCTAAAATTCAATTTGAAAAGACATTTAATGACTCATAATGGTGAAATACAATCTCTATCTGCTGACAAGAATGTTCAGAAAGCATTACAAAGTTTCAGTTGTTCTTCTTGTGAAAAGACTTTTACTCGGAAGTGGGACTTGAAACGACATATGTTGCTTCATAAAAGTAAAGATGAAGTAGCATCTATAAAGTGTCAACAATGTGATCTAGTTTTTTCCCGCTTTGATAACTTTCAAAGACATTTAAAATATCACCAAAGTTCACGATATCCATGCAGTGACTGTAATAAAGTGTTTGATCTAAAATCTGAATTAATATCTCATAAGCGCCAAGAGCACGAACTTGTTACTGAAAAACGGAAGAGAACTGCACCTGCTGTAAAGTCTAAAAGGGTTAAAAAACAGATTAACACTTCTAGCGTGTTTAATACAGTGATTTTTTATCCCAATGAGAATAATGAGTGTGATTTAGAAGTATTTCAATCATATATACAGCCTCAAGTACATGAAAAACTTCAAAGTGAGTTAAAGGAAAAGCATGCCCTGAAGTGGTATATAGTGATGAAAGTTTCACTAGAACGCAAAAAACCTGATGATGATATGGAAGAGACATATACATATTTTAGAAGTTCCTGTATTATCGAACTTGTTGAAGATACCATTGAACAGCATATTAGCGAAGGATATGTAAAAATTAATAAGTCACTTGAAGAATTCATCCAGCGAGGATCTGGATGGATTTTTAAAAAAATTCATTATCTAGAACTGAAAATAGCTAAATATCACCCTCTAGCTGCTAGCAGCTATATTAAGCTACCTTCAAAGCTTGCTGTAAAAAAAGCTGTGTTAAATATCAAAAATGAAGATCAAAAATGTCTCATTTGGTGCTTGATCGCCTATAAACTGAATATAGATCGTAGTGAGAATCCTGAACGTGTGTCTCACTATACACCCTATGAAAATACCATTAAACTAGGTAATATAACATGTCCTGTACCTCTAACAAAGATACCTATTATTGAAAAGATGAATGATTTACGGATTAATGTCTTCGGTTATGAAGATGATGAAGTGTGTCCCCTGTACATTTCTCCTCGAGAAGACACTGATACAATCAACTTATTACTAATTTCTGATGATGAAAGACAACATTATTGTCTGATTCGAAACTTTTCACGTCTTCTTGGTGATTTAACCAAACATAAGACTGCTGCATATTACTGTTTTAGATGTCTGCACCGATTTTCAAGAGAGGACTTATTAAAATCACATATCCAGTACTGTCAAGAACATGAAGTGCAAGTTATTAAAATGCCCTCTGAGGAAAATAATATTCTAAAATTTTCAGGTATACATTTACAACATCCTGTTGCTTATACAATATATGCCGATTTTGAAAGTCTTCTTGTACCTATTACTTCAGTTTCACCTTCTTCAGATATTTCACATAGTGAAAAAATTGCATACCATGAGCCTTGTGGATATGCATATGTTATTATCGGTCCTGATGGACATTCTATTAAACCTATTGTAATTTATCGTGGTGAAAATGCTGTTGAGCACTTTTTAGACCAAATTATGCAAGAAAAAGAGATGCTTGGTCAAAAATTGATGAAAATAAAACCAATGAAATTAACTGTAGAGGAGGAAAAAGCTTTTCAAGAAGCTAAATTTTGCACTTTGTGTAAAAAACCTTTACATAATGATCGTGTCAGAGATCATTGTCATATTTCGGGAGCTTATAGAGGAGCATTACATGCTTCGTGTAATCTTAACTTTAAACAATTAAAAAATATTCCTGTTATATTTCACAATTTGAAAAATTATGATGGTCATCATATTATGACAAAACTTGGAAAATATAAAGATCATCAAATAGAAGTTATTGCCACAACCCTAGAAAATTATCTTACATTCAGATTGAAGAAACCTAAGGACCCTGTACAATTAGTCTTTTTAGACAGCTTTCAATTCCTACCTACATCACTCGAAAAACTTGTGAAAAACCTCAACTCTTCTCAGTTTAAGATTTTGAAAGAGAATTTCCCTGCTAATACACCTCTGAATATGCTAACGAGGAAAGGTGTTTACCCATACGACTATTTTAACTGCTTTAATAAATTCGAAGAACCATCACTCCCTCCTCCATCTGCATTTTATAATTCTTTGACAGAAGAGTCTATTTCTGAGGATGATTATGAAAATGTTCAAAAAATTTGGAATACATTCAACATGAAAAATCTTGGTGATTATCATGATTTATATGTAAAAACTGATGTTTTATTACTCGCCGATGTATTTCAGAATTTCAGAGAACTTTGTATGCGTTATTATGAAATTGATTGTGCTCACCTTTTTACCACTCCTGGACTTGCATGGCAAGCATGCCTAAAAATGACTGAAACACCTCTAGAGCTCTTAACAGACATTAATATGTTGTTGTTAATAGAAAAAGGTATACGAGGCGGTGTTAGCATGATTAGCAGAAGATTGACCAGAGCAAACAACCCTTATATGAGTGATTATAATCCAGATGAACCCAATAGTTATATAATGTACTGGGATGCCAATAACCTTTACGGTTGGGCTATGTCCCAGTACTTACCCTACGGAAACTTTAAATGGATCGATATAAATGGTATAACTGAAGATTGGATTCTATCTCTTCGAGATGATTCTGATATCGGCTATATTTTTGAAGTTGATCTTGATTACCCTCAGCACCTCCATCATACCCATAACGATTATCCACTTGCACCTGAAAGATTAACCTTAACCGAAGAAATGCTGTCACCTTATGCTAAAAGTTTACTTCACAATAGAAAATATGTTGGAACACCAAAATTAATACCTAACCTTCAAAACAAGAAAAATTATGTGGTGCATTATAGAAATTTAAAACTCTATCTTCAATTAGGATTGAAAGTTACAGCAGTGCATAAAGCTCTTCAATTTAACCAAGCTCCTTGGTTGGAAAAATATATAATGTTCAATACTGAAAAACGAAAAAATGCAACTTCTTCCTTTGAAAAGGACTTTTTTAAGCTTTTAAATAACAGCGTTTACGGAAAAACCATGGAAAACTTACGAAAAAGACGTAATATTGAACTTTGTAGTAACACCTCTAAAAGAGCAGTAAAATTAGTAGCATCTCCCACCTTTAAATCATTTAAAACTTATGACGAAGATCTAACTGCTGTCGAAAGACTTAAAACAAGTATTTTAATGAATCGTCCTATTTATGTTGGGTTTTGCATTCTTGAACTTTCTAAATTATTAATGTATAATTTTCACTATAATTACATAAAGCCATTATATAACGACCGAGCGACGCTCTTATTTACTGATACTGATTCACTAACGTATCATATTACAACAGATGACATTTATCAAGATATGAAAAATAATTCATCTATCTTTGATTTTTCTGATTATCCTATAGATCATCCTCTTTATTCGAATGAAAACAAAAAAGTCATTGGGAAATTTAAAGACGAATTGAGTGGTGAAATAGCTCTAGAGTTTGTCGGATTGAAGGCAAAAATGTATTCTATAAAATCATGTAAAGATGAGAAAAAGAGAGCGAAAGGCGTATCCACTCAGGTTGTGCGACATAAAATTAGTCATGAAGACTATTTACAATGTTTACAACAACAAAAAACAAGTATTGAAAAACAAATAAAAATAGGCCAAGAAAATCATAAACTGTACACAATCCACCAAAATAAAATAAGTTTAAGTCCCTTCGATGATAAACGATATATCTTAGAGGACGGTGTTAGCTCCTTGGCGTATGGACATTGCGAAATTGATCAAAATGTAGAACTTTAAGCTTAAATTTTGTAAAAATTGATCAAGATAGTGTAAACTATACTGTAATTAACTCTACTGTAAACATCGTTATAAGTGTTGTAATTATATGTACATAATAATTATGATGTTAACTTAATACATAGAAACTTTGAAAATATTTGTAAATAGTGTAAAAATTGTTCAAGATTTTATATTGTAACCTTCGTTATTGTTGACGAAATTGTATATATTAATTATTGTAAGGACAACTTACTAGATGAATACTTGTAAAAAAAATGGATGTTGCAAACTTTGTTGTATTTGATAAATTATATGTGTGTACTAATTTTGTGATGCAAGTTTAAAGAATTTTGGAAACACTATGTGGAAATAATGTTGTAATAAAGTTTTTAATTAACTGTAAACCGTGTCTGTTTTATTTCAGAATTGTTATTGTTTAGAATGTTTGTGAATTTTATTAATAGGTTAAAAGAAAAAAGGTTAAGAAGAAATGACAATGAAAATTGTTTTATTAAAAGGAAATATAATATAAAGTAATTTGATGACTTAATTTAAACATTACTAACTTTAACACTAATTCTAAATACACATTTTAAGAAAAGCATGATTATTACAAAAATTAAATTATTAAAAAGAAAAAATGAAATTTTTTATAAATTTATGTTATTAAAAAAACACAGGAATGTATTCAAAGGAAAATTGTTTTACAATTTTTCTAAGATTACATATTCTAAGTATGAAAAGTAATTTCACAACTTAATTTTATTATTGCAAACTTTTCTAACTAACCATAAATGTAGGTTTTAAGGAATCATGATTATTTTTGCATTATTCAAAAACTTTTAATAAGATAATACAATACCTAAAACCCAATGTATAATACTATAGAAGGTAAATTTCAAGCTTATATCTGTCGAAATGGTAGTAGTAAGTGGGGGTGGTGCGATCGATGTGCGCATCTTCTAACGCAAAGCGCATCAACGCATCACGCCTCTTACGCCTCTGCCGCAGAACCCCCATTATCTTACTACTGGTGTTGTTTTTTCTTAGTAATATTAAACAACGAAGGAGTAGGGGAGCTAAGGGCTAGTTGTAACAGGGGTAAGAAGTAACACGCAATTTACGCAATAGTTTTTAACATTTTTAATTAGATATTTCTATAAACACAATTCTTTTCACGCGCCTTATTATCACAATCAGTGTTCCAGTACACAATCAGTGTTCCGCAAGAAAAAGGTTAATGAGAGTTTCTGTACATGTGCTTCGTTTTAGCTAGTTAGTAGAAAAAACATATTTCATAAATTTTGATTAAAAGTATGTTAATTTATATTTTGAAGAAATGTTTATAGCTATTTATTTTGTCTATGTGTAAGATTATAAGATGGATGGTTATTATTATTTTATTTTGTGTGTGTGTGTAAATCGTTATATATATATTTTCTTTTTATAAATAAACAAAATGTCCAAAATCATACGATGGGCAAGTTGAAACAAAATTTTGGTGCAAGTTTTGATATGTTGCAACTTGTCCCTTGTGTTTTGATTCATGTAACTAGACAGTCTACTTTAAATTTTAATAAGCAAATTATTCATTCTATGCTTTATTCTATGAAGGTTTTTTGTTGTTGTTGTTGTTGTTGTTTTATAATGAAGAATTATGAATAAGTCTAAAAGAGCTTTAAAGGGTCAAGATTTAGGGGAGAGTGGGGATGAATGGGACGCAGAATGAATGGGACAATAGCAAAATTTTCATGTTTTGCAAGCACTAGAAACTTGACAATTTTTCTGATATATGGCAGTACTGAGGTCATTCATCAAGTGTAGTTTCAGAATTGTGCTGACAAATGAAGGGCAGAAAAAAAAATTAAAGTGTCTTTTTCTGCTGCCAGGGTAAGTTTTTACTGATTCAATTAGATAGTAGTTAAAAATTAAATATTTGCTTAAAGTTAATATAATTCATATATGCTGAAAAGGCATAATCTTTTATTGTGTTTATGATATTCAAGAAGAACATTGACAATTGTTCCTTAGGCCAATTTCATGTTTTATATGATCATGTGGTGATGGGGATGAATGGGACATTTCCCATTATGTGCTAATTTAAAATTGTACACAAGAATTATATTAAAACAAATCGTAAATAGATTTTCAATATTTTTATAACCTGTAGCTCAATAGTTATAACATGGAATTATGATTAAAAAAATTATAAGTTAGAATATTCAATGCAACTTAAATCAATAATATCAATAATTAAAAAAAATAAATAAATAAACTAATAACAATTGGATTAAAAATCACAATTTCAATCAAGCTAATTAAATAAATCCTGGTGATTATTAATGTAATACAGAATAGAATGCTTATTTTTCCCGATCAGTCGGAAACAAAAATTTTTCTGGATAATTTGTACTCTATATTGTAATAGAGTATCTATTATAATATAGAGTATCTATTATACAGTATCTATTATAGAGTATCTATTATAATATAATCTATCTCTATTATAATAGTCTATTTTATAATATAGTAGAGTTTATATCTTTCTAGTGTATTATTTATTTATTTATTTTTAAATTAGATCTCATTAGATTAAATTACCAAAACGTAGAGCACTAGGAACCGTGCGAACCGAAGGACTTTTGCCTTTTGATGTTAATTTGAGTCAATGCATCAGTTTATGTTAATTTCGGGAACTTCATAGTATGTAATAAAATCACATAAACCAATTCAACTTTAAAAATTTATTTACTTTTCATTTTGTTTTCTTCTCTTTGTTAATTCCAGTCCTGTCCCATTTATCCCCAACCATGTCCCATTCATCCCCATAGTTGGGGATGCATGGGACAATGCACATGCTAAAAACAATTATTATTTATTAAAAATAATAACTTTTTATTAAAGTTAGTATGTTTCTATGTAACTGATTACTGAAGTGTACTTATGAGCAATGTTACGAAAGTCTGAATTACATATGGTGAACGTTGTCTGTAAAAACATGAAAAATGTTCCATTCATCCCCACTCTCCCCTATACGATTTGGCTACAGCTGATATCTTCGAGAAAGGTACAATTATTAGACACCCATTACCCGAAATAGAAGTATTTGAAAAATATTTTGAAGAGATTATTAAAAAATAACAGAAAAATAAAGAGAAAGAAGAAAAGAGTAAGAAAAAGATTAAAGAATAAGTTAAAAAAAAAAAAAAAAAAAAAAAAAACCGAAAGGATAAAAATATAAATAAAAGGATTTTACCTCCAGATACAGATTATGAGTCAAAACAGTGGTTTTACTCTCTTAAAATATGTGAAATAATTTACCATGCCAAGTAGAAGTTATTTTTTTTTTAAATCGACTAGAGTTGAATATTCATTTCTTTAAACTAATTAGTAGCATTTTGTTTAAGCGAACTTGAGTTATCGATATTTATCAATATATTTGAGTTATTTCTGCTCATTCAACCACTTGTAAGTTGCAACACCGCTCTCGCTGCAACGCTTTACTTCAGTACCATGCACATTCAACAGGCAACACCATTGTGAAGTGATCCAGTTTATTAAAACCATTTGTGTTAAAATCATTAATACAATAAATAAATTTCTCAAATACAATAAATAACTCAAGTATGAGTGCATTATGTTAACTCATTCAATTTACTCAATTTAACTCAAGATTAAAGGGCGCCTTTCTTCTAAGCAAATGAGTGAAAACTCACTCAAGTTGAGTTATTTTCATTCTTTCATTTTAAGAGAGTACTTAGCTTTTGGAAATACCTACAACCACTCTGAGGCAGAAGAATGGGTATAATGTTTAATTTGCAAAATGTGGGAACACGTTAAAGGTGTGAGAGGGGTAACAATATATCATTTGTTTGTATTAACTTCAGTTCTGACTAATACTGACTTCTATGTTGATTAGATATTTAATTTTCTCATTATTTTACTATAATCCATTTGATATAATTCTTGGTTGAATACCAAGAAGGTATAATTTAAAATTAAATTTTAACTGTCCTTTTTTATTAAATTAAAAAATGGTTGTTATTTTTTTTTTTTTTTTTTTTGAAATATTTTCCTTTTTTTTAATGTATTTTTTGTTTTCATATTTGTTACAATATTTGCCCTACATGTGTTACAATTTGCCTCAAATCCGAGGCAAATTGTAACAGGCAAATATTTTGAAAAAATATTTTTTGTACGAAAATCAACAAAATTAACAAATGTTTCTTTTATGAATATTATAGAAAAATCTGTATTCTATGTAAAACAGCAAATAGAAACAAGAAAAAATAAATACATTAAAAAATATATGTATTTTTTCAAAAATTGTTACGACTAGACCCTAGCTCTGCTACATGTATTTGGGTCGAGTATCTAAGTTATTCTAAGAGTCAAAATTTATAAAGCCCTTTTGACGCATGAAACTGTCTATACACAATATCATACACAAACTGTATAATCAAGTAAAAATATTTCAAATAATTTAATTTTTTTGTTCAAATTACAGCATTTACATTAGACATAAAAAACAATATTTCAAAAATAATCGTATTTTGTATGGGAATTCTAAAAATAGTGCATGCATCATAAATCGAATATGTTTTACTTATGAATTTTCATGTCTGTTGCAATTTTAATAACTATTGATTATTTTTCTAAACTAACCGATGTTTATAAATGTTTTCTCGTTATGATAAATAGTACATTGTTGTCTGCGAAATTTCAACTGTTCTTTCCTGCATTTTATGTGCAATAGATAACAATATCCTATAATAACAAATAATGTATTCATTTATTTGAGAAAGACAAAATGCTTTTTCCTTCATACTACTACTCCAAAAATAAATTTTAAACTCTAAATAAACACTTGAGAATTGTCAATATTTAAAGGGATAGTATTTGTATATACGTAATAAAAATAATTATAAAAAGGAAATATATAGATTAAAATGTCTTTTTCGTAGGAAGCTCTCAGATATTATTTATGATCAGAGTTCCCACAAACCGGCTTGTTTTCAAGGACATTTCCATTACTATTATTAACACACACACACACACACACACATATATATATATATATATATATATATATATGTGTATATATGAGTTTGCAACTATGTGGGTGAAATTTCAACTTTTTTGGTTTTCTATAATGATAAATCTATGATTTGTTCATTTTATCTATTTCATCTTTTTAATGTTGGGTATTGCCGCAAGATAGGGGCATATTTTTGGCTCAGTGCAGTACTACAGTTCCTGAAATCTTGTGATATATTTCTGCTCTAACTGAGGACTATATGTCCCCTGAAGATGAATCCTTCAAGTTTTGAGCATTTTACACTTCCAATAGAAATTCATTTCGTATGCTTCACTTCTTTTTTAAATTTTGTAGGTTCTTTTTAAAAATTAATGAAATCGAAAGGAATTTTTTTTTTTTTTAGAAAAATGGTATTAAAATAAGTTTAAGTTTGGGGATTTTTATAAAGCTATCTTTACACTTGTGGCATTCCTGAAAAAAGGGTATTTCTAAAGTAAGGAAGAAAAATTTATATTACGATTTTTCTTTTAAAAACACATTACTAAATTATATATATTTAAGAATTTGGATGTAAATATAATGAACGATGTTTCGAGATTTGGAGTTTTAGGCAAAATAAAGTACTTTTCAGCGTACTTAAATTTTGTAAATTTTATAATAATTATATTTTTTTTTCTTTCGTAATTATTAAGGTTCAGTTTTATATGAATATAAAAGCTCACAGATGAATTTGTTATAATAATAATAATAATAATAATAATAATAATAATAATTACCTATTTCGTACCTTTCAAAAATTAACATTGAAAAAATCATTTCAGTTTTAAGTTAGCCTTCATTAATTATTCGTTTCGTTAAATATATCTACACTTTATTATTACACATTTCAAATGTTTACTCCATCAAATACATCAAAAATTAAAAAAATACTTTCACAACTAAAATAAAATATGAAGATTTTTGATATTTTTTAACAAGATCAAATCATAGAGAATAATTATTTTATTAAGGAAAATGTATTAATTGGATTACGATAATTTCTTATTCTTGTGAAAATATTAAATGTTAAACTATTATGTTTATACGTCATATATTAACAACATAAAATCAAGTTATAATATAAAATAAAGTTTTAAATTATAAAATCCCCACTATAGGAATTAAATAAATATCATAACTTGCAAAAATCTAATATTTTTAAGGTATATGGGTAATTATAAGTAAATAGGCTAAAGTTATGACAATGAAAGCTATTTTAATTTTCTAAACAGAAAAGTTAATGAATTATACATTCAGGTTATAGAATAAATATGGTTTTATTCTATTGGATTATAAATATGAAGCATTAACTTAATACATACATTCTAATTTAAAATTATAAAATATCATTCTCCCTCATGAAACCACAATTATCTAAAATAATAAAAATTACTATTTTTTATTTATTTACACTCTTATTATATTAATTTTGTCCTTAAAAATAAACACATAAAGTTTTACTTTAATGTATTAAATTACTTTCTGTGTTAATTATTGTCGTAATCAAATCTTCACTGAAAAAAAAAAAAAAAAAAAAAACCCTCAAGAAATTTTTTTTTTTTAATATCTCCAAAGTTTAAGAACATTTTATGAAGTTAGCAATTTATGAATTGGAAAATAAAATAATAAAAAGAAAAATAAGTATAAGTCTTCTTACATTTTCCATTTTCGAGCAGGATTTAGTGTTTGTTTGAATGTCAATGAATATTCTAAGACTGGAAAAGTGATTAATAATACAACGTTAAAATATATCTGTTATTTTTATTCAACAAATCTATTTTATCACAATACTATAATTCTATTTAATTATCAGAATAAATGCCGCAAGTTTTAATTTCTTTAATTAGAGGGCTAAGTTTTAAAACATAAGAATTATATTGCGAAATACATAATAATAATAATAACAGGCTGTTACTTTTTATGCCATGCATTATTTAAGGGGCCGAATATTTAAAAATATTGAAATTATAACTTTCTGTGGTGACACTGTATTCAAAAAGTTCTAAAAGGTAAAATTAAGTACTGCTTTGAAAAGTCATATTAAAAAGTTTCATATTTTCAAAAATATTATTTTATGAAGCTTTTTTGACATGTAAAAGTTTGATTAAAAAATTCTAATTCAGCGGTATTATATAAATTGCATTAAATGTATATATAAACTTGTGTTCTGGTATAATTCCTTCGGTTCATTTTTTTTTTTTTAACCAGTGTGTTTTGTATCAATGAAAGCTTATTAATTCAAATATGAAAAGAGTTCTAATCGCAGAAAGATAAAACTTAAAAAAAATGCCAAAGTTAAACTTTGCATGCAAAACTACAAAAAATTGAAAACAAAAGTATAAAATATATTTTTTAATTTAAATAAATACAATATAAACATTAAAATTAAGATTAAGGTAAAGCTAGGAGAGATCGCGAGGTAGGAGAGATTATGCACATAGGGGATCGACCGAAAAGAGTAGAGTGGGAGAGTTACGATTTCAGGTGGTTGTACAACAACCACAATAGTAAAATGCCTACTTGAATGTGCATGTTGATTGCTTCAAAAGTCTATGGTAAAAGTGGTTATTTTTCAAAGTGGTCTCGTTTTCAAAAATAAATGTTTGAATTTTCATAACCCTTCCTAGGTAATTCATTAGAATGTAGTAGTACAAAATATTTGAAAATTAAACTATTTCTCATAAGCTACTAACCTAGACTAACGGTACGAGCACCACGATTTTTTCTTAAAGCCAAAAATTATTTAATAAAAGACTGTACAATCTCTCATACCAAAATGGGAGAATTTGCACTTTTGCTATTTAGGAGAGATTGCGCATTGAATTTTATAAAATTCTATACTAATAGGGATTTAGCCGCTTATTGGTAATGGCAAGGCAATGAAGATGAGTTTGTTGAATGTCTAGAACTGCACCAGGAAATAACTTCGACAAATTACTGGACTAGTTCAACCCATTCGAGACGGCACATCTTTTTGGAGACTGACCCAGAATCTGAAATTGAACATTATTCAGGAGTGTCACGTTCGACAAAAGCCAGACCTCTAGTGTGATTTGCCTCCCGAATGCGAAAGCTACATTATAAGAAATTTATCGCAAAATATTTAAATGTTATTGCATATCTGTTTAGTTTTGCAATATTTTCAAGTATGATGCTCAAGTTTTGTGCAGCCTTCGACTGCTTGAACAGAAGCGATAAAACTTTAGTTAGCAAAAAGTATCATCCTACTTAAACTTCTTTTTAAGGACCTGTAATCGTCTAAATTCCAGTTAAAGAGGATAATTAAACGTAAAGGATTTTAAAGTTAAAAACAGAAGGTTACAAAACAAGTAAAATTTAGGATTTGTGTTTTGAAGATTTTTGTGCGGGCGATTTTGAGGGAAAAAAAAAAAACCTTAATAAATATTAAACTGTGGGCAAATTCTGGGCTTAAAAGTGGGCGAGACCAGCCATATATCATAGCACATGCGGTGTTCTGCCCGGTTTTTTGCTTGAAAATGCATTGTATGCGCACCCGTATTGAACAGGTTAACTTGTAGAAGGTGATTGCACGATTGCTTAACCTTTTACAACAACAAGTGTAACGATTGTTGACAATGAGAGATTCGGTCAGCAAACAAGAAACCATTCAAACGGAAAAGAAAATGTACTCATTTTAAGTTAAACGTGTTATTTAGTAGCTTAATGTTATTTTGTAATTGTTTATTTAATCTGGACTTGTTCTTTTTCCTGCTTCATTAATATTTTTTCTTTAAATAAATTGTTGTAATTCTTTTTAATTTTTTTAATTTTGCTGATTTTTTAATTATTGAATTATTAAATTGAGCTATCAACTCCCAATACAAAAATATTTTTTTTTACAAATACCATAAAAAAAATGTCATTTAAGTGCAATTGTTACAATTAAGAATGTAATTGTAGTTATAATTAAGCGCAATCTCTTCTCATCCCATGTGTGCAATTACTTCTATCATATAAGGAGAAATTGCGCAAAATAGCTCTCTTGGTTTTATTACCGCTGTGGTTTTAAATTGCACCAGAACAGCAAAATAGTAATGGAAATGCATAGAAAAAGGATCAATTCAAAAGTATGCACCAATATTTTAGTAGAAAATTAATATTTGGATTTTTTATATTGTTCTGTTGAATTGTGCGCAATCTCTCCTAGCTGTACCTTACATTGTTCTTCACTCAGTTTTTTGCACAATCTTAAATCTCGCCACATCTTGTGGCTGAATGGTCATCGCTATGGCCTTCAATTGACATATTTCTGGGTTTCATTCCCCGTTCAAGGATGAATAATTGCAGTGGTTCAGAATCCATTTAAATTGTAGGTTCCGTTCTAATTAGCGTTAATCTAGAAAAAAAGTCAGTGTAGAGTAACAAATATTAATAATAATTAAAAATAAAGAAACAATAATTAAATAACACCAAACATAAATTGTAATAATTGTAATTTTTTGGTTACATTCCAAGTTTAGAAACTATAAGAATTAATTAGTGAACAAATAAAAAATGAAGTAGATAAAGCGTCATAAAATATAGCAATACTTATAGTTACATGCTCTTAATCGTTTTCGAACGAGATGAATCTTTATTTACTAGATTTTATTTATTTATTTACAAAATATTGTCCAACTATACTTACAATTAAAATAATAATTACTTATTAAATTAATATTACATTTTTTTAAAAATCATGAAAGATGATTGAAAGTGGATTACTGCGTCAATCAGAAATTTGAAATTGAATTCTACGCAAATTAATATGTTTTGAAAAAAAGTTACATTTTTACATAAAACCTGTGGAATTTCATGAATAATTATCAGTTGAAAAAACGTTATCTGGATCGTTTGTTTAGGTGCTGATCTAGAGTCAATTAATAATAAAATATTATACCTTAATTTTTATAACATTTATATGTTAAATTTTAATGATTATAATAATAGATAATTTTAGATTTTATAGTATTAAATAGCTGCATTACGCATTACTTTTAAATTTTATATGCTTCTTAAAAGGTGCTTTCCATTACGTTGTTTTAACTTTTAATGTCGGTGATTTTACATTGTTTTAACTCTTGATATCAGTGGTACAGAAAACATTTATTAAATTTTAAAAATAAGTTTTAATTGTTTAATTTTCAATATCTCATTGTTAAAAATATGTACTATTTTTTTAAATCACAGATTAAATAAAAAGACTAAAGCACAAATTATAATTTATATTAATTGATGGTCAAGAGTCTATGGTCAATGGTCTCCACAAATTTACAGCATATTAGCGAAAAATGCTGTAATTTTGGTTATTAATGGCTTAAAACTGTATTTGTAACTTTTTGCTGTATATTCTTTTTTTTTTTTCTTTTACAGCGCACGGCTGATGATAACAATAATTATCAAGGTCTAAAATGGCTTTTTATCTCTATTCCGGAGTTTTGGTTATTAAGACATTTTGGCTTTTCCGACGTTTGGCTTCGTACTACATATCACAATTGCCTTATAAAGTTTTTCAATGAAATGTAATAGTAACGATTATACTGGTCGTCATCAAAAATACTCTTTATAAATGTAATAACCGTTTTAGACAAATTTAAAATAACTAAGTCAAATTATGACAATTAAGTTGTTTCATCACGTGCCAACATTTTGGCAGTGGAAGGTGGGTGTCGTTTTTATAGATGAAATAGTTTTCGGTTTCTGAAGCATTAGCGCTATAAGTGTGATATTTCTGATTTTTTTCTCCCCCCGTTATTTTTCATTTTCTAGCTTTCTTTCCATTTGTCATCATATATAACCCACATGCTTTTCTGAAAATAATTGTTTACCCGCCTTTCATGGTCTATGATCTTAAATCACACATGCACAGTATCGAAAGACAAATATATATCTTTGAGTATAGCGTATTTTAGTACCAAAAATGATTATATATGTATATATATCAAAACCATGCTGTGATCTTTTTATTTCCACAGAATACTTTCACATGCACAGTCTCAAACGAGAAAGATACATATTGTCACTCTGTCAACAAAATTACTTTTCCGTGACACACTTAATGTCGAAAAAAAATGTATTAAAAGTTGTTCATTTTTCTCAATTTTATTGCTTTGTACAATTTTTAAAGAGTACACTGATTTTTTCAATAAATAGGGTAAAAGTTTAATATTTCATATATTGTCACTCTTAAAAACAATACGTGATGGAGCAATTTCGGTGACATATTTGGAATCAGGAATGTCAAATCAATACAGCTCATCATTTTCTTTCTTTCTTTTTTCTTTCTCTTTTTTCTTTCTTTTTTTTTTTAAGAGAGGCAAAGTTTATTTGTTTATCTATTTATATTTTGCCGGTCAGTTATATTCATGTCGTATAAAAAAAATGTTAAAACAAATATATAAATCATACACACTAATTCTTCATTTATCATGCTTAATAAGCTCATAATTAGAAGAAGCTTTAAATTTTTTTACAATTACATAGCTGCCAATTTTTATGATTTTTTTACACTACTATTTCTTAAGAAAACCTTTTGATTTATTTTAAGACTAAAGTTCTTAAACAAAATAAGACGAAGATAACTATTTTTTAGTAGTTGTGGGAAAAAATCGAATAAATTGGCAGCTATTCAATTACTATTAAAGTTATAAAAAACATGATATTGTAAATAAAGAATGAAATGTAATCATAATTACGTCTCAACTAAACAAATTGAAGACAACTTTAGCAAAGACTACCAAAAGAAATAAAGATAAAGAAAGAAAGTAGAAAGTTATGCTTCATAAGTTTAAAAAAGAAATACATTTTTCAACTAAGAATGAACCGAATTTACTCATTTATTGCTCCCACATTAGCATTAAGATTTCACTACCATAAAGTGACAAACAGACGACTGAACAACAAATAATCCGAAAATTAGACTTGTAAGAGCGATAAAATGCTCTGGTAGTTCTACAGGGAATATTCCACAACTTAAGTGTCAATAAAAGTGAGAAATATTCGGTTAATGCGTTTGTTGGAAGTTTTATAATCTTTCGTGAGAGCAATAAGTTTCGCCAATGATAAACTAACGCGTTCTTTTTGAAGCTCCGTTTGTATGTTTCAGCTGCCTTTAAACATATTAGTTTTTTTCTTTCTGCTTTGTACTTGTAATTTATTTGAAAAATGTATTACATTAATTACTTGACTAGCTGTTTTCACCATAACCTTTTTTCCCCCCCTTTTAACGCAGTTGAAAAGTGCTCGTGAACTCAGTGAATCTGTTGGAAATATATCGTTATCCGTTTGGTAGTGTATTAGCCATTTTAACGTTTTCAAAAATACACGTTTCTACCGAAAAAAAAAAAAAAGTTATTGAGTACTGTTGTATGCCTCGGAATTTATATTGGTATCTGTGTTTATTTATTTTTTAACAGAAGTTAAGGGGGGAAAAAATCAGATTAGGGTAAGATGGGGGTAAATCGGAGGAAAATTCAGTTTTTTTTATAAATCATGCTCATATTCTCAGCATTTTTCCTATTGTAAAAACGGCTATAGCAGGGAGTTTATTAAAGTATCACACTGAGATGGTTTTATAAATAAAAAAAAAGTTTTACCTAAATAAAAAAAAATTAAAATAAAAGTTACCTCCAATTTATACACGTGGAGAAATTTGGAGGCATGGATATAAACTTTGTTGAGATTCATGTTAAAAATGTAAAGTACTGCTTAAACAACAATTAAATCCTTTCAGAAAACAAATTTACATTAAAAAAATAAGTCTTCAAAAAATGTTAAAATTAAAAATAGCTACTTCTGGCTATTTTTGCTTGGTGTAGGCCTCCTCATCAAAGGCATCAAGTAAACAATTGGCATTGCCATAAGTTACTAACTAGTAGAATTGTATTAAGAAAAACAAATCTTTTAAAAAAAATTACAGAATTTGTATTAGAAACGTATAAAATTCAACAAAAATCGATATTTTTGGACCTGTACAAACTAAGTAACCAAGGAAATTTATTACTTTAAAATTAAGAAATGTACTTATAAGAAAAGAATAACTTAAAAATGCAACGGTAGGCCACGTTTTAAACCTATATAAGTTCTAAAACAAACATCCTAACTGTTCACGCTTGTTATCCAATAATGCCTTTCCTTTACTGTAGTCCGTTTCAGTAAGACCGATGTGCCTAGAAATGGCTTGATAAATGTCCAAATTAAGCTAAGGGATCAAAAGAAATCTCTTAAGTACATTTTTTATAAGATTTTGAAATAATTCAAAATAAAATTTAAATTTAAAGTAAAAATATTAACAAATCCACCAATGTCCCACTTCGGGATAATTTGGAAGTAAAATTTTCACCCCTCCCCCCATGTACACTTTATAACATAATTGAATATAGATAAATATAGCTTAGTATATCCTTTTACTTGTGATAACATATTTCGCCAATTTTTTGAAAATCTGTGTAGTCTACAACATGCTTTGTTTTATAAAAACGAACAGAATTTAAGGTTCGCAATAATAATCATAATCATAATAATAATAAAAGGGATAAAGCTTCTTATTTTTTTTTTTTTTTTTTTTTTTTTTTTTGTATGTAATAGGTAATTGAACATATATATTTTTTTGTTAATAAAAAATGTATATGCAACATTTTGGCATCATTAAAATTTATTTAATAAATTCTAAAAAGGGTTAAACAGTTTTTAAGAATTTTACCTCCGATTTATCCCACCACCGATTTATCCCATCCTACCCTATCAAAGTGTTTGAAGGCTTTTATTTTTATTTCAGAGAGCAGATTTTTGCTATATAAACTTAATTGAATAGGTATGTTTTATTATAAATATTTGTAAAATAAATAAAAAATTACTCGGTTATTTGAGAAATAATCATCAGCTAAGTTTCTATTCATTTATTTATTTAGAATATATAACCAGACTTGTCGTTGAACAGAAATATAAAATAAATATTTAAACACCAATGTAAAAAATATTAAGTAAGCAAACTGAAGTTTTGACAGCATTAAGCGTACCGTCATCAATGCAGAGTGACAAGATGGATTATTATTTCTAAATGTAGATACAGAAGCTGATTCTAGAGTAGGAATAGCAGCTGATAGGAATTTAAGAAACTGGAGTTGTGAGCCTATAGGAAATAGGCATATAGAAAGTTATGTAAATGTTAGGCGAAAATCATGAATGTGTTTATTTTATGTAATATTTCCAACAATCAGAGAGAGGGGAGTGCAGAAATATCGCAATTAATGACATCTTTATAACTTTTATAAATATGGAAAGATTCTAGAAAATAGCGTTCTTGTTAATATTTAGGCCGACAAATTGTTTTAGCTGAATTAAAGTAAAAAGTACCGTAATTCTCGAGATAGCTTAACCATAACTGATTTGTTTATTTCTTGTTTTTGAATATAACTCATATGTTCTTTAAGATGAAACTTGAGTTTATGTTTTGATTGACCAATATGTGATTTGAAGAACCAATGGGTTACATTTAGAAACAAGAAATACACAAATCGGTGTTTTCTAAGCATTGTTGGGAGAATAACCATCTTTTAACTTTGATTCATTTAACAATCTGCTCTGACACGTTTAACGATACCGAAACTGCAGTTTGCTTACATAATATTTTTTACACTGGCGTTTTCAACGTTATGTAAATATTTATTTTATATTTCATTTATTTATTTATTTATTGTCTTATTTTAACATACAACTTTTGTTGAGTTAAAAATTTTCTGTGAATATGAAAAGATGGCAGTATGTCTTTTGACATTAAAAAAAAAAAAAAAAAAAAAAAAAAAAATCTTACTTTGACTCTAAAATACGCTCTACTCCAGAAGAAGAAAAACAAGTTTAAAAATAAATAAATACACTCCTGTTCAAAAGTTTAGCAAGATTTGCAAACGATCAGTTTTATTCAATTTTAAAACTAATATCTCAATGAAATGTTTTCAAACATTGGGTATTTAAATAACTGTGCCTTCCTCATGGTTTTCAGTAAAGGTTGGTTTAAGACTACATTTGGGGGACCGGTAACAAATTGAGTAATATCCATAATGTTTGTGATCACCATGTATCGTTAAGTGAACGAAATGAACTGTAACTTTAGGATACGTTAATACAGATCTAGTTTAATTTGTGAATGGATTTGTGTTCAATTAAAAAATATAGTTATTTACTCTTTTCCTATAAACATTACGCATTTTTTCTAAAAACCAGTGTTTTGGAATCTACAAATTCAGTATCTAAATAACCCTTAAATAAAGGGAAGGGGGGGGGGATGGATAGAAAACCATTTGGTAAAACTTTCTGTCTACTTGCTTTAATACAGACTCGAAAGATTGAAAAAATTCTAAATTATTGCGCACAAAAAATAGAATTAGGTGTAAATTAGGAAAAAAATATGCACTAATATTTTTTCATAGTCTAAATTCTATATGTTTTATAAAAGTATCCCGTCGTAAATTATGTACGTGCACATTAAATATTTAATTAAAAAATCTAAAACAATTAGTAATTTGAATGTGTATAGATAAATATGTTTATGAGATCAAAAATATGCAATTTGCACACACTTGTTTTACAAAATTTGCACGCAAATATTTTGTTTTGAATAAAAAATTTGTAATGATATTGGGTTTTTTTATGATTGTTGTTATTTTTTATTGTTAAATTTACTAAATATTACATTTGATACATTTCATAGTATTCTGTTTATCAATAAGAAATAATAATTCAGAAATTAAACTTAAAGATTATTTTATGTTGGGTTTATTGAAGTAATATTTGATAGATATCCCCCTTGAGTTTAAATATTTTTAATGATAACTAGTCACTTATTTATTTTTTTCACTATCATAAGATTGAGAGATTTATTTATTTTTTATTACTATTTTATAAAATTACGTTTTAGCTAGCTGCGTAAAAAGAAATTTCAAATTAAACAGAACTAAATTTTTACTAGTTAGCATGTAATAAAGAACGATTAAAAATAAGACAGTTCCATAATTAATTAAATAAAAGATAGTACGTATCACTGGAAAAATATACAAACCATTTTCTAATCAAAGTAACAATTGCAACCACCAAAACAAGCAACAAAACTTATGTGAAAATTGAAAAGTGAAGCAAACGAAGGATAATAGTTATCAAAATCCTCATATGTTTTGGCGTGGAAAGAATAATCAACAATCATACTAAATCATGGAAATATTGGGATGATGTAAGGGAAAAAAAATACGGAGTTATTTTGGTGTGAATTTGAATGTTTATAATCCTTGCACTTATCCATCTTCCATAAACGAAAGTACAATTCTATATTTTTGTATAAATTAAAGAAATTAAATATTTCTTAGTTTTAAAATACCAGAATCATTCTAGTTACAGGAGCAAGAAAAACTGCAGAGAGTTTCTTCCTTGATTATAATAATGATACTAATCCATATTAATCCATATAAATTCATATAAAATTCATATAAATCAAACAACAAATTAAGTATTTTGATATTTAAAAAACAACCATTTAATTACTTATTGGACAATATTTTTTATTTATATGGATTTTGCTGAGACAGTAAAAATTAAAATATGTAATGATAAGTAATATTAAAGTAATAAGTAATAATGACAAGTAATATTAAATTTAAAGAAGAATAATAGTAGTAAATTGTGCATAAATTCAAACTTATTTATCATTAAATATTCAGTTTTTTCTGCAAGTAAGCCTTAGATTTATTAGTACTGGCGTTAAATTGTAAAAATAATTAAAAAAAATTAATAAATAGAAAAAATATTGGTTTTGCTTATCTTTAAAACTTTTATAGCAGTTACATAGTATTACAAAATGGACGAAACAGTGTACTGGGGAAGTAATAATAATTTATGAAACAAAATAATAATAATAAACAAAAAATCCATTTTCTCATGCTTTTAAATTTGAAAATTAAATAACAGTTTAAGAAATATTTTAGCAGTTTCAGAACTAAAAAAAAAAAAAAAAAAATGTATAATATTTATTACAAACATTTTTGCAGGAGAATTATAGGAGAAATTAGAGGAGGATTTTCATTTCTGAAAATGTATGAAGAAAATACAAAATCCTAACTAGAAAATTATAGTAAAAAACCAGTGCCGATTTAAAGTGAACTAGAACTTTCAGTAGTTTTTCAACGCACAGCTACTTATTTAAAAAAACTTAAAAGTTTGTGAAAGAATTTGTGCAGATTCGTCTTTGTTTTTAACTTATTGTGCGAAACGTTCATGTTACTGAGAAATTATTTATAATTATAATAAAATTTAATTTATACAAACAAACTAGTTAAATGAATGTTTAAAAAAGGTTTAGATTAATTAGATCAGCATTTAGTTTAATAAAAAATAATTTTATATTACTTTTCAATTCATTATCATATGTACAAGTACATCCAAGAGACATTTTAAGTAAATTGCGTAAATTATTTCGACGTATAACAAAAAATGAATATTAATACTAAAAAAAGTTTCCATTTTTTTTTTTTTTTTTTTTTTTTTTTACAATCTTTCAATTTTTATATTCCAGTGGGAGTAAAGAAATTTTTCTTTTCTTTTACTTTCTTTCTTTCTTTATTTTTTTTTCAAAGGTAAAATAAAATAAATATAATCATAATAACTCTTTAAAATTTTGGGAGAATCTCATATTTGAATATTATAGTCAATTGTTTCGTTTATATATTAGTATAAATTTTACAAAAATATTAAGACAAGTGGAATTATGGTTTATATTGCAATACAATGCCTAACAAATAAAGAAATTTCGAAATTCGAGAAACACCATTCATTTTATACATTAAAAATTTCATGTAAAAATATTGTTTTTAATAAACTCGTATTCTGGTCAGGTTTAGTATGTCCATTTTCATGTAATAACTTTTTATAAAATTTTCTGCAATTTCCCAAAAATATAATGTAAATAGTGGTGTTAAAACGCGGCTTTTGTACTATGGAATGTAAGCGTGACATTTTTAATAAAAGACGAGGGGGGAAAAAACTACGATTACGGACAGAGTTTTTTAAATTCGGGATCACTAGTAGACGTACAAGATTTCACTGAAAATGATAATGATTGGGCAATTTCTAATGAAATAACATGCTCAATATTATGGATTTTCTTCTTCTTATTATTATTATTTTCTTTGTAAAAGAGAACAAACAATTATAATCAAACTCTCATTAATTAAGTGGTTCGCTTATTATCAAATGAAAATTTATAATTAACAATGAAAATAACACATATTTGTGATGTTTATTCAAAGTTTTTAACTTTTTATATTTCAACTCTAAACCTTTTGTGTATTTTTACTATTTTAGGAAAAACCTTTGCTTATATAAGAGAAGTACTTAACATTTGAATATAAAAACGAATTAAAGCACACTTTATTGTATAAAAATTGCCTATAATTAGGTCATGCGCTAAGAATAATAATAATAATAATAATAATAATAATAATAATAATAATAATATATATATTTTAAATTTTAATATTAAATAAAAAATATTTTGCATTTATGGGAATTAAATTTGGCAATATTAATAAACAGTATCATTTCCATGCTTAATTAGAAATAAAATATTATTATTTTTTCTTCGTAAGACAGTATAAGCAATTGTAATTCAACTTTCCTTGATGAAGCATTAGTTTGCTGAAAATCAAACAAAAAATTATGATTATAAATAGATGTAACAAGTTGTTCTAAAAATAACTCATCGTGAATGACTTAAGAACTAAGAATTAAAGTAATAAATAATTACATATCCCTTATAAAAATTAAAACACACATGATTGTAGAGAAAAACATAACTATGACCACGTCCTGTTCTAAAAACAACAATAATATTAGGAATAATAAAAAACTGGATAAAATATAAAATGATTTAAATAAATTAATTTTGATCATTTTACTTTCAGTTTATTTTATTTATAAATACATCCTATTTAAAAAGAATAAAATTCCTATACTGTTAAAAAAATTCACGATCTTTTCTAGGTGAAAATAACAACAGAACTGTCTACACGATAGCAATTGATGATCTTAGTATTTTTAAATGTACTATATAAGTCTTAGACTTATTCTGATCATACTTTACCCAATGAAAAGTGGGCGTTTTATTCAGGCTCGAAAAAAAGAATCTTTTCTAGGAGTAAGATAATATTTATTTGTTTTTTACTGAAAGAGCTATTCATACCTTTTCGAACTCAACTACTAAATAATGATGATTGTTACCATCAACTCAATAGACGGCTCTCAAGTTTTCTGAAAAGACAGTGTATGCCGCGGGCACTTACGGGGTGCCTACTTCCGGGCGCCTTAAAAATTGGGCACCTTATTTTTAACAGGTGCTGTACTCATTCTATGGCATGGTGGTAGCCGAAGAGTTTACCCTCCGGTCGAAGATTTCCATATAGGTTTCTTCTTCTCCTCTCTCTCTCTCTTTTTTAATATGACTACCAAGAATAAGTTTTTTGTTCTTTTAAATCGCGAATTAAAAACGTTTAGCCTCCGTTTGGGGTCGTGAGTGAACAGTGCTAATCATAGTGCTGCTAATTGTAAGCTGGGGCCATTGTGCATCAATAGCGGCACGGTCCAAAGTGGTTACTTGGTCTACTCTGAATTCCACGGAAACGGGAACCCATAATTTCGCGAGACGAAGAAACGCCGATTACCCTTAATTATTACGTTTGACTTGGGTCCGCCTGTTGGCGCACTGGCCACACAGTGGGAACAGTTCACCCTCTGTACAACGATTTGTTCGTAAACATAACAACTGCCTTATACCCCTGAGCTCTTTTATGCTAAGTATGCAAATTGATATGTATATTTTCTTACGTCTTACATTTCTATCACTTAGACATATCAGTCTATATTGCCTTAGATTTTTATCTTTTTCTCACTTGGTTTTGTGTTATGGTTTTAGGGTGTAACTGAAATAGCGTGATAAATGCACATATCTTGATATGTGATAATGTATTGCAAGCAATACGAGTAAATAGTTATTTAACTAAATGTACCTGTTTTGCCATTATACAGTGTAAGTTAAGAACTATAATATGTATATTCTTTTAATTGAATGAATCAAATTGTACATTTTACAGTGAACGTGTCAATATGAAAACTTAACATTTTAATTAATATTGCCACATTTATATTTGTTATACTTATTAGTGAACAATACCATTAATGTCTTCAGGATGTCCTTTTTCCTTCTTCGTCAGAAAAAATTGCAATATTATGCGCATTAAGTACAAATAAAAATGAGTGTTTGTTAAAAAAAGAGATCACACTACTTATTAACAGCTTAAGTTCAAGAAAAAAACTTATTTGCAAAGTAGAATTTTAAAGGGAAAGATGCAAATGTTTCTCTTATAATTTTAAATAAATGTTATATTACAAATAATTTCAATCTATATAAAATTGTTCTTGTGAAGCTACAATTGTCATTTAACGTTTTATACGAGCTTTAATAAATTTTGTTTGTTACGTTTTACAAATTACTAATAGTCAATCCGTAAAAAGTGCATTTTGTCTATGCGATAAAATAAAACTTTCATCTTTATATAAAATTTATTAATGCTGTATCAGTAAATTAAAAAATACTATTAATTTGATAAAAATTTTTGTATTTCTAAAATTTATATAGATTATTATTTTTTATTTTTTGAAAAGTTACTTAGATACATTAAAAAATTTACATTCCTTGATTAAGCTGATAAGTGAAATATTTGGACATGTAACATGAAAACCCAAAAACCTGTAACATTTGTTTCAGGTCAAAATAATCGAAAGCTAACCTTCCAGATTTCATGCTATACTCATGCCTATATTTTTTCACTTTGTGAAGGGTCGAGTTTAATTATTTCACTCAGAAACTACTGTTCTGTCTTTTTGCTAATTTTAGTGTTGCTTACTAAATATTAATTCATCATTATTCAAAACTACTACTTCGTTAATTTTACTCTGGTTGTGTTTTTATTTATCTATATCTTCTTCGCTCACTAATTTTGTGAGAAAGCGACGCAAATAACCAAAAGCACACAAAATTTGTTTCAGTTCGAGATAATTCCAAATTATATTGCTGCTTTTCATGCTACACATACCATTACCTTTTTGCTTGATGATGTGTCGAGCTTAATTATCTCACTCAGAAACAATTCTGCCTCGTTTTCTTTTTCTTTTTTTCTTTCTTTCATTCATTCTTTTTTTTTTTTTTTTGTTAATTTTGTGTTTGCTTACTAAATTTTTATTTGTCATCAATCATCACCATTGATGAATTTTACTGTGTTTTTATCGCGCTTTTTCTTTTTCTTCACTTGATAACTGTAGAAGTAAGTGCCACAGATAGCCACAAATATACATTTATTTCAGATCTGCATAATTCCGAACGAATCTTTATGCCTAATTTTCTTCGCCGGAAGAACGGTTGAGATTAATTATTTCACTCAGAAATAATTTTTGCGTGTTTTTACCCCCCCCCCCCTTTTTTTTATTGTATTCGGTCTGAAAATTCGATATCGGGTTTTCACCTGATTTACACGTTTTAAGGTCCCCTGAGTCCAAATTGGTCAGTGTGTATGTATGTATGTGTGTGTGTTTGTGTGTGTGTGTGTTTGTGTGTGTGTGTGTGTATGTATGTGGAGAATCTTCTGGCTATTATAGCTCAGAAACTAATAAAGATAGAGCTACGAAACTTTAGAATTGAAATACGTCCGGTGTACAGATGAAATGTCCAAATTTTGGTGAAAATTGAAAAACCGGAAGTGGGACATCGGAAACCGGAAGTGGGACAGTAAGTCCGTATCTCAAAAACGGCTCTAACGATTTTCTTTAAACTTGCTATATAAGCACTCTATTAGATGTCCTTTCGAATGATATAGTTGGTTAGTTCAGGAAAATTGATAGGCGTCCTGTATAAATAGCTCAATTTTAGGCCTCGCAAAGGCGTTCCTTTAAAAACGACTGTACGGTTTTTTTTTCAAACTCGCCTTATTAACTCACTTTTAAATCTCCTTTTGTATGTAATTATTGTTTTCCGATCAATAATTGATTTTTTGTAAAAGTTGGTATCTCAAAAACGGCTCTAACGATTTTCTCTTTAGGTCACTTTTATGTTTTCTGATCACATTGTTTCTAAAAAATGCATATAATACGTGTAATAGTGGGTAATGGAAGTCGTGTGGTTGTTTCACACCAGATTTTTTTTTCGTTTGTTTACTAAATTTATATTTATACTTATTAATCCACACCAGGAATTCGGCCCTTTTTTTGTTTGTTTGTTTTGTTTTTTGTTTACTGTGCTTTAATCGCATTTTTCTTTTTCTTCGCTCGCTGATTTTTTTTTAGCATTACTTTATTTAATTGTGAGATTACACTTAATTCTTTATTGGTTAGAAGTTTATAAATAAATTTGTTAGAAACAAAACTCTTCAGTGCTTACACAAATGACTAAGAAGTCTCTAACATCTGTGAATATTTATATTTAATGTTACTACTTAAAAAATAAATCAATAATAATAATAATAATATTTCTACTAAAATTACAGTTATAAAATAAATATAGAACGAATAAAGTAAATTTAAAGCAGAAAATTTAAACTATAAAATATTTAATAGCTGTGAGAAGAAGAGAATTTAGTTATGAGAAACCAATATCTAGATATTGTTGGATCTGACGATGTTTTTTTAGTTAGTAATGAACACATATTAAAACAAATGTTTTTAAAATCCAAATAGATAAATTAAACTTCATTTGGGTTTTGAGTTTGCCACTTGATTTACATTTTTAGAAAAAAATAAAAATAAAATAAAATGTCCGTGTAATAAAAAATGATTAATAATAATAATAATAATAATAATAATAATAATAATAATAAAGCACTAAAGATTTTAAAGGGTTTTTTTTTTGTGTCCAACAGTTTTTTCCAAATGAGTAACATAATTTTAAAACGCTTCTGAAGAAATATATCTTAGTTTTATTCAAACTGAGTGCAAAGACCCATTTAAGCACTTCTTCGAAAGCAGAAAGGAAAACTGTTTAGCAATTGTAAAAACTTTTGCTCATGACATAATTGCTTTATTGGCTTTAAATAGGTGTAATTAGAATGGAATAGAGAAGGCTTAAGAAAAAGTAACTTTAGTCTTGTATTCTGAGTCCTAGGAGCTTTATTTAATTTAGTTGGTTGTTTGCTTAGTTGATAATATGAGCATAGCTTGGATATCAGACGAAAATTATCCTGTAAATGCACGCAAAAATTCATATAAAGATCTTTTACATTTAAATATTCAGTTTAGTAAAATTAAAAATTCAGTGTATTTTTTTTTTTTTTTATTTAGCACTTTTTTACACTAATTTAACATAATACTTTTATACCAAACATTGTAGTTTAACTTCACACATTTAATAGAGAGGGGTTTGTAGTGTACTATAACAATCTCTTTATTATTGTACGACATTTTGACATACGTACATATGGTTTAATTAATAATATTATTATAACTTCTTAGAAGCAAATTATTCTCCATATCTGTACTAGTACGCCATATTGTGTCTGTAACCTCTATGTGCCATATATATAATCTTTGTTTCCACAACTTTAATTTTTAAATTGTATGGCAACGGAGATTAAAAAGTTATTCATGTAAAACAACGTTTGTAAAAAAGAACAGAGTTTAAAAAATAAATAATAATATTCTAAAACTGAAATGTAGAATTTTATTTATTTTAAACTGAAAAATGATGTTTTAGATGTAGCAACCGCTACATTCTTTTTGGTGACCCGTATTATCAACTGTAAATATTATGACAGATACCGAGGAGAAAAAGGACCAGTCAACGGAAGCTATGAAGGTTAGTGTAAAAAATCCTCCTTTTTGGATAGATAAACCTGAAATTTGGTTTTATCAGATAGAAGCACAATTTAAAATTAATGGTATAACTAATGAAGACACTATGTTTAATTACATTATCGCACAAATAAGAGCCAAAATACATCGACACTATATGAGACATAATAACAGATAAGACGGCTAAAAATAAATATTCATTCGCAAAAGAACATTTGTTAAATGCATTTAAAGAAAGCGAAAACAAGTGAATCAAACGCCTTTTTACTGGTATTGAAATTGGCGACATGAAGCCAAACCACCTTTTGCAAAAAATGAAATCCTTGGCGACCAATGATATTTCCGACATGGTATTAAAAACATTATGGATGGAAAAATTGCCGCATCATACCAAATATATATTAGCGGTTAGTGATGAAAACATTGATAAATTGGCGATTATGGCGGATAAGTTTTTTGACATACATTCACAACCTGAAGTACATGAGACTCATTCAACGGAAGCTAAGAGCTCAAGACTGCTGTCAAATATTATGTCGCAATTATTGGATAAGATATCCCCATTAGAGCATCAAATTGAAGAGCTTCATTTAAATCACCAACCAAGACGAAGCCGTAGTACAGGAAGAAACAATAGATCTATGTCGAGAGGCAGAAATAGTAGTCGGAAGAGATACAACCCGAGAGGCAAATGGTGTTATTACCACTTCACTTTCAGGCCACGATGCTCCCCGGAAAAATGTAAACCACCATGTGAGTAGAAAAAACAGGAAAACTTACCTGCGCAGCAGAATCAGAGTTAGCGGCCAGTTTTGCTGCTGAAAATTCAAAGAATTGCCGTGAACTAAATTATAGACTTTTTGTAATAGATAAAAATACTGGGATAAAATTTTTGGTTGATAGTGGTGCAGATGTTAGCCTGAGTTCAATTACTTATAATGACAAAATAAGTAGCGATTTCAAACTTTTTGACACAAACGGTACTGAAATTCCGTGTTTTGGTCACAAAATTTTAACACTTGATTTGGGACTTCACCGTAATTTTCAATGGCCATTTACTGTAGCCAAAGTCGGTAAAAGCATTTTGAGTGCAGATTTCCTTAACCACTACAATTTATTGATTGACATTAAAAACAAAAAATTAATTGATGGTGTAACTAAACTGAGAATTCTTGAAAAATTACATCATCAATCAAGGAATCAAATGTAAGCACCTTGAATAAAAATGGTAAATTTTCTAATATTTTGGCACAATTTCCGAAAATAACAAAATCTGATTTATTAATTTCTAAAGCAAAACACAATGCTAAGCACTATATCGCTACTAATGGTAAACCAATTTATTCTAAAGCAAGGCAGTTAGATCCATAAAGGTTAGAAATAGCTAAACAAGAGTTTCACTTTATGCTTGAAAATGATATTATAAGACCATCTAAATTCCCATGGGCAAGTTCACTTCATTTAATCACAAAAAATGACGGCAGTCTGAGACCATGCAGAGATTATCGACGCCTCAATGACGTCAGAGTACCAGATCGGTACCCTTGCCCAGAATTGAATACTTCCACCACATGTTAACAGGCAAAAAGGTATTTTCTAAACTTGATTTACTTAAAGCATATTACCAAATTCCCATATTAGAAGAAGACAAACAAAAAACAGCTATAATAACACCATTCGTACTTTTTGGGTTCAACGTAATGAGTTTTGGCTTGCGAAATGCACCATCAAGTTTTCAACGATTTATTAACGAAGTTTTCAGTGGACTAAATTTTACTTTTCCATTTTTGGATGACATCCTTATTGCTTCAGAATCTGAGGAGCAGCATTAAAAACATCTCACAGAAGTATTCCAAAGACTGCAAAATTATGGTCTACGCATTAACCTTTTAAAATTAGTTTTGGGAGTGAATAAATTAGAATTTTTGGGATATTTAATAACGCCAAATGGCTGAAAACCTCTTCCAAAAAAAAATTCAAGTCATAACAAACTACAAGCTTCCTGAAACTATTTACGATCTTCGTAAATTTTTAGGAATGATTAGTTTTTATAGAAGATACTTGAAAGATGCAGCATAGACACAAGCCCTCTAAATGAATATTTGAAAGGTTCAACAAAAAAAGATCGAAGAAAAATTTCATGGACTGACAAAGCGAAGAAAGCCTTTGAAAAATGCAAAGAGGATTTAGCCAATGCTGCTTTACTAACGTTTCCAAATCCATATTTAACCTTAACTTTATGTACAGTTTATGTACCTCTAATTTTCCCATTGAATCTGTTCTACAGCAATATGAAGACGGACCTTGGAAACCAATAGTATTTTATTCCAAAAAGTTAAATGAAACTCAAAAATCTTACAGTACATATGATCGAGAACTCTTAAGCATTTACCTTTCAATCAAACACTTTAAACATATGTTAGAGGGCCGAGAATTCAAGATATTCGCAGATCATAAACCAATTACATTTGCATTTAAACAAAAAAGTGATAAAGCATCACCAAGATAGCTAAGACATTTCAACTATATCTCCCAATTTTCGACCAATATAAAATACATAACTGGGAAAGATAATATTGTTGCAGATTTGATGTATTGAATTGAATCCATTTCGGACATCGATTACGACAAAACTGCAGATTAGCAAAGCAACAATGAAAAACTAAAGAAATTACTAAACAATGCCGAAAATTTAAACTTTAAACAATATCAACTACCTCAGGAAAACTAATTTGATGTGATGTTTTAACTAAAATATTCGACCATTTATACCACAATCTTTTAGAATGAACGTTTTCCACAAAATATATGACTTGAATCATCCTGGCATAAAATCAACAGTGAAACAAGTGTCATAGAAATTCATTTGGAAGAATATAAAAAAAGGTCTTAGAGAATGGGCTAAAACTTGCATTAGCTATGAGAAAAATAAAATTATTTGGCATACCTATTCCAATTTCAACTCATTTGAAGAACCTGATGAAAGATTTAACATAATTCATATAGGTATAATTGGACCATACCCACCATACAATGGAAATAAATATTGTTTAATATGCTTTGATCCTTTTACTCGCTGGATGGAAGTTATACCAATAGAAAATATTACCACAGAAACAATCACAAAAGCTTTTTATACAAATTGGATCTGTCGCTTTGGTATTCCTTACAGTGTGATCACAGACAGAGGAAATAAATTCAGATCAGAACTCTTGGCCACTATTTGCGGAATTAAACTACAAACAACAGCGTCATACCATCCACAAAGGAATGGAAAAATTGAAAGAAAGCATAGAACATTAAAAGCAGCCATCAGAGCCCGCAATAAAGTCAAATGGAGTGAAACATTACCAACTATACTCCTTGGCATGCGCGCATCTCTACGTGATGATACCAACTATTCCATCGCAGAAATGGTTTATGGTAAATCACTTAAGCCACCAGGAAAATTCTTTCAAGAACATACAACCAAAATAGAACCTAATACCTTTACAAGTGAATTGTGAAAATAAATAGAGAATTTAAAACTAATTAAAAGCCAATGCAAACGAAAACAGAAATTATTTTCCATAAAGATTTAGAAACATGGTCACATGTTTTTGTCAGAGTGGACCGTGTCAAGAAAGCATTAGAACCCCCTTATTAAAAACCTTTTCCTGTAATAGCCACAAGTGACAAGTATTTTACAGTAAGAAGATATCAACATTTCCGTATATCGATTGAAACAAGCGCATTTGTTAGCCTCAGAGGAAGACGATGCTCGAAACCCAACAAATAAATACCGAAAATTCCATTAAACGGTAAGTCGGAATATCCAAAATTTAAAAACAACCCGAAGCGGAAGAAAATTACTTTTCCATAACGTTATCAAGATTTTGTGAACTTTTAGTGTTGCACATTTACTTTCGATTTCATGATTGTAAATATTTTGTAAATAGCCTTTACCTATTTTATTGCAATGTAATTCATGTTATATTAACCATTATATTTCTCTTGTATCGCAACTATGTTGCTTGGAAGGGGAGTAGTGTAACCTTTATGCGCCATATATATAATCTTTTTTTCCACAACTTTATTTTTATATTGTATGGCAAAGGAGATTAAGAAGTTATTCATATAAAACAATGTTTGTAAAAAAGAACAGCGTTAAAAAAATAAATAATAATATTCTAAAATTAAAAGTAGAATTCCATTTGTTTTTAACTGAAAAGTGATGTTTTAGATGTAGCAACCGCTCCATGTCTACGTTTCTATAATTAAAAATTAAATATAAGATTTTGTTTTATTTCTTTCTTCTTTTAGAGACAATTAACATAGTACTTTTGCAAAGAAAAGCAGTTTAACATTGATAATTAAATTGAGGTATGGAATTATTTTATTATAATTGTCTCTTGTTTGTTAATATGAAAAAACATTTCAATAATATCATTTATATATAAAAGCTAAATTTCATGAAACTTTGACATATGTATATTCATTAATACTATTTTCTGAATAAAAACAAAATAAAAACGTAGTATGTTTAATATTGTATTTGTAAATAAGATAAATGTTCCAACAAAGATTGCCTTATAATTTTAGAATTCTTTCGGTTATTGATATTTTGGTTTAGAAATTTATGAAACGTTCGCATTTCTATTTTGTACATTGTTGTGTATTATTTAGTATATTTAGTATACCATCCATTCAAGTTTTACAATTTATATATATATATATATATATATATATATATGAACATATGTATGGATATTGAAAAAAATTGATTTAAAATTACATTACTTATATTCGTGTATGTTCTTGAATACGAATGAATTTCTTTTATTCCTTCATTTATTTTTTATATTATATGATTAGAAAACTATTTATTTAGTTTTTCGAACATTCTTACATGTATTCTGTGTCAACGAGCTTTTGCTACAAAGACATATTTCTCTCCTCCAAATTATAAAATTTTTGAAAATATTCATTGACTCATATTAGGTTTATACTTTTCTTATGTACACGAAATTATTTTTACTTTATTTTATATTCAATAGAAGAAAGTGTTGTATTCGTATAAATTTTTGACCTCGGGTTTTCGATGGATTTACACGTATTAAGAGGCTTATAACACGATTTGACCATTTTTAGAAAATATCTGTCTGTCTGCCTGTCTCTGTATGTATGTGAGACAAAATTTTGTGGCAACTGTATCTCAGAAACTTCTGCACAAAATTCCCTAAGATTTGATATGTAGCTGCACCTTGACATAAATTAGTGCCTATTAACTTTTGGTGAAAATCGTCCAACAGGTGGTTTGCCATTCCGCTTTTTCTATATTTTTAACAAGACTGTATAGGAGAAAATTTCGTATAAATGTACATAAAGTGAATTATTTGTTAATAATCATAATGAAAAAAAAAAAAATATTTATAATTGTGTTAGTCAACTGGGAAATTTTTTTTTGCATATGTAGGTGTATTGCTCCCCCCCCCCCCCCCCCCGATGGGGAATTTTCATTGGGAGTATCTTTCAAAAGAGGTCGTGAATACCTTGAAAACGAATAGTTGAACTATCGATCTACGATAAGTTAAAATAAAGTTATCGATCCTTTTCATTAAAAAAAAAAAAAAAAAAAAGGAAAATGAAGCTGTCATATAGAGAACAAAATGGACTTTCCTTGGATATTTAGTGTTATACTACTTCTCTAGAATAGAAATCGTCTGCTTTCATAATAAAGATAATTTTAATAAACAAAAATTTTAATAAATTATTTTTACTGAGTAAATTTATATAGAGAATACAGAAGAAAGTCATGTGGTGTCCATAGCATACTACTTTTTCTTTGTATTTACACTGATGTGTATTTATTAAAATATAAGAACTATATGTTTTCAAGCATTATTTTTCCAATATTTCTTTTTCGAATCAAAGTATCATAATTCCCATCAGATAATCCTAGGTCAGATAAATCTAGCTTAGAATACAAATTTTAATTAAAAGAGAGGTTTTTTTTTTTTTTTTTTTTTTCCTGTGTGTGTGTGTCTTTATTTTCATCATTAGATTGTATTAACTCAAATTTCTAATGTGAGGCGCATATATTCAACATGCGCATTAAATGAGGGAAATTAAAATTGTATATTAATAAACTCTCCTTTTTTATCTAAAAACTTTAACAATTTCTGTGTTTTCTATTTCATTAATAAAAAAAAGCGCATATCTAGTATTGTGAAGCTATTGATTCAGAATAATATAAATTGTGCTTAAATTATAAACTATCTGAAAACAATTTTTAATATTACTAATATAAACAACGAATTTTCAAATAAATTTATTTTAATAAAACCATCCAGATATGTATTTTATCTGTTATACACCTATCTTCATTCAGTAAATTTCATATACAGAAATCCAATAGAGTAACAATGTCTTTAACATTATTTTATGGTTTAACATTATTTTATTTCTTTCTCAGTTCTGTTTTCTTTAAGTTTTTGTTGCTTCTGTTTTATCACAGAAACATGTTATTTTATGTAATTTAAGTAGTAAGTTTATATAATTTAAGTTTTGACATTCCCCAAAACAAAATAATTTTAGAAATAATACTTTAACAATCCGATTAAAATAAAAAAAATTATGAAGAAAGACTACGCGAATGTGTATTTTTTGAAAAATATATATTTTGTGGAAAATTGTTTAATGTTCAAATAAATATTTAAAATCATATAGTTTTTAAATATACGAAAAACATCTTAGAAATTTAGAAACCTCTTTTTTTTTTTTTTTTTTTTTTTTTTTTTTTTTGCACTGTGTAACATTTTTAGAATAAGAATTATGACATGTGCATCCATCATTTTTCTTGCTATAGAAAGCTTTAAAAATCTCTCTTAACTTTCTAAACTTTTTTCCTAAATTATAAGTTTTTAGTCGTCTTTGATTGATCGTAATTCGTATAATATTTTGAAACATTTACTTTCAAAATATATTAAATAATTTATAGTTCCCCCCCCCCCTAGAAAGTCGTGCTGAGAATGTTCAGAAGCGTAATTTAAATTTATACGTCTATTTAGAAATTTGAAACAATAGTTTAGATTATCGTAAAACTTGGGTTACATTGTCTGTACATTTGCAGTATAAACAAATATATAATGTATGATTTTTATTTTTATTATTATTTATTACAAAAGAGCTCAAAGAAACAAAAACAAGTTAAATTTATGTTTCTCGAAAACAAATAGTTTGCAAAAATAGTGTTTATTTATTTTACTGATTGATTATGAAAAAACAGCAGCGATAAAAAAAAAAAAATAATAATAATTTCTGTATTACGTAAAAATAAATAAATAAATAAAAATAATTTAAAAAATAATAATTTAAGATCAACAAATCCAAATTGTGATTAAGGAAAAAAAAATGCTACGTTTAAGGAAATTTAATAACTGTCGCCATTGACAGTCGCACCCCGTGTTATTCTGTATTTTGTTATCAGATTTTTTTCTTCTGAATTTTCTTATAAGAATCACTCATTGATTAATTTATATTTTTAAATTTACTTTTTTTATTAAAAATCTCCCAACCTTTAAATATATACTTGTTTTAGGAAAATTAATTTTTAATCCATTCTTTCAATCAATTTTTACTTAATTTTCCGCCATCAATTTTTACTTGCGGCTAAATGTGTGCTATCCTGTAAGCTAAAATATGTATTTATTATTTTTATGTATTTATTTATTTATTTTTAACAATTTTTAGCTTCCAAGATAGAATATACAAGCATTTATCATACAAAAATTAAAGTCGTAAAAATACATTTTTGCAAAACAAGAAATTTAACAAATGCGAATTTTATTAATGTGAAAAGTTCAATTTCGAAATATGTATTGGGTAGTGATTAATTCATATAGCAAAATTGCAGGTAGAATAATTCCGATATTTTTCATTCATTTACTTTACGTTAAACTATTTTTTTAGGCGTCCAACTTTTCCTAAATCCTTTGCAAGACCAATGTGATAAAAAAGACAAAAGTTAAAATGAAGATTTTTATATTATTAGAGGAAAAAGAAATTATTATTTTATAATTATTTGCATTTTAAACCAAATTCATATAAATTAAATCAATCATATATATTATGATTTAAAATAATTATTGATATTTATAAATCAATTTTATGTAAACTAAATCAATCATATATATTATATTTTAAGATACTATTCACTTTGTAAATCAATACTTAAGCATATGACAAATCATATATATACATACACACACACACACACACATATACATATATATATATATATATATATATACACTGGAACCTGAATATATATATATTCAGATCAATACATATATTACATACATACGTATGCCATACATTACATACATGCAGGTCCAATACACACACACACACACACACACACATATATATATATGTGTGTGTGCGTGTGCGCGTGTGTGCGTGTGATCTAAACGTGGGCATAGGAAAAAAAAATTTCCATGACTGTGTTATGATAAAAAAAAAATTAATTGATCAACTAGCAGCTTCCTATAATCTAAATTATAATTGGTAAGTAAGGAAGTTTACATTTAGAATTAAAAAACAATCTATTGATGTATACTTTAAAATTTTTCATAAAAACAAATATTCTAGGAAATTCTCTGTCTTTTTTAAAAATATTTTGCATTATCGTGCATCTTTATTAAATATTTTTTTCTTAAGCTTTCTCATAAATCGAACAATACTCTATTAATTATTAATTTTACTAATCCAATCTTTAATCATGTCTATTTTCAGTCTATTATTAATAATGAACATAATGTTTTCCCTATTAACAGTGTTTGTATCTAGAAAACTTTAAAATATCCTCTCACTTTAGGTCGATGGAACTTCAATTACAACAAGGTTTCTAAAAATACACCTTCTTCCAATATTGTTTGTTATTGTAATGACCCTAATTATATATATATATATAATGTTGACACCTCAGACGCATATATTATTACTGATGATCTTAGTATAGTTAATGATCTTAATTTATATAAATTTACGAATTATGGCACTAAATTTAGATTTCCCATAAAAATTACTATCAATCAAAATTTAAGTCTTTCTTAAATTTTTTTGAGATTTAGATTTATTTATTTATAAACTTGCTATTGATTATAATAAACATTTAGAAAATTTCAACGTTTAAAAGATTACTGGTTTAAAAATTCTAAAAAAATCAGTTTATTACTCAATCGAAGTTTATTAAATCTGAAAAATTTTAAAAATTAAAGAAATCTATCAATTTTGTACAATATAAATTTAATATTGCTTATGTAGATAAATCTCCCAATAATTACGTTCTAAATTATAAACAGTTATATAAACAGATCTTAAACAACTCTATTATAAATAGTAATATTTTTAAGCAAACCACCTTAAAAATTGAAATTAATAATAAAAAGATTTTAAGATTTCATAAATTATTAAAACTCAAATGTAAAAAGTTCAACTATCCATATTTAATCATTATTCCAAAATTTTATAAAATTCCTGTAAAATATTGCACAGTTATAATTGGATGTAATGTCTATAATAATGTTGCTTATAATCTTCGACCTAATATTTTAAAAGAAATTTATAGCTTAACTTTAAACAATTAAATTCAGCATTGTATTAAAAATAGGTCTCAACTTCTTTATAAAATTAAAAATTTCAAGCACATTAAAAACATTAATACTTTTGACTTTAATGATTTATTCAATAATATTGACATTAATAACTTACATAACACTACGTTAATTCTTTTTAATGAACATCAGCATTGTATAAAAGAGAAAAATATCTTGTCATTACTTTAAAACTTTACTGAATTTCATTTTAAATAAAAATTATATTATTCACACTAATAATATAAACAAGAGTGTTAAAGGTATTTCACAAGGTGGTTCTGCTAGTAGTTTATTATCCTATCTGTATCTTTAACACTTTCCAACAAGGTTGAAAAGTGTTTATGACTTCGATTTGTCTGTCTGTCTGTCTGTCCGTTCGTCTGTCTGTCCGCGCTCTAACTCCCGTAAATATTTATGGAATTTCTTGAAACTGATATATGTTATACAAGTTCACTATCGGACGTTCCCTATTGAAAATGGAGTTTATACCTCTACTGGTTTGTGTACAGGGACACCCGAAAGTATTTCAAAGCATTGTGTTCTATGAGAGGTATTTCTATAAACCATATTTTCATACCTTTACTGTAGACATATCTGAACGAAATTGAAATATGTTATTCAAGTTCACTATCGGACGTTCCCTATTGGAAATGGAGTTTATACCTCCACTGGTTTGTGTACAGAGATACCCGAAAGTATTTTAAAGCATTGTGTTCTATGACAGGTATTTCTATAAACCATATTTTCATACTTTTACTGTAGACATATCTGAATGAAATTGAAATATGTTATTCATGTTCACTATTGGATGTTTCTTGTATAAAATGGAGGAAATACAACCATCGGTTTATGTACAGGGACACTCAAAAGTATTCCAAAGCATTGCGTTCTATGAGAGATATTTCTATAAATCAAATTTTCCACGAAGTTTTTGGAAACTGAAATATGTTAGTTATATGCACAAAAAAATGCTTTGCATAGAATATAGCATGATTAGCATTAGATTTACAGGGTGACACAAAAATAACCAGTTACATTAAGAGCTATTAATAAAAAATTGCTAGAATTGTACTTTCGTTAACGTTAAGCGTTTTAAACACTTTTTAACATTTTTTAAGTGTGAATATGATTTCAGTGTTGTGTATCTGCCTGTCTGTCCGAGCTCTAATTCCCGTAAATATTTATGGAATTTCTTGAAACTGATATATGTTATTCAAGTTCACTATCGAATGTTTCCTTTTGAAAATGGAGTTTATACCTCTACTGGTTTGTGTACAGGGACACCCGAAAGTATTTCAAAGCATTGTGTTCTATGAGAGGTATTTCTATAAACCCTCTTTTCATACCTTTACTGTACACATATCTCAATTAAATTGAAATATGTTTTTCAAGTTCACTATTGGATGTTTCCTGTATAAAATGGAGGAAATACCACCGCCGATTTATGTACAGGGACACTTAAAAGTATTCCAAAGCATTGTGTTCTATGAGAAGTATTTCTATAAATCAAATTTTAATAACTTTACTTTCCACGAAGTTTTAGGAAATTGAAATATGTGATTTATATGCACAAAAAAATGCTTTGCATAGAATATAGCATGATTAGCATTAGATTTACAGGGTGACACAAAAATATCCATTTATATTAAGAGCTATTAATAAAAAATTGCTAGAATTGTATTTTCGTTTACATTAAGCGTTTTTAACACTTTCTAACATTTTTAAGTGTGAATATGATTTCAGTTTGTGTATCTGTCCATCTGTCTGTCTGTCTGTCTGCCCGCGCTCTAACTCCTCTAAATATTTATGGAATTTCTCGAAACTGATATATTTTATTGAAGTTCACTATCGGATGTTCCATAATGAAAATGGAGTGAATATCTCTTCTGTTTTGTGTACAGGGACACCCAAAAGCATTCGAAAGCATTGTGTTCTATGAGTGTTATTTTTATAATTATTTTCCCTATAGAATGTTCCCCATTTAAAATGACATTAATAGGTCCTGTATAACTAGTTTGTTGACAGGGACAAAAAAAAAAAAAAAAAAAAGCCAGTGCATTACGTTTTAGGACAGAATTTTTTGAAAGTTATATTTAAAAATCTTTCTGCTGTAAAAATCATAAATATATTGAAATGTATTGTTAATATTCTAAAATAATGTTTTGTATAGAATATGATATGTTTAACTTTCTGATTTACAGGACTACACTCAAATATTCAGAGAGATCAAAAGCTGTGATTATAATCTAATGGCTGCATTTTCTTTTGCGTTAAGCCTTTTTAACACTTTCCAAAATGCCTAGGAGTAATTTTTAAATCAATTAGTCTATCTGTATATTTTTCAGTCCTTCTGTCTGTTGTGTGATAACGTAGGCAAAGAACATTACAAGTTATTCGATACAACAATTACGTACAGTTGGAAAGTGTTACTAATCAATGCGTACTGCATGATTTTTCTTTCTTGTTATTATTATCAAAGAAATTTCTCTTTATGTAATGAATGACCTAATGCTCTTCAGGTACACAGATGATATTATTGAAAGATATTTCTCAGAGTAGTTAAAACACATGTATAATTATGTAATTTGTTTAAAAAAACTTTAAAAACACGTACATTTAAAACATATTTAATGTAAAATTTATTTAAAATAAAAATATACATTGTTTTCAAAGCTATTCGCATCATCATTCAAGCATCATCATTCAAAGCATCATCATTCAAGAACACGATTAAAAAAAAAAAAAAAAATGTTTTCTAATGATGCTTTAATAGTCAAGGCGAAAAGCTTCGAAAACAATGCGTTTTAATTGTAAATAAATTTTGTATTATACAAGTTTTGTATCTACGTGTTTTTAAGGTGCCTTTTAACAAATAAGATGACATTATTGTTTTTTACTTTAATGATAGTCATACTAACTCCTCCATAGATAATTATCCTACTAGTATTTTATTAACTAAAAATGATATGATTAATAATGAAATTAACTTTCTGGATTTAAAAATACATACTGACAATGGAAATTTAGAATTTGATACTTTTGATAAAATAAGAGAATTTTCATTTAAAGTTAATTTATTTACTCATTTTAAATCCTTTTTACAAAAAGCTATTTATAAAACTATTCAAATTAATATTTTATATAGAATTAAAAAATCTTTGTTCTGATAAATATAAATGTAAAAACATTAAATCTATCTATTTTCAGACTAAACTTTCTAGTTATCTTAAAAATATTTTGTAAATTCTATATTTAAGTCTTATTTTTAGTGCATTCAAATCCATGTTGAGGTGTTTACGTATATTACAAGAAAAAAAAAAGGAAAAAAAAAAAAAGAATTTTTATTGCTTTCTGAATTTTTTTTTAATTTTTCGTCTTCTTCTTCTTCTTCTTCTTCTTTTTTTTTTTTTTTTTTAATATACCTTTCAATTTAATTTGCCTTTATTATTAAATTAAATTTATTTTTTTAATAAAATTAAACAAATATTAACTTCTAAAACTTTTTTTTATTAATTCTTATTTAATTGTTAAACTTTTATGAATCTTTAATTCTTTTTCATTAATTAACTAAAATTTATAACTTTTTTTAGTTATTCAAAAATAATTAAGTCAAAATCTACAATTCTAAATAAATTCTACATTTAAGTCATATTTTTGATGCATTCTAATCCATGTTTAGATGTTTACACATATTACAAAAAAAAAAAGAAAAGAAAAGAAAAGAAAAAAAGAAAAGAACTGTTATTGCTTTTTGAAATTTTCTTTTAAATTTTTATTATTTTCAGTTTAATTTGCATTTATTAATTAAAATAATTTTTTATACATAAAATTAAACAAAGCTTAACTTCTAATTTTTTTTTAACGATTCTGATTTAATTTTTAAACTTTTATGCATCTTTAATACCTTTTAATTAATTCACTAAAATTTATATATTTTTTCAGTTATTCGAAAATATTTAACTTAAAATCTACAATATCAACTTTACAATAATTTAATTTAATTAAGTTGTTTTTTAATAAAGTGTTTTTATTTATTCTTTTTATTAAGAGTTATACTGTAGCGTTTTAAGCAAAAGTCCGGTTTTAGAATAGGATATTTTAAAAAGCATCCATTTGTAGAGTATTATATCAGCAAAACAATTATTATTAATAAATAAATAAATAAATAAATATAGGTCACTATTTTTTTCCATGTCTCTTTATAAGAAGACTAGCTTTACTTATTTTGTTTTTAAAATTAAGACTTTGTTAATGGTGTGATGGAGGGTGCCACTACAGAATTTATTTTTGAATCTAATTCATCCTTTTAAATGTGAACTCTTATTCACCTGAAAATGCGAATTAATATAATAATTTTATTTGATTGTGAACTTTTAAATTAAAATTTAATTAAATTTATTTTTAATGGTTTAGTCGTTAAATTAATAATTAGTTAAATTTTATTTTTAACCTTAGTACAGAATTTAATTAAGTTTCTACATCTTGCAATTTGGTACACATGTTTATGAGCGCAACGGAATTAGCTGTATAGTTTTGGTGTGTATTCTATTTGTAGTTCGTGTGCAGGGACATGCCAAAGTTTTTCTTACCATTATGGCCTTTGGGAAGAATTTGTATGTACCGCTATAGCGGCCGCAAAAATTACGCTATTAACTTGCAATTTAGTACACATATTTACGAGCCACATAGTATTTGCTGTATAGTTTTGGGTATGTATTCCATTTGTAGTTCGTGTACAGGGATATTTCAAAAATTTTTTATCATTACGGCCTACACAGTTAAAAATGGTTTCTTAAAAATGAACTAAATTGTCTCTAAATAGCTCCGAAACAATATATACTTTCATTTCAAAAACCATGTACTCACTTTTGAGTATATTGACATGCTCAAAAATGGGGTTGACCAATAAGAATTCAAATATCCCCATGTTTCACTTGTCAATATACTCAAAAATGAGTATATGGGTTTTCAAATTTAAGTATATATTGTTTCGGAGCTATTTTGAGACAATTTAGCTCATTTTTACGAAACCCTTTTTAACAGTGTATGGACAGAATTTGTAGTATTGCAATAGCTGCCGCAAAAATCCGCCGATAGACTTGCAAAATGGCGCACACGTTCAGGCTCTGTATTCAAATAGCTGTATAATTTTTTATGTCTATATTGATTATAGATTGTGTACAGGGACATGCCAAAGTTTTTCTTATCATTACGGCATACGGGGTGAATTTCGTTTAAACGCATGTTAACATCATTACTTTGCAATCAACAAAATTAAATTAGCGTACATTTCTGAGATACTTAAACTTATGTTTTCTGCCGAAAATACGTGCTCTTACGCTTCCTAATTAATGTACAGGACATTAAAAAAGTGTTTTGATAATGTCTCATAATCATCCAAATTATGTCAAATTTCGACCAATTACTCATGAAAAACATAGAATAAGCTGAATAGTTTTTACTGGTGTATATAATGTTTATGGTTCGTTTACAGAGATACACAAAATAATTTCGTGACATTAGAGCCTATGGACAAATTTTTATTTAAGCGCACTTTAATACGTTTATGCTGCATTGAACATAATGGAATCATTTGCATTATAAATTTGCTTAAAAGAATGTTTACTCTAAAAAAAGGATTTGTATAGACTAAATAATTTATTTACGAGACCACACAAAAGAATTCCCATGGCGTTCTGTAATCATCCAAATAATGTCAAATTAGTTTGAAATAATAATGAGTTATAATTAATTAGGTGTATTCTTATTACTCGCGTATATAATAACTGTGGCTCCTTTTCCGGGATACATAAAAGAATTTCATACTGTCATGGTCTATAGTCGGTATTCCTTAAAACTTTATTTTAACATGTTTACACTCCATTAAATATAATAAAATTTTATTAGAATTTTAAAAGCATGTTTTTCTGTTGCAAATTTTGGGCATAGAATTGGTAATTGGTTTATAGGGTTACGCAAAATAATTCCGATATGTTACGTAATCATTGCTAGCATGAAATTTGGTACAAGTATTTATGAATTACAGGGAATAAATACAAGATTATCAGTTATTAGGAATATATATATACATATACATATACCGATTGTTATAGAAAAGGAGATACATCAGAGGTTTCCCCTCAGAAGCGTTTCTGTTTATGTAGGAAGTCAATCGGATCAATATATATATATATATATATATATGCTATGTAATAAGGAATAAATAAAAATGATCTGTTAAATAATGCGTGATACAAATAGAACGTGGAGGCTCCTGATTTGAAGATCCACTAGTTAATTATACATTAATCTTAGACATACATCACGAATGGCAATTATGTGCTGGTAAAAAAGGTACAGAAAATTATCAATTTCAAGTAATTTCATTTTAAGAATTAAAAAATTTATATTTTTACACAACTCTTACGCGAAACAATGATAATAATAATAATAATAATAATATGTATATATATATATATATATATATATATATTTATATATGCAAAATATTTATCGTACCTTAATAAGTACAAGTGCATTATTTAAAAATTGTATCATAAAAAGTGCTAGATATTTATTTAAACAAATTTTTTTTTATATGAGCAGCCAGTTAAGATGCAAATGTATTTATATATTTTATTATCATTGTTTTCATTCGTAATACTTGTTTCTCTCTAAAAAAAAGTTCTGAGACTTTGTTTCAGTATTCTTGTCCTGGAATATCTTGGAAACTTTTTTTATACAACTCTGAAGATCTGTATGTGAATTATACAATGAGGCACTTTATTCACTGGAAATTTTTTTGCATGCGGACCGAATAAAAAAAATAAATAACAGAGACTTTTATATTGAATCGCGTGAAACAATTCATGCATAAATATAGAGAAAAAATGTAGCTGAATATCGACTACTATTTCTGTTTGAATTAACCATAATAAACTGTAACCATAATGATTTTCAAGTGTTGTTAATATGTTTTGATGGTTTTACGTTACAAAAAATAGATTTTACATGTCAAATTATAGTTATGAAAAACAAAAGCTGTTTCTGGATAATATGGACCAAGCGAATGCACCTTAAAAAAATGATATGGATTCATTCATTTAATTGTTTTTTCCAATAAATTGTATCGATAATTTTATAAAATGTCACATCCGTTACAAAATTAAAAAAATATTTTTAGAAAATAAATAGTAGAACTGTTTTGATATTTTTTTACAATATGACTTCAAATTTTTTTTTTTTTTTATTTTAATTAATATTTTTAATGAGCCTGCATTTTATAAACTTATTCCTCTAATTTCATATCTCATAGTAATTTTGTACCATACTAGTTTCTATATATGCTGTAGAATTCGCACAAACAGTTTATTTTCCACCACTATTCTCAGTCAATAAACTTCTTTTCAAATTTATAAGCGTATTTTAGGACAAAAATTGCTGTTTAAAATTAGAAGTAGAGTAAAATAAGAATTTATCAAGCTTGTTCCATTTAAAAAATATTTACTTCAGGAATTTTACTTAATTAAAATTTTACTTAATAAATTAGATCCATCTTCTTATCTGAATTAAGCTTCACGTATTATCTTTGTCGTCAGAGCTTTCAAAATTAGTGCCCAAGTTTCATTTCAACCTGTCTTAATAGGCGTATATTAATTAATTTCAGGGCGTTTTGACAACAGGCATGTGTCACTTGATGGGAGTGGCTATGACATGGGTTAAACTTGAGTCTGCAAAAAGTTTTGATTTCTTTTAATTGGAATTAACTAATTTTATTTAATAAATTATCAGTGACTCATTTATATAACATACACGCAATTTCTTTAGTTTTGAAGAGACAGTAGCAGCTTTTTTCAAAATGAAATGTCTTTTTAAACTGTCAATAATAGTAGCTTAATATTTTATTTAAAATATTCTTGAATTAATATAAAGTTAGAAAGAGGAAATTTTGTTTATGTACATAAAAACTTTATATATATATATATATATACAGTCGGTAACAAAAGTGCCCGAACACTAGCAAAAATTCCTATAGTATAAAAAAAGTACGCTTAATACAGTTTTGCTAAATAAATCCTTGTCGACACCTGTTCTTAGTCAGTCTAAGAACGTGTTTCGACAAGAATTTATTTAAAAAAACAGTATTAAGTGTACTTTTTTTTATATAGGAATTTTTGCTAGTGTTCGGACACTTTTGTTACCGACTGTATATATATATATATATATATGTGTGTGTATATATGTGCAGTGTAATGTTACAGTACTCACAAGGGAAGTATGAATCAGTAAAATTGCTATTGAAACAAAACCAAGCTTAAATTAAAGAGCATGGTTGAAAACATTCCGCACAGTAAAAATTTGGTGCAACAACCCCATGGGGGCGAGATATGACCCCCTAATAGTTTTAGTTATTTCTATAAAAGCCAACAAAACAGACATCGTAGTGAGAACAGATCATCTAGTGGTAGCGTGCTTGACCTCTGATACGGAGGTCCTGGGATCGAGTCCCCGCAAGGGCGTTTTGTATTTTAATTTTTTATTTCAACTGAAATATTTATTTTTTACATTTTTAATTAAATTAAATCACTATCTTAAGAGAAAATATTAATTGTATTAAAACAAGGTTTTTTTTTCCAGCTTGAACAATTTAATATATATATATATATATATATATATATATATATATATATATATATATTAACCAATTTATTTATTTATTTATTAAATTTAAAGAAATTAATAATTTAACGGGAAATACTTTTATATTAAAAAGATTCTGTTAATGATTACATTCAGATAAAATTTTGTTAATGATTACGTTTTATGTAAATTTTTAGTTACTATTTTTTAAAGATGACATTAATAGCAAGAGTTAATCGTCTGCTCTCATTTGTATTATTTATTTATGCAATTTTTTTGTATGAAAAATTCTGAATGAATAACAGCTGTTGCTTAACTATTCGACGTCGCATTTAACTTTTATTTCAAATATCTCATTAAACAACTGTCAAATTTGGTGGTGTCGGAAGAACTGATAATAATATTGAACACAATGAGAAATTTTCTCAAAATGATTTTACTAATTTATAATTAGTTTACATCTCAAAAAGTTCAAAATATGCGTAAATAGGAATTTTACAAATCTAGTAATCTCGACGAAAAGCCAAATATATATATATTTCTTAAATTCATGGTCAATATTTTATTAAGTGTAATACTAAAAAAAAAAAAAAAAAAAAAAAAAAAAAATCTTAATGTAATAAATATTTTCTCTCAAATTAATAATTTAATTAATAATTTAATTGAAAATTTAAAGAAAGAAAAAATGAAAAAACAAACAAATTACAAAACGCCTTTGCGGGGACTCGATCCCAGGACCACCATATCAGAAATAAAGCACGGTACCACTGAACCATCCACTCTTACTGCGATGCGTGTTTTCTTGGTTTTTATAGAAATAACTAAAACTATTAGGGGGTCATATCTTGCCCCCATGGTGGTTGTTGCAGCAAATTTGTACTGTACCCTATGTTTTCGACCATGCTCCTTAATTTAAGTTGGGTTTGGTTTCATAAGCAATTTTGCTGATTCATACTTCCCTTGTCAGTTCAAATACAACTTTGTCTCTTAGTTAAAAATTTTAATGGAACACTGATTTACCCGACCTGCGGATTATACCAGGTATGGCAACATTTTAATTTATTCCGGAGCATTTTTAGCCCTGCTTCTGTTTTTACCACTTTTTCCTAAGAATATGTTTTTGTTATTTTATCGATAGAGAGGAATTATATGAAAGGTTGTTCTAATATGTTTCGTTTTATAAAATTATATTCACTAACTATGACAAGAACAAGATTTAAAAATGTTACTTTACAGTCTCCAGATGTAAAACAGCATAATATTTTTTAAGATACATACTAATTTAGAAAGTCAATTAAGTCTATATATTTCATTCCAGGTTTTTTTTTTTTTTTTTTTAATTCAATGAGAATAAAAGAGAAACAGAATCCTGACTAAATTACCAAACAGGGTCTCAGATATATCAACTGAAAAATGCATTTTCCGGATCGATAATACCATTAAGCGTTTCCTGATGTACTGATTTAAAGTATTTAACTTTTCTAGAGTATGTGATTAGTTTGCGGAAAGCCTTTTCCGATTTATTAAAGCCTTTTCCGATAACTGTTAATTGATTTTAGCTGATATAAAACTCATAAGGACACCTTAGAAAGACTCCCACGGAGGGCACTCCACCTCAGGCCTAGTTCCCTTGTGTAGTCAATCGGCCTTAATCCCAACCATTCCATAATATTTTATGTATGAAAAAGTATAAAGGGTTTGGGTGGTTGCTCTACGGTCAGTTTTTCTTTTGCTCATCAAGGCTCATTAAACTGGGAATTACGACTTTAGGCTCCTTTCTACCTCTGAACCCTTTATTTACCGCATTGTGAAACATACGAAAATTGTATTTGAAACGTATATTTTTAGTTACTTAAGAGTATTATTTAAAGATATATGCAATAAAAAGTATACACAACACCCTCATCATAGTAAGCAATGATAATTTTGTGAGACGGTACTTTAGTGTACCACAGGTACAGTCGGTAACAAAAGTATCCGAACACTAGCGAAAATTCCTATATAGAAAAAGGTAGCGTTAATACTGTTTTGCTAAATAAATCCTTGTCGAGTCATGTTCTTAGACTGACTAAGAACATGATTCGACAAGGAGTTATTTAACAAAACAGTATTAACTCTACTTTTTTTATATAGGAATTTTTGCTAGTGTTCGGATACTTTTGTTACCGACTGTACATAGAGATCGAAAATTATTGAAAAGTGTAAAGAAATATTTTCTGTTTTTGTTCTTTATATTTTTTGTAACATTACTGGTAGCTTCTTGAAAGGAATTAATTATGACACGCGTGAAGATCGTGAAAAATTCTAAACAAAAATAGGGAAAGCACTCTATATAAAATCCTGTCTGGAACAAAAATGGCTACATGTATCGTCTAGTACTTTACAGTGAGATTAAAAAGAGGTATATACTTTCTTTTCTTATAAATATCTTTGACATTTTTTTCCATAAACTCGAGTTTATACGCTTTTTAAACTAATGATACTTTAAAGTACAGTCGATAGATAGAGGGTTAAAGTTTCCCGTCTCTAACAGCCAATGCCTATGGGAAGATTTGTTACTAGACTTACCACTTACTTAATGTATTTTTTCATATTAATCCCGTTTTCCTTCTCAGAAAATTCACAATCTTTAATGGGGAAATTGCACATTTTTCATTTTGACTTGTAAATGATAGAGCATGAAAATACAAACATTTTGATACCATTTTTATGCATATTTGAAAACCGGATACTTTAATAAATTAACTTTAAAAGACGTAGTTCTCATGTTGGCGGGAAAACGCTGCGTCACGTGATAAAACCTATCGTGACGTCACTATACATGAAATGAACTGCCGGCTGAATTTCTCCCTCTTGTATTGTAAAGAAAAATCGTGCATTCAGCAAAATTTTGTATTCTTTCTTTAAAAAAAAAAAAAAAAAAAAAAAAATATATTAAAACTATTTGAACTCATTAAACATCACTTCATTCTATAAATGACACCAAGTTTCAATGATATTTTTTTGTACTCGCCTGCTGTTATTAATCCAAATTAATCTATAATCAAAATAATAGTTGATCAATAGAATTTTCTTAAAGAATGTTTTTAGTATACTATGCCAATGATGTATCTTTTAAATACTTGTTTTGTTTCATTTTATTATGTTTTATAGATTTATTATTATTTTATTATTATTATAGACTGAGTACAGAAATAAAATATTGGGATTGAGTAATAATATTTAACTGAATAATATGCATATTTTCATTGCTTAAATAATCTAGAATAGTTTATGCTAAATTAACCTAAATTAGATTACTTTTATAATTATGAGATGCCAGTATATCTGTATATATATATCTATATATACAGTCGGTAACAAACGTGTCCGAACACTAGCAAAAATTCCTATGTAAAGAAAGCACACTTCATATGGTTTTGTTAAATAAATCCTTGTCGAATCCTGTTCTTAGTCAGTGAAAGAACATGATTCGATAAGGATTTATTTAACAAAGCCGTATGAAGTGTACTTTTTTTAGATAGGAATTTTTGCTAGTGTTCGGACACTTTTGTTACCGACTGTATATACATATATATATAACTTTTTTAATACATTTCAATATTATAACTTAACAATATTTCTATTAAAATAGCAGCTGAAGATTGTGAATAATTAAAAACATTATAGTGATGCAGTTTGAGAAATTGAAAAGTATTTAAGGAAAATTACATGCGCTTATCATTCTAAATAAATAAATAAAATTAAAAGAAGGTCTCCGTACAAAAATATTAACATTATTTATATATGTATATATATATAGAAACGCGTTTAGTTATTTTTATAATGTAATTTCTTTTTTATTTGGAAAAATTTAAACATAGAAAGAAAAGATTAATAGAAATAGAAAGAAATAATAATAACAACATTTAGCAATAGGAAAGATATAAAATACTTTAAAATAAAATAAACACATGAAATATATGTTAAATGTAATAATACCTTATAAGTTATACATGATCTAGTTATAAATATGAATGGTATTAATTAATTGATTAAAAATTTGCAGTAAATTTCAGAAATCAAACGCAATATATACACTGGTGGACAATTGCTAAGGACGGATGACAATAACTAAGCTATTGTCATCCGTCCTTAGCAGTTGTCCACCAGTGTATATATATATATATATATATATATATATATATATATATATTAAATTCATTTATCAATGAAGCCTTAATGTAAAATCCAAATATGTTTAGAATATATCAGGGGTCGATCCAGGTAAAAACTGGGACCCATTTGCTCCCCCTTCACAAAATCTAAATATCTAAAATGGGGGCCCCTTTAGAAAATACAAATCCATAAAATGGGTCTCTTCACAAAATTCAGATTCATAACAACAGGCCTTTTTCAAGATTTATTTTTAAAAAGATGATGATTTTGTAAAAGTTTTCCACGTTAACAATATTATTTTTAATGAGTGTGTATACTTGGCTCAGTAATATGCTGTTAACTTGATAATGAACATTAGATAGAGTAACTTCTTAAGTGAAAGGTTTCGTGTGATAATTCTTTTTATCACAAAAAGAAATAAATTTTCACAAAATTATTTTGTTTTTCACACCAAAAAAAAAAAAAAAAAAAAAAAAAAAAAATTGTTTTTCACAAAAATGAGCCCCAAAAGTAAACCTGGAACAACCCTTGCATATACTATAACTGACGGTCTTCGCCTGCTTCGCTGGTCGCTAAATTTAATAAATTAACAAAACAAAAAAAAAAAAAAAAAAAAAAAAAAAAAAAAACTTTATTTCTTTTATATCATTCTATAAACAAAAAATAAATAAATAGATAATTAAAAAATAAATTCATTGAAATCGCTCTTAATATCGTTTTGGTTATTCGCAGCCTGCGGCAACTTCTTTCCCTCCAGTGTACCCTGCTTTTTTGGATCCAGGTTCTTATTGCCCGCAGCAATGTCTTTCGTGGGCACTTCAATATGTGTACATATCAGGAGGTGAAAGCTGCTATTATTCAAAAACTAAGATTTTAAGGATAGCTGTATCTCAGCATCTATTAAATATACTTTAATTTTGGCACCAAGTACTTTATTCCAATCACTTTTTCTGCTATATTGCCATTTCATTTCGATTAGTACAATAAATAAATAAATAGCAAAAGATTTTCCTTTCAAAGGCATTAAATAAATAATAAATAAGTTTTTATTAAATTTAAATTTTAATAAGACTAATCCTTTATGCGATATTAACATTTTCCCGATAAAAACATTTAATTATATTTTCCTTTTGAAATGAATTAATTAAATAAATAAATAGTTGTGTAACAGCCGTTGCTAATGTAAACAACGTAGAACAATATAATTCAAATAAATTTAAGAAAATTAAATGGAAAAATAAATGGATAAAATTGAAATATATATATATATATATATAAATTACTTAAAAAATTATAAAAAGTAAACTTTTTTTTTTTTTTTTTTTTTTTTTTTTTTTTAAATAAAATAAAATAAAAGTAATAAATAAACAATGCAATTTGAAAATAACATTTTTTTTTTTTTTTTTTTTGCAAAAACATGAAGTAAATATTAAATACATAATTAATGACTGCTCTATAAAATAATCATATATAATTTATAAAATAACATAATTAAAAAATTCTGGTTAAAAAATAATAATAATAATAAAATAAATAATCAGTAAAATATATTTTTATGTACTATGAAATTTTAATGAATATTTTAATTATAATTAAATCTTTAAGCATACATTATGAAAAAAGAAATATTCTCACATACAAGCATCTAAAAAATTAGAGAAATGTAAAAAAATACTACTAATATATTAAAGCAATGCTAAAATTCTATTATGAAGACGTTTATAATTTTCAAAATATGAATACAGAACAAATCTAGATCGTTTAGCTTTAGCTACTCTTATATTTATGCGCTAATAAAATCGAGGTTTCTTCTCAAAAATGAAAATATGGAAAGAGCATCTATTTTCGGAACATTATCCGATTGCTCTTTTACAAATCCAAAATCGACATTATACAAATAAAAATAGAAAAAAATATATATAAGATATAAGATATAGTATAGCTATGGAAGGTTTAAGTTATTTCTTACAAAAGGTAAAAAATTTAAGAATAAACTATAAAATACAGATTAGAATAGAGCGAACAACAACAAAAAAAAAAAAGCAAGCGGTAAAAGAGTGTAAACATTCACACTTCGTGTACTGTGACGTCAACCCCCTCACGGAGCGTTTTCGGATCACGTGGTTTTGTTTTGGTTTTTAGCGATTTTAAAACGCTAATTAAAAGTTAATTTGAAATAATTTTACGATTTTAATTGAATTTTTCGGATTCCCAAGATTGATTTTATCGATTACAATTAAAAGAAATTGTTTTTCCTTCCGTGTGCAACTTCCCCATTTCGTTGCAGTTTCCGTTTCCATTTTTTTTTTTTTCAATACATCATTTTAAAGTTCTAAAATGCGAAAAAGGCATTCAGTTCATTTTTTGTATTTCTAAGCTCAGAAATTGGACATTTTATGAATTTAAAAATCACTTATCGGAAAACAAGAAAAAAACTAACGATTGTGAATTTTCCGAATGTGAAAACGTAAAAAATAAAAAATAAAAATAAATAAAAATAAAAATAAATAAAAATAAATAAATAAATAATAATAAATAATAATGCAATGAATAACACTCGTAACCAATTTCATTATATAACATGGACTTAGTTGCCGGTGGCGATAGGTAGGGCATTAAATTGGGTTCCGTATTACTACAAATATCCCTAACCGAAACTCAAACATGGCATCTGAGAACTAGAGACAAGGGCGCTGACCGATACAAAGTCAGACAGACATAAAAACTTAAGGAAGGATTATATGCCGATGACGAAACACGTAGTTTATTTTCCAGACAAAAATACTGTTCGGGAAAATCTCACTGAAACGTGTCATATTGTAGTCTAGTTCCTCCTTTTATTGCAAAAGCATTCTTAAGGAATGAGATTTTATCGACATTTTATCCGAGATAGGTTATACTGCAACAATCACCTTTAACATAATACTAGATTGTCTTCAAATGTTACAAAAGTTGACTCAATTCCTGTAAATGAGATTCGTACCAGGGTTGCCAAATTGTAGGGCCTTTTATATTCAATATCCACCACTAATTTTTAATTGTAATATTTGTTTAATTGTATGGTTGTCTAAGCGATTATCATAAATATCAATATATCAAACATAATTCCGTAAAATTAGTGATAGTTATTAAATAAAAAAAATCTTACAACTTGACAACACTGATGCGAACAGAAATGCGAATCAAAGTGCGGTTGTTTATCAGCACTTTTTTTTTTTTTTTTTTTTTTTTTTGGGGGGGGGGGGGGCAAAATTATGTTTATATCATAGTTACTTTAATTTATTCTGGAGAATTTTTAGCCCCCTCTTCAATCCGCACCACTTTTTATACAGAATATTTTTCTCCAATATATAACTACGATATTAAAAATATATATATACTCCTAAGAAAAAAGTGGCATGAAATAGAGGCGAGGCTAAAAATGCTCCGGAAAAAAATCGACATGTTGGCATCTCTGTTATATTGCAGACATTTCCAAGTTTTATTTATTTATTTATTTATTTATTTATTCACTAGATATAAGAATTTTAACCTAAACATTAGATAAGCCTCTATATACTTATTGAATGTAGATGGAAAAAGACGAAATATCTCGAGTAATAATGTTAAGCAGTAAAAAAAAAAAAAAAAAAAAAAAAAAAAGGCAGATGAAAACTTATTCATATATATGTATGTATATTACCAAGAATGTATATTACCAAGAATGTATATTACCAAGAATTACCAAATATTACCAAGGGATGCCAAAATTTTAATTTATTCCGGAGTATTTTAAGCCCCGCCTCTATTTCATACCACTTTTCCTTAAGAGTAATTTTTTCTTATATCGTATCTATTATCGTAGTTATATATTGGAGAAAAATATCGTGGTTATATATTGGAGAAATATATACATTTCTCACAAATTTTCAAATTGTGCTACCCCAATAAATAAACATTAAAAAATATGAATCATAAAAATAAATACGAAACGTGAAATTCACGTGGTATTTTTCAATAAAATCTATACGCGTACAGCCGCACTTTCAATTTTCTAACGGAATTACCGTGACATCTTGGTTTTGCAAACGCAAAACCTTAATCTAGTTAATATACAAAAAGAAATAATGAACAGCGTGACCATAATTAAAGTTTCATTTTAAATACTTTTTTAAACAGTTACTAATACTATATTACTAATACTGTATTACTAATACTATATTACTAGCATTAGAAAAGGGTGTATATTTAACAATGGAAACCAAATTAACGGCCTGAAAGGTAATATTTTACTCTGAAGCTTCATTAATGAATTTCACTTGCAATGTCTGCAGATGTAATGCCTTGTCAGTAGATGAGACATATTTTTACCTGAAAAGAGCTTTTAAAGTACATATAAATAATTAAAGTTTTTATTTTAATGTTAAATCATTTCAATATGTAATGTAATCAAATAAACTTCAATATGGTTCTTTCCAACTATCAATAATTCCTTTTAACGACTGAATCTTAAAATCACTTTTATTTTAATCATAAAAAAGAAAGTTTCTTATTAATAGACATTCTGCACAAATATTTCTGCGCACTCTCACTATAACGTAACTTCTGTACGTACCAAACAATCTACTGGAAACTAAACATTTCACTGCTTTCGAATCCGATGACTACTTTTAATTCCTTTGACGCGTATTATTCCAATTTGAAAATGATGAATCCATTTTGTCTGCCTTTTTTATGCTGTGGAACTGGTTAGAAATTTTAACTACCACTTAAAAAAAGAGTAAAAGACGTAGTTGCATTTAGAAGAAAACGGCAGCGACAGGTGATCTGCGAAACGGAAAAAGAGCAATTCCTTTTATAGTTGAAGCTCATGGATTGATACTCGGGCGGAGGAGCGAAAATTGGAGTAAAATGGTGCTCGATATTCAGAAATCTTTTTAAAGTATTATACATCATTTTAATTATATTTGGATTCAAACTGTTAAAATTTTATTACAAATGTTTCAATATTATAGTTCAAGTTAAGCATCAAATAATAAAAAACATTTTTGCATTCTTTAGTAGTTAGTGCGCTGCTGAAATAAAAAAAAAACCCAATATATTAACACTGTAATTAAAGGATTAGGTTAAATAAAATAAAATACAAAATATTCTTTATAAAATACATTTACATTCTGTGTTTTAAGCATCGTCTGGTGAAAATTTAATACTGCTGCAATAATGAGATTTATTTATTTACTTATTTATTTTTTATGGGGAAGGGAAAAGCAATCTGCGTCAGCAACCATCGACTATTTCCTGACCCCCATATCAGATAAATACAAAGTAAGATACTGCATAGTTATGGCAGTATTTGGTGCATCTATTGAATATTTTATTTATTTGTAAAAGCTCGTGTTGAGAACTTTCAAATTGTACATTCCTCAACAATTATATTTAATCAGAAATATATTTTATAGTATGTCCAAATATGTTCTAAAATGGAGTACTTTTGATGATTAATTTAATGCAATTGTGTTAATAGTTTCCAAAAACCGTCAGCTGCTGGCAATGGATTCTTTACATATTTTTAAAAGAGTTACCAGTAAGAGACTCTTGTTTTTTTTTTTTTTTTTATCCCATTTAATTGACAAAATCATAATTCAAATTTTTAAACGGAATAATTAAAATACGAATTTAGGAGAGAGTAAAATTGTCTCCCTTTGTCAGGTTTAGTATTGTTCAGATATACCCTCGATAAAAATAAATTTTCATGTCTATATGAAGTTAAAGGGTAGTTTATTCCTTCTGATTTTCTATTATAAATTTTACATACACGTAACCTGACATAAAACATACACGTAATACCTGATCTTTGGGTGACTTAGGGCCTCTGACGAAGCTACAAATTAAACGCACGCGAATTTGTCGTAATATCTGTATTAATTTCAAGAAATAAAGCAATACTACTATTAAAAATATTTCTACATTTTAAATTTCCTTTTAAATTCTGTTCATAAATATTTAACAAACAATATCTTAAAAATTATTTTGCATTTATATATATGAGCAATAACGATGTAATTTATATATATATATAAGATTAAATTTTATTACGATATCTATTATATATATATATATATAAGTTGACCGTATCGTAAGTTGACCTTTAGTTATTTTTGTTACTTATTTACAACTATTATGACTGAAAACATATATTATATTTTCATATATATATATATATATATATATATATATATAATGCCCCTGATAAAATATTCAGAGATGTAAATTTATTTTATATTTTTCAGCATTTTATCAATGTATTCATATTTTATCTAGTTTTCATAAAGAGTTTATTTCAAATTTTAAATAAGTATATAAATTGTATTTCATTACAATAATGTGTAGAAACCAGGAAACAAGCTTTTATAAAAATCATTAAAAATTTAAAATAAAACACAAGCAACTGGAGATTAGATAATTAATACAATAAAATTTAAATGTATAAGCCCGTGAAACAGAAAGTTACTTAATATTAGCACATTAAGTAAGAATAGATAGAGAAATAGTAACAAAATGCATGAGGATAATAAAATTCTTAAGATTATATAAATTGATATTGTGCAAATGCATAGCTAATATCTTTAGTCCACTACCTTTTCATAATTAACCAGACACTTTATATTCCGATTGCAGTACATTGCCTCTAATAGAGTATGTCAAGTTTCCAAAAAATGACAAGCATTGAGTTTAATAACCTGCATGTTATAATCGAAAAAATATTTTTTTCTGTTCTTTTTCTTTAAAAGAATCCTTTATGTATCCAAGAATATATGAGCCACTATCTTATAAATGAATATAGATAAAGAAGCCCTATAATCATATGCTACAGACAAAACGAATTTTAAACATTACTTTTTACAAGCAGGGGATCCTAAATATTTTATTATTCCTTTAATTTTTTACTGATACCCTTTTTGGTTTAGGGGTAAAACTTTTGCTGAAACATATGAGGTCAAACAAGTTGTTTACATGCCCGTAGTTTCAGGATAATTCGTCAACAATTTTCTTCAATATTCAACAAAACGTCTGAAATTGGGAGTGTCCTGTCATTTATAGAAAGGCAGTGTATATATCACAAAGAAATATGTGTATTAACAAATACTAAATCAAACAATATAGATGACTAAAATAAAATACATTGTGAAGTTGCCATTATAATAATAAGTTTCATTTTGAAAAAAAAAAAATCTAAATGATAATATTTCAAAAGCAATATATATATATATATATATATATATATATATATATATATATATAGTGAGTGGCTTCCAAAAGTTAAGAAACATTTTTTCTTTTTTCTTTATTTATTTTTCGCATAATTTTTAAACAAATTAAAACATGAACAAAAAATAGTATTCTGTTCGTTATCTAATATCTTATTGAATTCCATATAACTTTAAAAAAGGTTATAAATTTTAACAGATGTTAACATCATTTTTTCAGAAGCATGCTTTTGAAAAAATGAAAATTTTAAGCAATTTTAGAACTGAAAACTAAAAAATAAATGGTGTTAAGGATGACTTATAGGATATAGATATATGGACATATATAGAAATAGTGCACTTTGACAGATAAAGGTTATAAGCAAAATTAAAAAGAAATTTCAAATAAAGTAGAATATTTGCTAGAACATTAATATTAAAATATATATATATATATATATATATAAATTTGTCTTAAGGGCGCTTTTACCTGATGAGAAAATAAAAAAGCAATTATTTTCTGAAGCAGAAACAGAAAATGCATATAAGATTTAAATAAGATAAAATAAAATAAAATAAATAAATAAATAAATAATATTTTTATTGAATATTAATTAAATAATGATCTAAAAAATATTAACAGCTCATTCAAAATAATCGTTTGTTTTCTGAAGTATAATTATGCGCAGCTCACGTACAAAATCGTTATATTAATTTTTTCCTCTTTTCGTATGTAATCTTGACATCCAATAACTTCTTTTTTACTCAACCGAAATAAAAACTTTCAACAAGAACGCATTTCTAACGGAAGACTGGGTGGGTTCTGAGCTATTTCTTACCTGCATCACTAAGCAACGGATCTAAACAGGAAATACTGTCTGCTTTTGGAAGTAAAGAACAACTGCATTTAGTACGTGGTTTTCTACTTAAAAAGAAAAAAGGAAGTGGTCAGCAAATTTAATTCAAAAGATGATAAAAGGAAAAGTTTAAGGACGCGAGATTTGAATATTTATTTCTGAATAATCAGCAAAACATAATGGTGCTTGTTAAGAATAAATACGTTTGTGATGACACCATACAAACACTTATTAATCTCCAAAACACATTGAAAAAAAAATGTTTAAAACGTACATAGAGTATCTATTGTTGGTGTGTCTCATTTTTTCTGCTTAATGCAAAATTTCATTTAAAAATTTTAAACAAAGATTAACTATGTTTATCAATAAAATTACCCATTTTCATGTTAGCTTTATTAAACAACTTATTTAGTATAAATGTAAGTAGTATCAATTTAATTAATATATAAATGTAAGATTTAAAATAAGAGTAACTTTTAAATGAAGTAAAATCATGTAAAACATGCAATAACAGAACAATCATTTAAAAATAAATATAAAAATAAAACAAAATAAAATTGAGTAATAATAAGAATTTATGAATCACGTGAATCTTGTGAATAACAAAAATTTGAAGATTGTATCCGACGTGCGTATATGTATATAATACAACCCAAATTCGAAATAATAAAATACTTATCACTTTTCATAAATAATAATAATAATAATAATAATAATAATAATAAAAAATAAGTACAAAATAATCATTTAAATGAACGTGTAACCTTTCTTAGCCTTTAAAGTATACATAACATTTGATATACACTTTATTCAAATTAATCTTAAACTGAATAATCAAAGATATTATAGTTATGATGGTTTAAATAGAGTAAAAAAAAATTAGATAAAAATAAAATAATTCAAACAAAACAATATCAATACTTTGTCCAGTCACATTTTACTAAAATCACAACTCTGATTCTTTCAGGCATGCATTCCACCACTTGTTTACATTCATCGCTATTGATACTGTTCCATGCACACTGTAAAAAAAAAAAAAAAAAAAAAAAAAAAAAAAAAAAAAAAAGGAAGCTTTTACAGCAAAATGTGCTGGCACCCATATTGCCAGCACGTTTTGCTGTTAAATAAGGCAATTTACAGCGGAAACATCTGTAAAAAGAGACTCTTTTACGGCTGTTTCTGCTGTAAATAACTTCTTTTTTACTTTCCCCCCTCCATGCACCCACATTGCCAGCATATTATGCTGTAAATCTACCGTTTTTTTTTTACAGTGCACTCTTTAATGCAGCGATGGAGTTCAATTTTGTTGTTGGGAATTAGGTCCCGAGCCTTTTTCTTTAGGCGATGCCTTCAAAGTCTGGATCGGATTAAGATAGGGAGGGTTATTTGGCCAGTTTAATACGAAATCCATCTTTCTGTTAGCCATTTACGAGTCGATTTCGAAGTGTGACACGAAGCGGAGTCTTTCGCTTAAATTTTCATAGGGAGGTATCATATAGTATTCCAGTATATCTTGATACATTGCGGAATTTACACGTTATTTTAAGATACATAATTGTCCTGTTCCAACAGCACTCATGCATCCCCATGCCATAAGAGATGTCGCAAATTTAACAGAGAGGCTTGCACAAGATTTTTCAAAGGCTTCATGCTTAAAACTCCAATCTCGAATACCTCTTTCGTCAACAGATATTTCAAATAAAGATTCAACATTACATAAAACACATTCTCAGTTTTGTTGCCTCTGATAAGCTTCTCTTTGCACCAGGAGTGTCGTGCATCTCCGCTTCACCTTCATCTTTGGTTTTACCTTGGGGACCCGACTGAAACTGCAGTTTATGTAATCGAGTAAGTGTAGTTGACTTTGACTCGACAACTCCAGATTCTTTCCAATACTTATTGATGTAAAAAACAGCTTTAAAGCGATTGTTTTTTATGTTTGCGTTCACCTCGGTCAGTTGTTACAAGCTTTCTACCACATTTACTTTTGTTACTTTTTAGTTGGCCGGTTCTTCTCTATTCCTTTAAAAACTTCAAAATCATAGATTGTGAAACATATATTTGATCCGAGATAAATTGTTATTTTTTTCCAGCTTTAAACAATGTTACAATACACGATTTGATTGTTACATAACTATCACGTTGACGACCCATTTTCAGCAAAAGACTAACGTATGATTTTCCGAGCACAAACTTTTATAGTTATCACAACCTATCGATTAACAGCTAGGCAAATCTTTTCTCTTTTTCTCAAATTCATATTGAGTGAATTTATCATTCAAATTTTTTGACTAATATAAAAAATCAACGTAATTTTAAATGTGTTAATCACCTTTAAATTGTTAATATAATATCTGTGTTGAAAATTATTTTACCAATTCCTAAATAACATGCGTCACTCTTTTTATTTGCATACGTTCATTTTATACGACGCATTGCCAAGTTTTGCTTACAAAGTTCTGTTATTCTATTAGTTTGAATTTAGTTTGTAATGTATAATAATAAAATACTATTTTATTTTCACAAATTATTTCAACAATATTATATAAAGTTCATACCGGTAATGAAAATTGAGTGGGGCAAAACGGTTACCGGGGTTATGACTTACCGGTTGTACACTGTAAAAAAAAAAAAAAAAAAAAAAAACGGAAGCTTTTACAGCAAAATGTGCTGGCACCCATATTGCCAGCACATTCTGCTGTTAAATAAGGCAATTTACAGCGGAAACATCTGTAAAAAAAGACTCTTTTACGGCTGTTTCTGCTGTAAATAACTTCTTTTTTACTTTCCTCCCACCATGCACCCATATTGCCAGCATATTATGCTGTAAATCTACCGTTTTTTTTTTTTTTTTTTTTTTTTTTTTTTACAGTGTATAAAATATTAGTCAAACATATACAAGTGCACAATTGGTATTCAAGCATTATAAAAAAAATAAGTTAATACTGAAAATTGTAAAAACACGCAATAATGTTTCAAGGCGAAAGTTTTAAGTGTGATCCTTCATCAAGCAAAAAAGTTAGATGGAAAGTAGTAGGCGGAAAAATAAAGCAATATAGCAAATTTAAAGTAGCAGTGGTACAGAATATCGCAGATAAAAAACATCGAATTCGAATATTGATCTATTGACGACTAGTACCATTCAAACAACGAGAATTCCAGCTAGAATTTTGTTTTTAAATCATAAATTTTCATTTCTACACAGTTTTTTAACCGACATTTTATAAATATCAAAATATATTTGTTTCAATATTAATGTATATATATATATATATATATATATATACCGGGTGTCTCATAAGTCTGTAGACATTTTAAACATCTATAAAAATTGAGGGAATTGGTAGAACTGAACGCGGTTTGCGAAAAATTTTTTCTCGTAATAGTTTTTTTTTTTTTTTTTTTTTTTTTTTGAGGGGGGAGGGAGGGTTGGGGTAAAGGAAAAGTAGTTAAATTTTTAGTCGATAGAGGGTGCTGCACTGGTGCGTTACAAAACTATGTAGGTCAGAGTCTTATAAATTGCACAGTTTTACGGTTAATACAGCTTATTTCTGACTTTGCCGTCTACTTGCGAATACATGAAGTTTTAATTGGGATTTTGACTTGGTGAACAAAGCGTTATTGGTAAATACGTTTTCCTTCAAGTAAGAACCGCCGATTGAAGCTGCAGTTAACGGTATTGTAACTTGTTTGCAAACTGTAATTTGTGGTGATAGTGGACACGGAATAGGATTACATGCCTGTAAATATTTACATTCAAATGAATATGGTTTTTCACGGAAATATGTGATTTGTTTACGTACAGCGCCCTCTATCAACGAAAATTTTGACTATTATTTTTTTATTAATAGAAAAAAATTTCCTCATTCAAAAGAATGACTTTTCCACAAACTGCTTTCAATTCTACCAATTCCTTCAATCTTTTGAATTTTTAAATGTTTACACACTTATGGGACGCTTGGTATATATCTATATTTGGGTGCCCCTTATATAGGTTTTTTTTTTTTTTTTTTTTTTTTTTTTAATTGCGATACGCATACCCTCTATTTTTTCCAGTTTGACACTAAACACTTTTTAGAAAATATCAGCTCTCTGTTATGTGTAAGTTAGTGCTGAATTGATAAGGCAAATTTTCCACTTTCAACTAATTTCAGAAAACGTACGCCAAAAAGCATTAAAAAAAAAATTAATTTATAAACATTGTACATTTAACAAAGTATTTACATTGGATATTTTCATTTTCATTTTTTTTTTTTTTACAAACGTACTTTTGTCTGTGTTTTGTACATAACGTAATAAATGTTGTTTTTTGTTCCTCTGCTACTGTAATAAAACCATGGATCAACTTTACAGCTCTTTCAACTGTAAAGTTCACTGCTTTAATCTAGAATACATAAAGTTTGGCTTCCAAAAAAGTGGCGTTTGTTTCCCATAACGGCAAGCATAATTAATTCTGATGTAACAAGATACTCAATGTACGACAAGCGGATAAATTCTTCTTTTGATGAAATGAATCTTTTCTCGAAACTCAGAATATTTCCCCGTTCATATTTGTCACGATTTTGGCTTTTGTTTCTTGACTAACATCTCCGTTTAATAAGGACAATACAACAATTTCTCCAGTTAAATATCATAAATGCTGACTTCAAGTTTTTTATGTTTTCACAGACTTTATGAAGCATAAACCTTGGTAAATAGTTTTTACTGTAAAATTGCATGCAGCCATAGCTTACCCTACGTTGTCACAATAAATTTTGTTAATTTGAACTGAGAGCAGAGCAGTGATATTTTCAGGAAGATGGCATCTGGATGTCTAATTTTAAATCCGCATCGATCTACATAGCTGTGAAAAAGTAAGATAGAGATCTCTATATAAACTCTCATGTCGTCTCTTACGATATTTTCTTTTAGCTTAACTTCATAGAACTGTAACAATTATTCAATTTCGAAGTTTTCATTATATTATTTTACGATTTCATTGAAAAAATGAATCTAATTGAAATTATCAGTTTTCCAATTTTCTTTTAACATTTGAAAACTGGGATCTCTAGATTTGGTGCAAACTGATAAATTTTAGTTTCAAACACACTTTTTAATGCAATATCGTAAATGTGACGGCCAAAAGTAATAGTTCTCCGTCTAGGTTTTGCTCCAAAAACACACAAGTACCATTGATTCGTCTTGCATTCGAAGCCGTGGTATCACAACAGAGAATCTGCAATTAATCTTCAATATTCCAATCGTAAATCATTCTAAGAAGCTTGTGCCTTACATTTCTCAGATGATTTGTCCAATTTTGGTACAAAAACAAATTTTTAAATACTTCCAAAAGAATTCATTGTAGGAAGATATTCTTCTTTCATACTTCAAATGTTAATGTCTAGTAACAATTTACCATATGACTCAAAAATAACAACTTTTGACTCTTTGTCTCACATTTTCCTAAAATATAACGCATCCACGAATGACGAGATTTTGAGCATTAAGTTTCCGTCAGTTTTACTCGAATATTGTTAAATAGTACTGGGTACACTTAACGATTTGAATTGAAGATTGGATCCTAATATTTGATGGCTCATATCCGCTACTAAAAATACCTCTCTTTTAGAACTACATAATTTCACGGCCGTAATACTCGTTACGAACTACAGAATCTTACTGATGCAACAAACAAACAACATGAAAATAAGACACTGTATAATAGAGAAAGATGCGACTCTTAACGTGCAACAAGCAAATGATGCACTTGGATCACACGTGTGGTGCACGTGGCAACAAGCAAAGGGCACATAAGTTTGCATCTGCAGTGAGTCGTGTAACGAGAAACAGGAAGAAGAGATATTTATTGTCTTCTAAATTGGAAATTTACCACTAAAATATTTTTACGTTCTCATAAAATAAAATTACAATGTACTCCGTAATAGAAAATATTTCGATTCGACACGGGTTAACGCAGTCCAAGTAATTTGAAACTTCGTTTCTGAGTGTTTTAACATAAAGATGTAAAAAATTAGAGGATATGCGTTAAAAAAAAAAAAAAGTCGAAAAATTAGGGGCACCCTAATATATACTAATATATAAAGAGAAAAAGTTTGTATATGGATGGTAATTTCTGGAGCTACTCAACCGATTTAAAAAACTTTTTCACTAATCAAAAGCTAACTATCCCTGAGTGCTGTAGGTTATAATTAATTTTGACAATGTATTTTTTTAAATTCGAAATTTCAATATTTTTTTTAAAATCCCCATAAAAGCCATGTAGAAAAAATGAAATATTGTAACAAAAGCTACTTTACCTGTGAACGCCGTGGCTCTGAGTTAAAGCATCGGGCTACGAATCCAGAAATTGTGCGTTCGATCCCCGTCAAGGGGAATTGTTGAAAAATAGTTTTTGCTTAAATTTAAAGTGTTTATTTCTCCTTCAATATGTTAATTATATTTTATTTATGTTAATTATTCAGTTAGTGTTACGTAATTTCAAGACTTTTCGAATTACAGAATATTTATTAATTGTATATTAACCGATGTAAAATTCCGTTGAGTTGAAAAATAGCTCTGTAAGACTCGAGCTGAGCTTAAATTTCTCTGTATTATTTCGCTTTAGTGTTTCTCTACAAACAGTTATCTAAGTATAATCTATGTGACAATATTAAAAATACAGCTGATGCCACTAGAAAAATAATTTTTTACGCGTTCATTTTCTTTCTATCTTTTCTTTTTTTAACATTAAAAGAAATATATTTACGCGTGAACAATGAAATTGTTATAAGGCTTTCTGAAAAATTAAACTTTCATGGTAAAATTCACCCTATTATAGCTTTAAAACTATTTCTTTATTATAATGGTATGTTTTATTTAAAAAATATTTTTGGATGTTTTGAACGTCTGGATGTTTTGACGTTCAAACATTATTGTAAATTATATTTGTTAGTTAGTGTTTAATTTTGAAAAAATATACACCAATTGCCAAAATGCATGATTTATTTTTATTTTTATTTTTATTTATTCATTTATTTTATTTTATTTATTTATTTTTATTTCGTTTTGTTTTCTCACCGCTAATTTCCAATTAGGTAATTGTCACGTAGTTTGGTGCATTTAGCGATCACACATTACGTGCATTTGACGTCACACATTAACACACATTACGTGCATATCAGCTTATTTTTTGTTTTTAATTAAGATATAATTTTATATTCTTTATATCTACATATATGATAAAAGAAGATGTACATGTGTATGTGTTCGGTGATTTTTAGGAAAACGATTTATCACAGAGCTACATAAATTTGCATGGAGTTTCATAAATGACCACTCCTGATGCACCTGATTCTCGATTTCCGAATTTTTGATTTTTTTTAATTAATTAAAATGTGAAAATAATAACCTTTTTATAGCTTTAAAATTAGCCATTTAAATATTACCTTTAAATTTAATTGTTGCCAAACAATTTGCGAGTTCGCTTTTTTCCTACATGAAAAGAAATATATATTCCCGCGAATAATGAAAAGTTATCAAAAATTAAATTTGCTTATGCATATGACAAAATTACGTCATTATAATTTTAAAATTATATAATAATAAAAATTAAATAATAATAATATAATTGGAGGTAATCCTGGGAAATTTTTAAATTTTAACACTGAAGCACACCGGACATTTTTCGCCAAGGAGTCTACTCTCGCTACAGCCATTTTAAGACAAATAGCGCATCAAAAATATAAACAAACAATAAAATATTGAAAAAAAATAAAGACAAATGAAGAAGAAAAAATAATCGCATTAATTATCTATTTTTGTCGTACTATATCATTTTATAAAAAAAATCCAAAATGGTGACAAAAATTCAAATTCGGCAAGATAAGCTATAATAAAACTGTACCGTGATCAGGTTTACATATGTACTTTATTTTTTTTCTATATAACAACCATTATTAACTATAAAATATTTAGAATCGAAAATATATATAACCACAAAAAAGAAAAAAAAGTTGTCTTTCACTGTAGACATAGCTCTCATAGCATATTGTAATATTATATTTGGGGTAAAATCGCTGTCATTTATGGTCGACTTATAAATCAAATAAAATATAGGAAATGACACAAAAGTAAATATTATGTATAATACGTATAGTGTTATTCATATGTAATTGGGATTGAAATATAAAAATGCTATTTCAATTTTTTTTTTCGATATTGTTAATTTCGAAACTGTCATCCGATAAACACCCACATTGAAGCCTACAGATAAGGCATTATCGCAGGCAACAGGGACACGTATCCGAGATTTCCGTTAGTGAGGAAGACGCTGACGATGACAGCGGGGACCCAAAACGAGCTTTTGTAAAATTTCAATATTTTTCCATTTTATTTTTTGTTTATAAAGCGATATATATACATGATTTTTTTCTTTTAATTCCTTTAAATATAGGGATCAGCGAAGCGGGCAAAGCCTGCTAGTATATATATATATATATATATATATATATATATATATATATATATATATATATAGATGTATAAAAATATTTGGACTGACAAATTTGTCATGCAAGTCTAGTATTTTGGTGACATTTGTGACTTTGCGACATCTTTCGCTATGTTTCTATGCTCGCGTGAACTTATATATATATACATGCACACACTATAAAAAAAAAAAAAATTGAATAATTGCACATTAAAGTTGGTGGCAAGCACTTTAATCCAAACATGGTGTAACTGAATAATAATAAATTTATTTTCATATACTTTAACTATTTAAATTATATTAGAGCTCTTTATATTATACAATAAAATTAATTATTGTATTATTGCACAATATTTGGTATAATTATTTACCACTGATTTTGGTGCACAGCTGCACTATTATTTATTTATTTATTTATTTTTACCGTGCATAATATTACTTATCGCAAATTATTTCTACTATGATATTTAATACAAAAAAAAAATCTTTTAAATAAAAATCTTTTCAGTTTTTCATAAACTTTTTCTGAATTAAAAAAAAAAACTATAAAAGATGTTATTAGTCTCCGCTGGACTAGATGATTTCAGACTATTATCATTATTGTTAAAAATATGATTAAAATTTGATTTATGGAGAATTTATTACAATTTTTTTTTTACAAGTCTTTTAATATTGACATTCAGATCAACAATTTGATTAAAATTCTAATTTCTGTCAATGTTTTTAAAGAAAATTACAGAAGGATTAGTCTAACAGCATGTCATTTTGAGCGTTATGAATGCTTATATGTAGTAAGTTTCAAGAGTACAGTTTTTTTTTTCTAGATGGTTACTTTAATGATAATTCGTAAATGTACAAACCATTTCTGTACCTCTAGCCTTACAAGAATAGTTTCGTACATGGTCAGAAGAAGAGAAGTAAAAAATATTAAAAATCTAAATGTATTATAATATATGAAAAATTACAATATAAAATATGTCAATAAAAATTTAAATATAAACTACGTCAAATTTAGTGTGTAACCTGAATAACTAACCCAAAGAAAAAAAAATGTATTTTGCAAAATCAAAGTACTCTTGATAATTTTCAATGGCCTTGATCACATAATATTTATAAATATATAATAAAATAAAATATACAACAAATTAATTTAAAATTAAATTAAAATTAATATATATACTGCATTCATGATGCAGTATATTTTTTAATTTGGATTTAAACGAATATTTCTTGATTTTTTTTTCTTTCTTTCTTTTTATTTTAGTTAACATTTTAATATTTTGTTTCAAGTTTTGTTCTTTAAGTAAATTTACATATTATATGTAATCTAAATATACTTCTTTCTTTTAGATAAATTTTAACGCTATATTTCAAAAATGAAGTTGTTTATAATTTTTACTTTATTTTATAGTTAGAGTGGTATTCGACGTTTTTTCTACATGACTTTTTAAGCTGACATTTTACTTTTCATTTTAAATAACGTTTGTAGGATTAAAAACATAACTGTATGTTTAATTGTATATTTGATAATTTTTGAAAAGAATGACTTTAAAAAAAGTGGAATTAAATTAAAATCCTTAAATAATTAAATATTACTAGCTTTTTCTCAATATCATTAAATTGTTTTACATACTATCATAGTATTTAAACCGCATTTATTTGTATTAAGAATAAAGAAATTTCTTTTGATCTTCAAAAATATCTAAATATTATGCTTAATTGTTTTTCAATTTAACCTTTCATAGTGCTTTCATTTTTTACATTTATTTACGTACATTAATACTAAAAAAAAAAAAACATGTGGATAAAAACATTTGTAAAAATTACATTCTGTTTTGTAATATTTTATATGTTGATATGACAAAATTATATTTGGTTAAATTAAATAGTTAAAAAAAATCCTTAAAAAAAAAAAAAAAAAAAAGTTAAAAAAAAAAAAAAAAAAAAACATTCTTGGATATAAAGTATTTTTGTTACATTTCTTATCTGAATCATAGCCAACGTATGAATCACTCACATATTTGTCAAAAATTTACGAAATGATACTTTGCTTAATGCATCAATTTGCCAGATGGCAATGAAATGCCAATATAAATTTATCATAATGATGCTAATATTTTTTTCTCGATTTTACATTACTATAGTTTAATAATATATATTAAACCTATTTGGGCATTACTTTGTGGATTTATTGGTAACTTTTCTTTTTGTAAAAAAAAAAAAAAAAAAAAAAAAAGTTACCAATGAATCCACAAAGTTATACACAAATATGTTTAGTATATGTTATTAAACTATAGCAATATAAAATAAAAGTAAAATTAAAAATATTAGATAGAAAAGACGATTTAAAAATTTAAAATTTTTTAATTTAATTTTGTTTTATTTCGATAGTTTCTGGGAAAATTTAATATACTTAATACACTTTAATATACTTAATATATATTTTGATGCTTGTGCATTGGAATTTTTATAACTCTAAGACAGTAGCTTACAGAAAAAATTTAGAACTTCCTTCTTCCCTTTAAGAAAAAATAATCAGGCAATTTTAACATTAATTTTCAAATCATATTTACATGTGTAAGAGTGCTTTTAGATTTTTAGCAGTTATAATTAACATAAAATTTAATTCTACACAATCTGCTAATCTAGTGATATTCTCTTCTTCGTAAATATACATATATATTTGCAATGTTTTAAATTTTTTTCACAGAACAAATGCTTCATGTTTTTTCTCACAAATTTTGAAAAAAAAGGGGAAAGAAAGAAACACATCTTTTGCTTTAAGTAATTTAAAAAGGAATTTTTATTAAACATTTACTATTTACTCTTAAAAATAAATAAATAAATAAAATAAAAATATCGCCCTCATCGATAAACTAAATTTCTGATGATTTACCGCGAATATGTATAATAAATTTAAAAGCATTAAAATAACATTCTAGAAATAATCTAATTATCATAAATTCTTTTATTCAATTTTCTTCTTCAATTTTCATACCTCTTACTTACTTCATATTTCATTTTTCTTATCTGTCGTAAAATGAACGTTGTAGCATACCGTTTCACTACCTGCCGATCATTCCTGCAATGAAACTTGTTTTACAGGCAAAACGCTGACTATAGCTCGTCATATTTTAAGTTCTCAAGTTTACTGTTACTGCAAGACTTCCAGAAATATAGTTTTTCGTGAAAGGTAAATCCCACTGAAATTTATAAATGTCTCAAAATTAGGATGGTCTTTTTTTTTTTTTAATGGAAGTAAAAATTATAATTTATACTAAGTAAAAAATAGAGAAATTGTAACAGGAAATAATTAAAGAAAATGAAGAACTATAAAAATAAGTTTTATTCTTATAGTTGTTTTTTTTACAAAAACAAAATATATAACAAAAAGATTACATTATAGTAAGAAAATAAATTCTTGCCTATTTGTACCTAAATTATGTTAAATTTTGAATTAAATTTAATACGCTGGAAAAAAAAAAAGAAAGAAAGGAAAAAAGAAATCGCATTATTTAAGAATTTAAACAATTTAAATATTTAAACTTAAAATATCTTATTGCATCATGATTTAAATATTTTTTTCCCTTAATTTACCCAGAGCACATTCTGATTTGCATATACGGAAAATTTTCCGTTCAGATTGATAAACTGAAAAATTTATAAGGAAGTGTTCTATAGTATATAAAAATTGTATTGGCTGTTTCTAAACTAATTGACACTTGCTAAAATAGTGAATCTGTATGGATAAACTTATGAAAGTTCAAATAATTATAACTAGAAAATACACAAGCAACAATTATATGTAAACAATGATGCCAAAAACTTTTGCATATAATGGGCAAAAAACCGCGACCAGAATGTAATAATAGAAATATAATTTTTTTTTACACACATGATTGATACAGAAAATATCATAAATTAAATATGAGACGTTTTTTAAAATGCTAATATTGCATAACTTCAAAATTAAATCATTCAGTTATGCAAATAGTTTAAATTTGTAATTAATATCTGGAGAAAATTGTAAACAATTTCTTTTTCTTCTTTTTGTCTTTATTAAAATGAAATACGCGTAAGTTTTTTTAATATCACAAAACATAAATAAGGTTTTTTTTTTTTTTTTTTTTTTTTTTCCCATTATAAGAAGTTGCTTTGGTTTAAAACACAAGCAATTTGTTATGACTATCTCGCAATAACCATTCACTGCGTTATAAATTAAAAAAAATAATAATAATTTTATATCTTAATAAGTTAATATTATTACAGTGAAACCTCTCAAGTTGGACACCCCTATAAGTTGGACACTCCTCTAAGTTGGACGCTTTTTCTCGGAACGGAATGTATCCATTAACATTATGTCTAACCCCTATAAGTTGGACACCTCTCTAAGTTGGACACTTTTTCTTGGAACCGTAGGTGTCCAACTTAGAGAGGTTTTACTGTAATAGGTATTTTATTTTGAAATTGATTATTTTTATGAGTTAACTTAAAAATTCTTTGACCTTTTAAGTTCAGTCAAATCTGCTTAATGAAGTACTTGTTAATCGTTTAATATGATTTTTCGCTGATTAAAACTAAATTCATAGAATTTTGGAAAGAATAACGTTTAAAATTTTTTCATTAATGACTTTTATTTCAAATTCTGGCGATTCATTCACCTTAGAAAGTACTGAAAAAATTCTTTCGGAAAAATTCATTTATCATTTATTATTGTTCGTTTTACAGTCGGCAGCAAAATTACTGTAGCAAAAATCCCCATTTTTCATGTTTATTTATTTATTTACTTATTTATTTATTTATTTATTTTTGTAATAAACTTATTTTTTATTTTTTATTTTTTTATAAACAGCATAAGACTAAAATCGTGACTCGACTAATAATTACTTAACAAAACAATATCAGGTGCGCATCTTTTAAACAAGAATTATTGCTAACTCTTCAATAATTTTGCTGCCGACTGTACAGTAATAGTTCAAAAATTTTACATTAGAGTGTGACTGGGTTCTGAAGTTTCAGCAGCAAATGACAGGAATGAAAGAGTTCCGCTTTTTTTTTCCCCACCAATAATTTCCTACAAAAATTTCGCCCACCAGCGGCCGAGCGGTTCTGCGCTCAAAGCTGGTAGATGGGAGGTGCCGGGTTCGATCCCAGGTCGCGCTCATCGACCTAGCCGTTCGGAGTTTTCCGTGGTTTCCTCCGAAACTCGCGTAAATACGGGCTAGGACCCCTTAGAAAGACCCCCACGGAGGGCATTCCCCCTATAGGCCTAGGACACATAAGGAGTCAATCGGCCTTAATCCTCCAACCAACCAACCTACAAAAATTTCTACCCTATAAAACCAAAAACATTACTGTACTGCAACGATATGATACAAATTTCTGTAAAGAAATACTGGTGGCAGAAAAAGCACAGCACTTTCATCCCTGAAATGAAAGAAGCTACTGCCGGCGTTTTGAAGAGTATACATTATTTAATGCAAAATATTATTACAATGAAACAAAGCTGCCACAGGCGACTTTTTTTTTTATTATCTTCGTACCACTATTTCCATAGCATAACATTTGTAATAAACTTATGCAGGCAAAGTGTACATTTACCTGCAAATATATATTATAATTTTTATTTATTTATTTATTTATTTATTTTGGAAATAGTGATACAAAAAGAATATAAAAAAAAAAGTCTCCTCTGTCCGCCCTGTTAAATCAGCCAAAAATTACGATTTAAAAAATATAATCCTCAAAAATTTATAAATACTTTATAATACTGACATTGAAGTTAGTATTTTCAATATATTCTATTGAGAGATTGATAACAAATTATTTCAACCAAGGGAGATCACTTTTTCTAATTGATTATCTATCTAAATTTTGCAATACTTTATTATTTAAAAGGAAATTATGATATTTAAATTGTAGAAATCATTTTATATTTAAGTAGTGTCATTATTAAATTGTTGATAACATTAGATCCACTATTTTAGACTTCTCTAAATGACTATCCTTTTTCCTGTTTCAGTATCATGTTTAGTGTTTCATTTTTTGCTCATATGTTCTGAAATATTAATATCATCGCGAGTATGTTAACTATATATAAACGACAAACTGTTCAATCAGTGATGATAATAAATGCGTTATCTGTTGAACTGGAATTTCTTAAAGAAATAAAAACTGAAATACCGAAGTTGATGTTGAATTTAACTAACTGTTAATAAAAAAAAAAAAAAAAAAAAACCTTAAATAAGTTCACTTTCCAAGAATAATTTTATACCACAGAGATCATTTTAAACGTGTATCATGAGCTATTAATATGATATCGTACGTTCTATTTGTAATAAGCGAAACTGTAAAAAATTAACGTATAACTCAATACCATACGGTATTATCAAGGTCTAAAACATGAACGAAAATGAAGAAGAAATTTTAATAATAAAAGTTAATTAAAATGAAATTAACAATAAAAGTACAACTTCATATTTAGTAATAAAAATGATAAATTTTGTCGAGAGAAAAGATAGTGTAATCTATTATGATTAAGCGAAATCATTGTAAAGGACAATCAAATCATAATTATTTTAAGTAGTTTGTGATTTGAACAATTATCCAAAGCACGCATATGTATTTATAAATTTAATCACTTTCACAATCTGATATAGAACTGTTATTTATTAATTTAGACTATATTTAATATATATATATATATATATATATGTAATTAAAATACGAATTTTCAAAACTGTGATCTTAATTTGGAAATGTAATTTTTAACAAACAGCTGTAATATATCAAAATAGTCCATTTAATTGAATTATTTTCAGGACATGAATAAGAGAATAAAAATCTTAATTTAAATTTGTATGATAAATATGTTATTCAAACTGTGAAGTTTAAATACAATTTTATATTTATTACTTAACTAACTTTATATTTATAACATAACTTTATAACTTAATATTTTACGATGAATTATGTTCAGTTACTCGATCATTATTTGCACCATTAAAATTTATAGAGTAAGGTATTTTTCTTTTCCGTGAAGGAGGCGATAGAAAAAAATGTATTAAAAAATAACTTAAATCCCACACAATTTACGATTTGATAAATGTACTTAAATTTGCTCTTTTCAAGAAAATAAATACTTTTTTTCTATAATAAAAAGAGTAATAAATAAAACATCAGATGTTTCCACGGCAAAGTGTTGAGAAAATGTTACTAAAGTTTGCTATAATAATGATACATTTTAACATCCTTTTATAAAAGAAACAGTGAGGCTAGAAAAATTAACGTCCACCTGAAAATTTCTTAAAAGGGTTTAAACATATTAAGAAAACTTTATACAGGATTTTTACGGCCAGTATTTCTTCTTCGAGTCTTTCATCAGTAATTTTGAATAGGAATTTTTATCATAAAATAAGCCTTTAAATCTAAAAATAAGTTTATTGCTTGGGATATTTTTGAAGGATTATAGAAAAAAAAAAAAAAAAAAAAAGGTGGATCCATATGAACTCTGTTATACCATTATATTGTAATAATCATGCAATGTAATCAAGAAGACTATCTGGTCACTGAATGATTAATCCACTGACCTTCGGTTGCTTGGTGTCTAGTTCAAATCCCGGTTCAAGCATAGATCTTCGTAGTGATTCGAAATCGACTTTAATCGGAAAGTCCCGGTCTGCTGAGTCTTGATGAAAAAAATGACGTTAGAGCAGCACCCACAAATCATCTTATCAAGATATTTAATTTAACTATACCTATGTCATTTTACCTAAAAGACTTTACTTTACTACCTAAATTTAATATATATATATAACAAAAATTGAATAGGTAAGAAAAAATAAATAAATCGTGCCTTTGATTTAAAATTAAATATTTCGTGTTTATATGAGAACAAAATTTCGCATTATTTAATCTTTTCATGAATAGAAAACTCTAAACATCATAATATGAAAAATTAACCCCCATAAGTAAATGTTAAACTATTTAATACTTATTGTTATTATAACAATCACTTGCTTTGCTTTTAATTGTTCCAATCACCACCCTATCGTGTTAAAAAAGTATAGTGTAACTTACTAGCCTTGTTTGAAACATCAAACCATCAAAAAGCATAAGTAATGATAACATGTTTTTCACTCGACTAAATTCATATAATTTGAACAGGGTAATAATTTCTCCTCACATAATCTATTATCGTTGTGACAGTATAAATTATTTAAAATTACTACGCTTTGAGTGCTACTGCATAAAGCGTTTATTTCAGTGCTTTGATTGCCAGAACAGCTTTTGTGGATAGTTAATGATTTTTCTTCCGTGTGCCACTTGGTTTAGTCATATTACGGTTTGGAAAATTTATCATGCATAATGGTTGCGTTTGATGTAATGAATGCAATTTATGGATGTTAAAGTAATGAGAAAAAAAATTGAAAATTTCCTGATTTGTTCTTATGTGATATTCGTATTTTTTTTTTTAAAGTGATTTTTTTTTTTTTTTTTCAAAAATTTCGTTACTTTTTATTAAATTTTTAGAACATGTTTGTCATTTTATAGTGAAAGTTCCCAGAATAGTTTTTTTTTCTTTATCGAAGTGATGGATAATTTATTTTCGTGTCATGATTAATGTTATTTACTTAAAATACACATTATACTTAAATATACTATATTAAATATACTTAAAAATATATAACATCGGCTAGACCAGAAAAAAAAAATCCCCTCACCATGTGACGACTGTACAAAATAAAGTGGCTCAACTTATTTATTTCATTATTTTTTTTTTTTTTTCGATAAATTATTATTTTTTTTTTTATAGAAAAATTTATATCACTTATTAGCCATGTAAAAATTGCATATTTCTGCAATTAAACGTAAATTAAATCAAATGCCGGCAAAATGATCCATCATTTAGAAAAAATCTCGCAATAATATGACATATTTCGTAAATCAGGCATCCGTATAAAAACAGAAAATTTGTTAATTTTCGGTAAAATAATCATTACTTTTGAAAATTAGCTTAAAAAAAAAAAGAAAAAAAGAAAGAAAAAGAAAAAAAGAAAGAAAAAAAAGGAAAGGAAAGATAAGAGAAAGAAAAGAAAAGAAAACTTATACTGTCGTTTAGTGGTAAAATAATCGCCTATTTCAGCAATTAGTTGAAATTAAACATAATTATTTTTTAATTGAAAAAGAACTAGTAATTCTGCATTTCAGCAATTAGCAAAAATACTGTGTTTTATAAATAAGTGACCAAAAAAAAAAAAAAAAAAAAAATGCATAAATTTCATTAATTCACAACAAAATATAGCATTTTTTGACGTCTACCTACTAAAAATTTTAGTTCAAAAACAGACTTTTCATGAAAATCGGTAATTTTAAAATGAACACTCGAAATTAAAACAAACACTTAAAAATCTAAATGATAAAATAATTTATTTCGGTAATCAGACGGGAAAAAAAAAAAAAAAAAAAAAAAAAAAACGAAAAGTAGCAAATAAATTAAAAAAAAAAACCACTGGCCACTGGCGACTATCTTAAAATTTCAATTTTCAAATCTAACCGACTAAATCGAAAAATTATTTTTAGCTATAACCCTACTTTTAATGAACTAAGTATTTTTTCTTGAATTTAAATATTTACTAATAAAAATATTTTTTAATCTAAATGTAATGAGACTCGTCGTATTAAATGCACTCTTTTAAAGATTTACTTTTTAAAATTACATCTTGATAACATAGGATATTATTATGTTGTAATAACAACTTTTTAATCCACATTTAAAAAAAAAAAAAAAAAAAAAAAAAACGAAACGATTTTTTGTTATTTTTTTAATTCATTTTATTTTTTAGGCAATAACTTGTTTCACTTTGTAGCCGATTTATTTGCAGAAAAATACTTTTTAGCGTAAGCATCATTTTTTAAAAATATTATTATTGAAAGGGAATTGACACTTTTAGTTAAATAGTGCCTGTCGATCTCCTATGCCAAATAAAACCTACTTACTACAATTTATGTAGCAATACCTGAAATGGGTAACAGACATGAGACTTTTATTTTAAATAAAATAAAATAAATAAATAAAACTCCATAAATTGTTTATTTAACACTTGAAAAAACAAAAAAGAAAAGAAAAGAATAGGGTTTAAAACTTCAGTTTGTCTATCTGTCTGTATGCCTGCCTGAATATGTGATTGCGTTCTGATTTACATAAATATGTATAGAATGCCTATAATTTGATATATTACTTAGGTTCAGTATAACATCTTCCGTATTGAAAATGGTAGTGTTAACAGCACAGCTGGTTTGTGTATGGAAATTCCGAAAGATTTCGAGCACACTGAGATTTATTAGGGTTATTTTTTAAAGCTATTATTAATGTGACGTAGGTGAGTCAAAGGCGGCCATAGTTTAGCTTTGAGAATTTTTTCTATGATTTTCTGGACTTTTCCATAAAATGCTACACTTATCTGTTACACATACCAAGTATAATTTTCTTTGTAAATTGTAATTTAGATATTTTTATAATACAATTTCAAAATTGTAGCTTGTGGGCTACCTTTGTCATATAGTGTTCTAAAGGTGGCCCAATATCTTGAAATCACTTTTAAAATGTGCTTAAGGCTCTCTTTTGTTATTTTTCGGGGTTTTCTTCTTCTTCACTTTAACTTTTGACACAAAAAGACTTTCGACCTCTTTTTGTGCAAAGTAGTTCAGTATTTTTTTTAAATGACGAAGTGGTTAGTAATACTAATCTTGCGTCCGTAGAAGCAATATGTAACATCAAATTATACAATTGAAAACTTTTTTTGCGATAAACAAATCGTGTCTGATCTTGCATATCGCTTTGGTATTGTTCATGTGGATGAAAATGATAAGTTGCTTATAAGAAAGGGTTATTTTCTGTTGCTGAAACCAGATTTTTAAATGTTTTGAATGAAAAAACTTATCATATTGAAAATGGTTATAATGTATCGAAGGAAGTTTCACAGGTCCCTGCGTTCTCGGAGGAGTATGATGATTTCCAGGTTTCTAAAAAGAGAAAAAAAAAAGGGGGGGGGGCAATATACGTGTAGCCTTTCAACCGGTTGCTAATTTTAAGTTAAAAATATTTAAAAGTGATAAAGCAGCAAGCTCAGAATTTTATTTAACCTTTTTAATTTTGTAAATATTTAATATTAGTTTTTGAGGTTTACACATGTTATAGTATCATAATGAGGTTCCAGGGTGGAAGTATACATTTATTTAATAATAATTAGTTAATTAGTTAATCACGATTGAATTTAAAACGTTTCCGTGTTGAAGTTTCTTCATGTGTTCACTTGCGACCGTAGAGACATATCGAAAACCGTGTCAAATTCAATTGCGCTTAAATAATTAACTAATTATGACTAAATAAATGTATACGCCCAACAAGGATCCCCCTTTTTGATATTATAACACGTGTAAACACCAAAAATTAATATTGAATATTTACAAAATTAGCATTGGGCATAAAAGCTCGTCGCTTGATGACGTCACAGCTGGTCAAGTAGATGGAGCTAGTTTCTATGTGTTTTAATATTTTGGTCACTTGCTCGCGGTCACAAGGTAATACTAAACTTGCGACCGTAGCGCACGCGAGGAAATCATGCTCATATATGAATGTGTCTTTATTAGTTAACTAATCATCCTTAAGTATCGTTATGTATTCACTCTGTACCCTCTCATGCGTTACTATAACATGTGTAAACGCCATAAATTAGTATTAAATATCTACAAAATTAGCATTAATCAAAAATAAGTGATTACGAATGACGTCATCAGATCCTGTAAATGGCGCCATTTTCTATATATTTTAACATTGGTCACTTGGACGCGGTCACAATGTAATACTAAGCTTGCGACCGTAGCGAACGCGAAAAAATCATGCTTATATATAGATGCGCCTTTATTAATTAATTAATCATCCTTAAGTATCATTATTCACTCCCCCTGGACCCCCCCATGCATTACTGTAACTTATATAAACGCCATAAATTAATATTAAATATCTACAAAATTAGGATTAATCAAAAATAAGTGGTCAGGAATGACGTCATCAGATCCTGTAAATGGCGCTAGTTTCTATGTGTTTTAACATTGGTCACTTGGACGCGGTCGCAAGGTAATACTAAACTTGCGACCGTAGCGCACACGAGAAAATCATGCTCATATATGAATGTCTTTTTATTAATTAACCAATTATCCTTAAGTATTGTTATGTATGGTTTTCGTTTTGAGTGGACACCTGAAATCTCTTAAATGTGTTAGGGGAATTAAGACCTTCCCCGTTTGTGGGAAATGTAACTTCGTTCAATTCATCCCTGAACATATTTCATGATTAAAACTTGTAAAAATGGACTTGTTGCGGACTCCCCCTTCCTGTATTGAACTTTTTGACAGTTTATGGTTTCATGGATCTGTTTTATCCAAAGGACTAACCAGTTAGGATTAGCAGTAACGACAACAACAACAAATTGCAACAGAAAAACCTCTCTAGGTGTAAAATTACTTCAAAATGAAAACGATGATGTTAAAGAAAGAGATATCATATAGTTTAAAGATAAATATTTTTTTCATCAGTTATATTAGTGGTACATTATATTTTTGTCTATAGCAGAAACATTCATTTTAAATTTTATGGAGAAATGAAACATTAAACAAAAATAAAAAATATGTTATAATGATTTAGAATATGGCCTATTTTTTCTAACTAAAAATAATTATAAATTTACTCAAATGCTGGATAAACATTACGGTAAATTTGTAGAAAAGTTTGACAGTGTACGAAACTAAAGAAAAAATTTTACAGCTGTATCCTATAACATATTTAAGTTTTATGTATGAATTGAACAATGTTGTTTATAAACTTTAAATTACAAATTTTATACCAAGATTATATATAATTATTCGTGAAACCTTTTAAAATTATATATGTATTCTATTTTAACTATAATTCAAAATAACGTTAATGAACAGCATACTGAGGACTCCAAAGCTAACTCATACTGGTGCGCAAAAATTAAGAATGAGACAAATTTTCTAATGTAGCGCCCTTGAAAAGAATTTGAAATGAACTTAAATCATACAATAAGATCATGGAGATAATAGAATGTGGGATGAGTGAAGAAAATCACCTAAATAAAGAGTTAAAATATACAGGGGCACTTTATTACAAAGGTAGATTAAAACAGTAGCCCAACTTTGTAGAAGACAGAAACCTCCATGTTACAAAAAGACCTCAATAGAGGAATTTAGTCTTTAGGAGGGAATATTATCATCCCTGACTACGATGCAAGGTTTATAAAGCGTCTCTATGTTTAGGACGTGACTATCAAGGAGCTGTTGGGGCACGTACTTCTATTTCTCTTAGCCCATATCGTAGCTGCTGAATCCTTTTCGATGGCTAGTTAGATACCGCTAAGTATATCTCCCAAGAATATCTTACTCGTAATTGAAAGAATTTATTTCCAGGTAATATATTTGTTAATATCTTTACTCTCTATAAGCTACGTAACTGCTACCGTTCGGTGAAGTATTATAGTTTTGTCATCCTTGATACATATCACATCTATACAAACTTATGGGATTCATAAGCATCTGACTATTAAAAAAAAAAACCCTCAAGTTTCTGAATCGGCATTGAATAAAAAGAAAAAATCTAGAATGGCTATCTAATATGATACCTAGCTTCACGAGAACTCTGACAAATTTAAAACGGGTACGTTCTATGATTTAATGGCTGTTGCATATTTCATTCTCTAGGTGTGTATACGTCTAGAATCTCTCTTTACACTTAATTTTCTCTTTTATGCAAAGAGGATTTGAACCTAGTTTTATTGTTTTCATGTTTGTGTTCTTGGCACCATAGAAGGCAGCGTCTTTATTCAGCAGGTGTTAACGGCACACACGATTATAGATCGAAACTGAAATAGACTACATTTGTGCAGCTACTTGCCTACCATAAAATTTAATATCGGATGATAAGTAAATTCTTACGTACGCTTTGCTTTTTTTCTCGCTGTTTGTCGTTCGTATTTTCTTGTCTGTAGGACATACCTCTCATGAGTTGCCACTCTTTCTCTCGCACAATAGTTACTGAACGCTTCGGCATGTATCCTTGTCCTTTGAAAAGCACTTCAAGTTGGTGAAACAATGCCATGTGCAATCACGAACTCTTCCGCAGCATTAGTTAAACATCGTCCTACTTCCAATTCAAAATGGACTTCGGGTAATGTCACCCAGATGAAATTCATTTCTTCAAGAAATGAGAAAGGTGAAATTCATTTTCTCAAGAATTGTCTGTTGGGAATATCGCAAGTAAGCAGCCGATCGATGCTGTTGAAATTACTCTATACCCAGCAATGATTTCAAATATATTACTAAGCATACACCACCCGTTTTCTTTATACTTGTCCAACATATTTTTCTATTATATCATGCTCCATAAATGCATGTATTCTGCTCTGCTACACTAGTCAAAGCTCTACCGCATTACTGATTTGACGGTTCTTTCTGCTACTTGTTTCACTGTTGTGCTAATTTCATTGTTTCCTTCTTAATTTTTGCATTCTAATATATACATGTCTAATGCATTGATAGCTACATAAACTAAAGGGCTTTTTTCCCCTCCGTTCCATAGCTGCCATTTTGAGCCACTTATACCGGGTGGGCAAAAAGTCCGTAAATACCTTAAAAATTCATAAAACCCGAAAAATAACCGAAATAAAAAACGGTTTGCAGATTTAGCATCGATAAGTCATGGGATTTTTTTTTTTTAAATAAGGAAAAAAAACTGCCGATAGGTGGCGTTTCGTACATAAATGAAAGAAAAGACACGCAAATCACAAAAATAATGTTACCAAATCATTTATTATAGCAATATGTGTTCTCCATGTCCACCACCACAGATGATAACACATTGCAGGCGTGTCATAAATCCAATAACGGCAGAGTGCAGCATGTCCGGCTATATACATGACAGCTCTCGGCGGATTGCATCTTTCAATGCCAACAGATTGGATGGGTGGGATCGATACACCTAGGATTTTAAATATCCAAATAGCCGGATAGAGATCGTAAGTATTTATAATCGCCTGTCTCATTTGCCTATTTCTAAATAAGTCTTGCGCACCATCACTATCCTTCGGCTGTTTTTTGAATTATTTATTTTTCTTTTCTTAAAAAAAAAAAAAATCCCATGACCTATCAATGCTAAATCTGCAATTCGTTTTTATTTTGATTATGTTTTCGGGTTTTATGAATTTTTAAAGTATTTACGGACTTTTTATCTCAGAAAACTAATATACGAGATTTCAAATGAAAAATATTAATATTAATCCTTGCTAATAACATAGAAGTTTTTGTTGTTGTAATATTTAAAGTTTTAATTAAACTATTTTCATTGGTGGAGAGGGAATAGTATTTTCTTTGAAACAACTGATAACAATTGTTTCATCCATTTCATGTATAATAACTGTAACCGTAATATGATTCTTGTGTGTATATAAATCAAATGTTACTGTACTTCTAGTTAAAATGGCTCTGTCCTGATGATGCCCTGATGTTCAGGGCGAAAGGCCTTGACACGATGTATTTTTAATGATTTTAATTAAATGTATTTTATACGTGTTTTACAGTGAATTTTTTTATAAAAATTGATAACAATTCTGTCGTCTAATTGCAAAACCGGTCAACTCCTCAAATTTGGAAAATGCGTTTTTTAAGTTTTTTTTCATTTCAAAGTAAACTTTTCCCCATCTGGAAACAAGAAACCATGCCATGCCAAAGCCGATCCATCCCTGTCTTATTTGCGTTTTAAAACTATGATGTGCTGCAAAATCTGTCAAATCGTATGGCTGGTGAGTCTCAAAACCGGTCATCTCCATATCTGTGAGATCGTAATTCTGCTCCATCCGACTAAAACAGCAACACTTGTTAATTACGTTAATGTTATCGTGTTTTCTCTCGCCTGCGACTACACTTTCTTGGTGCACACAAAGTTTCTAACAATTGAATTTCGTGTGTTCTTTGACAATGTAGAAGTTTGTAGAAGAAGTATTTTCTAATCAATTACGTAAGAGGAAAAGTGACCGTAAGACGTTAAAAAGGAACAAAACCGAAGTTGAAACGTAATGTACAGTCACTTTGTAGTAACATAGTATTAATTGATAACATAATAACATCTTAATTGCCATATTATGATTATTTAATCAAATGTTATTATTTTAATAACATACCTATGATAATTCTGCAGGTTATAGCGATGCGTTTATGTATGTTTATTACAGAAAGATTTTCTACTGTATTAAAGTATACCCCGTGATTAATGAACTTGGGACCATTTGTGATACATTTTCATAATTTTTTAGTGTTATTTTTTGGAATGTATATCAGGTATTTTCTAAAATTTATTTTTATTTTTATTTTTCTCAGTTATTTTTATTTATTTTTTAATTAATTAACAGAAATCAGTTATTTATACATAAAATTTAATTCACAAAACATTTTGTGTATTTGCAACCCAAAAATTCTAATATTCACATTAAATGTAGCTAAGATTAAATTTTCGTTTGTTGCAAAACCAGCCAACTCCAAAATAAGTTGCAAAGGTGGCCAAATCCAAAATAAAAATTTGAATAATCCCCTCCAATCACGTGCCCCGGCCACCTTATTTCGAGTTCTCAAATATATTGCCCTAACGATTATAAAACTAAAGAGTTTTGGTTTCTATTTTATTTTGGCTAAGTGTGGCAAAAATTCAGCTTTTTCTCAAAATTTTATTTTTCGGAGATGTTCTATTTTGCAACTAGACGGTAGAATTATTATAACTTCTCCTTTTTAAATATTACTGCATGTTTATTTATACCTTACTTATTGTAGTGCCGTAATAATTATCTTTCACAGACTATGAGTGACTGAATTATTGATACAATAAACTGTTATAATCATTTTCATTATTCCATTCAAATTAAAATAAATAATCTAAAAGGTTGATTTTCTGAACTTTAATTCCATTTAGTATTTTTTCATTCTTGTGATTAGATAAAAGCTAGCCCCTTTGTGTTTAAGCCTTGATATTAAAAGCTCACATCATATTTGGATTAATATGAATTAATTTAATATTTTTAATTGAATATCGCGTGAGAAAAAACTTTATTCTTTAAATAAAAAAAAAAGAAGGAAAGAAAGAAGAAGAAAAAACAATAATGTTAGCTAGTAACCCTATATTCAACTACAAATGAATATAGCGTTATTCTATTTAACATATGTATATTTTTAAATGTATATGTATATTTTTAAATTATATTCTGTTAAATAATTTTAAGTTGAATATGATAGATACTAGAAAAGAAATATATATTATGAATTATTATTACAGTTTGTTTTAAAAATCAATAATTTAATATAATTATTTGCATGTTTTTTTAAAGGAACTATAATAATGATAATTTTTCAGTAAAAATGTTATAGTTGTCTGTGTCAAGTAGATTTCTTCAACTGTTAGTTTTAACGATACGCTTCCAGTTCCAAGAAAAGGTTTTAAATTATAAAATTTATCATCTTAGAAATTGCTTATGTCAATAAGTACATTTCTGTTAAAATTAACAAATTTAAATTTTTATACGGTCTCCATTTTCATAAATTGTTTTTTAAAAGCTTTTTTTATCTCACTCACTTTTTTTTTTTTTTTTTTTTACACACTACCGTTCAAAATTGAAAGAAAACAATAATTTTTGTGCGACTAAAACGGATTACTGCTGCTTAAAGATGGAGCACTATTTTCTCAAGGAAGTTGGGTTATACTGCCGAAAAAGTAGATTGAAAAACATACTCTATAACAAAAAAAGTGACGCACCAAGAAGGGGTAATGCAAACTGGACACAAATTGACATACATACAGGTTTTGATGGAATCAAGCACCAATTAATCATTATCGTCGATCCTACGGGCAACTGGTACTTCAGTGACATCAAATACCTTTAATAGGCGGCTCAGTGAAATGGGGTTGAGCACAGTCCCCGGATCTCTCTTCCACTGAGGACGTTTGGAGCATCATAAAAAGGGTCCTACAACCAGCTCGGGATTTTATCAATCTAACACAACAATTGGACAGAATTTGGCACGATACTTCACAGGAGCACATCTGCCAACTCTATCAATTAATACCAAGCCGAATAACTGCGTACATAAGGGCCAGAAGTGGACCAACGCGTTATTGACTTGTTTACTTTGTGAGGCCTTTCTCTTGATTAAATCATTCAAATTTTCTGAAACTATAATCAGTTGTTTTTCTCCACATGTACATCACATCTACCAATTTTTGTCCCCACTTCTTCTTGGTGCGCCCTATTATTTTTTATTTATTTATTTATTTATTTATTTATTTATTTGTTTTGTTCTTTGTTATAGAGTGTATTTCATTGAAGTCCCAAACGTGACACTTTTTTTCGGAAAATCATTTTAACCTTTTAACAACAGACTGTACTTTAAGCAACATTTGTTTAAAAACTTATAAAGTAAAATGTCAACGATATTTATAAGAATAGAACAAAATACTTGACTTCCTGACTTTAATCTCACTACAAGGTATTAGACGATATATGCAGCTTTTTTTTTTTTTTTTTTTTTTTTTTTTTAAAAAAAAAGGATTTTATAGAGTGTTTTTGTTTGGCATATTTTCAGATTTTTATGTGTTATAATTAATTCCTATATTACTTCAAGAATCTTCGACTAAGATTAGAAAAAATCTCAGGAAAATATTTTTTTTTTTTTTTTTTACACATTTTTAAAGTCGAAATATCTTTTTGTACTCGTCATGTACCAGTGGTAAAGTGTCACTTCCCAAAATCCTCGCTAATTACTATGATGAGGTGATATATGCATAATTTTTGTTTCATATATCTTTAAATTGTACTCTTAAGTTACATAAAAAAAAAAAAAAAACAGTTTTTGTCTGTTTCAGAATGCGGTAGATAAAGGATTAAGTCAAAACAATTTATACTTCATAACGTAATAAATTTTAAAGATAATGTTAAAAAGGAAATATTTTGCGTAAATTTGTATTATTTATTATTTACATGTACTCACATAACTAAAGAAAATAGAATATTTTAATTGAAAAGCAGATTTTACGTTTCATGAAGCGCGAAAAACAGTATTGCAGCTTCAAAAATAGCTCAGCAGGTACAAATATTTGTACTCGAACAATGAAGGGCGTAAATATAGCATTTACAAAAGTCGTGCTGCAGAGGATTGTTATTTTCGTGCTTTGTAAGATGGGTCTAAATAAAGGCATAACCAACAAACGGAAAAGAGTAATTTTTGTTTGTTTTATGTTTTATTGAAGAAGTATGATGTCATAGAAAAGGGATTTTTTTCCTGTATAGCATAGTACATAAAACGCGTTTATCAACAGAGAAAAGAAAAATTGCCAAGATTATATCTTTGGTGTAAAAAAAAACAACTATCACACTTCTTTCTTTTTTTTTTTTTTCTTTTTTAGTTTGATCGCTAATTTTTATCATCAGTTTACTTTATTAAGGATAAAGACTAAGATCATGACTCGACAAATATTTATTTAGCAGTATTAAGAGCGTATCTTTTAAACATGAATTATTGATAGCGCTTCAATAATTTTGTTGCTGACTGTAGAGCTAAGCTTGATGAGAGATACCTTCTTGATAAGGGTATTAGTAAACCATCCCTTTCTCATGACTATATACCCTAAAAGCACACTTATCCATAGAACATCCTGAGGATGTCCCTTAGACGTACTTTCATCCCTAGGATATCCTAAGGATGTCTTCTGTATGAGATGCGCAGTATGGGTATATAATAGAGCACCCATGGAATTATGTTGAAAGGGTTGTTATAATACTAATGTCTCCATAGCATTATAAATTAAAACGTAGGTCATCGAGTATTGTTTAATTTACCAGTTCATGTGTCCAAAAAGTCAATAATAGCAAATTAAAATGATGCCGATTATATACCTTAGAGCTGGCAAAGAACAGATGCCCCATTTAATTTCAAATTGTTGTAAAAACGTTAAAATTATTCAACTTAGAATTTCTGTAAAAAAAAGGACGCCTTTAATTGTTATTATTTAATTTATAAATAATTTATTGAGCTCATTAATTGTAATATAAACTAAATAAATGAAGAAATGTTATGTGACTTAATTTTCTTAAATTTATTTACAGTGTTTCAAAAGTTAACTTTGAAAATCATCTCTTCTCCCCTGAACTTTGGAAGGTTTATCAGTAAAACGAAACACCTGTGTGCTTGCCATGACCATCTATTCTAGTTTGGTATCTTATTTTATTTATTTAATTATTTTAGGTAGATTTTGACAAACTTATATTTTATTTCATGATGATTCGATTTTTACAAGCAATCAAAATTGATTTTTTTTAAAAAAGGACTGAATTTTAAACATTTGTAACCAATAAGAAGAGTTTTTTTCTCTTACTACTAATTTTGCAAGGAGGCCGTTTTTTTTTTTTTTTTTTTTCGGAGTTTGTATTTTACCACTGTAAGCACGTTTGGTCTGTTTACAAACAAATAATTTTACTTACTGAAAAGTAAATGGCAATTAAACTTACAGTTTCCGATTCCCAACTGAAACGAAAGTATGTATTGCGAGCCTAAGGCACATTTATGACTTAAGTATTAGTATTACATTAGTTTTCTGAAAGTTTTTCATGCTAACTATAGTTCATTTAACAGTTTATAGCTTTTATATTTTGATATATATATTATAATTTATTTTAATTTTTTTTTTTTTAATGAAACTAATTACTTGGTTATATAATTGTCAAAGATTTTTTTAAATATGTTTTTCATGTTGTTACAATTGTTCCTCGAAATATAATGTCAAGTATGATGTATTCCATAAATCGAAACTTTTCATTCTGCTCATTCGAATGTTCCAAGTGTTAAGTTTATTCACAAACAAGATGTAATAAAAATTGAAATATATTTTGCCATACCAAAAAAAAAAAAAAAGTTTTTCTGAATTCATCGCACCGAAGCGGGGGAACCATCCCTTACGAAGAGAATCGAAGTTGTGATGGCATGTCTTTGGACCATCCTTGGGGTTTAGCCCAAAGCCGTCGCCAATCGTCCATAGCGTAGCACTAGTGCGACGTAATACCACACAACCTTAACTTCAATCTGAATTCATGACATATGAAGAAACTACAATATGCATTAGATTTTAAATGATGAAACATAATCTCTAAATATGATGTTTAATTTTTTAGATTAATTTTTTAATTTAATTTTTTGAGGTTTCATTTTTTAGTAATTAACAGTAGAGTTAAAGTAGTTTACATGCATATTCTACCTGTAATTTTTTTTTTTTTTTTTTTTTTTTTTTTTTTAAATCTGAGGACCTTATTTGAGTTTCAGGGAGTAATACATTATTGAAATTTGTATGCAAAGTCAAAATAATTCATTTAAACTTAATAAGATGCAAACAATAAGTTTCAATTTCACATATTTCACAAATTATCATGCGAAAAAACGTGCATGTTTTTAATTTTTTTCTTCTCTATTTAATTTTTAGATAAATATCCGAATTTTGCTGCCTGCATTGATGCAAATTTAATATCAGTATTTTATTATAAGAACTGGGGAATGTTTTCATCTAAAATCAGTAAAAATCATCTGATTTAAGTTAAATCGAACATAATACATAAATTTGGGGATAAAATGACAAATCAAATTACATTATTGTCCCCCAACATTTTCCCGCACATTTAAAATCCTCATATGTTAATCAAAGTAAATATTTTACAAATTGATTTTCAATTACTCAAATCAAAACCACATATTAAATATAATTTATAAAAATATTTACAAAATAGTAAAAATTATAATAATATTCTATTAAAAATTAATAATAACAATAATCATAAAGTATTTTATACAGGATTTTACCTACGATAAAAATTTATATTTTATGATGTTGTCGTATACAAATAATAACAATAAATAAGAAAATGGAAAAATCAGAAATATTGTTTAACTGATTTAATATAATTTTGATGTTTACTGTAATTTTAGGCGCATAAGACGCAGGTCCATATACATATGTTTTACACTAGAAATTTTATTTATTAAAATCCAGTAGTTTAACAACTGGTACTAATATAATTATGTCTGTTAAATAAAGTTTCTTATGTAAAACAAATTTATCTGAATTACAGCCTATACATTCCTCAGAAATTGCAGTACTTGGATCATTGGTGATTACCATTTAATTTTAGTATTACAAATACTGGAATTATGCGTTATATTTTGACAATGTTGAAATATATGCACTTTAAATATTATAAGTAGGAATGATAATCATGGTGATGATCATGATGGCAGTGTTAGTGATGGTGGTTATAATAAATTCTATCTAAGCATATTTTTTTCTGTTATAAGTGCTCTTATTTTATTCATTAACATTAGAAATATTGGATATAAATATAAAAGTACTGTAATGAAATAATTTCAAGTGTTCGCCACTGGAAATCTTGGATGGATACTGAGGATATCTCTCATTTTATAATAATTCAATTTTTTGCCAAAATGTTTTTTTTTTTTTTTTTTTTTTTTTTTTTTTTTCTGAAAGATGTTTCGCTTCTAAAGAGATATTTTTAGAATTTTGGGTGCATTTTTTAATTTTTTTTTTTCCGGATTTTGGATTTTATTGAATGTTGTGTAATTTATTTTTCTCCTCTGGACGTTTGTAATTTTCAATATGAAGTGAGTATTTAGGATAGTTGTCATACCTAATATTTGCAATGTTAATATTTCTCTAAATCTCGACCTTTTGAATTTATATCTGACATTTAAATTACTAATTTCATGTATTATGCTATATTTGCGTATATACACATAATACGGGGGTGTTGTTTGACTTGGCTAGTTGGGTTGCTAATTATTGGGGGAAAAAAGAAGAAGAAGAAGAAGAAGAGAAGAAGAAAAATTGCATTTGCTGTGTGTCTTATTATTATTATTATTATTTTCACACTGTTATCATGTTGTTTGATTACGGATGAATGTATACATTTTTCAAATATCTTTGCAGTATTTTATGATATGTCATCATTAAATCTTTAAATACACTGTACAGAATGGATAGTATTTAAAAATATAATATATATGATTGATTCAGTTTATATAAAATTGATTTATCTATATGAATAATTATTTTAAATAATAATAAGTAATAACATATAAATTTGGTTTATAAATATGACTAGTTATAAAATAATAACAAATTTTCATTTTATCTTTCTTTTTTTTTTTTTTTTTTTCTTTTAAATCATATGGTCTTGTAGTGAATATGAAGAAATTTGGGCGCCCGACAAACTAGTTTAACCCGATCCGCCCGTCTTAAGCCGTGGTGGCTTCTGTTCCTTCGCACTGTTATTTCAGTTTCAATATTTTGGATTTTGCTCTTCTTTCACATAGTTTTTAGTTCTTATATTAAATATATGTATTCATTTCTTATATCAAATATCTATATTTACATATATATTCAAACATATCACAGGTAGAAATGAAAAATCCAATATTATATCTGTACTGATAAGTATAAAGGATTTAAGTCCATATTCTTGATCTTTCAAGAGACGAAAAATAAAGTTAAACTAACTAAAAACAAAGCAGAAGAATCGATTAGGAAAAAGGGGTTTAGTTGACTTATACCCTTTATACCATTCTGTGGTTGTCAACCTTCATTTAATAACGGGAAAAATTTGAAATAAATATTTTACACCATACATGAATGGTAAATTTCTGACTTGAACCTTTTTTTTACCAATGGATTTTCTCAAAGACTAAATGACATAGAATTAAATCCTTTATACCAATCGATTGAGAATATTTTTCTGAGTCTGACTATGTACATAACTGAAAATCGACGTTTTTGGACTTAAATCATTTATACTTATCAGTACAGATATTACCATTTAAATAGTATAAATCCCGTTGGGGAAGAAAATGGAAGATGAACAAAATCCAAAAAAATCATGAAAACATGACAATAACTGACATTTCGCAGTGGCATTAATTAAATTATTGTATGCAAATTTACGTAGATTTAATTTTATCTGTATGCTTGAAGCTAAGAAATTTCATATATAATACACGATTTACCTATAAGACAAACCCAATTTACTGAATAAGAGAAAAAAATTAAATACGATTAAAAAATTTTAAGAAATAAATTTCAACATTTAGACGAAAAAATAATTTATTTACAAAAAACATTATATTGCATAACTATAAGTAACAAGTATATAAGTACAAGTACAGAACATATGTATAAGTAACAAATATTCTCCAATATATATTCCATAATTCTCCATGTAAATATGCTCTCTAAAAACTCTAGAGTAAAAATTAAGAATCGCACTCAATATACACTCCATAATTCTCCATGTAAATATGCTGTCTAAAAAAATTGGAGTAAAAATTAAGAATCACACTCCTTAGAAACTGTGACCGCTCTTTTAACACCAATTAATGTTAGAAAACACATTTCTCGCTCTTGAAAATGTGACATTTCTAACTTTTTATGAAAGTAACGTTTATTCATTATTTATCACAATGACTCAACATCATCCTTTCTGTAGAGTAGGGAGTATACTTCCCTGATACTTATTTGTACTACATATTGGCGCTTATATGTTAACCACATTTTGAATGAAAATTAAAGTACTATTTTATGCCTGACAATTATTCATGTATTTTTTCACAGAAATTATTAAACATATTTATTGAATAGGAAAAGAAAGTATTCAAATTAAAAGATGTTTTCATATATATTACAAAGATTTTTGATACAAATGACAAAATATGACTTTTTTAGAAACATGGTTACTAGTTAATAAAATCAATATCTAAAGTCCTAAAATAAGATTTTTCCACTGAGAGATATATAAAGTACAAAGGAAAAGAACGATGAATATGCTTAATACATAAAGCTGTAATGTCTATATTAATTTAAATTTTTCTTCTTATTCATCAAAACCAAAGATGTGTAAAAGTTTAAAGTAATTAACTGCAATGTTTTGCTAATTTTTTTAAATCAGCATGAAAAAATCATACTCAAACCATAACTGTTTTTTAACAAGTACTTTCTTAAGAAACTCTGCAGCTTCGTATGCAAAAACATCGTTATTTTTCTGAACGTGTTTAGTTGTGTAGAATTCCTTTCTAAGGTACTTTAAAAATAACTTTTTGTCACCTATTTCCATGTATATTTTCTAGTTTTGAAATTATAATACTATTTTAAGAAAATTTGTGCGTTGTTATGCATTTTTTTTTCATTATTATTATTTTATTTATTTGTTTATTCATTTATTTTTAGGAAAATATAAAAATGGTTTGAACTGACTTCTTTTTTTTTTTTTAATTCTTAACGTACTTTTATCACTCTAAATGGAGAATGAAAATTTTCACTCTTTCGAAAAGGGGGTTGCAGCCATTTTGGCATGGTTGTGGTTGTGTAGGTTAATGCCAAGTTTATGCTAAGGTCCAAAGTCGAGGTGGAATGTGCTTCTTGGGAAATTTTTGTAATCGGACCTAACCGATATGTACGCGAATTTCCCATTTTGGCGTGTTCAAAGAATGATATTTCACTCTTTTAGAGTTATATTTCCCTGTTTATATTTTAGAGAGTAAAATTAACAAATAACTTTTAACTGTATCAGTAAAATGCTCCGTAAAACTGGATTTCAGAGATAATGAATAAACATTTTTATAATCAAACACCATAAATTGCAAAAACTCGTAATAATAAATTAAAGTAGAAAAAATGACACAACGTTTCATCGTGTGGAATAAGTAAACAGATTGTAGCATATTTTGCTACTTCTATGTTGCACACGTGCCCACTTTTTCCTGCTCAGGAATTGTCATGCCAGTATTTGTGACCAAAACTTCTAATGTTAGCTTTTGCAATTTATAGTGTTTTATTGGGCAAAGTTTTCATTTATGAGTGTTTAACTACATTAAAGGAGTACCAGGATTATTCTACGGGTTCGTGAATATCGTTTGATATAATTTGCACAAAAATCAAAATATTGGAATAGAGTTTTAAAGTGCTACACTGTTAAATGTGTGAGTGCTAGGTTTAACCAAAACATGGTATTGCAGTAGCTACAACCGTAAGATGTGAAACATTCTACTATGATTTGGTGCTTCTTGTTTTTTTTTTTTTTTTTTTTTTAAGGTATCATAACTAACAGTGTTATTTTATGCTTTTAAAATGTCATTTGTTGCAAATACGTATAAAAAACAACATATATTTAGAAATAGATACTTGTATTGATACATGATATATTTTAGAAATGGCTTTGAATTGTAGTAAACAATAATGGATGCGATATTTTATGCGTTTGCATTTTTTAAATTAGCAAATTATTCATTGCGTCTAGGAATATAAATAAGAACATTGCAATATAAATTGTAATAAAATAGAAGATGCCTATATTTCCATGAATTTATTTTTGTTTTATTTTGTTTTTGACATGTTTTGTAGTTCTGTGACCACGGGACGGAGGAAAAGGGGGCGCCCTGGGGGCACGTGCGGGGCCCTTGTCGTCGCGCGGTGGGCCGGGACCCGCCTCTCATGAAGCTGCCGTCCCCACCCGCCCATCCGCGGCGAGCCCGCGGGCACATCGGCGCCAGCTCGCCGACCCATTTCCGTCTCTTTCAACCCCCTTCCCCCCCCTCTCTAGTTCTCTCGCGCGCTGACCTCAAACGAAAAAGGCCAATGCGCCACCCCCCCCCCCCCTTCTATCAGCTTGTTCGCTAGCTTTTGCTTTTCGTTATTTCTTTTAACTTCTTATAAGTTTTTTTTTTTTTTTTTTTTTTTTTTATCTTTCGTTTATGTTCTCGGATTTAACTTTTTTTCTTCTCTTTATTGAGTCGAGAAATGAAAGCTTTGTGACTCGTCAGACTATTAGAGCGAAATTTCAACTTCGTCGGCATATTTCTTTTATTAATAGATGTAAAAAGGCATGTGTATGTTTATGCGTAAGCGAACGTTTATGGGTGGTTACGTAATTGGATATTTGTTCAGTTTTTAATTTAAAACCAAACTAGAACTAATGTTACATTTACTCACCCATTGTAATTTATTATGGTTTCCTTTCGTTCATTTTTTGCATAAATTTATTTTTTTCTTTCTTTTTTTTTTTGGCTGTATTTCAAAAATACGAAACAATGCATGGGAAACTAAAATAACGATGGGTTAACAAGACACGTGATTTTGAACATGTGATTATGTTTCAGACGTTTAATTTAGAACTATTTACATTTTAGAAATTCCATAGCATATATATATATGGACAATTCTCAGAGATATTGAATAAAAAGCTATTTAAATATTACGTTCTGATACTAATTTAGGTAATATACAATATATGAGAATATGTATGAAATTTTGGTTTCATTTTTATTTCAGTGACTTATTTAATAGTAAAGTTTATACGGAAAACTGCATTTTGTTTTAGTTTTCCGTTTTATTTATTTATTTTTTAATTTCTAATTGACTATGTTTGATTGCTCTGGACTGTCTGTCTCATTACTTTATTTATTTTTATTACAATTCTGTTTAAATAAACTTATTTTTAGTCAGAATATTATGAGATGTTTTAGCAGGGTCATAGTATTTCTAACAAGATAAATGGAAATTTAAATCGTGTAATTCTATTGTTTAAAATATACCCAAGTTTATATTACAAATCCTGTTTAACGGCGTTCTTAAACACTACATATTTACAGTGACTGCCTTTATTTATTTTTCTAAATTTGGCAAAATTTGACCATATAAATTTTAAGCATCTTATTTCATTATGAAAATAAATTAGTTAAGAAACATCTATTATTGGCTTTAACAGTTTCAGCAAAAATCGCATTGCAACTGATGTTAGAACAATAAAGAATAATAATTTTTTTAAAAAAATCATTTAAAAGAAAAAAATCTTACTTATCTCAAGAAAAAGTATTTATAATTCGATGTCACGCGGAGCGCGTTAAAATTCAAGCACGTGATCATGATGGGAGTAAGTGGTCTACGGAGAATGTCACACGACGACAGCGTTAAAATGCAAACGACGCGACGACGGCACACGCCGATAAAGCACAGATCCCCCATCTGGAGCGTGATGTCACTTGCTCTGGAGGAACACATTTTTCGTGAGATAACTCACGGGCGTCAAATTTAACGTACGTCCTGGCTTTGATTCAGCTGTAAATTTTGTCAGTTTCTATCTTTTTCTTTCTTTCTTTTTAAATGGGTATAGGTGTAGAACAGTGAATTAAAAGCCCGTGGAAGGACAATATAGGGAGACATCATGTTTAAAATGTAATAAGTATTTCTTTTTTTTTTTTTTTTTTTTTTTTTTTTTTTTTTTGCATAAATATTTACTATTAACATAACTTGTTTCTCACTTTTAGATTTTTGATTTTTTATGAACAATTTCCTTTTCTATTCGAAATGTTTAAATATTTTTTAATGTAAAATCATAAAAAATGAATGAAATTGAGTGACACCTAGAAATTTTCTTCTACATATTGGAAAAATATAAATTTGAAAGGTACTGCACAACAGCGAAACTTAAGAGTTGATATTGATACAAATTAAATCAGCATTGTTATTATTTTTATATATGAAAATGAAATCTCCCATATAAAATTTGGTTTACGCATACACAATAGAAGTCAAAACAGCACAGCCTTCTGGTAAATATAGAAAATTATATCATAGCAGTGCAACTTTTGAACCGATATGCACCAATTTTTAGTTAGGAAATTTTTCTTTTTACCTGTTTCACTTAACACGTTAGTGCTGTTATAAGAAACTGAAATCAGGCCTTTCCGTAAATAAGAAAATCACAGTTTAGCATTGCCATCCAATTGGCAAAGATGCACCCAACTTCAGTAAACGTAGCTTTACATATTAACCTTTTAAATATGAAGTTTTGTGCCTTTATACACAATAACAGCCTAGACATAACCGTCCCGTAAATGGAAAAAAAAATCACCATAGCAGCGCACCTATCGGCCGATATGCTAGAAATTTTCCAATTTATGCCAAGCTTCAAGTAAATTAAGGTGACCAACTGTCCCCATTTTCTAGGGACAGCCTTTATATTGAAGGCATTTTTCTAAATTTTTCTAAATTTTAGAAAGTTAATTATTTATCATTGATATCACAGGTCTGCGATGAATTTTTTTTCTTCGAGGAGGAAGACAAAATTCTATATATACTTCTGTGCATAAGTTCTTGATCTAGATCTGCCATAAAAATTCTTCACACAGACACAAACTTAGACAAACAGAGAGACATTTTCTACAAGTTTCGTTTTTTGGAAGTGGTTCGAGAACACAAAATACTGCGTACTTTAATGTGATATATTTTTTATGAAAACTGACAATTCCATTCAAGCAGTATATACCAAGTATATCATCTAAATATGTAATTAAAATATAGTTTTTTACGTCATGGCAAAATTTTATTCGATCTACAGGCTCAAAATTCTATTGAAAACTAGCAGGCTTTGCCTTCTTTGGTAGTCACGATATTTACAGAAATATTAAAAAATAATTAATCACTGTATTTTAAATCACTTTATGAATAAGAGCTAAAAAACAATTCCTTTGAATCGCTTAAAACTTCTCTTCGGGTTCCCGTTGCCTTCGGCATCATCTTCCGAGCCTGCACTATATTGGTTTCGGGTCACTACTACTTGCATTTGCGCCTTCACCGGACATTTCAGTTTAGGTGTTAACTGGATGGTACGGTGGCGCTGTTATTATTTAAGAGATGCGTTTTCTGAACAGACATTTCTCGAATAGATTATTACCTTTTTTCTATGACAACAGATGTCAGTACCAGACAACCTCCTCAGCTGCAAAAATTTTAATTAATTAAAAAAAATCGAACAAAAATGAAAATTGTGCTTCGAAATACATCAGAAGAGGTCAAAGCGGACCTCCTTGCAAAATTGTGTAGCTCTCCGATAAGCCGTTTGCCTGCAAAACGACTAACCTACATCTAAGGTTTTTTTTCTTTCACTCCTTCATCAGTCATACAGTTTAGGATGATGTTAAGACATTCAAAGATTTTCTTTCCTCAGTTAACACATTATCTATTATTATTTAAAAAATAACACACATTGGCTCTTGGAGTATCGAACACACAACTTTCGCATTATTAGTATGACGCTCTAACCAATTGAGCTAATGGAACACGAAATGTCTTTTTACATTTATTTTTATATCTTCAGTATAGATAATTTCAGATATATGTATATGTATCTTAAATTAATTTAAAATACTAATCTAAAATTCAGAAATCTTGGTGCAAGAGAAGAGGTTAAAACGGACCTGCATGCCTAATTCGATTAGTCATTTGCCTACAAAGTTCTGGACATATACACACATATCTTCTTTTATTATATGTAGTAAAGAACTTTAACAACTTTTGTGACTTTAAGAAATCAAATATTAAAGTTGTAAGTTATCTTACGTGAGAACTTACAAGATATAATCTTACATGTAATAATTATTTTTCATTCTACTACTTAATAAAACTACTTCTGAAATGAAAAACTACTGTGTTAGATATTAAGTGCAAAAATGAACTAGAATTTCTTATAAAATTACAAGTAAAATGGTTCGTAGTTCTAGTTATTATTTTAGAGACGTTTCAATTATTGTCAACTGTATTTCTAAAAAGAACAAGAAAATGATATTTAAAAACACAATGCATCGTAATATAAAAATAATCCATCACAATAGTCAAGATAAAAACCTGAAATGTTATTGCAATACACTAGAGTAGCTGTGAATGATCTTGACTAACTTTTGAATATGTACACTTGTAGAAAAAAAAATCTTTTACTTATATACGTCTTTTATAATATGCTTGATATTTATATTTACAACGCATTTATTCACTAAACGCAAATAGGGCCTTCTGTGGCCGAGTGGTTATGTCACCGCATTGCTAATCGCTTTCGTCCGTAGGAGAATCGGTTCGATTCCCGCGCTGGCCTTGAGCGTTTTTCTAATTCTTCGTATTGTAATTCTGTCATGTGCTATCTGTCTTTATCTGACGAAGATTTACAAGCACACTTAAGTGAAGCATACAAGTCTGATGTATATGTGTTATCAATAAATACTAATAAATGAGAAATAGAATGAAAACAAATTGACTTACACACATTTGTTTTTAGAAGTTACTAATTTTTGATGACCCCAGTGTATTAAAAAGTTAGGTAAAAGACTGCTTTTTCATAAGACATAAGACATGATCTCCCAAGAAAAGAAGAGTCGCAGAATATTGCGTAAAAATTATCCGGAAAAAGGGAAAATACGTCGCAATCAATGTCTGACAAAATTTTACAGATGAGCGATTATTGCTGAAATTGCAAAGAAAAGGATATAATTGAATAATAATAATAATAATAATGATAATAATAATAATAATGTATACTTCCGTTTTGGTTTTGTATAAACTAGCTCATATTTACATATTTATTGCATCCCCCCCCCCCCAAAAAAAAAAAAAAAAAAAACATGAACTTTATTCAGTTAAAACAAGTCAAATCCGTAAAAATAATTTTGGTCGGATAGTTTGGAGAATAAGCTTCTGCAGTTTTAGTAATCAATGACCGGCTCATAGCGACCCGAACGATATCTGTTTATTTTGATTACAGTCGGCAGCAAAATTATTGAAGCACCGAATCCGCATTTTTTTTTTTTTTTTTTTTTTTTTTTTTTTTTTTTGATCGCTAATTTTTATCAACATACTTTCTTTTTTTTTTTTTAATAAACAGCGTAAGATTAAGATCATGACTTGACAAATATTTACTTAACAAAACAGTATTAGCTGCGCATCTTTTAAATATGGATTATTTCTACCGCTTCAATAATTTTGCGGCCGATTGTAGAAACAGAACAACAGGGTAAAAAAAAAAAAGGATTTTGTAAATTCGATGAAGCATTTAAGTGAATACAATTTCATGAAATATAAAATTACATCATTATCTGGATCCATATAAAAAAAATAAAAAAATCCACTAGTATAGTATAATTGATGCCCTAATCAAATCATGAAGAAAATTTCAGCTGTATAACATAAAACGTTCATAAATATGTTTAAACAAAGTTGTTGAAGCATTAGTCCGAAATTAAAGGGTAAATATGTTTATTTATTTATGTTATCGTTGTTTTTACTTGTAATATGAATATGACGGCTAAAATGTGGTCTGTCTGTTAGTTTTATTTTTCAATGGAGAACTTACATCGAGAAATACAGAAGTGGTTATACATATTTTTCCTGTTATTGGAATATTCTTTCAGGTCTGTATATAATAATAATAATAATAATAATAATAATAATAATAATAATAAAATAACAATAATATACATATGTATATATATACTCATTAGATCATGCAGTTTATTGATAAACCTCAAATAAAAGAATCTTAAAAAAGAAAACAAAAAAGCGACTGAAGAAACACTTAAGACACCTAAATATCTTAATATAGGTATTAAACACAACAGATGTCTTAATTTAAGACACTTGTGTCTTAATGCACTGGTGGTGTAAATGAACTAACATAAAGTGTCTTAATATATTGATAGGTCTTAAAATAATACATTCAAAACGAACGTCTTAAATTTTAATGTGTCTTAAAATAAGACTTTTTTGCCCCTCTAAAACAGACATTCAGTCTTGTATTATAACTCTTATTTTACACCTAATTTGAGACCTATTCAATTCCATTAAGAGAAGAATTTAAATATATCAAATAATCCATTGAAAGTTTTTAATTACCATTATTTAATTATGTTCTATCTACATTTATGAAGAAATGATGCTAAAAATAATAATAATACAAAACTTGCATTATTCTGAAATGGTTATTTATGAAGAAATTTAAAAGAAACTTAGGATAAAAAATTTAAATTTAATATAATAAATGAGCATAAATGGTAAGAGATATGCATCGTATTTCCATGGAATTGTGTTTGAATAATTGATAAAACAATATATTTGAAAGCGAAACATATTTCGTTAAAAAAAAAAAAAAAAAAAAAAAAAATGTACCTTTTTATTTAAAACTGTCTCGTATAATTAAATAAAAAATAATTAAGACGAACTTTGCAAATAACTTGGAGCTAAAAAAGCAAAGTTGTAACTGAACATTCTTGAACTATTTGTGCATAACTGCTTTATTTGTTTATCTAAAAACTCTTTTTCTTCCATATGATTACCTGCACTTTAATGTAATAAAAAATGTTCAGAGTTTCATGTTCATAGTTAGTTTTCTTTTAAATACCAGTTTAAAGAAAGAAACCGCTTTCAAAGCACCATATGTGGCGATTTTCACATAATTGTTAAAATCGCATTTTGTAAAATTCTGAACCTCAACATATAAAATTTAAGAGAATAATATATATTAAGCTTTAGATATAATATTGATAGTTTTGTGGCAAAAGGTACCGATTATAATATAAAACTGCGATTTGTTTCGCAAATACTGAAGTATATATTATTATCATACAAAAAAATTAGCTGTGTACCCTAGTGGTACGATTGGGACGGACGCTCGTTTTAGATTTCGTAGGTAGTCAGTTCGATTTTAGGGCTGGGAAATGGAAAATTCTTTTAAAAAAATTGTTGATATTTTATTTATGCTCTAGAAAATTCTAAAAACTATTTTAACGAAAAACGTAATCACACATTATCTTTATTTATGTATTTTTAAATATATTTATTTATGGAAAAGCCTAAAAAAGACACTTTTTAAAGTAAATTGAAGATGTCTCCTTGTACCGTATGCATATCAGTAATAAATATTTTTTTCTCCAAAGGAGTATGTTTTTTAACAATTTCTTTTTTCTTTCTTTCAGTTATTTTCTTTCTTTTATTTTCTTTTTATTTTTGCTTAATTGCAATCACTTATTTTAGAAATCTAACAGATTTTTAGAGAACTAGAAGAAAGATTAAAAATTGAAAAATGCTATGAGAATAGCATACTCAATTAAAATTGTATGATTATCGTCTATGTTTGAGAGCTAAGAGCTCAATTCAATTTTTACAAAATTATATATATATATATATATATATATATATATATATTGGGAGTACAAATTAATTCGGTCCGTTTTTTTTCGTTAAAAAAACATTTTATTTATTATCAAAATGAAAAAACATGTTATTCAAAGTATTGTCCATCGGTAGCCACAACTTTTGTCCACCTTTCTGGCAATTTTCGGATTCCATCTCTGAAAAATGAGTCCTCTCTGGACGCAAACCATGAATCGAGCCATTCTTGAATTTCTTCGAAAGAAGTGAAGCGGTGTCCAGCCAAATCGTGATGCATTCGTCGGAACAACCAATAATCAGAAGGAGCAAGGTCTGGCGAATACGGCGGGTGGGGTAGGACCTCCCATTTCAACGTTTCCAAGTAATTTTTAACGACAATTGCCACATGGGGCGCAACGTCGCGCGGTTTCAACTCGTATGGGACCCAATTTCCTTGCTTTTGAACCATTCCCATTTTTTTTAAGCGCACGGAAATTGCTTGCTGAGTGACTCCCAACGATCCTGCAAGCTCTTGTTGCGTTTGGCACGGATCTTGATCGAGCAATTCCTCCAATTCGGCGTCTTCGAACTTTTTCGGCTGGCCCGGGCGCTCATTGTCTTCGACACTAAAATCACCATTTTTGAAGCGTCGAAACCACTCTCTACATGATTTATCAGATGGCGCAGATTCACCATAAACTTCCACAAGCGATCGATGTGCTTCAGCGGCACTTTTCTTCCAATTAAAAAAGAAAATCAAAACTTCCCGCAAATGTTGTTTCTTTAGCTCAAAACTCGACATATTGAATGCTCAAAAAACCAATGTTGTTGTATAAAACTCGAAGCTTCGTTGACTGAATATGGTTGACAAAGGTCAAACCTTTCTAACAATGCCAAAAACATCTATCATTATTCAGTAAACAAATCAGCCAGAGCCATCTATTGAAAACGGACCGAATTAATTTGTACTCCCAATATATATATACATATATAATATTGTTTTCTATAATTTATTTGAAATGCATAATTAATTTTATTATAAGATAAATTTTGTTTTCTAGAAGAATTTATAAATAAATTAAATCTATATAAATAAAACAAAAGTTTATCGGCGGAACACATTCGGACGGACCACTCTTATTTTTGATTGGTAGATCTAACTACTTTGTTGATGAAAGTCGGCCATTTTTTTTTAGTAAAGACTGATTTTTTTTTTTTTTTTTTATTTATTTTTTTTTTATTTATTTATTTATTTATTTTTTTAATAGGGGAGCGTGGGGCTGGTTTTAACAGTTTTTGGAAAATTCAATATATTTTGTAATGTATTTACGTTTTCCTGTTTATAATTGTTTTTTCAATAGCATACATATTCATCTATCATATTATTAATAATAAAAAAAATTCGTTAATTTTGCTAATTTTAGCACAAAAAGTGTATTTTCAAAATTATTTGCCTGTTACAATTTGCCCCAAATCTGGGGCAAATTGTAACACACGTGGGGAAAATTGTAACAGATACGAAAGGAACACTAACAATAAAAACGGCAATATTTCAAGCGGTTTTTTGTTATTAATAATTTATTAATTTAATTAAAAAGGCAATTAATAACTAACATTAAATTATAACCTTTTACTATAGTAACAATGAATTATATCAAATGGATTATATTAAAATTAAGAGAAAATTAAATATAAAATCAACATCGAAGTCAATCTTAGTCAGAGTTGAAATTAATTCAAACAAATGATATTTTGTTCCCTCTCATACATTTAATGTGTACTCACATTTTGCAATTTAAGCATTATACCTACTCTTCTGCTTCAGAGCGGGTTTAGCAGAGCTCGAATTCTGCACCCTTTTTTCAGGACACTCTCACTGATGAGAAATTTCTGTTTTTTTTTTTTTTTTTTTCTTTCTACCACTATTTTTATGCAATATTCTCTAATTCGTGATTAAATTGTGAGTATAATGCGTGATTAAATAATCACGGCACTATAATATAAAAGCACAGAAAATATTTCTGTATACATTTAGTAGTGGCAAAGAAGCAAAAATTTTTTCATTTCTGAAAGTTTCCTGAAAGTGGGCGGAGACTTCGAGCTCTGGCTGTAGGCATCCCCACAAGCCACTTCTCTAATCCAGAATATGTATCTGGAGACATTTTATTTATATTCTTATCCTTTCGTTTATTTATTTATTTGTTTCTTCCCATAATCTTTTTCTTTCTCTATATGTTTATGTTACTTTTTAATTATCTCTTCAAATTATTTTACAAATATTTTTCTTTCAGTGATGGGTGTCTTATATTTGTACCTTTCTCAAAGATTTCAGCTGTAGCCAAATCGTATATATCCCTTTGAATCTCTTTCAGATTTCTTTTTATAGTTCTTCATGTTAAAAAAATGCATACAATAAATAATTCGCTTGTCAACATTTAAAGTAGAATGTCTAATTGCATGAATCAAAACACAAAGAGCAAATTGTAACATGTTACAACTTGCCGCAAAATTTTGTTTCAACTTACCCCATCGTATGATTTTGGGCATTATGCTTATTTATAAAAAAAAATATAACGATTTATATAAAAAATTAAACATGCATTTTATAAATCAACACACAGACTAAATAAATAGCTATAAACACTTCTTTAAAATACAAATTAACATAACTTTAATCAAAATTTACGAAATACATTTTTTTCCACTAACTAGCTAAAATGAAGCACATACAGACCTCTCATTAATCATTTTTCAGAACACTGATTGTGCTTACCTAATATCGCGCGTCATTAGAAATCGACGCATCTAATCAAAAAAGTTGCAAAATATTCCGTAAATTGCATGAAACTTCCTACCCTTGTTACATTTAGCCCCACGCTCCCCTACTGCATAATACAAATTAACATAACTTTAATCAAAATTTACGAAATACATTTTTTTCCACTAACTAGCTAAAATGAAGCACATACAGACCTCTCATTAATCATTTTTCAGAACACTGATTGTGCTTACCTAATATCGCGCGTCATTAGAAATCGACGCATCTAATCAAAAAAGTTGCAAAATATTCCGTAAATTGCATGAAACTTCCTACCCTTGTTACATTTAGCCCCACGCTCCCCTACTGCATAATACAAATTAACATAACTTTAATCAAAATTTACGAAATACATTTTTTTCCACTAACTAGCTAAAATGAAGCACATACAGACCTCTCATTAATCATTTTTCAGAACACTGATTGTGCTTACCTAATATCGCGCGTCATTAGAAATCGACACATCTAATCAAAAAAGTTGCAAAATATTCCGTAAATTGCATGAAACTTCCTACCCTTGTTACATTTAGCCCCACGCTCCCCTACTGCATAGAAGTTATACTTTTTTAAAACAACTCTAAAAACTGTTCATTCTTTGTGAGGACATTATTTACATCAAGTTATTAGATTTAAAGATATTACGTTGAAAAGTTTCACAACGCGATATCATTCAATTGCTTTGATGAAGGTCGGTCTTTTTTTTTTTTTTTTTTTTTTTTTTTCAGTAAAAGTGATGAATTTTTTTAAAAGATACTGTATAGATGTTATACTTTTTTAAAAGAGCCCTAAAAACTGTCCGTTTTTGTGAGGACACTATATACATCCAGTTATTAGATTTAAAGGTATTACGTTCCAAAATATCACAACGCGATATCATTCAATTGCTTTTGATGAAGGTGGCCATTTTTCTTAGTAAAAACTCATGAACTTTTAAAAAGTTACTGCATAGATGTTATACTTTTTAAAAAGAGCTCTAAAAACTGTTCATTTTTTGTGGGGATACTATACACATCAAGTTATTAGATTTAAAGATATTACGTTTCAAAGTTTCACAACGCGAAATCATTCGATTACTTTTATCTTAAAATAAGAGTTTAATATTAAACAAAACACAGTCTAATATTAAAGAATAATGAATTACTTTTTAAAAATTATCAGTTTTGAAATGCTAAGAGCTGCAATTTTTAAATTACAGCGTACTTATTTCCCATACATAATCTATTAAATTTGTAAACAATTGTTGATTCATTTTTGAGAATCATTCACATAAGACCATAGAGCATTGTTGTAAAACGGAAGAAATATTTAATTTAATTTAATTTGTAATAGGTTATTTTGATTATTTGACCTTAAAAGGAATTTTTAATTATGTTACAAAGACCAATATGTGACATAAAAAATAAATAGTGATTCAATACTTTTGAAAATTCATTTATATTTAGTGACCAGCGAAGTGGGCGTAGCCTGCTTGTATGGAATAAAATTCTTATGTGTACCCAAATTTTTATCTCATAATATGCTTTATTTTCTTTTTAACCCCCGACAAAAAGTAGAATGTGTTAGAAGTTTGAAGTCTTTATCTGTCTCTGACGGTATGCGTCTAGCTTTCAAGCGAATAGACTTCGCTTTCAGTTTAGTTTATTTATTTGTTTATCAGAACTCTGATTTAATCGCGATGGTTCTTAGTTAAGTTTGGTGCAAATCTGTTTGATATATATATATGTTTTTTATGTTCCAACTTTTAATTGGTATTAGATGATATGTCATGTTATTTTATTTTTTATTTGAGTATAAAAGAAATTATTTTAACCTATTTTGGCAAAATTAAAAATTGGTTAAAAATTTTGATTGCGAGTTTATAGTTCAATCACCACAAAAGTCGGTTAAAAATTCAAGATTTTCAAGAAAAATTATACTTAATTAAATTTAAAGCGAGCCCTGAATGACATTTTATGATTTGCTAGCGAGCGTTCTTCCAACTGAATATTAATGATATTATAGAAAAATAATTAAATTCAAAGAAGAATATGTATATGCATATATATATATATATATATATATATATATACACATATATATATATATATATATTTGTGCTAGTTTTAGAGTTGTTTTACAATTTATTTCAAAAGAAAAAAAATATGCAACATTCTAATATTATGCTAAAGCAGCTCAATAGAAAATCATACACTGTAAAAAAATGTTGTAATTTTTCCTGCACTTTCTGCGGTTTATTTTCAAGTATTTATGCTGTGAAATAAATTCAAGCACCAAATGCTGTAAAAATCGACTTCCTGTGGACTTTAGACAGGAACATCTGCTTGTGGAAACATAACATCTGCGTCTTTGAACAGAGATGCAGATGAACGATGAATGAAAGACTAGAAGATCATGGAATGAGCAATGTCCGTTCATCAGAAAGGTTAGTTATTAATTTTTATATTAATATTTTGTATTGATTAATTAACATTTCGTTAAAACGCATTAGTTATAAACATATTGTAGCATGTCTAATCTATTCTATAACTTTTGTCTTAACGATTTACAATTAATTAAAAAAATATATATATATGTTTCTTATTAATCATTCAGTATAGTCCTTTTAAATTTTCATACATTTCAGTTTTTCATACAATTACATTTATCAAGTTATATGCTGGCCAAGAAAGTGCTAAATGCACTTTTTTATATGAACGTGTATAAACTTGCACTCATGAAAATCAACAAAAAATATTAATTATTTATCAAGTAATTAATTATAACAAATTCAATATGTTTATGATTACAAATTAATTTTTAACCCTAGAACACTAGTGTTACGTAATTTTTACGTGCAGTCTTCATTTAATGGTTTTTTTCCGCACTTTCCCTACTATCGATACACTTATTTGAGTTTAAGTGCTTCGAAATAATTATTCAGATAATGAAAAATTAGTAATATTGGGTAAAACAGCAAATAATTAAACATATTAAAAAAATATATTAATGTAATTTTAGCAAATAAAACGACTTTTACATGATCGCGTCAATTTTAGGTACCTCTAGTGATAAAGTATTCTGCCTGTAGCAAATTTCGACAATCAGCCGAAATTTGACTCCAGTTGCATTCTATGCCCGTTTTATAATCTGAACTTGGATGTTTGCTCACCATCCAAACGACCTTTGAAAAATTTGGTCAGACAACTACGCTAGTTTAAATTGATGTGTATATCGGCCGACATGTAGCGCTGCTGTTAATTAACTGTGATCCGATAGTGGGGTTTTTGAATCCCGGAAGATTTTTCTCTCTTTTTTATTTATTGAATTTATTTTATTTTATGTATTTATTTATTTATTTTCAAAATCGATATCTGCTATAACAGATATACCTATTGAAATTAGATTTTATATTATATTTATCTGCTTTTTAAAATTATATTACGTTTACTGTTTCCAGAATTTTTAATTTCTGTAGAATTTGAAATACCCTCCTTTTTTTCAGGACATTTTCCAGCCATTATTTAGTAACGATAATTTTTTGGTTTATTTTATGATAAAAATTGCCATTCCGATTTTGAAAATATCTTGAAAAAAGACGTAAATTTCCAGCCCTGAATTTTTGTCATGAAATAAGCAATTAGAACGAGAGATCTATTTCTTTCGGACAAAATAGAGTAAATGAAAACATTTTTTTTTCTTTTTCCCTTTGGCACCAAATAGAAATAGTATAAAAGAAATTTTAAAACATTAATATATGTAACCGCTGCTAAAGAACGCAATTTCATATTTTAAGGAAAGGAATGTGCTATTTTTATTTTTATTGATTTATTTATTACGCCTTTTAAATATTTTGACCAAATGAAAATAATAATAATAATAATAATAAATAAATAAATAAATAAGGATTTTTTTTTTCTCGTTTATATTGAAAAATCAATATAAACGAGAAAAAAAAAATATTGGATTCGTAAAAATTTTCGATCTCCGTTTTTCGATGGATTTAAATGTTTTCGGATGTCCAGAACTAGATTAGTTTACTTATAGAAAAATTGCTAAAAGAAAAGGATTTACTTTTCTCCCCCTCCCCCCCTTCCCCATACAATATAATTTGTGTTTAAAATGCGCTCAAAAAAAAAAAAAAAAAAAAAAAACCTGTATCGACCGACTACTGCATTTCGATTTATCCGTAATAATCTATATATATATACGGTAAACTCTCGATTATCCGCAAACGGATTACACACGTTGCGGATAATTCGTGGTGCGGGAAATGGGCAAAATCAGAAAGAAAGTTTTTTTTTTTATCATCAACAATAAACAGATACAAATGATAGCTTTAAAAAAAAGTAAATATAAAGAATTATGTGGTTTTTGCTTTATTTGTTCTCCAGTAGAATACGCTACCAAACACGTCAACATTTCAATTTATTTCAAAACATTGACGTGACCGCTTTTTTTTTTTTTTTTACACCAGTTTTTCTGGCGGGTACTTTCTTTAATATTCAATCGTAATTAAATATTGGAGAACATTTTTCTACAAATAAAGTGGTGTGAAAATGTGGCGGTTATTCACAATGCTGTGGAATAAATTAAATGTTTGCATGTCTGCTGTACTGTTTAATTTAGTGCATAAATTAGATTACAAATTGAACCATGGCTTCATCTTAAGTACACTTTTTTCTTTATGTTTTTTATATCCTATAGTATATGAAGTACAGTCAAACCTCGTTGACGTGAATTACTTTTAATATGAACTGTTTCCACAATCCCCGTCAAAGTGAAGATTAGTTACTGATAACATGAAAAAAAATTTTATCCCCCATAAAATTCACGTTAATGAGGTTCGACTGTACAAATAATTTTACTTTTTATGAATATTTTCATTGTTTGTATTATGTTTTAAATACGATATATTCAAGTTTTTAAGCTAGAATGCATTTTATGTCATTTCAATTTCATATTCAGCCTTTTTTCGGTTTATGTACGAAACCCATGACTCTCAACTTTGCGGATAATCAATTATACTGTATCTATATACATGTATGTCAATTAAAAAAAAAATCTGGAGTGACTCCACTCGACTTTCCGAACATTGAGTAATTAACAGTTTTGTAGATAAAGTAAAGAAAGAGGAGTTGTCAAAAAACAAAAGAGATAAAACCATAATACAGTGTTTGAGTATTTTTCTCCATATATTACACGATGTTTTATTTTCTAAAAATGGTCAAATCGTGTTCTACGGCTCTCAAAACGTGTAAATCCATCAAAAACCCGAGGTCGAAAATTTTTACGAATCCAATACTTTCTTCTATTGAATATCGAAGAAAGTAAAAATTTGGTCTCACAGGCCATAATGATAAAGAATTTTTCATTGTGTCCCTGTAAATAAACTGTAAGTGCTAAATTCACCAAAATCTATACAGTTCGTGCAACTGTGACCTATAACATGTGTACAAATTTTTTGTTCAGATTAAATAAGCGTTTAGACGCTATCGCACTTTTAAAAATTTGGCCCCATAGGCCATAATGATAAAGAATTTTTCTTTGTGTCCCTGTAAAAAAACTGTAAGTGCCAGATTCTCCAAACTCCACACAAATTGAGTAACTGTGACCTATAATATGTGTATAAATTTTTTGCTCAATTGAAGAAGGCGTTTAGATGCTATCGCACTTTTCAGATTTTGGTCCCATAGACCATAATGATAAAGAATTTTTCTTTGTGTCCCTGTAAAAAAACTATAAGTGCTAGATTCACCAAAATCTATAGAGTTCGTACTATGGTGACTTACAATATACACACCAACTTTCAGCTTATTCGAACAAAGCGTTTAGACGCTAGCGCGTTCACTCACAGACATACACACATACATACACACATACACACATACACACACACATACATACATCATCGTAAAAATAGTGAAAACGGACTCAGGGGACCTCGAAACGTATAGAAACATCAAAATCTCCAATTCGAATTTTTGACATGATTACAATACTTTCCTCACTATAGTGTTCGGAAAGTAAAAAAAAATTAACATCTTTTAACGCAGATCATAAACTAAGCATGTCAAAACGAAAATGAGGAATTCTCGCTGAGTAAGATAAACAAATACTGGATAAAAGTTGAAAATGAACCAGATGCCCATACCACAAATATGACTTTTATGTTTCATCTACTGTAGATATTCAATGAAAGACTTGCTTTTATTTTTTTCATCTGTCTCAAAGTGCAAGCGAATTACTATAAATTTATAACTGCCTATCATTAAATTTAATGCGTGTGATTGTATGTTTAATAGGAGACATATATAAACTTGGTGCTAGAGATTTTTAATTTTTTTTATGTTTTAAGATTAAAAAAAAAAAAAATCTTAACTTTAAATATTATTTCTTCCTTTTCTTTCATTTTTTGCTTTTTATTTATTCCCTTGTTTATTCATTTATTTTTACGCAATAATAACATTATATACATTAAAAAAAAAAAAAAAAAAGTAGCATTTTCTTGTTCTAAGCATTAGTTAATAAACAATATCGCATTTTTAGCAGTCATAGCTACGATTAAAAGTAAAAATGCAATTAAATATGAACCCTTCAAAATCATTTAGAATTTCTGTAATCGCTTTTAAGAGTATTTTGGCTGACACAAAGAAATCTCCCCCTCTCCTTTTTTTTCCCGTTTAACCCATATCCTACCAAGCATTGAAAAAATGTTTTTCAATGTCTGTGTATACACACAAAATGAAAAAACTTACCATTTTCACATTATAACCGAAATGTTTAAATTAGTCCACAAATAGATACAGAATAAAATATTGGAAATTTTTATTAGGTTCATTTGGTGATTATTTATACACAGAATTCCTTATATATATATATACACACACAGTAGGATTTCTTTTTTCTTTTTTTAATGAATTGATCACACTGAGGCCACACTGTAAAAAAAAAATCTGTATTATTACTAGAAAATCTCTAGGAAACTGGTATTCCATAAGATTTTCTAGTAATCAATGCTATTTCTTTTGAAGCAACGTTACTGCATTAAATTTAGAAAACAATACATTGAGTTCCTTAGTACACATCCAGATAAAACGTTAGTAACCATTACAGGCGTTTTTCGTGTATGATTACTAAGAAAATTTCATTAACGTTACAGGTATTTCTCTTGCAAATTTACCTAGAAATCATCAGTAAAAATGCTAAGAAATTGTTTGTTTTTGTTACATGTGGTTTTTTAGCATGTTTGCTAAGAAATCTTTTGTAATGTTACACATACTTCTCTTGCAAATTCACCAAGATATCATTAGTTACCGTTATATGAGGTTATTTAGTATGTTTGCTAAGGCCATTATGAAACCTGAATCCATTACTTTTTGACACGCTTGAAAAAAAAAAAAATAAATAAATAAATAAATAAATAAAAATAAAATAAAATCCTTTTTATTCGTAAATACAAGAAATAGGCAAGTATTTCTTTTTCATGCACTAAAATATCTCACAGCATTTTTTTTTTTTTCCTTAAATGTAAATGTAAAGACTAATAATTTTTTTATAAAAGTGTGTGAAAGTGTTTAACCCATATTTCACCATCGTCCTAAAAATAGGACACCATGCATAAGTGGTGTTTATATAAATTCTTTTGAATATTTTTATTCAAATTAAAGACGATATCTTATTTAAAAGTCCAATAAATACATATGTGTCTTTATCGTTAGTTTAAATTACCGTTTAATATATATATTTTTAATTTTTAAAATGACGATTTTTAAAGATTTATTCATTACATTTTCATCATATTATTACTTAAAAGGTTTTACATTCAAGAATAATGGATATACAAATTTATTGAGGTAATATTCTACACTTTGTACTGGTAAAACAATTATATAAGTATATATATATAGATGGTCTGTTTTTCTTATATTTCCGACTGTCCTAAATAATTGTCCCATTTTTAGGTACAGGCTGTCCTAAAAAACGCTTTCACACACTTCTATCAAAAATTATTAGTCTTTACGTTAACATAAAAAAAAAAAATGCTGTAATATATTTTAGTGCATGAAAAATAAATACTTGCCTATTTCTTGTATTTTCGAATAAAAAGGATTTTTTTTTTTTTTTTAAGCGTGTCAAAAAGCAATGGATTCAGGTTTCATAATGGCCTGGCCTTAGTGTGATCAATTCATTAAAAAAAAAAAAAAAAAAAAAAAAACCTACTATAAAAATATATATATATATATTTCTAAAGAAGGAATTCTGTGTATAAATAATAACCAAATGAACCTAATAAAAATTTCCAATATTTTATTTTGTATCTATTTGTGGACTAATTTAAACATTTCGGTTATAATGTGAGAATTGAAGCTGTTTGTCTGCCCTTGGGACCTAGGTTCGAGGGAAGTACCCTCCACAGCAGTTTTCCTGTGAAATTTGGAGAAAAAACACAGAAAATTCCGTACGACTGTGCCAGTGGACATGACCTGGTTTTGAACCTGGTAGCCCAGTCTAAACGAATTTACAGCAGATTCGTTAAATTACAAATTGCAAGAAATAAACTGAAGATTTTTTTTTTTTTTTTTTTTTTTAATTCAGTAGTTTCTACATTTGTTGTTTCCAGCACAAGTATAGTCAATTATGTGTAAATTTGTGTTATTTAAAATCAAAACTTTCCAGCGTAATATTTACAGTCAATCTCCGATTTTAAATTTAAAAATTGTAGAAGTCAATCTTTCAACTTTCAAAGTATTTCTACTTTGCTTTAGAAGCCAGTACTTTTTGTTCATGTCTTATACTATATAGGAAATCTATCTATTGGTATATTAATGCGAAATCAATTACTCATTTATAAGAATTTAAGCATGTATCAGGGATAACTTTCAGCACTTTTTTTTTTCCTACCACTACTTCCATCACGAAAACCTTTATTGTATTTTTACTTTGTTTTTTTCCGATTAACTAATATAGTGTGGGTGATCGAATTATTTGAAAAAAAAAAAAAAAAAAAAAACTAGACGAAATGGCCTGAAACCTCATGCATGCAAAGAACATTTAAAAACTCATTGTTTCCACTATCGTTTAGTCCAGAGTGCAGTTAGCGCACCAACCACAAATTCAAAAATAGCGAAAATACTTTGGATCACCCTGTATCATAAAAAGCTACAAATAACTTGTAACTTTAATACATTGCTGTACATACTGTGCACAATATTTGTATGTTTTGGTGCGGGAATTGCGCAATTATTTAGACAGATATTTTATATTTATCTTTTTATTTTTTATTTTTTTCAAAAATTACTAATTTTTTTGACAAGTTTTTTGCTTCTAACTAGAACGGATTTCCATAAAATTTTACAAAAATTGCTGAAAAATTGCTAAAACATTAGAGAAACATATTATGAAACAGAAAATCCATACGTGTAATATTCGTTGAGATATGAGTATTTTAATAAATATTACTGCGCGTGCGCGAAAGATATAAAATTTTTTATTGCACAGTTTGAAAGCTAGATGTACATTGATACATTTTTGTCTAAAATTCATTTGAATAGAGTAAATATTAATCAAATTGTCGGCAAAAGAACGAGTTATATCTTAGGTATTTTTCAAAGTTGAAATTTCAAAATGAGTTTCACCCATGCCACGCATTTAATTTGAAGATCCAATTATTTTAATGACGTTGCAAAAGTTCTTTTTGGGGAAAACCCCTTATGATATCATAAATCTTAGTAAATAAATAAAAAAAATGATAAAGTTATAGGCCTATAAGAGGTTTTATACAAACAAGAACTTTCGCAATGTGGTTGAAATAATTGGATCATCAAATTAACTGCGTGGTATGTGAAAAACCCTTTATGAAATGTCAACTCTGGAAAAAACCTAAAATCTAGCTCGTTCTTTTGCCAACACTTTGGTTAATTTTTAAACCATTCAAATGAGCTTTTGACAAAAGTTGCTCAGTATATTTAGCTTTCAACGTATGCAGTAAAACTTTTTATATCATTCGCGCATGCGCAATAAAATGATATTTACTAAAAATGCCCATATCTCAACGAGTATTACACGTGTTAATTTTATGCTTCATAATAATGTTTCTCTAATGTTTTGTCAATTTTTTTGTATGTTTGGTAAAATTTTACGGAAATCTGTTCTAGTTACAAGCAAAAAACTTGTCAAAAAAATTAGTAATTTCTGAAAAAAAAAAAAAAAAAAATATATATATATATATATATATATATATATACACTAAGCGACAAAAAAAAGCCGCACTGCAGAAAAAATGACTTATATCTTTTTTATTTGTAATAACTTTAAAATTAATGTTTGAAACAAATAAAACTGTCTTGTTTGCATAATACCAAAGGTATGAAATGATACCTATGTATATTTTCGATTTAATAATTCGCTTTATTGCACTTTACGAAGTACTTTTTAAAAATCTGCATAAAACTTTCTTTTTGAACATAATGCAATAACTATACACTTTGCATTCTATTATGATTTATTATATGAAATAAACAAGTTATATTTTAATATATGAAATAAAACTATTTATTTGTTAGATCTAAGCAATTTTTTGTTAAAAATATGTATTCTGCATTGGGTTAATTCCCCCTTTATATGGAATTGGTTGGTTGGTGTCGTGTCATGGATAGGAAAAAAAAATTAAATGGGACCAAAGGTCCTATATACAGCATCTGCGATTTGAAGGCAGTTGTCTTCATATAAGTCTGCCCACGGATTGTCACTTATTTGCTGCAATTGCGCCAGAATAGCAGGACAGTTGAAAAGATGTTTGGGGGTTAGTTCTATGTCTGGGCAGTTTTTGCAGAGGCAGTAAGTCCTTGTCCCGTCTTTATGGATCTTCATCCCCCTAAAGTGTCCTGTCCGGAGTCTTGTTAGAGTGCTGGTGAAAGTTCTGTTGGTACTGATTTCAGGGATTTTGTGTTTGATTTTAAGTTTCCTATCCTTGAATTTTACCTTAGCAACGGAATTGATATCGCTGAGGGTGACATGAGTAACCCTGCTGGTGTTTAATTGTCTTGCTTCTTTTGCCAAGGCATCAGCCGTCTCATTTTCAGTAATGCCAACATGTGCGGGAATCCACTGCATGGTGCACTGTTTCTTCAAATGGAAAAGCTTACGAAGTGTACGGTGTATATTTATAATTAGCCCTGAAGAACCCCTTTGAATTGCTTGAAGAGCAGCTCTGCAGTCACTGAAGATGATTCAGTGGAATTACTGCATTAATGTGCAATGGCATAGTTTTATACAGTGTTTTAATATAAATCTCAGAAATTTCAATGTGCCAAATATCACAAATAAATTTTTCTAGTTCTGGCAGAGTTATAGGCTGCAAATTTCGAATCCTCTCCCCTCTCCCCCGCCTTTTTATAGACGAAACATTTTCGAGCGGATAGCGATTTTGACCATTTCCATGTCTGGCAAAGAAAAAATTCTACTATATCCTTTGTGGTATTTAACTTAAAGTGAAAAAAAGTATGATTACTTACAGAATTATAGGTTCTCATGAGAATGTATAAGAAATTTGACAATTTGAAGTGAATAAACTTACCACAGACGCCGTGTAGTGAGGTGCCTTATTCTCTTCAAATGCTGTTTACGGAAATGTCTAAGATACCTCCAAAATAGTCGGTCAGGCACCACTTTTATGCAGATTGTGTTTTATTTCGAGTTAATTGATCCCTTGAGCATAAAAATTTCCCCGAGTGTTTGAAAAGTTATGCACCTCCGTACCATAATGTACGGAGAATGTGTCACTGTTTAAAAGTGCGATTTTCATTAAGTCGGTCACATTTTCGTCTTCATTCTAGGTTTTTTCAACTGCACGAAATAAAGAAAACTTGATTCCTCAGAGAAAACCAGTTCAGCCTAATAATTAACTGATAATGTTTTTAAATTTTGGTCAACTAAAGTATTGTTTTTTCTAATTCTTTTCCTTAATAATGGCTTTTTTCGCAGATCTTCCGTTCTTTAACCCGCTTTATTTAAATGTTCCCGCATTGTTTTTGAAGAAAGTAATTTACTATACACTTTTTTAAAATCTTTTTTAAGTTCTGAACATGATACAAATCGATTTTTTAAACATTCGCATTTTAACATACGGTTATCTTGCTTGGATGAGTAACATGACCGCCTAAAGCCAAATTCCCAGTTTAAACGACCAAAAAAATTTATATTTTGCTAAAATTCATTTTACCAATATTTCGTTAGCATTTAATTATTTTGCCATCTCACGTATTAAAATATTTTTTGATTTTCATTTAAAAATTAATACTTTTTGTGGCATCGTTAACTGCCTTAATCTTCCCATTTTTGAAATAAATTCTAAAATTACAATTTTCTTGACAATTGCATTTTGTTTTTAACACTAGAATCAAAGCTAAAATGTATGTGGAGGACAACATAGTAAAATCTGTTCGAAAATTTGCTTTTTAAACGATAAAATTGGTGGTTGTAGAAGGCGAAAAGGAAAACATCCAAGTGCGGCTTTTTTTTTTTGTCGCTTAGTGTATATATTCACCTAAATAATTGTGCAATTTCCGCACCAAAATATATATATTGTACATGGTATGTGCAATAAAGTGTTAAAGTTATAAATCATTTGTATTTTTTTTATGATACAGAGTGAATCAAAGTATTTTCACTCTTCTTCAATATGTGGTTGGTCCTCTAATTCCTCTCTCGACTAAATCGACAGTGGAAACAATGAACTTTTAAATGTTCTTTACAAAAATGAAGTTTCAGACCTCTTCGTCTAGTATTCTTTTTTTTTTTTTTATCTAAAAAATGTAAAAAAAAAAAAAAAAAAAAAAAATCTAATAATTTGATCACTTACTGTAGTGATTATTGTTAGAAAATATCTCATCTTTGTTATATTTAGATACATACTTACCAACAACAACTTTACAGAATCGAGCTTCGTTACAGTTAAAAAAAATAACTTTAACTCTTTAACTAATTAATAACTCTTTATCATAAGTTGCGCAATACATATATCTTTTAATCTATTTTATAATAATAATAATAATAAATTCTATCTCTTAAAATTTAACTCTTTAACTTAAAAAAGTAATCGCAATTACAATGAATGAACGCATTTTTCCTCTAAAGCTGAAAAACATCTCATTCTCAGCGTGTATTGCTACTAATACTTATCCAGTCAAAAAAGTGCGAAAGTTTGGAAAACATGCGAACAATTTTATTGATTAACAGCAATATTAGCAACTAATTGCAATTGAACGTTGATGGCGCGCGGCGCCTGTCTACACTGAGTGATGCCAGATGGTCGAAAATTATTTCCCCAAACAAGTCTTCAAATTTTCCCAAATCAGGGATTTTTTTTTTTTTTTTTTTTTTTCGAAAAAAATCCCCAGCTTGATTTCTTTGGGAAAATAAAAATTTCTTCAAAAAAAGAATATATATATATATATAGAGAGAGAAAAAAAATATCAAGCAGATTTTTCTATGATTTAAACTCAGATTTTTCCCCAAATGAAGACAATTTTTGAAAAAAAATCCCAAATAACAATAAAGCTATTGAAAGTCTCTAGTCGTAGGGTTAAATCATTACGTTGCCAACATTGACAGAAAGTTGAAGAACTCTCCAGATTTGTCCCCAAAAATTTTAGAATTCCCCAAAAAAGTCCCCAGAAACATTTGGTCCCCAAAATTGCCCCCAGAAGCCTCGAAAATCCGCAATCTGGCATCACTGCCTACACTGTAAAAAAAAAAAAAAAAAAAAAAAAAATCAGTATTTTACAACAAAAGGTGCTGGCACCGCGGCTGCCAGCACAGTTGCTGTAAAATTTACAAGCGGCTGTTTTTTATGGTGCTGTAAAATTTACTGCACTCTACTGTGAATTTTACAAGATGTTGTTTTTAGTAGTGCTGTAAAATTAACTGCACTTTGCTGTGAATTTTACAAGATGCTGTTTTAAAAAGTGTTGTAAAATTAACTACACTTTGCTGTAAATTTTACAACACTTTTTAAAACAGCATCTTGTAAAATTCACAGCAAAGTGCAGTTAATTTTACAGCACTACTAAAAACAGCATCTTGTAAAATTCACAGCAAAGTGCAGTAAATTTTACAGCACCATAAATCACAGCAGCTTGTAAATTTTACAGCAACTGTGCTGGCAGCCGCGGTGCCAGCACCTTTTGTTGTAAAATACTGAATTTTTTTTTTACAGTGTAACATATTTCTAACGTTTATACATGTGGTATTGTAGTATGTTTTTCCGTAAAAAGCTTTGAAAAGATACTGCTGGTTCATGAAGAATAAAAAATTTTGAAGAAACTTTGTACAATAATAATAATAATAAACACTTAACAATTATACCGTGGTTTTGTAATTTATTGTGTTCATATATACATTTAACCTTTTTTTTAATCATAATAATATGTGAATTATAACAGAGTGATACTGCTACTATTTTTAATTATCGCTTAAAATATATATCTACACTATCAATTCAAATCATATTCTTGAAGCATTTTTTGCAAATAATTTAAATATGTTATATATTTTAATGTTTTGCAATATTTTTGGTTAAAAACTACTGTTAGAATTAATATTATTTATAATGAGACAGTATGTATATAACGGTGCCGTGTTCAAGCCCAGTTCGTTCTCTTCGGTATAACCGTTCAGAGTTTTTCTTACTTTTCCTCAAAAATAACGTAATTACATGCTAGGATTCCTTAGAAAGACTCCCATGGAGGATATCATACCCAGGCCTTGCTCCTTCCGGCAGACAAATCCACAGACACATTTAACAAAATTATACCAAAATTAACGATTTATCATAGGGTTTTAAGAATGAGAATTTTTGATAATTTTCTTTACCGTAAATGCATCTTTTAAAAATCCCGTGTGTTAAAGTGTTTTAATAATAAGAATTTTTGATAGATTTTTTTTTTTTTTTTTTTTTTTTTTTTTTTTTTAAATCATATACACATTTTCTATAAAAATGCTCGTAGAAGAAAAATATAAAAATTGGTTTACATTCGAAAAGTCAAATAATGTGGGCGACAGCGAAGCTGAATGAAGACGTAGAACACAGCTGAAAATATTCTTAATAATAACACACTTAAATTAGACCATTTATTTCAAATTGCATTGTTGTAATTGATTTAAATTGCGCAGTATGGTACGATTATTATTATTTTTTATTTTTTATTTTTTAATTTTTAATATTTCCTTTTGTATTTTTTAAGTACCAAAATGCACTAAATTAATTTTTCTTATTTTAGAGTTAAAAAAAAAAAAAAAAAAAAAAAAAAAAGATTATAATAATTTTTAAAAAACAAGACTCAATTTAAGGGTTGTGAATTTTTTTTACGCAATGAATAATCTGAATAAAATTTTTTTCCATAGAATAATATGCAATTAGGCTGCCTGTGACAATAGCTTAAGTGTTCAATTGAGAAAAAAAAAAAAAAATCCATTTTATATATTTCAACGCAAATTTCTTACGGCAAACTTTAGATAACTGGAAAATTGCAAAGAAACTATAATTTATAACTAAAAAAAAAAAAAAAAAAAAAAAAAAAAAAAAATACAAATACAAATAGAATATCTGTTAATATTACTCAGCATCATTTACCAAAAGCATTTAAATTTCATTTTTGTTTATATTAGTTAAAATAATTCCATGTCGAAATGTAACATTTTTTAAATAATTAATAAACTTATTAATATTTAATTTTTCCATTTTTATCTTATTATAATATCGGAATTTGTACTATTAATGCGATTGAGTCGTAAGCCACTGTATAGTATATTTTTCTTGATTATACATTTGCGTCGTAATTAATAGGTTATCTTTTATTCGTAATGATTCTTTAAGCAGCATGCAATTGCCAGCGTAAAAAATGGTTAAATGTATCAAACATATTTCAATTGCAACAGAGTCCACCGTACTGCATGCGACTATATTACCTCGCAGCCACCGAAGTTGAACCTTTTTTACTACGCAGCACTTACCAATCCTGCTTTGATACCAATTTTTCATGTGCAAAACAGAAAAGAATATGGAACCACCTGATGAAATCTGTATCATTGATTACAGAATTTATCGAGTTATAGAAGAAGGTTTCTTTTGACAGATTGAGATGTAATTTTAAATTAAATTTCTCTAGTTTTAGAAAGTATAAATTTTGTTCAGGAAACTTTCTATTTTTACAGAGGATTTCTTTTTTTTTTTTTTTTTAAACATGCTTTTTTTACTGTGTAACTATAAGAAGTAATTAAATTTTAATCACATTAAAAACTAAGACAGATAATATACACTAAAAATATACATTTTAAAATATTAAAAACACAAAAACATAAATTTAAACGTTTCGAGCCTTTTACAGGCTCCTCATCAGTAAAAAACATTAAGTGTAAATGATGAGATGAACAACAGACTTTCATTATGTGAGTACTACGTATTCAACAGGAACTGTGCTTGCCTCATTAAGTGGCGAAAAATGTTGATTTGTGTACCAGCCCTCCAGGAAAATTCTTGAGTGATAATTTAAACAATTAGATATGATTATTTTAGTACTGTTAAAATCAGGTAAATGGTCAGTTTCTATGGCATGCTGAACTATTTTTGAACGTATATCACGGTTTTATGTTCCTTAATTCGAGTATGAAGAGAACGGCCAGTTTGACCAATATAATCTGAACTACAAGATTTACAAGGGATATTATAAATAACACCTGTACGGGAAAAAGGGGGGATAACAGTATTAAAATTAGAAAGGAAATTACGAATTAGAAATTGAGGTTTATAGGAAACAGATAAATTAACAGTGCGTAAAACTCTGGCAATAGATTCAGAAATATTTTTATAGTAAGGAATAGTAACAAACGATTTAGGTGAATTAGATGAATTAGTTTTGCGATTATCCTTATTAAAATCATACTCTTTTAATTTTCTTTTAAGCCAGCGAGAGGGATAATTATTACGCTTTAAGTCCGAAAAAATCTTTTTCAATTCCAACTGGAAAAGTTCATCGGTACTGCAATATAATTTTGCGCGGTTAATTTATCTGTTTCCTATAAACCTCAATTTCTAATTCGTAATTTCCTTTCTAATTTTAAAACTGTTATCCCCCCTTTTTCCCGTACAGGTGTTATTTATAATATCCCTTGTAAATCTTGTAGTTCAGCTTATATTGGTCAAACTGACCGTTCTCTTCATACTCGAATTAAGGAACATAAAACAAATTTCAAAAACCGTGATATACGTTCAAAAATAGTTCAGCATGCCATAGAAACTGACCATTTACCTGATTTTAACAGTACTAAAATAATCATATCTAATTGTTTAAATTATCACTCAAGAATTTTCCTGTTGGGCTGGTACACAAATCAACATTTTTCGCCACTTAATGAGGCATGCGCAGTTCCTGTTGAATACGAAGTACTCACATAATGAAAGTCTGTTGTTCATCTCATCATTTACACTTAATGTTTTTTACTGATGAGGAGCCTGTAAAAGGCTCGAAACGTTTAAATTTATGTTTTTGTGTTTTTAATATTTTAAAATGTATATTTTTAGTGTATATTATCTGTCTTAGTTTTTAATGTGATTAAAATTTAATTTAACTACGAGTCGTAATGATTTCTAAATATTTTAAATATAAGAAGTAATGTATTGTAGTTTTTGCCATGATATTTGAATATATTAATTTTTTTATGTATCAAGTCAATAATGATAACGACGTGAAATTAAAATGCGTATCCTGAAAATGAATATAGTTTCATTCTATAGTGGCATTATATGAGGAATTTTAAATTCAACGCAATAAAAAGAAAGAAAAAATGAACATTATTTTGAATAAACATGTAAATTTTTGAAATAAAAATGATAGTGTATAAATGTAGCGAAACTTTTAAAACAGTTAAAGCAACCATACGATTTTGTGTATAAAATTAAATAATGTTACATAATTTATGCGATCAGAATTATACCATTTTTTACTGCTTAATTTCTGTAATAAAACAATGTTACATACAAGAAAGTTTAAAATAAAATGTTTGCTATATAAAATATGATGCAAATAAATGATACCAATATAACGGTCATAGATTGACATTTTATAACCGTACAGTATGAAGATGCTTAATGCAGGGTTTCAAAAGAGTGAAATAATGGAAATTAAAGAGACATTCTTACAAAAATATTTCTTGCAATGTAGACTGAAGAAAAAAAAAAGACGCGCACCTCAAAAACAAAATATGCTTGTTGCATTGTAGTCTTTAACACTGGAATGAAAAACATCACAACATACATTTATCATACTTGTGTAAGTGTAACTATGTCTAGCTGAGTAAATACTCTATTTCATTCTACAATTCGAAACCATCACTACCGTAACGAGTACCACCTCTGATATAATTGCAGTTGAAAAATCTTCAACTTCATCTGAAAAAGTTAACAGAAGGAGTCAAGTTCGGTGAACTTAGTGTTCATAGCTTATGTCCAGGGCCAGAGTCATCACATATATATTTCATCTTTTGTTTTTATTTTTTGTAAATCTGCATGAATTTGTGAAAGTCAAACCACTAGTAACGAGATAAATTTTAGTTCTTTCCACTTTCATAAATTTCAAAATGATAAATATATTGTGGTTTATAACACAAATAAATAACATGCTTTTATATAGCGTAAAACGTACTTTAAATATATAGTAAAAATAACGTATTGAAGAATGTTTATGATTTTCACTGATGTTGATTAATTGAAGTTAAACTATCATCTTTGAAACAATCAATCACATTTTTTTTTTTTGCCTTTTCGTATATTTAGGAAAATCATACATGCATTTTTTAATCATTTGCATTCAAACAATGGTTGTTGATTAAATTATGATTGGATGATAGACGAAATGTTATTATACTTTTCGAATTACTACCTCCTTCATCAGGATTTAAAGTTTTTTTTTTTTTTTTTTTTAGTAGTATTAGTTGTTTATTAATTAGCCAACACATGTCATTAAATATTGTAATCTGATGGGTTAGTAATTTACCGCAACAGGAATCGTTAGTTAATGTTGCCTAATTTTTTTTTTTTTTTATGAATGCATATAATTTTTTACAACTTGACTATTTTTCCCCCAATAATATCTGAACTTGACTAATAACACTGTAAAAAAATGTTGTAATTTTTCCTGCACTTTCTGCGGTATATTTTCAAGTATTTATGCTGTGATATAAATTCAAGCACTAAATGCTGTAAAATTGACTTCCTGTGGACTTTAGACAGGAACATCTGCTTGTGGAAGCATAACATCTGCGTCTCTGAACTCAGATGCAGATGAACCATGAACGAGGAATGAACAACGTGAAGAGCATGGAATGAAGAATGTCCATTCATCAGAAAGGTTAGTTTTTAATTTTTATATTAACATTTTGTATTGATTAATTAAAATTTCGTTAAAACGCATTAGTTGTAAACATATTGTAGCATGTCTAGTTCATGACACCTATAAATTTTCTCTTAACGATTTACAATTAATTAAAGAAAAATATTTCTTAATAATCATTCAGTATAGTCATTTTAAAGGTTTTTCATACAATTACATTTATCAAGTTATATGCTGGCCAAGGAAGTGCTAAATGCACTTTTTTATATGAACAGATTTATGTTAACGTGTATAAACTTGCACTCATGAAATTCAATAAAAAATATTGATTATTTATTAAGCAATTTATCGTAACAAATTGAATATGTTTATGATTACAAATTAATTTTTAACCCTAGAACACTAGTGGTACGTAAATTTTACGTGCGGTCTTCATTTAATGGTTTTTTCTGCACTTTCCCTACTATTGATACACTTGTTTGAGTTAGAGTGCTTCGAAATAATTATTCAGATAATGAAAAATTAGTAATATTGAGTAAAACAGCAAATAATTAAACATATTTAAAAACAATATTAATGTAATATAAGCAAATAAAACGACTTTTATATGAGCGAGTGAATTTTAGGTATCTCTAGTGATAGAGTATTTATGAACACGCTAGTGTTCTAGGGTTAAAAGAAGATTTTTTTAACTTGAACTTGAAATGTATTCCCTTTGACTTCAAAAGATAAATAATATAACAAGTATAAAAACATAGTCCTTAAGATATTATTTGACTTTTTTTTTTTTTTATAGCAAAGAATGTTCGCATGATCGCATGACAGTATGATGCACATAGTTTATTTTAAAAATTAAAAGAGGTATATTTCTGGGGCCGAATCAGTGCAAAAATTGGGAGCATTTTAGGGTCATATTCAATGACTTTGACCTTGAATGTTCCTTGTCATATTCAATTTCATATTAAACTTAATTTGTGTAGAGATCCTTAGAGCTTAATTTGAAGATTTCATTAGGTCATTTTAAACGAAATTCTAATTTTACATTCCAAAATTTTCTTTATTTTAAGAATTTTAATACCAATTTAAATAGAGGTAGAATTATAAAAAAAATTTAAATAATTAATTTAACTAAATCAGGATGAAAGTTCTTTTGTTTCAGTATAGCTTACAAATTCGCCTTCGGCGACCAGTGGGTTTGCGATCCTTCAGAAAACTCACCGTATATATAAAACTCCTGCTCGGTGACGTCTTCGACGTTGTTTTCCTGTTTCAAAATCTACGACCGTCTGTTCACTCACCCTGCAAACACTTTTGAAAATTCTGCCTATAGCAAATTTCGACAATCAGCCGAAATTTGGCGCCAGTTGCATTCTATGCCCGTTTTATAATCTGAACCTGGATGTTTGCTCATCCAAACGACCTTTGAAAAATTTGGCCAGACAACTACGCTAATTTAAATTTATGTGTATATCGGCCGAAAGGTAGCGCTGCTGTTAATTAACTGTGATCCGATAGTGGGGTTTTTGAATACCGGAAGATTTTTCTCTCTTTTTTATTTATTGAATTTATTTTATTTTATGTATTTATTTATTTATTTTCAAAATCGATATCTGCTATAACAGATATACCTATTGAAATTAGATTTTATATTATATTTATCTGCCTTTTTAAATAATCTTACGTTTACTGTTTCCAGAATTTTTAATTTCTGTACGATTCGAAACACCCTCCTTTTTTTCCGGACATTTTCCAGCCATTATTCAGTAACGATAATTTTTTGGTTTACTTTATGATAAAAATTGCCATTCAGATTTTGAAAATATCTTGAAGAAAGACGGAAACTTCCAGCCCTGAACTTTTGTCATGAAATAAGCTATTAGAACGAGAGATCTATTTCTTTCGGACAAAGTAGAGTAAATGAAAACAATATTTTTCTTTTTACCTTTGGCACCAAATAGAAATAGCATAAAAGAAATTTTAAAACATTAATATATATGTAACTGCTGCTAAAGAACGCAATTTCATATTTTAAGGAAAAGAACGTGCTATTTTTATTTTTATTGATTTATTTATTGCGCTTTTTAAATATTTTGACCAAATGAAATAATAATAATAATAAATAAATAAATAAATAAATAAGGATTTTATTTTATTTTTCTCGCTTTTTTGAAAAATCAATATAAATGAGAAAAAAATACATATATTGGATTCGTAAAAATTTTCGATCTCCGTTTTTCGATGGATTTAAACGTTTTCGGATGTCCTGAACACGATTAGTTAACTTTTAGAAAAATTGCTAAAGAAAAAGATTTACTTTTCTCCCCCCACCCCCACACCATACAAAATAATTTGCGTTTAAAATGCGCTAAAAAAAAAAAAAAAAAAAAAAAAAACCTGTATCGACCGACTACTGCAATTCCATTTACCCGTAGTAATCTGTATATATATATACGGTAAACTCTCGATTATCCGCAAACGGATTACACACGTTGTGGATAATTCGTGGAGTGGAAAATGGGCGAAATCAGAAGAAAGGTTTTTTTTTTTTTTTTTTTTTTTTTTTAATCATCAACAATAAACAGATACAAATGATGGCTTAAAAAAAAATTAATATAACGAATTATGTGGTTTTTGCTTTATTTGTTCTCTAGTAGAATACGCTACCAAACACGTCAAGATTTCAATTTATTTCAAAACATTGATGTGACCGCTTTTTTTTTTTCTTTCACACCAGTTTTCCTGGCGGGTACTTTCTTAATCGTAATTAAATATTGGAGAATATTTTTCTACAAATAAAGTGGTGTGAAAATGTGGCGGTTATTCACAATTCTGTGGAATAAACTAAATGTTTGCATGTCTGCGGTACTGTTTAATTTAGAGCATAAATTAGATTACAAATTGAACCATGGCTTCATCTTAAGTTCACTTTTTTTCTTTATGTTTTTTACATCCTATAGTATATGAAGTATAGTCAAACCTCGTTGACGTGAATTACTTTTAACATGAACTGTTTCCACAATCCCCGTCAAAAAGAAGATTAGTTACTGACAACATGAACAAATTTTTTATCCCCCATGAGATTCACGTTAATGAGGTTCGACTGTACAAATAATTTTTTTGTGCTCGTATACGAGCACTTCTCCTGATTCAGAATCCTTTTTGCACTGAAGACGGTACGCTATAGACTACCGAAACAGCTGTATGCATTTCCAATATTTTTCTTTGGCGTTTCTGACGTAGTAGTTTATTCAGGTTTTAACATCTACATATATAATATATATATATATATATATATATATATATACTTATATAATTGTTTTACCAGTACAAAGTGTAGAATATTACTTCAATAAATTTGTATATCCATTATTCTTGAATGTAAACCCTTTTAAGTAATAATATGTTGAAAATGTAATGAATAAATCTTTAAAGATCGTCATTTTAAAAATTAAAAAAACATATATTAAACGTTAATTTAAACTAACGATAAAGACACATATGTATTTATTGGACTTTTAAATAATATATCGTCTTTAATTTCAATTAAAATATTCAAAAGAATTTATATAAACATCACTTATGCATGGTGTCCTATTTTAGGTCGAGGGTGAAATATGGGTTAAACAGTTTCACACACTTTTATAAAAAATTATTAGTCTTTAAGTTTACATATAAAAAAAAAAAAAAATGCTGTGAGATATTTTAGTGTATGAATAAGAAATACTTGCCTATTTCTTGTATTTACAAATAAAAAGGATTTTTTTTTTTTTTTTTTTCAAGCATGTCAAAAAGTAATGGATTCAGGTTTCATAATGGCCTGGCCTTAGTATATATATATATATTTCTAAAAAAGGAATTCTGAGTATAAATAATAACCAAATGAACCTAATAAAAATTTTCAATATTTTATTCAGTGTCTATTGGTGGACTAATTTAAACATTTCGGTTATAATGTGAGAATTGAAGGTGTTTGTCTGCCCTTGGGACCTAGGTTCGAGGGGAGTACACTCAATAGCAGTTTTCCTGTGAGTTTTGGAGAATAAACACAGAAAATTCCGTACGGCTGTGCGAATGGACATGACCTGGTTTTGAACTAGCTTTCTACGAGTCGGGTCGACTTGAGAACATCATTCAAAAAAAATTTACAATTGAAAGCATAAATTTGTAGACATAATTATAGCTCTTTAACTGATTTTAGACACGTGTCGGAGCTCCGTTTTCCTATACGCGGATACCCACCTGAAAAAAAAAAAAAAAAAAAAAAAAAAAAAAATCCGTGTAAGCATGACAAAAAAATATCCGTATACGTTTTCTTTTCTTCAACAAATCGAAAACTGATTATCTATAGAAATTGTATGAAATTTTTAAAGTACTGTATTAAAATTTTTATTTACTATTATTAATATATGTATATATATATATATATACACATATAAGAAATACAACATAACCTTGCTTTTACGTTTTGAGAATTTAAATTATTTCTTAATTTACATTTTTTTTTTTTTTTAAAGATATCTTTATTTTCAATGAATTTTAATCCTCGCTTTTATGTTAATGAAATTTTGAATTTTCTTCCATTTACATTTGCATATGCAGAAAATATACAGGGAATACTTGTTGTAATTTAATTAAAAAAAAGTAATGTAAAATAAACACATAAAGGAAACAAATCCCATCAAGGCAGATTATATTCTTTATCGCCTTCTCTAGAACAAATAAATAATGCGCCAAGCAAAACTGTCACCGGAGGAAGCTAAGTTGCTGATTATGGGAATTTAAAGTGATCAATGACCCTTAAATAGCAGATGTTTAACTGTGAATCACATACATGCGACACAAATTATTATAGTAAAGTTAAACATCCACATTGGAAAAAAGCAATAAAGAATAATACATCATTTTTTCCCCAGACTATAAGTATTAAACAATAAATTACGAACATTTAAATTGAAGTGCATTTTTTACTTTCTTCTATATTCAATAAAAAAATTGGATTCATAAAAATTTTCGACTTCGAGTTTTCGACGGATTTACACGTTTTGAGAGGTCTAGAACACGATTTTATCATTTATAGAAAATGTCTGTCTGCCTGTGTGTGTGTGAAAAAAATTTTGTGGCGACTGTATCTCCGGAACTACTGTTCAGAATTATATATGAATTTATATATATGTAGAGGCACTTTGACCTAAATTAGTGCCCATCAATTTTTGTCAACCGATCAACAGGTGGCGCTGCTATCAGCAATTTTCGAGCTTTAGGAGGAGGCTATATCTCAGGTTCTATTGAGTATAATCAAACAAAGCTTGAAATGTGAAAAGGCTATTACGAGACATTATGATGATCCAATTTGAATTCTTATCGGGTTATAAAAACGTACTTTTTAAGATGCCATTTATAGGCAATAAAAATGCATACTTTGGATATTTAGTGTTAGTTGTCTCTTAAGATGCAAATCGTTTGCATTCATCCTGCTAGATAATAATAATAAAATAAATAAATAAATAAATAAATTATTTGCACTTAGTAAAATATAGGAAAGTATAAAAGAAAGTCTTGTGGTGGCCACAACATACTAGTTTACTCTTGAAGTTAACAATTTACATAAATCGTTAAAAACTATCATTGATCTATTTTTCAGATTTTTTAATTTTTAAACTAAACAATTAGTGATTACATTTCAAATTATTTTTTAAATAATTTACCAACTGTATGACAGTGAAAATTTACCTTATTTTATAATTTAAAAAAGTTTTGTATGATTTTTAGATGAATAAGTAATTTTTATGTAATTTTTGGGTTTCGGGTCGGGTTCGGGTCTAAAGACAGCAGGTTTGGGTCGGGTGCGGGTCGTAAAAGTTTCTCTACTGTGGGTTCGGGTTGATATAAAATTCATCTGTCGGGTTCGGGTCGGGTGTGCAGGACTCTAGGTTAGACCTTAAAATTTCATAGCAATGAGTGAAAAGACAAAGTATAAACAGAAAGCAACCTGATAGCTACGAAGAAACCGAAGCTAATTACAAAATGCTTATTCTACGCTTACGTCATCAATAATCGATTGTAAAATCATTCGATTATTAAAATCATTCGAAAGCAAATCACTCGATTATCAAAATCATTCGATTATTCCCATCTCTACCGCCTACATTCAGTGATGCCAGATGGTCGAAAATTATTTCCCCAAACAGGTCTTCAAATTTTCCCAAATCAGGGTGTTTTTTTTTTTTTTTTTCGAAAAAATCCCCAGCTTGATTTCTACTAAAGAGGAAAAATAAAATAAAAATTTCTTCAAAAAAAAAAAAAAAAAAATCAAGCAGATTTTTCTATGATTTAAGCTCAGATTGTTTCCCAAATGAAGGCAATTTTTGAAAAAAATTCCCAAATAACAATAAAGCTATTGAAAGTCTCTAGTCGTAGGGATAAATCATTATGTTGCCAACATGACAGAAAGTTGAAGAACTCCCCAAAATAGTCCTCACAAACATTTGGTCCCCAAAATTGTCCCCAGAAGCCTCGAAAATCCCCAATCTGGCATCACTGCCTACACTGTAAAAAAAAAAAAAAAAAAAAAAAAAAAAAAAAAAAAAAAACAGTATTTTACAACAAAAGGTGCTGGCACCGCGGCTGCCAACACAGTTGCTGTAAAATTTACAAGCTGCTGCTTTTACGGTGCTGTAAAATTTACTGCACTTTGCTGTGAATTTTTCAAGATGTTGTTTTTAGTAGTGCTGTAAAATTAACTGCACTTTGCTGTGAATTTCACAAGATGCTGTTTTAAAAAGAGTTGTAAAATTAACTACACTTTGTTGTAAATTTTACAACACTTTTTAAAACAGCATCTTGTAAAATTCACAGCAAAATGCAGTTAATTTTACAGCACTACTAAAAACAGCATCTTGTAAATTTCACAGCAAAGTGCAGTAAATTTTACAGCACCATAAAAAACAGCAGTTTGTAAATTTTACAGCAACTGTGCTGGCAGCCGCGGTGCCAGCACCTTTTGTTGTAAAATACTGAAATTTTTTTTTACAGTGAAGGATATGTATATTTTTTTTCTAAGGGGATTTAATAGTAAAACGATAAGATTTTATTGATAAAAAATTGAACAGCGTTACTCGTCTTCTTCAGTCACATGATAAATTGTTGTGATACGATTAGTTGAAACATATCATGTGAGGAAATCTGATTGATAGGATTCGTTAATAAAAAAAATTTATTGCTACTTACAATTTGCTATTTTAGATCTAGACTTGCAATACTTTTTAACTAATACTTTTACTTCTTCATTCCTAAAAATGGATTTTTTCCCCTTTAAAGTTGGATGTTTTCTCCATATCTTAAAATTAACTGTTAATTTTTATAGGAGCAGTATTATAGTACTTTAAATAACTTGATGATGCAAATTTAGAAACATATGAAAATAATAAATTAATATTTTTCAACCAATGCTCCACTTGGTCCCATAACTATAATTTTGCTAGGTAGCTCATAAAAAATAAGATTCTTTTAATTATGAATAAGATTGAACTTAGCCACACTTATTAATTTTCCTATGCGTTCATAGTTATGTGATACAGTTTTACAAACATAAAAATTAGCGTTTAAGAATCAGAATTTTCACATTCAACAAAAGTTAATATTTTAACTATATTAAGGAAAATAATTACATTTTAAAGAAGAAAAATTTTTTCCACTACAATTTCAACAAAATAATTTTCTTTTAAATTATTGTTTAACACGTTCACGCCGGCGTGATCCACCGGTGGGTCACAGCTGCAGTCGGTAGCAAAGGTATCCAAGCACTAGCAATAAGAATATATGTTTTATAATTAAGAATTTTATTAATTAAGAATCTTATTTTTAAGAATATATGTTTTATATAAAAAAGCATTTTTTAATATATATATATATATTTTTTAGCGATATAAGAACTTTAGTTTATAAAAGTGTTTTTTAAAATAATCTTTTTATTTATTCAAAAATATGTTTAGTAAATATATTTCACTAACCAGTTCTTGCTGTAAAAAATTTATTTTCTAAAAACATTCTGTTGTATTTTTTTCATATACATATAAAAAATTTTATTTTTAAAAGTCATTCATAAAACATTTTTTTTAATTTTAAGTTTAATATAAAATATTTACCTTAAACGTATTTTTAAATTGATAACAATAGTCTTAAATAACTTCCAAGTGAAAAATTATTAAATAGAGATCATTATTGATAAAGGGACTTGATTGTTTTTCACGATAAAATGTATTTTCCAGTATTTTCCAAGTATATTGCCAATGCTTATCCCGTTCTTGGGAAAAATCCCTTACAGACATGAATTGATGAATTATGTAAGGTACAATGGAAAACACCTCTAACTGATAAAATGTATATGTTAAGATAATTAATGTATAGATAATTAATATGTAGATTAAATTATGATATTTAACATGTAGATTTATATGTTAAGGTAATTAGTAAGCATATAAAAACCTTTCTCGAATATTTCATAGTTGATTATCGATTGTCAATTGGGAAAAACGTACAATTTTTATTTTCAATGTATTAAAAAATTACTACCGCGCCTGAGTTTTTGATAAAATACACTGCGCAATACGAGTAAACGACTATTACTTAACATTTAGCTAAACCATATTTTAAAAACCTACTTTAGTAAAATTGATTGATGAAACAACTTGATAGACTAATACAGTGAATAACTAAAATGATTCTAGAAGTTATCCTAAAATAAACATCCACTTAGTTTAAGTTTAAAATACTTCTTATTATATATAGGGTACACTGAATGATTTGTACCTATTAAGCGACTTTGAATGTTGTTTCAATAATATTTAAAACCATGTATTTCCAGGCTGAAACAATTTTGATCGTACCATAAAGAAATATTTTAAAGAATATATGCAAGGACTTTAAAAATTATCATAACCATTAAACAACAAATAGGTAGGGAAAAAAAAACTTTTTTTTTTTTTTCCCCTCAAACAATTAAGTTAGATTTTTACTTTCTTCTATATGTAATATAGAGAAAGTATTGGATTCGCGAAAATTTTCAACCTCCGTTTTTTGACGGATCTACACGTTTTGGGATGTCCTGAACACGAATTGATAGTTTTTAAAAAATGTGTGTATGTCTGTGGTTTCTTGTTTTCACCGTATCTCACGAACCAATGAATGAAATTCAACCAAACTTGGTATATAGTTGGAACCTGGCGGGGCATTGTGCTGATTAGATTTGGGGATCAATCGCCCAGCAGGTGGCGCTGTGATCGCATTTTATGTAAACTTTTAACATGGCAGTATAGGACAAAATTTCGTATTTTTCCCCGTATCTCACGAACCAATGAATGAAATTCAACCAAACTTGGTATATAGTTGGAACCTGACGGGGAATGGTGCTGATTAGATTTGGGGATTAACCACCCAGCAGGTGGCTCTGTGATAGCAAAATTTCGCATTTTTCACCGTATCTCACGAACCAATGAATGAAATTGAACCAAACTTGGTATATAGTTGGACCCTGGCGGGGCATTGTGCTGATTAGGTTTGGGGATCAATCGCCCAGCAGGTGGCACTGTAATCGCATTTTATGTAAACTTTTAACATGGCAGTATAGGACAAAATTTCGTATAAATGTGCATAAGAGTTATTTTAAACTTGTGATTGATAATAGTAGTATTTAACTAGGAAAAAAATTTTGTGCATGGGGGAGCATCGCTTCCCCCCCTGGGGGGGGAAGTACCCCCCGGGGGAGTAAATTTTCACAATGGGTATCTTTCGAAAGATCTCGTTGACAATAGTAGTTAGTAGTTAACAGGAAAAAACTTTTGTGCATGTGGGGGCATCGGTTCCCCCCCCGGGGTGCAAAGTTTCAAGATGGGTGTCTTAAGAAAAGTCTCATCAATAGCTTTAAAATGAATGGTCGAACCATAAATCTGTGATAATTTAAAACAAAGTTACCGATTTTTTTTTACTTTTAACGAAAAAAAACTTGGATTTTTTTTTTTTTTTTTTTTTAATGAAATTTAACCAAACTTGGTATTTAATTGGTCCATGACATAAACTGGTGCTGATTACATTCGGGGATCAATCGCTCAACAGGTGGCGCTGTGATCTCATGTTTTCTAAATTTTTAACATGGCAGTATAGGACAAAATTTCGTATAAATATATATAATGAGAGTTATTTTTAACTTGTGATTGTACAATTAATATGAGTTATTGATAATAGTAGTAGTTAACTAGGAAAACATTTCTGTGCATGTGGGGGCATCGCTTCCCCCCCCTGGGGTGGAAGTACCCCCCCCCCCGGGGGGGGGGGTAAATTTTGAAGGTGGGTATCTTTCGAAAGATCTCGTCAATACCTTTAAAATGAATGGTTGAACTATAAATCTGTGATAATTTAAAAAAAGTTATCGATTTTTTTTTACTTTTAACAAAAAAAAAAAAAAAAAAAAAGCCTTACAAGGAAACATTCAAAAGGTGTCATCTTCAAAAAGTATTGAAAAAAATATATGTGATTCTACTCTTCATAAAACACCAGAAAACGAAAAAATTATCGGCTGAAATTAATTACAGCGGCCACAAAAAATTATCAAAATTAAGCATGTTTGGCGATTTCACACTGCTAGGCGACTGATTTTGAGTACTTGGCGAAAAAGCAAAACACAGTTCTGTTCGTACACGGCAATCTCGGTGCTAGCAAACGTATCGCCTAACAGCGCTAAATCGCCAAATATGCTTAATTTTGATAATTTTTTCTGGTCGCTATAATTAATTTCAGCCTATATTTTTTTCATTTACTGGTGTTTTATGAAGAGTAGAATCACATATATTTTTTTTAATACTTTTTGAAGATGACACCTTTTGAATGTTTCCTTGTTAGAAAAAAAATCGTATTTTTTTTTTTTTTTTTTTTTAATATTGTTACTGATTGAATATGTATTACTTTTAACAACAAAAAAATAACTTACAAAGAAAATCGTAATTTTTTTAAAATATTGTTACTGATTGAATATGTATAGGAAAATATAGAAGAAAGTCTTGTGGTGGCCACAACATAGTTTTTTTTTTTTTTTTTTTTTTTTAAATCACAAAAAACTTTTTAATGATTATTAAAATTAAGTTTAATATATAACTAATGTATAGCTTACTTAAATGATTTTGTTATATATAGAGAAAAACGTTCTTATAAATATTATATAATGAAAAAAATTAAAAAATAAATCGAATTTTGAATTAATAAATATCTATTATGTTATAAATTAAGTTTGATTTATTATTATTATTGTTGAAAAATAAGTTTAATATATGAACAATATATTTCCAGCATGAATTATTATTTTCCTATAAAGTGAAATAATTTTATGTAGAATAAAAATTAAGTTTTAATTAATAAATTTAAATTTAATTTCATACTAATTTTCTCTTTTTTTATTTCAGTTTATTTAAAAATTATTTTATTATTATTATTATTATAAAATCTATTCCTTTTTCTAATTTTTTAAACTATTTTTTTAATAAAACATATGTGATAATTTTTTTTCTGTAAAACTAAAAAGTTTTACTCTAAACTTATTTATTTTATATATATGTGTATATATATATATATACACACACATATGAAACATAGCAACCTAATAAAATTTTATCACTAAGTTCATAAAAAAAAAATAATAATAAAAATAAAAATAAAGTAAAAATAAAAATACATAATAATAAATATATATATATATATATATATTACGTACGATACTTATAAACTAAAATTTAAGAAATCGAGCATTATTTTGCACAGAATTCACGCTGATGTCTCATAAAACAATATATGAACAATAAATAAATACAAATGTTTAGCTCTTTTATTAATGAATTTAATTCTGATACGGTAAATTAAAAAAAAAAAAAAAAAAAAAAACGTAAAATCACGGGATTTGACTCTATAATTTTACGGGAAATGGTTATTCTTCTAGCTAAATGGTCAACGCCAGTAAATTAATGTCATACAAGTAACATTTTTTAATACTGACACTTTTTACGGGTAAAAGCCATTAATCTACGTAATCTGATGAAATTTGTTATAAAACTTTATTTTTACAGTCAAATCTCCTCAAATGTAAATTGTTAGCTTTTCATTAACGTCATATAAGAATAAGTTTTTATTTGAAACTGAAAATATAATTGTAGTTTTATTAGTTGACAGAGTTTATTCATACATTTATAGGAATAGAGATTGATAGATGCGAGTTATTGTGTTCCTAATTTATGTTAAAGAATTTAATTCAATGTTGTACGTTTGTCGCAACGTAAAATTACGGGGAATACCTCATTTATGGTCCAAATGTTTTGTTATGGGCTTTACCTGGAATCTCTGCTGCCAGGCGTTGCTCGGAATCTGGCTTGAATTTTTCTGACTCTGTATGTGCCGCTATCTCCTCACGAACCGCTGAACGCAAAAAGCGCGGTAACTACCAAAAAGGGTGAAATAAACGAAAGATTCCGAGTTTAAATTACATTTTTTCAAATAGTTTAAAAGATATTAATTTTAAACTCAAAGCAAGTATAAGATACCCGGCACAGCATGCTGTTAAAAAAATGTCCGCCTACTGTAGAGCCAACTGCCTGGAGCAGTTAGGAGTCAAAATACAACTAACGACAGTAGAGTAAATTAGAGAAACCTTAAAGTCCAAAATTATATGTAATTTGAGTGATTTAAATATATTTTTTATTTAAAAAGTAATATAAAAATGGTATTTAAATGTTTTTGAAAGCTCATTTAAATATAGTGATCAGCCTATTAGTATTATAAGAAATATTGTTGTGTCTTGATATATAGTAGAGAATTTATTGTATTTATATATTATTAACATATCAATGATAAGAAAATATCTTCGTGTTTGATTTTGTATAGTTACAATTAAAAATATGATTCTATCAAAGTAATACCTATTAATATGTTCATGAAGTATATTACAGTTAATTTTTTCAGAAGATTTAGAATTATTTACATTGGCTGTACAAAGTAGTTATAACTAAATTTTCCGCAAAAAAGAAGCATTATATAGCTAATATAGGCGCATGGATTGCGAAAAAATTTGGTATGTAGGCGATTAAATAGGTGTGCTGAAGACATTTCGGAAAAATAATCATAATTCAAAAATTTCCACTTTACAGTCTTTGCAGAAAAAATGAAAATAAGAAAAAGGAAATGATTGATTTGCAACTAAAATAAAATAAAATAAAAAACAATATTAATAATAATAAAAATAAATAAAATAAATAAATAAACATCTAATGATTTCTTTTTGCGGTCATTTATTTTATCAATTTTGGTATATTATCGAAAAGCGTTACGTGGTTGGCAATTTTTTCACTTTTCGGGCACATATCATCATTCATCTAAATATAATATTTGCTAACAATCCTCTCGTTTGATTTAATCTTAGGGTGATTTATACAGCGGAGGTTTAAGTATATCCACCCTGTATTTGTTGATTCATTCATTACATTTTATATGCGTAATTATATTGATAGTTTTCCTAACATATTGGATTTGGCTTAAATTACGATTAAATTATACATTGCAGCTTACGTTTTGAAAACGATCGGAGGATCGCATTTTGCAAAGATTGTTCCAGAAAAATTCAGGAGAAAATATGGCGGCATTTATCACAGCATTTAAAAAATTAAAATTAAATGAAATAAACAACAATAGTAACAATAATAATAATAATAATTCAACATTATAATGTTCAAAAACCAAGAAACAAAACCTTCATTCAACACTAGGGAAAAAGAAAGCATAAAAATAATTAATAGTATAATAACGTAAAATTGCAGAATGTAACAAACATAATTAAAATAACAAATGAAAAAGCTTTGAAACTTCCAAAACTTTGTCATGGACAATTTATAGATCTAAGGGGAAAATACAATGTAACCGATTTCGTATAGCGATAAATATATAAATTCTTCAGCTTTTGAGATTTTTCAACATTTTAATAAGTTTTTCATTCTTCCTTTTCAGTTAATGATTTAAATATGGATAGAAAATCTTATTTGGTGTCAGTTTATAATTTATAACTCTTATTTTTTGTCAGTTTTGTTTTTTCTGTGAATACAGGTTTTTATGGATAAATGTGGATTATTCTGTTTTTGATTTTTGGGACAAATTCTGACGTATGATCATCTGTTTTTCTTGCATTCTACACTCAATGTAACAATATATTTATACACTGTAAAAAATCTGTAATTTTTGAAAAAAAAAAAAAAACTTTTTTTTTTTTTTTTTTTTTTTTTTCAAGAAAAAACAATTTTTCTGTATTTCCCCTACTTTCTTCATCTTAAATATCCAACAGTACCAGAATTTCAATTTAGGGATTTATGGCAAGATTCGCATTTTAAAATCTTGAAATATCACCCAACTCTAAAACATATTTTTGCTTAAAAAATTTATAAATCAAAATAAAATAATAAATTAAAATTGCAAACGAACAAAAATACCTTATCACTGAAAATTAAAATTCTGTCAATTAAAAAAAAAAAAAAAAAAAAAAAAAATGTCAGCTAAAAAACCAGTAAAAAACAGTTTTTAAGCGTAAAAAAAAATTAACAGAAAAGACTTGTAATTATATCGTAACAAAACTTTCTATAACAGTATTTAAACACTAGTTTAGTTCGAACTCCAGTTAAAAATTTTTAAAGATCGCTAAAAGACAGTTTAGAAACACAATATTTCACTGTTAAAATTTCTATATATATATATATATATATATTAATAATTTTTTAAAACGTAATAAACGCCGATATATACATGTATATAGATAGTAAATTAATTTTTTAAATGCAGCAATAACCAGAGAAGGTTTAATCCCACTGAATACCAAATACACAATTAAGAATTAATTATTACCAAAATAAATTATTTTGTAATGAATTTAGTTCAAAAATTAAAAAAATTAATACTATTAGCTCTGATAAATTTAATTTTTAAAATTCTTTAAAATCACAACAAACTTGCCGTAACATTATTCCTCGATAATTATCTTTAATACAATAGATGATATATTATATTAAATGGTTGAAGAGTTCTTAACTTTATATTAAATATTCTTAACGTTGTGCGGGAGCATAAAATTGAAAACAGGTTTCTGATCCAAAGTGAACGCTATTTTCATGAAATTTGTCATTCATCCATACATAAGCAGAGATATTCATACATATATATTAAGTTTCGTATATAAGAGTGATCGATATATTTCAATATCTCAATATTTATTCTGAATAATATAAAGAGAAAAATTACACTATATGTAGAACGAAATAAGTATTTTTCATATTTTTTGCAATATGCTTAGATATTTGTTATTTAGTCTGACATCAAACATAAAATATATGTATTCTTGCACCATGCCAAACTGTTATTTAATATAAACAATATATTCAATATACAGAAATTTATCAGAAAACAAAAATTACATTTTGAATTCGTTTCGAATGTATTAAACCTTTTCCACGACAAGGTAAAAAATTATTGATAGATATAAGTCATATAATTAAAAATTTAAAAATAAAAACACTTTTAAAATTTAAGCTATAGAAAAATTTTATTATTTTCCTCCCTTTGACGCATGGAGACGTTAAAAAGTTGAAATTTTAAGCCTCAACATTTTAACAGACTTTCGTATTTTGAAAAATTTTATACTAATTAGTAAGTCCTCTGTATTTTTGCGAGGGAAAAATAATTTAGCCTTTTAACGCTTATTGATTTCACACTGAAACCAAATATTTAATATATTTATGCAACAATTTTACAATATTTTTTTTTCTTGTTTTAATTCATTTTTAAACTTCTTGTTATTTTCTGTTCGGTAGAAAGCAGCACTACTCCGAAATTTAACAAACGTTGTAACAGAGGAAGGCAGCCGTAGAAGTCACTTTAAATTTCTTAGTAGGTGCGAATGAGCAATTATTAGAATAAGGATGCACTTGTGTCCAGTTCTTTCACTTGATGAATGACCGTGCTATTTATTATGTTGACCTGAAACAGCTATTGTGAATTTTTCTTCCAATTTATAGCATTTAACCACAAAGTTATTTATTTATTAAAGTAATTTTTACTTGAATTTGATCAAGTCAAGAAATAGAAGTTTTAAAACAAAAATTTCTCGAAAATTAAAAACGATATTTTTTTTTCGTTTTAAATATTTATGGACAGCTACGTATCTTATAGTCGTTTTTAGAATTAGTTTAGAAATTTTTAAGTAAAATAATGAGTGAATTTTAAAGGATTAACAAAAATCGATGATAAGATCAAACTTTCTCATATAATTTTACTACCGCTGTCACATTTAGCGAAAATATCTATTGGTCTAAAAGTGATAGTGTTGATAAATTTTAAAAGATAATAAAATAAAGGAATAAATAAAAATGATAAATTGATTCTAAAATATTGTTGAAATACTTAACAACATTGCATTTAAAAAATTAACGCTTATAAGTTTAAGGGCAGCTACTTGAAAAAATATTTTCAACTGCAGTTAGAAAGCCCTCTCCCTCGATAAATGCTACAATTTATGATCACCTCCCTATACACAGATAGATTAATTAAAAAAAGATTAAAAAAAAAAAAAAAAAAGAAAAGAAAGAAAGAAAGAAAGAAAGAAAGAAAAAAAAAACAAAAGATTAATAAATAATTGGTTTAAATGCAACAAAAATTTTAAACATTTGCCAACGTTTTAAATTGAACGCATGTCTATTCATTGACGGATGTATTCTATTCTACGGAATATTTCATTCCGGCAGTTCTGTGACGTTTGAATGTAGAGGAATTCGTGACGGCATTTTTTTATTAATAACCCTACGAATGTTATTTTTTTTTTTTCTGCAGAAAAGAATACTCTTCATTCAAACAAGAGAGGCGACTCTACAATCAGCTTCAAACGGGACGCACTGTCAATCTAAAACATCAGAATCATCCTGGGACTGTTGTCTTAGCGCCATCAAATGAGGTACCACCCGAGGGGCGTAAATACAGCTTCAACAGCCAGAAGGTTATTATTATTTCCGTTTCTTCAGTATTTTACGGATTGCGTAGCAAATTGCTATATAGGTTGCAATTTTCACAGCAGTTTATCTAATATATGTTACGTTTAAGTAGGTTTTAACGATTCTATAAATTAACATAGACAGTTTTATGAAAAAATCATACGTTCCATTACGAATAATTGTATCGCAAATGAATTGAATAATCTGTGTTATTTCTTTGAGGTGAATGTATATTTAATAACATAATATTAATATATATATATATATATATATATATACATATATATCAGTTTAAATAATTTTTATGTGCATTGGCACTTCCATTTTCATATTTTCAAGCTATGTTTTAATATGCGGAACATTAGGTGAAACGATTCCGCATTATTTTGAGATAAATTAGATGGATAAAAATTTATAGAATGCTGATAAAGAAGCTGTGCTTATAAAGAAGCTTTACGTTTTACATAACTGTAAATCATCTTAAACAGTTAAAAACCTGTCAGGGACTTAAAAATACAGTATATATTGTGTTTAAAATTAATTGACCAGACGACTATTGTTTGAACTATTGACATAATATTTCGAATTAGAAAGTATTTTCTAAAGACATGTAATTACTATTTATGTTGTATATTTTATGAGGTATTCTATATTTGGAAAAAGAAAAAAAAAAATAGAGAAAATAATGTGACTGTGTCTACAAAACATTAAAAAAATGTAGTCCTAGCTGGAAATGTCAATTATATTAAAAAAAAAAAAAAAAATGTAATTTTCATTGAGTTATTAAATTTAAAAATTTTGCCTATTGATCATCAACAAACAAATGAAGTTCTTATATTGAAAAAAATATAAATAAAAAAGAGAAGTGTAAATTTGTAAAATCCCCATTCACACAAAGTTAAGCTTAAATTAATGAGTATGATCAAAAACAAAGAATAGGAGGGGGAGGGGATACACATTTTGCGCAACTGTACCTCCTGGATCAAGCTATGGCTCGAAATGTTTTACCTTTTTTTTTCTTTTTATCATAGACCAAGGTTGGGCAAAAAGGCTACAAGGTTGCGTGAAGTTGACCCAAACTTTTTCGTTTCTAGCTGATAAATCTTGCGCTCAAACCACAGTAATGATTTTTCTTGGAGAGATTTTTATGCTTCAATGTTAATTTCTTTTAAAATAAGGAAAAAAATTGGTATTTTGAATGAATAAATAATTTAAGAGAAAATAATTATTAAGTGTAATTAAGAAGATATTTGAAATATTTTCAAAAATGCACATAGGTATCATGTTATGACTTCCTTATTATACAAACATAAGAGTTTTATTTGTTTCAGTCATTAGTTTTTAAGTTATTACAAACACAAAAGGTATAAGTCAATTTTTCTGCAGTGCGGCTTTCTTTTTGTCTTTTAGTGTATTTTGTGAAGTCAAAGGCATATGACTTATACTCTTCTACAGGAAAATTGGCGTTCACTTTTAACTCTTTTCCGTCATTGCAAAATATGGCAGAAACTTGGTGTTCTCGGAAATAGATCGAATGATTTTAACACACACACATACATATATATATATATATATATATTAATAAGAAACCTGTCTGACCTATCCTTATCTGAAGGAATGTTTGCGTTCACTGTTACGTTAACCCTCACTCCACCGTGAGAAAATATGGCTCAAATTTTATTTACTTGTACACTGCTCAAACTATTTCGATCAATATGCAAGGTTTTTTTTTTTTTTTTTTTTTTTTTTTTTTTTTTTTTCCTTCAAGGAAGTTAACGTTCATAGTTAACCCCCACTCCGCCCGTTTCAAAACTGCGGAAGAAAATTTGCTTTCTAGAAAATGTCTCTAACGATTTTAATAAAAACTTGCCATTAAGGGTTTTTGAGATGTGAAAACAATTTGATTTATCCCCATCTTCACGAAAATTAGCGTTCACTGTTCACCCTCATTTCGTACGTGGCAAAATATGGCAGAGTCATGATTTTCTTAGAAACTGCTTGAATGATTTTGATAAAAAATTTGATTTAAGGAAATTTTGTGTTTACGATTGAATTGTAAACACAAAAATGTGATATAGTCTTAAAAACATTTAGCATTTACCGGCAACCTACGTTTTCCCCAGGAAAAAATGACAGAAACTTCCCTTTTTTTTTAAGTACTTGGATGATTTTGATAAATATTAGTTAGCGTGTTTTTGAGATGACATTTCGATCCAAAATATCCTCATCTTCAGAATAATTATCATTCAGTGGTAACTCGCACAGCACATGGGAGAAATACAGAATAAACTTTTTTCGTGGAAATCGCTGGAATAATTTTGAAAAAAAAAAAAAAAAAATTCAGAGCTTCTTTTTCTTTCTTTCATTTCTTTTCTTTTCTTTTCTTTTTTCTTTTTTTTTCTTTTTTTTTTTTTTTTCTTAATGAAAAACCGCTCTTCCCTACCTTCTTCTTCAGAAAAATTAGCCTTAGCTGCTCTTTGCCTGGAATAATATGTAGCAGAAATCGAGTCTTCTAAAGATTACTTGAACCATTTTGATAAGCAATTATAGTCAGATATTTAATATGATAATTCGATTTGAATTTTCCCTACACTGAGAAAAAAAATATGTATACACCGCCTTCATATAGAACGGATAAGTGGTCATTTTCTAAATCCTTTAACTAGAAATATAGATTTCTGAGCTATGCACATAAGGCACGGTAATAAACTGAATAGACGAAATGATCGAGACTGTCTAGTCTACACATTTCAAGATGGAGGAACAATATTCGAACTATTCTGAATCTTTTGTACTGCGAAAAATTCTCGTTTGATTTTCTAGAATTGGGTAATAAACCAAGATTATAGCTGCCTCTTGTATTCACATTTATTTCGAGATATTTTCAAATAACTTTGCCCTCGAGAATATAGGCAAACGCTCTAGAATTCTAATAGGACTTTCTAGAACTCGCTTTCAAAGGGGACTAGAATTTATAAGGATGACATGGAACTATTTTTTCTAGACCCACAATTTAGATTCTAGATGTCAGTTACAGAATTATTTCTCAGTGTATCTCCAGGTAAATTAGCTTTCAGTGGTAACTCGCGCTCCTCTCAGGGCACACAATAAGAAATATAATTATCTAAAATTAAATCACTGTATTTTATACTACGAATACTTTTTACATTGAAACCAAGTGAAATTGATCATCCAGGTATACAAATTACACTGCTCGGCATGAAAATTGCCTCTCACACCATTTCAGCATATTCTTATGTAAAATGATCTCCTGAATCCGAATATGACGCCCGTTTTGCTCTATCACTCACCGTTTTTTAGAAATGGCTCCCTATTTTTATCATTTTTCGGTGAATTTATGGCTATAAATTTGATTTTTAGGAGGGGGAGAATTATTTTAACCTTTAAATATCTTCTGAGGAGCTACATAGTTGGAAAATTCTGAAAAATGAACATTTGCAACAAGGGAAAATTTTTGGAGGGGATTTGCCACAGAAATCATGCATTACATATCTTATATATTTTTTAACCCATTATTAATGTTATTCTTTATACTTTATATTTTTTCATTCTTCAAATCAAATTCATGGTCATAAAATTATCGAAGAGTAAAAAGTAAAAAAAAAAAAAAAAAAAAAAAGGTAAACTATAGATAATTGCGTGTTTTATTTTATCTTCTCTCTCTCTTTTTTTTTTTTTTTTTTTTTTTTTATGTAATCAATTAAATTTGATTATTTTAACTTGTTGCGAATAGAAATGAAAAAAGAAGAAGAAAAAAAAAATCCATGTATTTTATTTTCTCATCATGTTCCAATTGCAATAATTTTCGCTTACTTATTCATTCATACAGTTATTTATTTAGCATTTCTATATAATACTCTTAAAAAAAAGAAAACAAAACAAAAAAGAGAAAAAAATCAAAATTAAATTAAATTGAAATTAGAGTACTGATAATTTAAGATTATTTTCTGTTCTAATTTTCTAATACCATCGTGTGTGTCACCATAATTGTGGCTGGTGCATGTAAAATCCGCCGTAGCTGCAATGTCCGTATTTAATATATATATATATATAAAGCCTATACTTTCATTTGCCTTTAATTGTCATTCTCTTATTCTCTTATTTTTTTTATTTCTTTTGTATAAATAACCATAAAATGTAAATAAACGTACAATGTGTAGTTTGGTATTTAAAAATTATATATTTAGATTTTTATTACTTTGCCGATATTCATAGATTATAAATTAATATATAAATGTAATTTTAAGTGTAATATTAAAGTGTAATTTTATACAGTTTTTAATAGTATAATGCTTCAAAATACTTTAGTGTAACATTAGTACAACGCAATCATTTGGGCAACATTGCACTAAAATGCGTGTAATATTTCACCACATTTCTGTAACGCTACAGTAAAAGTTCGAGGCAATTATGCAGCCTCAACATTTTGATGCAATATTACGGTTTTTTTTTAAATTATTATTATTATTATTATTAGTGAATAATACATTTTTAACACCATGTTGTGTTTAATATTCTTTCTAAAATTATGAAATATTTTAAATTCTTTTAAACACAGATTTTTAGTTAAATATAATAATAATAATAATAAAGATATAATACTAGTTATTAATACAAAAAAAAAAAAAATGCTAAATTACTAGAGGTTTTACTCACATTTTTATTTTTATTCAATCAATGAAAAATTGTAATACAGTGTTCGCTGATTTTAAATAAATATTGATAACCCCTCCTCCCCCCCCCCCCCCCCACACACACACTTATCTCTCCCTTTTCTTTCTTTCTTTTATTTTTTTTTTTTCTTTATTTATTTATTTATTTTTTTTTTTGAGAACTGAAATTCTGTTATTCTATCTTTCATAACTTTTTGAATTTACACGATATTTGTTTGGGGTTTTCATATAACTTTCTCAATACTTTTGGCTATTTAATTATGCAAATTATTTTTTTAAAAAACTAGCGCATACGTAGTTAAAAATTATTTAGTAAAAATGCTCATATTTCGCAAGATATTTAGAATTTTTGTATTCTGATTGCAGTATGCTAAATTTCCTAAAAATGCCTTTGCCCTGTGTCTAATACCCTGCGTGCTATAATAATAATAATAATAATAAAAGTTATATCTCCATACATATGTGTGGTAGCCTTCTAAAAATTTATACAGATAATGAGAAAAATCCTCAGAATCACATGCTTTAGCCAAAAAGCATTCAAAGCATTACTTTTTACAGGGTGATCCAGCACATTTTGATTTTTGTTTACTTTTTTACTGGCCTTCTTTTCTTTTTCAGAACACAACTTTTGCTGCAATATATGATGCATAATATGTTCTTTTCCTGCTGAATTTCCATGATGATTCCTGAAGAATTTTTCTAGATATTTGACAAAACGTGTAAATTGGAAAGTGTCCAAATACTTATTGATAGACTATGTATATTAGGTTTTTCGAATAAAATATATAATCAGGCAATAATTCTTATTGTTTTTTGGTATACCTTTTACAGATTTGAGATCTTTAAATTACTTTTTCTCAGTTTGTATATTTTCATGAATTCATGATCTTCAAAATGCTAAAACTTCTATAGGTATTTAATGAAAGACGATTTTTTATATGTTTAATTTAATCAACTTAAAAGAATTAGGGGGTGTCTTTTTCAATATCTTTAAAAGAAAAAAAGATAAGAATAAAAATGTAACAAAAATGAGGGTTTTTCTGCTAATTTTTACGTAGGCATGCAAAGAAATATTCAAATTTTTACATGGACTATCTGTAACAGACTTAGAGGCTCTGGGCTCACAACTTTTGTTAACAATTTCATTTCAAATTTAACTCACTTCATACCATCTGATTAAGCTCAAATTTTGCGTGCATGTATAACTCCGATGATAATACAGGCTCAAGTAGTAAAGGACTAAGGATCTAGGAACTTTGGACACCCAACTCCAGTTCAAAAATATTTTTTTGCATTTTAACCCGTTTCTTTCGACCGATTGGTTTTTAATTTTCCATATATGTATAATTTCTGCGAGAATACATCCTGAGAATACTCCTAACTTCAGTTCAAATTTCGTTTTTGAATCCACATCCTCTGAATCAAAGATTTTAGTATATTTTGAATTATTATTATTATTATTATTTTCAAATTTTCAAATTATGTATTATTTTTTCTTCCTAATTTGTAAAATATTTCCTTACTTTACCTAAATTACCAAACTTAATGTACAACAATTTAGTACTTAAGATAAAATAACTTTTTTTTTATTCATTTATTTTCTCTCTCTCTCTCTCTCTCTCATAAAATCTATTCTCGCATTGCATACAAACATGTTTCAAGCAGTTTTGGATGTTTAAAGGAATAAGTAGATACCACGATAATTAAAAAATAGAAAGTGTAAGTGAATTTTAGATGCAGTTAAAATTGTCATTAATCGAAAGTAGCTTATTAATCTGTGATTAGTATGGAAAATTTTAAATTGGCGTATGAGTCATTGGCTCTAAACTGCACAATTTCAACAATTTTCTTAATATTAATTGTTTTATTTTAAAAGGTGTTTCTATTTACTTATATAGTCTTTCGAAGGAATAAAATATAGTTAGGAAAAAGGTAAATTAATTTGCTATACATGAGACATGGAGATGAAGACAGCGGAATGACAAAAATGTTGGGTTAGTTTGTTTGTACTACCATAACCATATGCACCAAAATTATTTATTTTTACCCTGAAAAAAAAAATATGTGTAACATTACACCGAAAACTTTAGGCACCATAATTGCCTCAAACTTTTCTAGTAACGTAACAGAAATATGATACAACGTTACACAATTTTTAGTTTGATGTTACACAAGTTTTAGTTTAACATTATATAACGCAACATTTTTTGGGTAACATTGTACTAAAAGTTATGTAACATTATATAATATTTCTGTAATATTACAACAAAAGTTTGAGACAGTCATGCTGCAGCAGCAAATTGTTGGTGGGATTTTACGCACATTTTATCGTGTAAAGTCAGTTTGGAAAATTCAACTTAAAAAAGGTTTAATAGTTTGCGATTTTATTCAATATTAAGTCTAAAAAAATATTCAGGAGTATATATATCCAGTGAATAAAAAATAGTACAAAGATATAATAAGAATATTTACAGATCATGCTTGTTTCCGCAAACAAATTTATTCAAGATGGTTTCTCTGTTTACGCAACTGTCCACTAGGTAGTTATGTGGATTAATAGAAGTGTTACTAATAATTTTTCCTTTATAACAGGATTCTAACAACAAAACCAAAATACATTTTCTTTCTTTTCTTAGTGTGAAAAAATGAAATATAGCGTTTCCTAAACGTTATTTTCAGAGCTGCCAACCTAATCCGGCAAATTGTTAGTACCGCCTCTTTTTCAACACCACTTAATTTTTCGAGTATTTGTTTTCTTCATTCATCGTAAATATATTTGAAGAGAATTACTCTAAAAATTAAGTGGTGTAGGAAAAGGGGCGGTACTAACAATTTGCCGGATTTGGTTGGCAGCTCTGTATTTTTTAGAGTTTATATGATACATTTAATTATGTAAACCATATATCACAAGTATATTTTTATTAACTTAATTTTTAGATGCTATATTTGTGTTAAGGTAAAGGTAAGGATAAACAGAAAAATAAAATTTCTTAGAGGAAATAACAGTTCTAAGTACTTTATATTTATTTAAAAAAAATCTTTTAACGCATTATTTATTCAAAAGTGATTACAAATTTCTTGCGTATTATTTTATTTTTTATACAAATTTGTATGCGTTATTTATGAGAAGGATAAGAAAACCACCGTTTAGAAAAAATGAACTTAAATATGCAAAGTAGTTATTCTTTAAATATTGCTGCTAGTCTTAGAAAATTTATACATTTTCAAAGCTTCATTATTTGAAAAGACAAGATAGATATCATAAAAATAAGAATCACTGACGAAGGAAACTGGAAGAATGTTCACTAAAAATAGAATTTGAAATTAAATAAGCAAATACTTTATTTGAATCAATATCTTTGAAACTTGTACGCTGTGGCCATTACAAAATATTTTTCTATAGAGGTATATATAGCAGCACCATCTACCGGTTAATATACATAAAAACAAAATCATCACAACTTTTTAAAAGATTTTAACTATGCAATTTGGTGGCATTTTAACAAACAGATGCTGAAACAGCAATAATAAAAGTCGTAGAAAGCGAAAAATGATCATCATACTGCCTGCTAATATAGTTGATTGAAAATCCAATAAAACTGATGAACATTAAACTAGATATGTATAATACATTTTAAAGTTAGTACTTTATTAAAATTTATGATTTTGGTCAAAAGATTTGCCCTCAAACAACAATTTACAGTTATGATTTACATTTAATGAATAAAAATTAACTGATTAATAGTATTGTAAATAATTGGTCGGTAAATGATTTGAATTTTAAAACACACAATGCCCAATAAATCACAGTTCACATACACATATTTTCTCTCACATTAAAGATGCAATATGCTGCATCGTTGAGGTATTTTTGCTACGACCAGATGAGTTGCAACCGACACTAATGAAGCCACTTTTATCAAGTTTGTAGTTATCGTTATTTCTTTCCTTTCGCAGCTTTGTAAAACATAACGCAGGACCGAAACTATCTGAGCTTGAAGATAATAATTGGACATAATTTCATTTTTGTATTGTTAAATATATCATTCTACAATCACGCTATAAATAATGCCATTGCCAGGAAGTAAGCCACTTAAGTCACGATATTAACAGTAAACAAGTGTTATCTTATGGATCAACATGTTAAGTACAGTAATACGTAATCATCAAATTAATAGTTTTCTAGATATTTTGAGGCTGAACATGAAAAGTTAAAAACTACTCATACTTGATGTTAGTTACAGAAAAATATACAAAACTATATCATTACAGTAATATGTATTCATGCGTATGACATGAAGCAACTTTTAATATACTTATTATGCCTATAATTAAATGTTTATAATTGTTTGAAAAAAGAAAAAAAAATGATATCTGATATGGTTAAAATGCTAAAAAATAGCGAAAGTTTGAAGATAATTGTCTTTTTTTTACTTTTTAATACAAAAATACATAGTTTTACAAAATTTCAGCCAGAAGAATATTTAAAAAAGTTTATACTTTGTAAATTTTTGATTTAGAAAATAACTTTAATTACATTTTATTAATTTTAAGTAATAATAATAATGATAAAAAGGTTATTATTAACACTCAGTGCAGATTAACATTATATATATACATACATTTTTTTTTCGGTGTTCATTATCGTTTTTTAACAATAACAGCTATACTAATAATACGTTATCAAAATAGCATTCTAAGAAAACAGAACTTATAAAATTTAAAAATAATTAATAAAATGTATTTAATAAAACACGAAAATTTAAGTGTATTTTTAGCATTTGTAAATACATTTGGTTTGATGGGTTTTTTACGTTGCACTAGTGCTGCGCAATGGGCAACTGGCGACGGTCTGGACTCATCTCTAGAGGTGGTCCGGAGACATGCCATAACAATTTTGATTCTCTACGGAAGGGATGACTTTTCCCCTTCGGTGACCCCCCCCCCCCTCCAGAGGTATAATTTTTGATGGAAACATGGAGGACATTGCGGCCACGACAGATTTTACGTACACCAGCCACTATTAATGTACATTTATAACAACATTTGGAAGATATTTACTGTTATTACCGAACTTTTAGATAAATGTATTATTTTTAATATGTAATTAGAAATCTTTAAAGCTAACAGAGTAAATTGCAAAATCTCGTTACAATTGTTTTAGAAAGAAATAATTTTGCATGACCCTTAATCAGGCAAAAAACCATAGGCACGAGTGCAGGATGAAAACAGAAACACACTCGTGCTGCATTCGACCCAAAATAACATATGCGAGATTTTGAAATTCAAGGTTTTAACTTACAAATTATCTATTCAGCTTTATTGAACACTAAATTAAATCCCGAAAACAAGCAAATTCCCTTTTAATATCAAATATTAAAAACGAATTTAAAAGCATAAAAATATAATTTTAAATTAATATCCAATGATTGTAGCTTTATGAAATAGTAATCACCCAGAGAATGAATTTGAATGAAACTAGGAAATATATTTTGCTGAAGTAATTTTCTTGCTTCATAAATTTTGTTAGGAAGAAAAAATCCGTTTTGTTATAGCAATACAAAAACCTTTGTTAATTTTATAATTTTCAATAAAGTTTTAACAAAATTTATTTATGTTGACTTGATTTAACTACATTTTTTGATTAATTTTACCATATTTCTTCTATAATTATAATTAAAAGGTAATTTTTTGTAAAAAAAAACAAAATGTTTATTAGAATTGCAAAATGAGTCATTAAATTATGTTGTTAATCTAAAGAAAATTGTTATTGGAACACAATTAAACAGAAACTTTTGTCGAATCTGCAAAACTTTTCCTTGAGTGTTATCGTAAAATATAAAATCTAGTCATTTTCAGCTTACTTTGTAATTTACGGAAAAGGAACGCCTCTATAATTTATATTGTTCCAAATGTATTATATTTGTGTCAATGTGATTTGTAATGATGGAAAGGATGATGATGATGATAAATGTCTTTCAAATTTACTTTTTAAAAATAGTAGTAGTTAATCAGACTATATTTAAGATTCTTGGAAATATTTTTTACATTTAATATGAAACAATTTTCCCTAACTAAATTATTACATTAAAACGTCCTTTAGATTTATTGATTATTGTAAGATTGCTTTTATTAGATGAAATAGCAATTTCAGACATAAAATTTCATTTAACACGAGTAAATTTAAAATAATTTCCATAACTCAAAAACGAAAATCTACAAATAATAAATTAGTAAAACAGTTAATTTATTTCCTCTTCTTTCGTATAAAGAAACCCCCCTAAAAATCAAAGCCGAAATGATAATAAAGATGATCTCCTGTTATATGAAGCTTATTGACATTTATCTCGGCAGACACGAGACCACTGAGAGAGGGGATGGCTCCCCTTTACTATCGGTTGTGTTTTCTGAGTGCCAAGATTGATTGTGTGTAATAGATCCTTTTTGTGCGGGTAGAATCCCTGCCGGGACGAGAGGGTAAGGGGTCTGTAATTATTGTAGCCGGGCCCCAGGCGCCCTGTCAACAGCAAACAGGGCCAGAAGACCTATGGCGTCAAAAATACACGGTAGCAGCAGCGTAGAAGAACTACCCTCAGTCCTACTGCCGCCAAGATACTAAAACAGGGGATTCCGATATCCTACCTATTAGCTGACTATTAGACATATCAAGATTAATTGCGCTGTGAATGAAGTTTAAATATAGACTTACTCTGTGTTTAAACTTCAACGAAATTATAGATTTGTTGGTGGGAACTAAAATGTTTAAATGTTCCGAAACCATGTAGCTTTTCATTTCCTACAGAAGCAACGAATAATTAACCTCTTGGAAATAATGATACCAAAAGACCGGAAAACATAAAAGAAAACGTGTGAGAAAAAAACAGAAGAGGAAAGAATAAAGCAAACATATTGCTTTTTGGATGGAGTTGTCAGCAAATAGTAATATTTCTAGGATAAATATATACGCTATGTACATTAACGTGAGATTTATCAAATGAAAATGGAGCCAAAATTTTAAACTAAAAAATTTTAAAAATGATTTTTAACCCCCTCCCCCCTAATTAATTTTATTTTTGAATTTCATATTATTGGTTAATTTTTCAATCATCTTTGTATGAAAGTTTCTAAGATCATGTTATATATCAATGATAAGTAATATTTCAGTCAGAGCAACTTTATAGGTCTTTTGACAACTGGTTGATAAGGATAATTTTCTGAGCTTGTTGCCGTTGTCGTTCCTTAATCGAAGATAAAGTTTTACATTTTGTACATACTTTACCAATGTTAGATCTTCAAATTAATTTTTCTATTATTAAGATAAGATTTAATCTTTTATCCATCGATGTCAAAACATGCAACAGGCAATTCTTTGTTCTGCCGTACTTGTTCCAGTTACACGCAAAAGAAATGTAATCTGAAACTACTATTTATTCTTTATATATTAATATCTAGATTTTTACTTTAAATATTTATTTAGACTAGCTATGATTTTTTTTTTCATAATATATACATTTTGCTTTTCTTTTTTAATTACATACAATTCGTTATCATTTGTTTACTCATTTTTAGTTCTGTAGACACATATGCAAGAATTTTGTGTTGTTTTACTTTAGTAACGTTTAGAAACTCGGAAGATTTTAATCTGCAATGCTCAATTTCTCTTTTCTTTTGCCATTATTCTGGGCCATTTTTGCATATGCTAGCTTGTGTACTTAAAACAGAGCTTTTGCATAAATTATGTTAATTATGCTGTATTTGGAACAAAAAGCTTGAAATTTTTACGCGACTCTTGTGTAATACAATGGAATTCAATTAAAATAAATGTAACTTAAATGATTCAAGAACATTTCTGAAATATATTAATATGTCAAGAAACAGTACACTATTAAATTGACGATGCGGCTGGTGTGCTTAAGAAATTTCTGTGAAAAACATTTATTAATAAAAATATCAGTGCAATAATTATTGATTCTAGAAAATTTGTCAAAATCTAGATTCATATATAAAAATTAAAAACAAGAAAGAAAAATCATGCAGTACGCATTGATTAGTAACACTTTCCAACTGTACACAATTGTTGTACCGATTAACTATTACTGTTCTTTGCCTACGTTATCGCACAACAGACAGAAGGACTGAAAAACATACAGATAGACTAATTGATTTTAAAATTACTTTTAGGCATTTTGGAAAGTGTTAAAAAGGCTTAACGCAAAAGAAAATGCAGCCGTTAGATTATAATTACAGCTTTTAAAATCCCTGAATATTTTACTGTAGCCCTGTAAATCTGAAAGTTAATCATATCATATTCTACACAAAACAATATTTTAGAATATTAATAATACATGTCAATGTTTTTAAGATTTTTGTAGTAGAAAGTTTTTTAAATATAACTTTTAAAAAATTCTGTCCTAAAACGCAATACATTGGCTTTTTTTTTTATTATTATTGTTGTTGTTGTCCCTGTAAACAAACTAGTTGTACAGGACCTATTAATGACATTTTAAATAGGGAACATTCCATAGGGAACTTGAGTGTATCATTTTTAAAAAAGTCTCAAAATATTCACGGATGATAGGAGCCGGAGACAAACAGATCGAAAGGTAGATAATCGGAAAGACGGATGCACAAATTGAAATCATATTCCCACTAAAATTATAAGAAAGTGTTAAAATGCTCATGTAAACAAAAGTGCAATTCCAGCAAATTTTTATTAATACCTCTTAATGTAATTGATTATTTTTGTGTGGCCCTGTAAATCTTATACTAGCCATTCTATATTACATAGAAGGCACACTATTTTGTGCATACGAATAATATATTTCAATTGCATTAAGCTTTGTGGAAAATAAAATTATAAATTTGGTTTATAAAAATTACTCTCATACAACACAATGCTTTGGAGTTCTTTCAAGCGCCCCTGTACACAAACCAGTTAGAAATGTACTCTATTTTACATAGGAAACATCCTATAGGGAATTGAATAACATATTAAAATTTCATTAAAGTTTCTATACATTAAAGGTATTAAAATATGATTTATAGAAAACTCATAGAACACAATGTTTCGAATATTTTTGGGTGTCCCTGTACACAAACCAGAAGAGGTATCAATTCCATTTTCAATAGAAAACATCCGATAGTGAACTTCAATAAAATATATCGGTTTAAAGCAATTCCATAAATATTTACGGGAATTAGAGCGCAGAAAAACAGACAGAGAGACAGACAGACGGACAGAAGAACAGTCAGACATATACACAAATTGAAATTATATTCACACTAAAAAAATGATAGAAAGTGTCAAAAAGGCTTAATGTAAACGATAGTATAATTCTAGCAATTTTTTATTAATAGCTCTGAATATAACTGAATATTTTTGTGTCCCCCTGTAAATCTAATGGCAACCATGCTATATTCTATGCAAAGCATTCTTTTGTGCATATTAATAACATATTTCATATACCTAAAACTTCGTGGAAAGTAAAGTTATTAAAATTTGGTTTATAGAAATATCTCACAAAGAACGCAATGCTTTGGAGTACTTTTGAGTGTCCCTGTACATAAACTAGTGGTGGTATGTAATCTATTTTATATAGGAAACATCCAATAGTGAACTTGAATAACATATTTCAATTTCATGAAGATATTGTACAGTAAAGGAATGAAAATATGGTTTATAGAAATACCTCTCAAAGAACACAATTCTTTGAAATACTTTTAGGTGTCCCTGTACACAAACCGGTAGAGGTATAAACTCCATTTTCAATAGGAAACATTCGATAGTGAACTTGAATAACATTATATCAGTTTCAAAAATTTCCATAAATATTTACGGGAGTTAGAGCGCGGGCAGACAGACAGACGGACAGATACACAAATTGATATCATATTCACACTTTAAAAAAATGCTTGGAAGTGTTAAAAACGCTTAATGTAAACGAAAGTAGAATTCTAGCAAACTTTTAATAATAGCTCTTAATATAACAGTATATTTTTGTGTCACCCTGTACATCTAATGCTAATCATGCTATATTCTATGTAAAGCATTCTTTTGTGCATATAAATAACATATTTCAATATTCTAAATATTCGTGGAAAGTAAATTTATTAAAATTTGATTTATAGAAATATCTCTCATAGAACGCAATGCTTTAGAATACTTTTGAGTGTCCTTGTATATAAACAGAGTTGGTATTTAATCCATTTTATACAGAAAAAATCCAATAGTGAACTTGAATAACATATTTCCATTTTATTAAGATATGTGTACAGTAAAGGTATGAAAATATGATTTATAGAAATACCTCTCATAGAACACAATGCTTTGAAATACTTTCGGGTGCCCCTGTACACAAACCAGTAGAGGTATAAACTCCATTTTCAACAGGGAACATCCGATAGTGAACTTTAATAACATATATCAGTTTCAAGAAATTCCACAAATATTTACGGGAATTAGAGCGCAGAGAGACAGACAGACCGACAAACCGAAGTCATTAACACTTTTCAACCTTGTTGGGAAGTGTTAAAAATGTTAGAAAGGGTTAAAAACGCTTAATATAAACGAAAGTACACTTTTAGCAAATATTTATTAATAGCTCTTTATATAACTGAATATTTTTGTGTCACCCTGTAAATCTAATGCTAATCATGCTATATTCTATGCAAAGCATTTTCTTTTGTGCTTATAAATAACACATTTCAATGTCATAAATCTTCGTGCAAAGTAAAGTTATTAAAATTTAGTTTATATAAATATCTCTCATAAAACGCAATGCTTTGGAATACTTTTGTGTGTCCCTGTACACAAATCAGCGGTGTTAGTTGCTCTATTTTATACAGGAAACATCCGATAGTGAACTTGAATAACATATTTCAATTTCATTAAGATTTGCGTACAGTAAGGGTATGGAAATATTGTTTATAGCCTCTCATAGAACACAGTGCTTTAGTAATACTTTTGTGTGTCCCTGTACACAAATCAGTGGTGGTATTTACTCCATTTTATACAGGAAACATCCGATAGTGATCTTGTATAACATATTTCAATTTCATTAAGATTTTTGTACAGTAAGGGTATGAAAATATGGTTTATAGAAATGCCTCTCATAGAACACAATGCTTTGAAATATTTTCGGGGGTCCCTGTACACAAACCAGTAGAGGTATAAACTCCATTTCCAATAGGGAACATCCGATAGTGAACTTGAATAACATATATCAGTTTCAATAAATTCCATAAATATTTACGGAAGTTAGAGCGCGGACAGACAGACAGACAGACAGACAGACAGACGGACAGACAGACAGACAGACAAACCCAATGCATAAACACTTTTCAACCTTGTTGGAAAGTGTTCATAAACTTAATACGCGGAATACTTATCCTAATATGTCAGTGTAGTAAGATGGTCATAACTGAAGTTATAAATAACTGAACAAAATTATATGCATATAAGAATATATAGATATATATTCTTATTATTTTTGATAATATTGGCTTGATTGAACAGATTTTAGTACGCGCTGTATTAAAACATTATTAATAGATATAAAAAAGGCCTTGATTATAAATATCAATTGTCCAAGTAATGTATAACTACAAATACAGTTATACGTATTTATGATAACGCATAATTTCAAAATGAAAATTAATTATTTTAATTGAAATTTCGTTTTAGTTTTATTTAATAATGGTTTCGTTATTTGCATATTCATTTATTATAACAATAAGATGGTTATACATTGATATTTATTAGTTCTCAGCAATTTTCCTAATAGTATTCATACACGATTTTATTTTAAATAATGATACTATATCACCCTAATTGCGTTTCAGCATTCGCACTTTACAGCAGTCTCTTTAATTATTTAAAATTACAGAGAATGGGTTTCTTTGTAATATGGTGCAATCGGATTTTTGTCTAGTAAATACTATGTTTGTCTAATGAGAAAAATATCAGAAAGGATTACTATCAAGAGACTTAAAATTTTAATTTTATAGAAATATTTTGGAAGAAAAAAAAAATCGATATTTTCTAGTATAATTTGATTCATTCATTCGAAAATCATAGATACATTTTCTTTATATTAAAACACTTTTTGACGGTTTTCAAGTCAAAGTATGCTTAACACCAATATGTATGAATAAAAATATTTCGTAATATTTTTTTATGATTAAATAAATTAAGCGATAGGTTACTCATAAAAATAATTCAATGGTAAGATTACTTTTCAATTTTTTCTTCGTTCCTATTGTTTAAAAACCATTTCGGATCCCCAATATACAAAAACAAATAAATAAATGAAAGTGTTGTACTTTTGGCTATAAATTATACAAATGAATTTTTTATAAATCTTGCGCATGCGTAGTTAAAAATTATTTAGTAAACGTGCTTGTATTTCGTAAGATATTTAACATGTTTTCATTCTGATTACTGTATGCTGTGTTTAATGTAGTATGCCATATTTCCTGAAAATGGCTTTGCACTGAGTCTAATACCCTACGTGCTGTAATTAAAAAAGTGTAAATTGTTTTTGCAATTTTTTAAAGAAACCGCTATATCTCCATGAATATACGTGGTAGTCTCATAAAATTTTATACAGATAATGAGAAAAGTCCTCATAATCACATGCTACACCCAAAACGCATTTAAAGCATTATCCTTTACAGGGTGATACAAAACATTTTGATTTTTGTTTAATTTTTTACTTGTCCCCTTTTTCTTTTCAAGACCCAAATTTTACTGAAAAATATGAAGTATAAAATGTTCTTTACACTATTAAAGTTTCAAGATAATTTATAAAGAACTTTTGAAGATATTTGATAAAACGTCTAAATTTGAAAGTGACCAAATACTTATTGGTAGATAGTGTAATGCAATTGAAAAAATAAGTAAACTAATCCATAAAAATTCTTTAGAATAATTGGCCAAATTTATATTGTATATATATGTATTCAATTTTTACCTATATGAGTGAGTTGTGTATGCCAACGGTTAACTAGGTTAGCTTAGTCAGTAGAGCATTGAAATAGTATTTCAAATAACGTGTGTTTGAATCTTGGCCTGTTACATTTTGCTCTTGTAAAAAATAACTTGGCTAACCCATTAAACATATTTTTAATATAAAAATCAAATTTATTACCAATCAATTCATTCTATTTTATGATTAAAATAACGAACATTTTTTGTCTGATAAGTGTTTTGAATGATTTCATTAATACAAAAAATCTGATTTTTTTCAAATCAGTTTTAAAATATAAATTTTATCCTAAGTTTGTGACAAGAATTGAAATAAATAAATGAAGTAAATTGAAGCAAATTCGTTAACCAAGTTGCTCCGCCATTTTGTTTAAGTATCAGCCACTTAAAAATTTAATATCCGCATTGTAAACAGCGTATTTAAGACCAGATTTGCTTAAATTTTGATGCATACATAGATGATAGAAGGCACTCAATCAAGTTTATTAATGAATTTGATCCTCAATTTTGTTAAAAATGGCGGCTACTATAAATTACGGTGGGATGGGGGGGGGGGGGCATTTGAAATAAGGCTACCACTTGAAAATTTGTTACGATAACTTTCGAAATATTGAATTTATTCGAACCAGAGTTAGACAGTGGACTTATCATACAAATATCTTAGATGAGTTTCTCGACAGTTTCCTCCGCTATGGGGCTAACTTGTTTGCAAGTGGAGGCTACTTAAAATAAGGCTGGCACTAGAAAATTTGTCATCACGATAATGTCTGAAATTCTGAATCAATTCAAACCAAAGTTAGACAGTGGACTTATCATGCAAATACCTTGGTTGAGTTAGCTAGCCGACGTACTCCACCCTTTTGTTTCCAAATGAAGGCCATTTGAAAATTTTTTATCCCGATAACTTTTGAAATGCTGAATTCAAAACAAATTTGGACAGTGGACTTATCTTACATATATCTTGGCTTATTACACTGTGCAAATTGCTCCGCTATTTTGTTTCCAAGTGGCAGCCACATGAATATTTGCTATCCAGATAACTTTGAAAAGCTGAATTAATTTACGCCAAATTTGTGTACTAGAATTATCTTAGAAATACATTTGATATGTTTGTTGGCCAACTTGATCCGGTATCTTGTTTCGCATTGCCGGTCACATGAAAATTTCAAATTCACATAAAAAAAGGTATTTCTGAATCGATTTGTTTAAAACCCCTATATGTATACATACACCACATCAATATCTCCCCCAAGTTCATTAATTAATTTTTATCTGTCATCTTGTTTTAAAATAGCGGCAACTTGATAAGAAAAAAGAAATGAAACAACTCTTTCGAATGGGGAGGAAGGACTTGCTCTCTTTTCTTTTCTTTTTTTTTTTTTTTTTTTTTTTTTTTTTTTTTTTGTTACTTTTGTAAAAGAGTACAAATAAAAAAAAGTTTGCTACGTAAAACAGGATACCTGCATTGAATTAAAATTTAAGGACTTTTTTTTAATGTAAAAGTCAGTCCCATTACAAAAAAAGGATTTATTCAAATTAGTGTTTTTATATTTATAACATTAATACAAATGACGAATAAAAGAAAATAAAAGCATTAATTTGTTATATAAATAACATATTAATAAGAATGAGGATAAAACAGATCTAATAAATTTTAAAAGCTTAGGCGCAAAAAAAAATTATAAAAAAATATTTAATAAGATTGGTTCATAAAAATTATTTAAATAAAACATTTATATCATATAGTAAAAACGTTTTTTTTTTTTTTTTTTTTACATAATGAAGAGCCTTCACATACTTATATCTCCCACGCACAGTACATTTTTGTTTCGATTCACTTTTTCATAAAATATTTCCCGTAACTAACAAAATGATCACGTTACTTTTCTCTGTACTCTCTTAGCTTTATTTTTATCAAATTTTCTATATAATCTTAACATATTTTATTCTATAATCCATAAAGATTTAAGAATTATATTATTCCCTATACATTCTTTTAGATTGCCTGGATTCAATAAACTCAAAAATGTGCATTGAAAATTCTGTAGGGATTCCACTCGATTATCCGAACATTATGTAATTAAGAGTTTTATAAATAAAGTAAGAGATGTAATTAAATAAACAAAAGAGAAAATTATAATACGGTATATAAGTATTTTTCTCTATGTGGTACGTTCTTTAAATTAACTCTATTGCCCTTCAAATATTTTGAGCATAGATCATAATGATAAAGAAATTTCCGTTGTGTCCCTGTAAAAATCTATAAATTTCAGAATCACTAAAATCTATACAGTTCATGCGACAGTCACCTATAAAATTTATATAAATTTTCAGTTTTATATAATGAGGCGTTCAGACGCTATAGCGCTTTAAATAATTTGAGCCCTAAGACACAATGATAAAGAATTTTTATTTGTGTCAATGTAAAAAGACTATAAATGCTAGATTCTATAAAACTTATACAGCTCGTTTGAAAATGATCTATAATAGGCATATAAATTTTCAGCTTAATCGAATGAGTCGTTCAGATACTATCGCACTTTGAATAATTTGAGCCCACTCTCTAAAATTTCTGGAGTGAGAATCTCTCTCCTTAAAAAAGTGACCCCTATTTTGACACCAATTAAGGTGAGAAAACAATATTATCACTCTGGAAAATGTGACACTTCTCACTTTTTGTGAAAGAGTGACGTATAGTCACTCTGTCACAAAGAGTGAGGTCGTCATCTATTGCAAGATGAAACTTTTGTAGAGTGAGAAATTGCTGGCGCCATCTGGTTATCATATTTCGAAAGAAATATGAAGGACTATTTCCGAACGATCTCATGTATCTATTTGTTTAACAGAACGTATTGAAGATTTTTGAAGAATAAAAAAAAGAAAATAATTATGTTAAAAGATAGTTTGGTAAATTATTTTTTCTATACGATTGACAAAATCGAAGTAATATTATTAATGGAGAATCGAAAATCACAAGAAACATAACGAAATTAGTCTTAGAAAGTAAATAGTTTTATTTAGAAATATGTAAGGTATAAAAGAAAATATCAATGCAAATATTTAATGCACAACGCCTTAAAATCTGTAACAGTTTATATTTTTATTATATTTATTGACAGCTAACACATGTGAAATATTCAAAAATTTGGCTATAATATTTTACTAATATTTAAAATCAACAGCAAGTTTTATACTTCTGAACAGGCGACTTATTCAGGAAACTCTGAGATTTGTATGCGAACAGTTATTTTATTTATTTATTTATTTATTTATTTATTTATTTATTTTGAACATGTACACTTGAGTAACTTCTTTTCCGCATAAGCTACTTTAAATGACCGCTTGTCATTAAGATTTTTTTTCAAGTATACAGCTTTTAAAATAATTCTAATTTTAGCAATTTCAAAATAATTTAAATTTTAAAATATCCTTTAGAATTCTTTAATTTTATATTGTTGATAAATGAAGTAAAAATTTAAAAATATGATTGATCACGTATGAGAATGACTTAATAATGTAAATTAAGCAGCTTGTATATGTGCTCAGTGGTTCAGTGGATAAGATACTCGCTTGCTACGGGAACGGCCTGGGTTCGATTCCCGACAGATCCAAACTGCATTCTTTGCACCGTTGAATTGGAGTCGATTCGCCAGGTGAAATGAAGCAACATCGTCTAGTGTACACAATTTTTTAAGGAAAAATAAACTGTCATATTTTTAAATTGTTCTGAATAATCTCACTCTTAATAAAGAGTGAGAAATCTCACTCTTTCGAAAAGAGACTTTTCACTCTTTAGAGGTTGGCTCCATTTTGGCATGTTCAAAGAGTGATATACCACTCTTTGAGAGTGAGATCTCACTCTTTATATTTTGGAGAGCATAAGACACAATGATAAAGAATTTTTATTTGTGTCAATGTAAAAAGACTATAAGTGCTGGATTTCACAAAATTGATACAGCTCGTTTGAAGGTGATCTATAATATGCCTATAAATTTTCAGCTGAATCGGATATAGCGTTCAGATGCTATCGAACTTTAACGAATTTGATCCCATAAGGCATAATGATAAAGAATTTTTCGTTGTGTCCCTGTAAAAAAGCTATATGTGCTAGATTAACCGAAATCAGTGTAGTTCGTGAAACAGTGACCTATAACATGTGCATAAATTTTCAGTTCTAACGAATAAGACGTTTAGATGCTATCGAACTTTAAAGAATTTGGGCCCATAGGCCATAATGATAAAGAAATTTTCGTTGTGTCCCTGTGAATATTTATAATTGCCTAGACTCACCAAAATTTATAGAGCTTCTGCGACGGTGACCTGTAATATGTATGTAAATTTTCAACTCAATCGAATGAGACGTTCAGACGCTATGTCATTTTAAATAATTTGAGTCCATATAGCACAATAATAAAGAATTTTTCTTTGTGTTCCTTTAAAAAACTATAACTGCTATATGGTCCAGAATAGATATAGTTAGTATGACGGCGATCTATAACATGTATATAAATTTTCAGCTCAATCCGATATAGCGTTTAGACGTTATCGCACTTTAAAGAATTTGAGCCCGTAGGGCATAATGATAAAGAATTTTTCGTTGCCTCCTTGTAAAAGAACCATACATGCTAGATTCACCAAAATTTATTCACTTTGTGCAACATGACTTATAGAATGTGTATAAATTTTCAGTGCAATTGAATAAAGTGTTTAGACGCTGTCGCAGTTTAAAAAATTTGAGCACATATAGACCATAACGGTAAAGAATTTTTCTTTTCGTTCCTGTAAAAAACCTATAAAGGCTATATTCACCAAAATTTGTATAGTTCGGGCGACGGTGACTCATTAGATGAGTATAAATTTTCAGCTCAGTAGAATAAGGCATTTAGACGCTATAGCATTTTAAAATATTTTTACCCATATGCCATAACGATAAAGAGTTTTTCTTTGTGTCCCTGTTTAAAAAAAAAGAAAAGAAAAAAAAAAAACTATGATTGCTATATTCTCTAAAATCAACAGGGTTCGTGCTATGGTGATACATAGCATATGTATCAACTTTCAGCTCATTCGAACAAAGCGTTTAGGCACTATCGTGTTCACTCACATACATACACAAATACATCATCGTAAAAAAAGTAAATATGAGTTCAGGGGACCTCAAAATGTGTAGAAACACCAACATATCAAATTTGGACTTTGACATGATTAAAATACTTTTCTCACTATGTTGTGTTTGGAAAGTAAAAAAAACGGAAATGTGTACCACTGGATAAACCAAATCTAATGAAAAGCATACGATTCGTACTACAAAAATTAAGTTCAGATTCTAAATATAAATATGGTTTTCAATAGAATGGTACGAAATATATTTTACAACGTTAATGATGCATTTATTCCTAAAACTGCATAAAAATGGTTTGAAACACTTACGTCAAGAAATTAAAAGCATATAAAACATTTATTCAATGTAACTTAAATTTCTATAAATACGAACCTGGAAAAACGTAATAAAATACGTATTATTTAAATATATATCTAAATTCTGTATGTTAGAAATAATAATGATGGCAAAAATAATTTTCAGTTACCGAGTATTTGCTTTTACCCTAAGATATCTATTTGTCTTTATTATTATTGTTATTATTGTCAGAATTATTATTAATTTTTATTTGACAAACAATGACAATTAATTTTAGATTTGACTTTTATATGTGTGTGTGTGTTTCAGTGCTGCTCTTTTTTTTTATATATATATAAATTTTGACAGGAATATAAAATATGTAAGCAAAAGCCGTTTACTTTTCATTAAAAAAAAAAAAAAAGATAGGAAATGGGATTTTCAGTCATCTCTTTCTTTTTTTTTCTTAAGCATTTTACATAAAATATTTTGTTTCTTTTAAAAAACATCTTAATTTAACATTTTTATGTTTTCTTGTTCAAGGCTTAAATCCTTCAATGCTTCTATTATCCTGCAAAATTGTTTGTAAATAAGAATCTAATTTATTTTTCGGCGATTAAAAGACGCAATGATTTCTATTCAAAACTAGCATTTCTATCAAATATAGATCATAGATGCATTTGAAAAGTTTTAGGACAATTTTGGAAGAGCGATTGTAATAAAAGATATGAAGTTTTTTTTTTTTTTTTTTTTTTTTTTCCACATTAACTCCTAATCTACAAGGTGACCCACTGGGTACGATTTTCACACATTCCGATTGATAGTGTCGAGACCAGAATTTTTATACCCAAAATATCTCTGTATATTTTGCCATGACAAATGTTTTTTTCAATAAAATTAGAATTTTACTAAAAAATTAATCTTTTTTTTTTCTTTGTGTGTGTGTGTGGGTGTGAAATTGTACTTCTGGTTATCCAAAATGCAACACCATGATGGAAGCATTCAACAGTCACAAAAGCATATAGCATGATCAGTTGGAAATTATTCAAATGACCGTTATTTGTACCGTAAATTTTAACTTTAAAAAATAAATTATATTTTTTGAACTCATTGTTGGGATTATAAAGAGAAGAGGATGCATTTTGTTGGGGATTATTTATTATAAGTAACACTGAAATTGAAAAAGGAAGTTATTTAAAGACGTGCTTAATTCTACTAATTTTGTATCTATTCTTAAAAACTATTTAGAAAAAAATGTCTCATAAAACAGTATAGTGGGTGGATACTTCCATCAAAGATATTAAACAACGATTCCACGAAATGATTTTTTTTTTTTTTTTCAATGATTCAACGTTAAAGGCGGCGGTAATGGCTCCGTAAGTGGATTTCGTAAAAGGCCGCAAGTCTAGCCTGAGTAAGCATCTAATTAGAAATAAAATATAAAGTTGGTATGAAAGTTTACGAAATTTCATCGATATCATAACATTTTTAAAAAATAAGCACCGTTTTTGATGAATTTAAGCAATTCGCTGTCATCATAGCGCTCTCTAAATAAAGCATTATTATCTTATTATTTTTTTTTTTTTGTGCGACATATTAGAAATAAAATTAGCAATCTCTCTTAAATTATTTACATGTTGTGTTGACGTTAGCATTAATACCAGTTGACTACGTGCGGGTACTTAACTAGGATTGTGTGCCCTCTGTGGGGATTCTTTTTAAGGGGTCCTGTCCTAGCCCGTATTCATGCGAATCTTCATAAAAACTCTGGATCTCAGACCGGCCAGGCCGATAAGCGATATCTGTTTTCGAACCCGCTACCTCTTGTCGACCCTCTTTGAGAACAGAACAGCTTGACTATTTGTTGTTTAGGGGGGGGGGGGGTGAGAATCATCCTTCTTAATAAGTTATATAATTTTGTTTCAGGGAAGAAAAGGAGATGAAATTCGGATAATTCTTATTGTACAAAACTTGTAGAGTTTTCCTAAAGTAACTCTGAATTTCCCACTATTTGTGTTTTAATACTGCCTCACAAGTTAAGGCTCACTACCCTATCTGAAATTTATTTCGTGTCCTATACGTACAATAATGTTGGGAATCGAGCGGCCAAAATCGGACTGATATATCATTTTGTTATTTATTAAATCATTTCTGTATCTCTATTTGGTGGTTGTTTTCCATGCCACTGGATTCTTTGTATGGGCGCGGCCAACGCCTAAAACAAGGCAAATGTTTTACCTAAGAGTGGGGAACGAACGTGACCGGATCCGTTCGGTAGTCGTCATTTTGTAAGCGACCACCCCCATCTTTCTCTTTTTTTCTTTTTAAATTTCGCCTCATCAACTTAATGCTGCCTTCTCACGCCCGCCGCTATGAGAAATGGACCATATGAGCGCCATCTTTCGGATGGTTCTCACGTCTCCCCAACCCCCTCCTTTTCGTACGATTTTATTCGGTCATTAGTATTTTTGCCAACCAACACGTGAGCTGCATACAATCTAGTTCAATGAGAAGATATTCAAACTGCTTTAAGCAAACATTGGAGCCAATTAATCTCAGATGTGAGCTAAATATGGGGTAGCATAAATCTATGTGAACATATATATGCACTTTCATATACGAAATCTGAATTCATTTTTATATATGTGATACGCATAAGTATTAACTTTTCTATGATTGTTTCATAAGTTTAGCTGAAGAGGAATCTCTTAGGAAACTTCAAACAGTGCAAAGATTTTTAAGATTTTCTTTTTTGTATTTTGCTTTACTCTAGATATCGGAATTCGAAAATCAAAGAGTACATCTATAATGATTAATTTCGAAATTACCCGTTTCACATGTACTTTTAAAAGATTATCCTTATTTATCTCTATGCAATTTACATACTATGTAAGCTTCAAATATATTACCCAGTTAATAAGCTATTCAAATACTCGTTCTTTTTTTTCTTCTTTTCTTTTAACTCCATATATTTATTCATTGCAAATCCAGAATATAGCATAAGAATTTTTAATTCATTCTATCAGTGGGTTACTTAACACGTTCAGCACCATGTCAGCCATTCTAGATTCTAGACATTTTGTCATTTATCTCTAAGTACTGAAGGAATCATCTTGAAACTTTAAGAGTGTGCAGAACATGTTATACTTTAAACATTTCAGTGAAAGTTTTACCCCGAAAGTAAAAGCAGTACCAATAAAAAATTAAAACGTTGAGCGCCCTGTCAGCCATCAGTGGCTGACAGTGTCAAATATGATATAAAGCCGCGTCAACCATCGGTGGCGGATATAAAATAGGATATAAAACTAAAAATTATTATATTTAATGATTGAAATTTTATTAAAAATTTGTTTAATTTTTATTTATTACTGGAGGAATCATTATGGAATTTTAATGGATTTTAAGAATTTGCCTCAACGTGTTAAAAAGAGCGAGAAGCGGAAAGTGGGGGTGGGGAGGAAAGAAAAACAAAACAAAATGAAATTGTAATACATATCAACCGACTCAAAATGATTCTAATGATATATCATAATGCTTGAGTTAAAATATAAATCATCTGTACACACACACACACACACAAAAAAAAAAAAAAAAAAAAAAATTGTATGGCCCCTTTTTTTTTTTTTATTAATTGCGGGACTCTGATTATTATTAGCGGTTTCCTGTGCCCCTTTGGACGCCCTGCTCAACTCTTAATTCCTTTTCGCCGTCCAGACCGTCTCGTCAACGCACGTAACAGTTTCACTGTTACACTTAGGTTTTTTCAAGGAGTTATTTATTTATTATTTATTTTATTATTTATTTTATTATTTATTTTAATTTTTTTTTTTATTATTTTTTTTTAACTCCTGGTGCTTCACTCTGATTGGTCTCTGCTCACGCGGAGATTTATTCAGAGATCAAAACTCTAAATTCATCCCTTTGGCTTTTAATTATTTTATGGAAAATTATTTTTATGTTTTTCTCATTTTTCGTTGGAGGTAAGCATTGGTTGCGACCAAATGCAGGTACTCCGAAGCACATCGTTGACTTGACTGTTTAAACAAAAACAAAAAGAAATAATAATAATAATAATAATAATAATAATAATAATAAAGAAATAAATATATATCCTACATTTCACCAAAAAAATGGTTCATATTAGCTGCAACCAGTATTTTGGTGCAATGTTTTACTATTTTAGTGGTGCGTACCACTGAAACTCAGTACCGTAATAGCGACTGCAGCTAAGAATGACTATTTAGCACCGTTTTTCTGGTGAATCTTTGAATAAGTTTTTTAAACAGTGTACTTAACCATTTCACACAAAGATAAAAGAGAGGTATTGCGATTTACCTTCTAGAATTGGAAGCCTCTATGAAAAAGTTCAGTAAAAAATGTAGTAAAAGAAACACATTCAGAAAAATACATTTTAATTTTTTGTTTCTTTATTTATTTAAACTCTAATCGCGGTTTTAATTTTTAGACTATTGATTTTTGAGATATATAATAAATTTGAAAGATGCCTGAAAAAAGGTATAACATTTGTAAAATAAGTTAAACATTTCAGGAGCTACATTTTTAAGAATTATAAAATTTAAATTTTTATGCAGAACATATATACATATATTGAAAAGAAAAAAATCCAAGCAATAAAATATGTATCATATCCTTATTAAGCGGCTGTAAAAGAATTAAGAATTGTATTCTAAATATTTCTAGAGATATGTTTTAACAAAATTGTTGACTGTTTGTTACAAATTAAAATGCAATTGTCTTTATTTATTTGTGTTACCTTTTTTTTAAACCTGTACTTTGTACAGGCAAAACTCCAAATATGTTATATCTGATATATTTTTTTCATCAGAGAACTTATATCGAATCGTTAGAAATGGTTAAGTTCGTTTTTTATCATGTCATGTCTCTGGTATAATTTTATAGAATGATACAGAACTGAAATTTTGTACATCACCTAATTAATGTATGCGGCATAGTTCAGTAAAAAAAACTGTATAAAGTCTGGATAACGAAATTGAGGTCTTCGAAATTTTAATCGATTTTATAAAGTTATGTTCTTTTTTTTTTCCCTACGCAGTTTTGCATTTTATAATATATATCTAATATTGAAGGAATTAAATAGATAGCGGACGTTAGATATATGTGTGTGTTTGTGTGTGTATGTAAATTACTACTTTAGTATTAAAAAAAAAATGTATCCGGATGTAATGAAATATTGTGAATGAAAATTAAGTATATTAAAAATTTTGGAGCTAAAAACTGCGAAAAATGATTAAAGTGCATTTCCCCCCTATTATCGTTTCAAAATAAAATTTAAAAAATTTAAAAACCAAATTTTGGAGAACAAAAATAAATTGAACAGTTGTGAGCTTTTAGAATGGGAAAACGGAATTAAGAAAAGAAAAAAAAAAGAAGAGGTAATATGTAAATCTCTTAGCAAACTTCCCCCACAGAAAAGCATGGAATTTTTCTACCAGAGACGGGAAAATTTCAAGATCTAAAGAGGGGTCTAGTAAACGGAAAAGTAATTTTGTATGTTAAAAAATCAATTTTGTATTTATATTTGAATGGCTAATACAATTTTCATTCATTATATTCGGAAGTATATTAGTGATTCAGAATACTTTCTCTGAAGAAAAAAAAAATCTTCATTTTAAAATTTTATTCAAAAATAAAAATATAAAAATATAAAATAAAGATTTAAAATAGAGATTACTTATTTTAAGCTGAAAATTATTCTCAATTTTCAGAGACTCCAGATAAACATTTCAGTATATTACACACACACACACACACACACACATATATGTATATTTTGTTTAATTTATGTGTTTATATATATATATATATATATATATATATATATATAGTATATACATATATGGAGTGTGAGATCAGGCGAAAATAATTTGCTCTTTACCATTATTCCACTAAAGGTTACATAAGTGGAAACCATTTCAAAAACAAAATTTAAACACTTCGATAGATTCAATATTTCATGTTTTCTAGGTGGTGAACTATATTTAAATGAAATAAATTTTCGAAAAAAAATTGTAATGTTCAGGTGTAATGCATGCCAATTTAAAGATATACATATTGGCATTTGGATTTATCCAGTAATGAAAAGTAGAAATAAAATTACTCGTAGTGTTTGTATGACTGCGACTCATACATTAATCAAAACTTAATGCAGGTTTCACTAAGTGTCTGAAATCACGAAATTTTTAAATCTCCGCATTTGTAAAGTCACGCTCATTCGCCCTTTTTCAGGGGGAAGAATCTAATTTCACATCTGAGTTCCTTTTTTAAACCGTGACCCGTTAATATTTAATAACTGTGCCTTGGATAGAAAAAAATAGTATATGGCGAATAAAATTTGGATTTTCGAATTATGCAAACCTGAAACGTAAATAAGGAAAGAGCTTCAAAGTGTAAGGTATTATTGAATAAATATATCGTAATAATATATACATATATATACATGCAGAAATGTAACACATACACTAAGGGACAAAAGAAAAAAAAAAAAAAAAAAAGAACTGCACTTGGATGTGATTTTTTTCTCTTTCTGCAATCGTTAATTTTATCATTTTCGAACAGATTTTATTACGTCGTCCTCCACGTACACTTTAGGATTGATCCAAGTGTTAAAAACGAAAAGAAATTGTCAGAAAAACTGATATTTTAGAAAGTATTTCAAAAATAGAGAGGATAAGGCAATTAACGATAACAAAGAAAGTGTTAATTTTGGAATGAAAATGAAAAATATTTCAATACATTAGGTGGCAAAATAATTAAATGTCAACGAAATATTTGCTCGATAATGTTTAGTCCATAAAAAGGAAAGGGATTCGAAGTTTTTAGCCTACAACTTTACAATAACTTGAAAAAGTTATTTGTGATATTTGGTACAGTGAAATTTCTGAGGTTCATGATACAAAACTGTATAATGCTATGCCGTTGTTACATTAAAATAGTAACTCTATATAAAGGTGGAATTACCGAATGCATAATACATATTTTTATTACGAAATTGTTTAGATCTAACAAATAATAGTATGAATATATTAAAATATTACACATGTTTATTTCCTATAATAAATCATAATAAAATACAAAGTATATGTTTATTATATTACGTTTAAAAAGAAAGTTTTATGTAGATTTTCATTAAGTACTTCGTAGAGTGTAATAAAGTGAATTACTAAATCAAAGATATACACAGGTATCATTTTTATCTCTTTGGTATACAGTCGGTAGCAAAATTATTGAAGCACACATCCACATTTTTCATGTTTTTTTTTTTTTTTTTTTTTTTTTTTTTTCATCGTTAATTTTTATCATCAACTTACTTTTTTATAAACAGCATAAGAATAAGATCATAACTCGACAAACATTTACTTAATAAAACAATATTAGGTGGCCACCTTTTAAACAAGAACTATTGCTAGTGTTTCAACAATTTTGCTGCCCACTGTATTATGCAAATACAAGTAACTTTTTCTGCAGTACGTTTTTTTTTTTTTTTTTTTTTTTTTTTTTGTCCCTTAGAGTATATAAATTTTAGAATATAGCAACAATGTAAAGTATAATCGAAACCTCTGAAAGGAATAATCAGGAATAATGAGCTAACTGTGAAATGAACAATTTAAAAATTTTGAATTGAATTCCAATTGAGCATTTTTTCAATATAATAAAAATAATTTCAGTTGGGATCAAAGTCCTAAGCAATTTTTCTGGTGCGAATAAAGTAGAGAGGATTGTTGGTAATCTATTAGGCTCTCCCCTTTTTAATTTGTTATGACAGAAAATTTTCTTCCAATATGCAAAATATCCGTTTGAGTTAAAAAAAAATGAAGCATGTTACTAAAAAGTAGTAATAATGATGTAGCCCTTAAATGTTTCGTAGATGTTTAATGTTGCATCTGTTTAAAATTTTTATTACAAAATAGCAGATTAAAAACAAGCTAATTCTCTTAAAACAAACTATTATCTGTTCCAATCCTATATCTATATAAAACTGGAAAAAGATCTTCCCCATAGTGTACCTGTGGAGAAATTTAACCTGACTTCATTAGATCCTGTATTGCCCTCTTGCCTAAAGTTATCACCACAAAAATAATAATCAATGAACACTGAAAAGTTTGTTCAAACATGGTATACGGCATAGTAGTCTGGGGAATAAAATAATTCAACGTGTGAGTTACGTCGAATTTCAATTTCAATCACTAGCTCTTCCAGTACTTAACACACAATTATGGGCCTCTATCATCGTGGTCACCCTCCGTTTACTGTCTTCTATATTTTTCTTTTATTTTAAAGAAGTTGCATAAGGTATTTGAACCAGACAGGGGCTTACAATAGGAAATAGTGCTGTGCAATTTAGATATTGAACGTTATGGATCATTGTATTTGAACGAATGTTGTAAAAAGAATTCAATAAGTTAAAATAACACTATGAACTCAAAGTCAAACTTAAATAGAAAATAATATAACAACACTCATTAAGTGCATTACTATTTGGAAGTTAGACATTCGTAAATCAAATTTAATCAAGAGTTGAAAGGTAAAAGTTTTAGCTGTTTAAAGCACGAAAAATACATGTATATATTTTTATAAAATTATAACTTTGTGTAGACATTTAATAAACCATACGACCGGCGAATAATTTCCTATAACAAAGAAAAACTAAGGTATGAATAAACAAAACATAATACTTGAACTTAAGATATAATTTAATAACTATTTTTTAAAAAAAGCCAACATCTTACAAAAAGTGCCGATGAAAAATCTTGTATTATGTTATTACTTATAGATTGTTCAACCGGCTTTATTTGTATACAGTTACAGTAAATACGGAGTTGTAATATATATATATATATATATATATTATAACGAAAGAAATTCAAAGTTGCGGCCTGAGATAAGGTTGGAAACTTTTTAACATCTTTTAAAACATTGATTTGTTCTATAGTGAACATTTTTCACTGAGAAATTTAAAGTGCTTACTGAAAAAGAAAAAAAAATATCCCGAAAGACATTTTTTTTAACAATAACTATAAATACCATGCTTTTCTACTCAAACAAGTCTGATATACTTTCTCACTGAGTGTGAAAATATATTTTAAGAATAACCATATGTTGTTTTTAAGTATAACTAGATGAATTAGTTAAATGTAATGCTTTTGAACATTAACGCCTGCACATTGAAGTGCCGAAAATTGTGGGATCGCAATATGCAAATAACCAGATGGCTGTAGATTATGCATTATTTGTACTCAAGTGATGGATATAAAAATAAGTCGGACGTAATTAAGTGTCCATGACGGTACTTTAACAGACTTCGTATGAGGAACTTTAGATGGAGGCAGGAGCAAGGGCATTTCATTTCAGAAATTATAAGGTTATTCGATCTCATTTTTCTATCTTCGAATTTAAGAATGTATGAAAAAATATATAATAACATTACTATCAACCGTGGAAAAGCATTAACCGACCGCATCTACTTAATGACCGAGACCAGCGACGCCAAAAAAGGACAGATAGTGTTCCAAGACAACAACACTACGTTTAATGTCAGCAACAATAATTATAGGACATGCGAACAGACTTGTCAATATAAAGACAATGCAGAAAAGTTTGCTGCTTATGGAATATGACTGCAGAAGTCTGATTCGAGTCCTGATAGTAAAGTAACAAACATTTTTTTGACAGATCAGTCATCTTACCTGTTGGTAATATCTCACAGAAGAATTCGAATGTGGTGCAAATTTCACGATGTTATATATCCAAATAGAAACAAGGCAAAGATGGTAACATCTCCATAATTGTGTAAACTGTTTTTAAAGCCTTGGACTGGCTGTTTGGGACAATCTGAATCAATCATTGGCTGATGATGGTCCTATTCAGTTTCTTGTAGCTATGCATAGAGTTCAAGTATTCAAACATGGATGGTGGTGGTGGGTGATGGTAAGTTTAATGCCCACTGCTTACATTTACACTACGCTCTTAAAAATACTAGTCCAAAGTTTCCCTAAACAATGCTGTAAAATAGACCTTTTTAGCTGCAACCAATATTCTGGTGCAATGTTTCACTATTTCAGTGGCGCTTAACACCAAACTGGTGAAACATTGCACCAAAATATTGGTTGCAGCTAATCGGAATAATTTTGTTGGTGAAATGTAGGGTTTTATTTTTAACGGTTTAGAGGCCTAAAACTCCGAAGGATTCCCTTCATGGAAGGTGGGGTCTTTTAATAGATCCTAATTCGTATTCACGAGACTAAACAAAGATGGTGTTTCTCAGCATGACAATACGTTATGTCACCAATCCAAATTTCCTTCACAATTTGTTTGAAGAACCTTTTAGACAGTTCCAGCGAATGATTTGGCCACCTAGACAGCGACACATGAATCCTATCGTAACGATATGGAACCTGGTTGAATGGCAATTCCTTTAATAATGTTACACAAGCAATTATTATCTATTATGGCAGACTGTAAAAGCAGCGTGATTAAATATTCTTACAGGGAGCTTCCGACTGCTTTTTAAATCTATAGCACATCAAGTTTTAACAGGAAAAAAAGAGATTAAACAAGAACTTAGTATGTATACCATAACTTTTGGATCTTTAATGTATTCTTTAACCACGTTTCTTAGGACCATGGGAGTCTTTTCGCAAGACCTGACCCAACGAGTCCAGTGTTAAAATAGGGGTGATATTCCTTGTGGTTGAGAGAAAATAAGTGATATGGGAAAGCCAAACGACTGGGTGTTTACCAAATCCCAACTTGTTTGTCAATTTCGCACCCCTCCAAGCCTTTGGAATCGTCCTCAGTGCTAGGTTCGGGAAACGTGGTTGCACTGTACATTCTGTCAAAAAGCTGTCGCAACATAATAATTGATGAAAAAATTTAATAATTTTTTGCTTCGTCTTTTTTTATCTAGCTCGTTATTTAATTCAAATAGTCATTTTCAGTCTACATAAAAAGATCAGTTATGAAATAACAAATAATAATAATAATAATAATAATAATTCCGCTTTTCCTTACTATATTTCGAATTGTTGTTGTACTTCTGAAAGATGTCGGGTTGGACAGCGCATTAAGTACAATTTCGATAAATTATTTTCAACAAAAGAGAAAGATTTTGGTCTTGGAGTCGGAAAAATCCTAATACCCAATAATGTTGCTTCAAGTTCTTCAATATAATTAGTTTTTCGATGTGACATTTTACAAATCTGTGAGCTTTAATTCTTAAAAATAAAGGTGAAACTATGTTTTGAATAAAATTATGTGATCGATTTGACTGCGGCTGTGTACCAGTCAAAGTGACGAAATGTATAATGTTATTTTAACTTTAAAGGCTAGGCAACAAAACCTTTACTTATTCAATATTTATGTGGTATATAACTGTATACATTTATGAAAGTTACAAACATGCAACTTCGGAATATTAATTTAAATTTTAATTTTATAGAACTGTTATACAAACAGGATGTTTTCGTACCATGTTTCATAATTTCTAGGAGAGGTAGAGTGCACCCTGACGATTCAGAATCATATAGGTTTGAAATGCTTTTCTGGTGCGGTCGTATAAAAAGATACATCAGAAGTAAAAAGTCGCTGCATTATTCCTTTTAATAATGAATGCACATAAACAAAAGCTATATGGGTCAAAGATAACGTTCGAAATTTCATCCACCAACTTCATTACGGTAATCATTCATTATAAAAATAATGTTCTTTCATTATTAATTGGAATAATATCACGTACGTGGAAGAAATTCTTTTTATTATACAAATACATCAGAAATTCTTTTTATTTCTGATGTATCCCTGTATACCACAGCATTAGGAAAATATTTCCGACCCAGCATTGCTATATGATTTTAAATCGTCAATATGCAATCTATCGCTCCTAGAATTTCTAAAACCTGATATTGAAATACTCTGTACATGCACACACATATTTATTGCTTTTTAAACAGGAGAAACTACATTCACAAACAGTGATCGTAAAATAAAATTTCCTTTGAAAGTAAATACTTTTAAGACGTTAGTGAAAATGTTAATGTAATATTTCAGAAATATCTTACGTTTGATTTGACGAATCACCCTTATATATCAAATAGACTATTAGAATATTTGTTTTGTTTCAGTATTCTAGATCCACAAGAAAAATAATTTGTTGAAGAAAACCAATTAAAAGCCTTCGGATTGGTAAAACAAAGAATTTAAGTTTTTGTTTATACAATGCAAATATTTTAATTAGTCCTAATTTTTAATCCATATTTTATGGAATTTTAAAATTCTCATTTGTGTCACTTTCAGGTATATTGTCTATTTTCATTGTTCCATGTTTCAATATTTCGTGTAATAATTTATGAAAATCATAATACAAAACAGATAAAATGCTATTTTTAGGGGAGAGACAATACAGAATATCTCAAAGTATATCGAGTTGTGGTGATGGAATTATATTTTTGAAATTCCAGAGACAATTTCAAAGAAACAGAAAGGCTAATTTTTAAATATTTAACTTTTAATTTAAAATTATTTTATCTATTTAACTCCAGTTTATTTTTTCATACTTTTTTTTGACGTCTAATCGTATTTGTGTTATTTTAGGTATTTTTATTTCTCTGTAACTCTTTAAATTCACACTTTTCGCTCTACTTTACGATACTCTGAATCTTATTCGTGATCTCAAAATGCTAACTAAGTTAGCACGAACTCATATAAACCCCTCTGAGCCACGATATTTCTGAGAGTGAAAAGGAATTTTGAATAAATAAATGAAAGCCAGATGAATATTACGTGACGTATCAGTCATTTTGAATTTGACACGAATAGTGTTATAATGGTCAGCGGTAGTTTCGTAATTGCCACAAAGTATTTCAGAAGTTTATCATCACTTTCGTCTTCATCTATTTGACACTATATTGAATAAAAGTGTGAAACGATAAGACGAAACTATCGAGGACATTTTATTTGACGAGTGGTTATATACATTACAAAGGATCATGTTGTGTCACACAATATAAAATATACAAGCAGCGTACACAAAGATTAATAAAATTTAATTGAATTTAACTTGTAATATTTTTCATATAGATAGTTGTAAGGGGTTTTATGTATGTTGTAAGATATTATTGTACAAATTGCGTAACATATTAAAAAAAAAAAAGGGGGGGGGGGAATGAGGGTCGGGAGCACGTAGTATGTTAGAAATGTGAAAGACATTCAAATACCTGAGACAGAAGAGTGTCTTCGTACTGTTCAGAAAAGGAATCAAATCCAAATAAGTCAAAAAAAAAAAAAAAAAATACTCAGTGTACTTGGAAATATTTAAAAATTTGTAATAAAATTGTGAAATCCTAAAAATGTGATTATGTTAAATGTTTTATCATTTATTAACCTAAGATATAGAAAAATCCTGCGTTTTTTTTTTTTTTTTTTTTTTTTTTTTTTTTTTAAACTAAGTATCAATAAAGCTTTTATTCATTTATTTTATTTATTTATTTTAATATTTTAATATATATATATATAGTATAAAGTATTTTGTGTTGAAAATTTTGCCTTAACACTGAAAAAGGAAAGTTATTAGAAAAAAATATTTATTCATTTCTTTATTTTAAAAGTATGTTTTATTATATTAAATTTCTACGAAAGCATTTTATTTTATTTTTACTTTTTCTTTCAGTAAAACAAAATAAAATTCTTAATAATATACGCTTCAATCGTATAAGTTTGTAATAATAGTTAATGCATTCATTTTATTAAAAAATATATCGTTATCTTTTTGTTTTATAATATGAAATGGTCGCACATCATCCAGTGTCTTCCAGATAATCAGACAGAAATTTATGTATTTATGTCTGTAGACAAATTTGATTGATAGAAAAATTTAAAAAATAATGCATAACGAGAATTCACTACGTGCACGCGACAGTATTTATGAATAACTTTTTTTTTCACCATTATTTCATTATAGAAAGCTAACGTAAAAGTGTACTATAAAAAATGTTAAAAGGAGTACTGAATCCTGTGCTCAGTGTGATCCCTAATACAATAACATAACGGATTAAATGGAAAAACCAACGAATAATTTATGGTAAAATACAGAGCATAGTTTCTTTTATATGTTTCACTGCATAGCCGTTTCCTTGTGTAACTAATTAATTCATATTCATTTTGAGGAGGAAATATTCCATTTAGCGGACGAATAATTTACTTTACGCATTATATTTCTCCTAATCTAAGAGAATTATATTACTAATTATAATGGTATATGTATATGTATGTGTACAAGGTATTTCAATTTGTTTTAGCAGATAGTTATAAACTATAAACTATTCATATTGACAATATACTTTCAATTATAGAGGGTTTCCTAGTCACATGAAGTTATTTTTAATGTCATACATTTTAGAATACTGAAAAAGATAGACATACGATTTTCAACAGTGATGCAACATATTATAATTAATGAAATGAAGCCCTCCGTTTGAAAAGTCATTTACAAAAGTTCAATATATTTTAACATAATATTTAATAAGATGTTAAGGAACAAAAAATGATTTTTTTTTTTTTTTTGGTAAATTATTGCTCTTTTGTTGCGTAAAAATTCGATGAAAAATCTCTAATTAAGGGCCTGCAAATAAATTGAATAAAATTACTTTAGAAACTTTATTTTATTGTTTTCTTTCTGTTATTTTTTTCTTTATTTGATTTCTTGCTTTCAAGTAGGGCATGATCAAAAATACATTTTAAAAAAGATGTGAAAAGAAAATAGGTATCTAGCATTAATGAAAACGCACAAAACGCTTTCCATATATATATATATATTAAAAAAAGAACAGTTTTATTTTTAACCTTACGTAAAGGTATTGTCATAAACATTGCACGAATACTAAGGTTTATCTACGAGACTACGAAAAATTTAAACAAAAACGAAATGAAAATACATGCACAAAAACCTAAACAGAGTGCAACATTTAGATTGAAATTATTAACATGATACTAATTTAATGCTATATTTAGTATGCATATATCAGTTATGAAACTATATTTTCTACAAACAAGTTTTTATTGAATTTTTTTTTAAACATACTTTCAACTTAACTCAATTGATTAAAAATTGAACCTAACTCGACCCTATTTCGAATGTTATTTCTCGTTTTGAGGAAGATTGCGCATGTAATTTTTACCCTTCTTTTGTATTTTTTTTTTTCTTTTCCTACTTTTTTATTCAATGCTTTTTATCCTTCTTTCTTGTGTAATTAAATTACTTCTTTAATTAGTAAAGGAATGAAGGTATGAATTTAGTAAAAACATTTCAAACCCATAATAAGTCCATATTTATCCCCAACAACCGAAACGTTTGATTATTATAGTTAAACTTATATTTCATATTTGTTATAAAGTTGTTTTTATATTTCATATTTATCATAATTTTTCCCCCTTGCTGTAAAGAAATTTTTATCTGTACCTAAAGATAAACAAATGAAGAACGTATGAAGAAACGTATTAACGCTGTGCAGAATGACTAGAAAACTATATGAGTTTTCCTCAGATTTAATAGGTTTGGTCATCGAAATAGGTGAGAAAATAATTAAATTTATCCCCTGGCAAAAATAAATTCCATTTTCTCAACCTATTTCTTTTCCAATATTCATTTTTTAAATTTTGGCCTTATTATAATTATCATATCTCTTTCTCAACTAGATTATGATGAATAGTAGAAAATTTGGAGGAAACGAATTTTGCTGTTCTACGTATTTGGTGAATTGATTTAACGACATGGACAGTTTTAATAAATTAAAAAAAAAAAAAAAAAAATATCTGATGGATTGAGCTGTACAAAACAGAATTTGAAAACTAATTTAAAATACCATTTAAATTTTCCGAATACTTATCCATTACTTCGACATTAAGAATGCGAATTTCCCATAAAAACCTTGTTGACTTAAAATATCAATCCATACACATGCCATCAGAGATGAAACTAGAATGCTGAGGAACTCATAGAAAGGATGTTAAAAATGAAGAACATATAAGAAATTAACTTCAAATTGCGTAAAAATCAGACAGTGAAAAAATAAATAAATAACAAAGTAAAAAGCTTTTCTTTGACTTCAAAATATAATAAAGTAGAAAGGCGTAAGTGTAGGCCATTCAAATATCAACAAAAACGTCTTCTGTGTACTCAAAATTTCCATTTGAAACATTCTGTCGGAGGATGTTAGGAAAAGAGAAAGGCAAGCTGATGAAAAACATTCTTCCGTCCTAGCAGTTTCATCCCATCTGAGCACTCAGTGCATCCCGTTGTGCTGCACGGCTGGGAACAATAGAAAGGACATTACATCAAGCTGAAAGTTGTTAAAACCATCATTCCGTCAACAGCTTGCTCCAGGAAGAAAAGATGATGGACAAAGCAGACCCGCCCACCTTTTTCGAATCGCCACTTCAAAATCCCCCCCCCCCCTCTTCGATTCGCCCGTTCATGAGGGACTGGGTATAAATAGCAGATACTGTCTTAGTAAATCGATATGCACTATCCCCCCCCCCCCTTATATCTAACCCCACTCAATCGATGGTAAATTACTGTTCATGGAATCTAAGCTGAGGGCTAAAATCAGATACTAAATCAGTTTCAAGTTTTAAAGCATGCATTAGAAGATTTTCTATAGAATAGAATTTTTGGTAGAATAAAATCAAGTAACCTATCAGACGATAATATATATAATGATATTTTCATCAACTAAATGTGACTGATTAATAAGCTAGCAACTGTGTCGAAACAACTCATGTATATATATATATATATATATATATATATATATATATATATAAATGGATGGATAGGTACAGAGTTAAAGAGACAGATATAGAAAATTTTTGAATAAAATGAATATAATGCACCGATAATGCACATTTAATGGTTGACATACACAATACTAAAATTTACCGGAAATATTTTGTATTGTCCAATAATTTAATTATGTATTCTGCACACAGCCTTTTATAGAGAAAATATTCTTAAAGTATATTAATGTGCATTTTAAAATTATTTTTTAAGACAGTGAAAAGATTATTAAATGAACGTGAAGAAAATGTGCCTGTAGACCGAAATGCTCTGAAAATGTTTTGTGTATCTATACACGAACCAAAACCACTAGCACTTCGAAATCCAAAATTCCATATAGTTATATACACCAAAAATCAATGTAACTGATTTTACGCAACTGATAAAAATTTTACCGAATTTGCGATCATTCGCGAGATTACATACTGTATCGGAATTCATTGTGCAACCCTGTAAATTTATTACTATTTCTACCCACATATTTTGTATAGAAGTCAAGTGTTCAACTATCTAGATAGCGTTTACTAATTTCGTTATGTTGAATGCAATGTAACAGTTGTAAAATGCACTTAAATGATATTTTATCATAGACCATAACATATCGAAAATCTTTCATTAAAGAAGTTTTAAAACTTTTGATGTCAAGAAAACTTGAAAATATTCTTATAAACAGTTTTAATTTATAGGAATTATCTAATCAGTTAAAAGAAAAATTACCTTTGTGTATTACAATAATATTTTTTTCGATGGAACCCTGTTATTAGTATCGGAAAATTTTTAAGCTTCTAAAATATGCGATAAGTACCCAATATAATAGGTCACTAGTTGTTTTTAAATTCATATTCGTTTAATTGTATTAGAATTATAGATTTTGCGTGTGATAGACAGTGTACTAGAATGTTGTAGTAAAAAAAATAAAAATAAAAATAAAAAATACGCGAAACGCAATTGAAAATAATTTATACCCATACCCAATACACACTAATGCATCTGAAAAATATATTTCTAATTATATGGAATCCAAGGGTCTTTCAAAAAAGAAAAAAAGAAATATACTCACCATTTTCAATGGGAAACATAGTATAGGCAACGTGGACATGTTATTTTTTCTGTTTGAAATACAGAGCTCAAAGCTTATAAGAAATAGGTTTTTAAATATAGACTTAATATACTGAAGAACAGTGTATTGTCGTCATAACAAGAGCATAAAAAATATGTGTACCATTTACTAAAGAAAATAAAGAAAATAAACTACAGCTATGAAATCCTGAAACTTTATGAATATTTCGAACAGAGGAAAAACTGAAGAAAGATTCAAACGGGTTGTTTCTAGTGATAGTGATCACTTTGAAGAAAATCTGCAATTTTGTGATTGTAAACATTTATTTGCATGAAGATCAACGCATTTTTCCACGAAATTCTGTCATTTTCCGTGAAGACTCCTCCAACGGAAAACATTTAAATTAATACGTATACGTATATATATATATATATATATATATATATATATCAGTAATTTTTTAAAAGTATTTACGGTCTTATATGTTATTCAGTATAATTATACATTTAAATATGGACAAAAAATAAATTTATATATACATATAAAAATATACAAATTACGAATGTTAAAATTCAAAACAAACAAAGTAAAACGATAAACTCAAAATTACACACATGGTTCAATCTCGGAAGTAATTAACACGTCAACAATGAAGCAAATTTTAGTCCATTCCAAGAAGACGAACGCAAAACATTATTTTGAAATCAGAAAAGTTCAAAATATGATTTATATTTATATGTTCTATTTCAAAAAGAAAATTTGTACATAACTGAATAACAAGAATTATGATTTGGATAATATTATTGGGAAGAAGAATAAATAAATAGTATAACTGATTTGAAAATAAAAATAATAATTGTTTTTGTAACTTAAACTCTCACACGGAATTTTTTATTATGAATAGAATTGGAGTAAAATAGAATTAGACTGGCTTTTCTTACTGTGCATAATTTACAATGTTTTAGAAAAATTAGTTAGTACTAAAAATGATGTCCACATAAATAGGATGGTTACATGCATCTTAATTTAACTTCATTGTTAAAAATCTTGCACATATCTGGGATAAGCGAAGTACAATCAAAATTCAGAATGCATATCGGCGGAATACTAAAGTCGAAGACAGTGCAAAAACCTCCCAATGCCTCCGTAGTGTTTTTAAATGAACTCCAAAATTCGTGTTTTCACACACACAAAAAAAACTTTTAAAGGGTAGTGTAATATGCGTGGAAGCGCACATTCTGGGGTGTAGCTCAAGTAATGATGTTTGACGTATTAAAGCGTAATTTGCATATTTCATGATGTGTATGATGGCTTAATTCGGTATTAACACAAAATTCAGCATTTGACCAATTTTCGGGTACTTCCAACACGAAATTCTGAGAAAAGAATCCCAATGAACCTATACAGGACATGATAGAAAGTTCTGTTTATGCACAAAATACTGAATCGTCAACACTTTCCAAAATGTGGAGGGTTCAAGAAGCAGCATGGCTGAGAATGATTCCTTCAGGAGGCTTCTGAAGACTTTTTGAATGAATGGCATGTCAGGTTTTTGCACTTTTTCGAGTGAAAGAAAGTACTACATGATATTTGCCGGTATCCAATGACTTCTGGAATTTGGTATATAATTCACATATATGTAACATAATTGTAGAATACAAGAGAAACAAATGACCAAATGTCAACTTTATCCATAAGATTAAACATAAATATATACATATATTATGATAACAGTAAGAATTATAATGGAAAATAAACAGATGATTAATTTGGCGCAACAATCCACAAAAGCCTATTTGGCTGCTAGTTAACTAAAATAATATATTTAAATAATTTGGCCAGAATTTTTTACTTTAGGTATATATAAAAAAAATAATACTCACTTTAAAATAATTCCGATGATAATACAAAACGTACAGAAACATTACAAGAAAGAGCTTTCTGATGATTATAATCAAAGTTTTCTATTTGAACTAACAGTAACGAAATGAACCAAAAGAAAGATGAGAAAAGCTTGCTTTTCTAGACCAGGACACAAATAATTGAATAATTTTTTTTAAAAAATTGCTCAGAATGTACAGGTGAATTGTCAGGTTGTCATCATCACTACATTGAGCTAAAAATTGCAAGGTTTCATTTTGTGACAAGCGATATTACGTAAAATATACACACGGTGACCCAAACTTGCAATTAAAATATTACTTTCAAAGAAGAAAAGAAAAGAAGATACATTAAAACCTGCAATTAGAATAAACGAAGCTTCACTAAATATACAGTCATGAAGCACATGTGGAGAACCACACATAATAGTATGAATTATTTAAGGGAACACTAAGTTTAGTTGAATCTAGCAGATGACTTAGGAACTAACATTATTAATTTAACTTACTTTAAAATATTATGCATAATCTAAAGTACAATTACTTAACTATATATAGCGTAACCACGTTTCCTAAAACTAGCAGTGAAGACGAGCCTAATGGCTAGGAGGGGTGCTTTGGCAAACACCAGGTATTCGACTCTCTGTTATCGCTTATTTACTCTTAATCAGATGACTATCACCCCTATTTTAACACTGGACTCGTTGAGTCAGCATTTGCGCAGAGGTTTCCATGGTTTCAAGAAATGTGGTTAAAGAATACATATGAAGGAATTGTTAAAATAAATATGAATTATTCCATAGTATTCACGCTTTAATCGTTAAACAATTATTTAGTGAAGTGAAGTTCTATAGATTTACTTTTCTTCTCCACCAAAAATAACGATGACTATCAAGAACAGTTACATAGGTAATACGTATACATGATTTTTAATTTAGCAAATATTTTGTTCTAACTTGGGGAGTTATGTGACCCAGGTTCACTTACATTCGTATTCTATTTTATGTAATTTTATGTAATATTTTATGGGCATTTGCTTAGGATACTAATTGTAAATGGTACAAAAGATTCCCTTGTTGTAACTTGTATCCCCTTGTAAAATCTTATGTAAAATTTTTAGTGAAAAATCACTTTGATATAATACAAATTATTAACTTATCACTTTATTACAGTTATTACATAAAATAAAGTGACGTCCAGTGACGACTTTAATGCACTTCTATTTTTTTCTATATCATTAACAATTTTATTTTCTGTAATAAATTGCAATTATTACAGATTTCTTTGCATTTTCCTGTTTTTAAGATTATATTATATTTATTCATATTTGTTTAATATCATTGATTGATTCATCCTAATTTATTTCATTATTTTGCTGTTAAAAATTGTTAATTATATGTGCATAGTGAATATATAAAATATTCAATTTTCTTATGTTCAGTCATTACATATAAAAGTGCCTGAAACATTATTTGCAAAAATAATATAATCTACGAAGGAGATTAAAATTTTGTTGACCGGTGCTTGTTTGAAAGCAGTTTTATACGAGATTAAACCGAAACCGGAAAAAAAAGCAGCAATATAACAAAAGAATCGTTAATTTTGTTCTATGAGTGTAAAATAACTGTGAATAAGCTTGGTTTAATTTATGAAAGCTAAACTCCCTTTTTTCTAATTTGTTTGCAGGATTTCACTTTTACCACGCAGACATTCATTTTCTTAAAACACGCCGGCTGAATAAAATACTTCGCGAAAAAAAGAAAGAAAGAAAACCCTATAAATCTTACTTTCTGTATACCGCCTTTGAAAAAGAATTAAAAGAAAAAAATTTCTAACACGAAACAAAATGGTTGTCTTTCGGAATGAATAGGCTTGACTTATCGAATCCGTTACGTAAATTTTTGCTCTTTTTTTAGAAAGGAACTGCAGTTCTCATCACGGGTTAGATTCAAACCTGTCTAACAGCGTATACTTGATTTGGATAACCATTTTATCTTTTGCCTGATGGATGAATTTGGTACTTGAAGCTTTTGAATGAAATTGAATAATAAAAATTTTACGGTTTCGAAATTATATTCAAACAACTAAAAATTTATGTTTCTGAAAGTCTGATCAGCTTATTAGAAAACCTGATTTAGAAAACTGAAGGGTGTAGACTTTCATTTTATTTAGGATAATTTAGAAATGAAAGAGAAAATGGTTAACAGATAATCGTTTTATTCTATATCCCGCTTAAGTTAACAAAGATGTTGAGAAGGTGTCATTAATTTTATCAGTCTGAATCTTTAAAACCTGTGCATTTTCGTACATAAATTATTGTTCAGCGGTTTTTAACTTTTTAACAATCACAATAAATGTTCATTGGTCTGGTAATACGTCACAGAGTAAATGTTGTTTATTGTTATTTATATTTTTGTTTTATAGAGTTTAAATTCTGTAATTGCATTTTGTATTAAAGAAAAAAAAATGCTATTTAGGTATTATTGTTATCACTGTAAATTTGTACTTTTTTTTTTTTTTTTTTTTTTTTTTTTTTTTTTTTTAATTCTTTGTTATACTTTTATCACAAATGTAAAATGTACATTTAAAACTACTGTTAAAAGCTATTAAAATGATCAATTTTTATGATTCACTGATTTTTTAATTTGTTTTGTATCAAAACCGGCTGTTGGTACTGGTATTTAGAACGTATATCACGTAAAAAGTAAAACGAACCTGTACTCCATTACATGCAATTTTTATTTATATATACCTTGATTTCTTGTAACTTAATGTGTTTGTAAATGTGCTAATGTTATCCATTTTTCAAAAATGTCTTTATATCGAAAAATTAATACAGTAAAACCTCTCTAAGTTGGACACCTACGGTTCCAAGAAAAAGTGTCCAACTTAGAGAGGTGTCCAACTTATAGGGGTTAGACATAATGTTAATGGATACATTCCGTTCCGAGAAAAAGCGTCCAACTTAGAGGAGTGTCCAACTTATAGGGGTGTCCAACTTGAGAGGTTTCACTGTATTGTTTTTCCCAGAAATATTTATATATTTAAATTAATTGCACGTATGCTCTCTTTCAAATTTCAAAATATTTTCTAATACTAATTAAATATCCATACTTTTTTTTATAAAGGAATGCCCTTCTTGGTACTACTTATAAGATCACAAAGCGCATGTTGCAGAATCTCTTGAGAAGCATTTATTTCTTTATTTTTTATTATTTCATTTTTTTTTTCTTTCCGATTTGCGTGTTAAGGGGATGGACGACCCCTTCGTTGCACGACATTCCCGCATTAGATCCTCATCTCTCTCTTGATTATCAATTAGATTGGGGAAACATGTGAATCTCTTCCCTTTTTTCCCTTTCTTCCCATCTGTCATTTTAATAATTCATCACTACAATTTTTGTAGAAATATATGGCCTCACTCTCATCCGCTTATAAATTACAGAATCTAGAATATTTATAGCTTCGATCTTATTGTACTGAAGTTCTAATTTTGTTATTTAAGAACTAAGTATATGGGACTGTTCTGGCGTTCATAAAATTTCAACTTCGTTTTTTGGCGTTTTCATTAAAAATAAGAGATTTCGAACGAATTTGGGTTTAACGATGCTACTATAAAGGGTCATCTGTATAGGAATGTTTAAAATTGTTTTTAAAATATTTTTATTTTTATTTACTTTTAAAGGAAATATTTTTTTTAATAACTACCATTCACATGTGAGAAAATGTTAATTATCACACTAGTGTGAAATATAGCACGTCTTTTTTTCATTCTTTGAAGATTCGAATATTTTTTTTTCCTGTGTCGGACAAATAACAGATAATCTAACATTTAACAATGCGCATGTTTCCAAAAAATAAGCATTTTTTTTTTTTTTTTTTTTTTTTTTTTTTTTTTAAGCGCCTAACTTTTAAACATGTGAACATAAAATTTGAATATTATGTTCGTAGTCAAATGATTTACAGAATTTTATAATAATTTAATATCGGGAATAATTTCTAAACTGACAGTAACTCAATTTCACTCAAAAGTACATATTTAAAGTAAGCAAAAATATAATAATTTTAGAAAAATTAACTAAATGAGAGATGGATGCATTTTAGAAATAATGAAGAAACACATACTTAAATAACATATTTGCCTTACTTAAAAAATATACTTAAAATAAATAAAAACAATTTTTATCATATCCTTTGTATGTGAATAACTTTTTAAAAAGTCAATATAAGAAAAGAAAATTTTGATGAGGTATCTGTAATAAAATTAATTATTGATTTGTATATTTTTATTATTTTGGCAATGTCCATATTTTGCAAATTAATAATCATATAAGTCTATTTCGGAAACAGAGGAAATTGCTTAAAAAAAAAAAAAAGAAAAAAACGATTGTAATATAACAATAACAATAATAATAATAATAATAATAATAATAATAAAGATCATTGAATATTTTCTCCACTATTAGTTTGAGGAGACTGAACTTCAGCCTCTACCTGTGACTTGTTCTCTTGCATGGTTACAAGTTCTGCGATGGAAATTCAATAAGAACTGAAGATTTAAAACTCAAGCTTTTATTTTTCTTGTAAGGAAAAAGAGGGCACTAAGATATGGACGTGACTTCTAAAATTAATTCAATTGAAAAAAAAAAAAAAAAAAAAAAACTACGACTACTAATCAAGACTAAGTGAAGTTAATCTCACCACATGAGTGCTCCGTGGCCATTATTCGAATATCTTTGCGTGGAACTCTTTAATCACGCTTCCTAAAGTATTAATCGTAGAGAGTGCACTTTTATGATGATACAAAAGCACACGCTTCCTTAATTCGGAAGTTAATTTATACTAAATAGTTATTGAAACGATTCACTTCATCTTCCCTGAAGTACTCATCTAAAATTATTGACATACAACTGACCGCCACTTTCGCAACTTCCCTTACACCTGTTCTCAGTTCGCAAACTAATTCTAAATACAGTTGGCAGCAAAACTATCCGAGCACTAGCCAATGATTCCGATATCAAAAAAGTACCTTTAATACTATTTTGTTAAATAAATCTTTGTCGAATGATGTTCTTACACTGACTAAAATCATGACTAGACAAGGATTTATTTAACAAAACTGTATTAAGTGTACTTTTTTAGACAGGGATTATTGCTAGTGCTCAGGTACATTTGCTGCCGACTGTAGCTAGTAATATTTTACACCAATCCTCTTTAAAATCAACTAGACACTTTTATGTTCAATCTATTTGAACCAAAACACCAGCACCTAATCCTGGATCCAACTAGTGACCTCCACTTTCCCTCCCAACTCAATGCTTCTAACTCAACTCGACACAATAACTGAAGCCACCAATTCCTAACGCCGGATCCGACTGGTGACCTTCATTGTCCCAACTCGACGCAACTCATAGCTTACAAGTTCAGAATTTATTCCCAATGTGAATGTCAGATTTTATAAAATTCGATTAATGATTTGGTATAGAACATGTCATTTAAAATTTATACTCATTTGTGTAAGATTTATGCGCTAAAAGAGAAAATCATGTCCGTTATTAAATTTACGATACTAAGGAATGCCTCAGAAACCTAGAACCTAATAAGAGAAAAGAAAAAATACATATAGAACGCCTATTCGAAACGTTCGAAATTGCACACAAGCATTCTCCCTTTTTTTATCACTTTGTGAATCTTTATCGAGGAAATGCACTGTCACACAGTCATTATGTGTTACTTGAGATGAAGAGATAATGTGTTACATGTTGAGTTTCAATTTTAGACTTTAGGCATACAAATTAATCAGAGTAAGATCGGGGCTTTTTGGAGGCCATTATAAATTACGTTACATAAGAACACGCTGTATGCTGAAAGTGCAATATTACTATGTGTTAAAGATTCAGATTTATGAATATCTTATACACCCTGGCGTTAAATTAAATCTAAAATGACACATTTTCAAACTGTTATAAATAATTGCTGGTCTAATAGTTGTTAACATTCAATCGTTACATTATATTACTACTCAATCGATAAATAATTAATCGCAGTAGTGGCACCAAAAATTCCCCGACGGGGGGACACCACCTCCCCGACAGGGGGGCACTACATAAAGAGAGTTTTTTATATGAGTATTTATCAAAAACTGCAATACTGTTAATAATATTACTGTTAATATTTGTACCATTCCATTTGTTAGTACTCCTCATGTCACAGACAGACATTTTCTAAAAATATCGTGGTCAAAACGTGTTCTGGTGTTCTGGACATCTCAAAATGTCTATATTCATGGAAAACTGGAAGCTGACAACTTTTACGGATCCAATACTTTCTTCTATTGAATATAGAATGGAAAAACTGGAAGGCTCCAAATTTATAAAAGGAAAGAAAAATGCTGCTGAAAGTAGAAAAACTGAAAATTTTGTATTTGTTCCCCCGAGAGATTTTAGGAGTATGCCCCGATGGGGGGTCACAGACTCCCCGACGGGGGAGCCTGTGCTCCCCCGGCCCCCTAGCTGGCGCCACCCCTGATTAATCGATAAATAACCAATCTATTAATAATCAATCGATAATATTTGTTAATTCACTACTATAAAAGTGCAGACATGTTCGTATGTACTGAGCCACTTTCTTTAAAAACATATTTGTAAACTTTTTTATTATTTATCTTATTGTTTTCTGCGCAGAAAAATATATATCATACTGTATTCCTTTTTGGCTTTTATGTTGCTCCTTTTTGGCTTTTATGTTGCATTTTTCTGTTGCAATATATGGGAAAAAAAAGAAAAAGAAATTCGATGAAATAAAACAATCACACCGTAATTTCCAGCATAAAACCTCATCGCTGTCTACGTAATTTGTTTCACATTAGCTATTTTAATTACAGGTAATGTTATATTTGTACGAGGTATTAAAACATTACATTTTATGAAATAATATTTCTGGCATAAAATGGATATGTTCGAGCTGTGGATTATATGCCAGAAATTACGGTATACTTCTGGAGATTTTAAAACACATATTTCACGTTTGAAACGTTAATTTATAAAAACAATCAATTAGTAAAAAATCAAATGTAGCATTATATAACAATTAGATTTAAATAAATAAAAATACCATCGAAATAAGAATTTTATTTAAAGACAACAGGTATTTTACTTTAAAAATATTCTCTTCCTTCTACTTTAACAGTTCTAATGTATTTTTAAAAGAAAAATAGTGCTACTTTTTATGTACAGTAAAATATAATTTTTTCATCATAAGAAATATATTTGTTTAATATTTATTCTAAATTTTGATTATTTTACGAAAACAGAGTTGATGTTTGCTTATAACGAACTTGCATGTTATTCCTCTAACACTAATGCTTAATTAATAAAATTAACCGTGTACTATTCATTATGAAGAGAATGACAAAATTTGTTCTACAATAAAAATTACCTATTTCTGTTAAATTTTGTCTTAAGATTAAAAAAGAAGAGTAACTTTACGTAAAGGCAAACATAGAATCACGAGTGCTGTAACAGAGATTTCATAAATTTTCCTTCCCTAGATAACCTCGTTAACAGTGTTTCACAGCGGGCGACGCAACATTTGATACTTAACTTATGAAAAAACAATTTGTTAGTACCTCCATCAGACTGTCAAGACGAAATTCCAGAAACGAGAAGCGATCATCTGCCGAGATCCCTCCTTCTCCTCCCCTCGCTCAGCTATCTACAATGCATTTATCTGTGCCGAAATCGCTACTGTTTCCGATACTGTTGGGAGACAAATCAACCGTTTCAGTTTGAAGGCTCGGGTTCAGGGAGCATGTTAGAAAAGATGAGAAGTGGAAGTGAAAGCTTAGAGCTAAAATTTATTTCAAGCACGCGTGCATATTTTATTCTTGAAACGCTCTCTATAGTTAGAACAAAACGGAACAGATTTGAACAGAACAAAGTTTAAGATTTAATTATAGTTATATGTGTTTTGTTGTATTTTCAGTGTATATGTAAGATGTTAGTAGTAATGAGTTCTGAGAAATCGTTGAAATTTTAATGTAGGGAACGACAGATATTATTCCGAATTGTTGTGTTACTTTTGTTATTTATTTTTAAATCAAGCATTTTTTTTTTTTTTTTTTTTTTTTTTTTTTGTGTGTGTGTGTGTGTGTGTGTGTGTGAGTGTGTGTCATTTCTTTTTCTTTTCTTTTTCTTTTTTTACATCGTGTAAGTTACATAACGAAATATTTGTAACATATTTTCATCATAATTTTTTAAAGATATTTTTATACTATCTAGTTTAATTGAAATGAAGTTTATCAGCACTTAATTAAAGATTTATTGCATATATTTATTACATTTTTTATACTGTAAGTAACTAAAATAATTAATTAATTAATGCACAATTAATAATTAATAATCATTAAATAAGTAACAATTTGATGTGGGGAAATGCATACAGTTTCAAAAGCAGTGCAAGACAAATAGTCTTAATATAGTATATATTACTAGAATCCTAAATGCATAACACAAGGAATCAAATAAAAAGTTATAACAAAAAATAAAATAAAATAAAATAAAATTAATTAATTAATTACTTAACAAAAAATGTGAAAACATTTTATTTTTGAAAGTGGGAACTTAAAATAGATAATAGAAAATATAAAGAATAATCTAATTTAATAAAACTAATTTTTAATACTACGAAAACTGTAATAAAACTTATTTTTAATACTACGAAAACTCTATTAAAAAGTTGCAAATTGTACCACACGTGAAATAAAATAGCAGAAAAGAACTGGTTATATTCGTAAAAGATCTATTTCATTCTTTCATTTTCTTATATTCTTCTTTGAAATTCTCACAGTTTTGTACATTTTAAAGCTATTCCTATATTTATATTTAAGCAGAATTCTTAAGTTTTATGGTTGCCGAAAAATATCACTAAAACAGTTTATAAGGGATTTACTAATAAGTTGAAGAAATTTAAATTTTTTAAAATAAATATTTCGAAAATATTAATAAGCATTATATTTCAGATAAAGTGGAGATGATAATTTACCAATAAAATATTAAAATATTACTCAGAAAATCGATTAAGGTCTTCCTTATTTTATTTACCCTATTGCTTCAAAAATAATAATTGATCTCGTGGTCTTGTTTAAAGTTTTTCATTAATCGAGGTTTTCATTCTTTGTCACAGATTTTAATACCTTTTAATTATATTATTTCTTAATAAAATTATTTTCAATAAAAATTAAAAATGAATGCTTCTTCCTGAAATAAATATAAAAATAAATAAATAAAGTGATATAAGCATTATAAATCAATAATATACTCCCTCTAAAATAAAAAAATAAAAATAAAAAATAAAAATAAAAATAAAAATAAATGAACTTGTCAGTTAACCCCTTGGGTACGGATTTATTTGAGAAAATATTTGCATGTGGAACGGATATAATTTTTGGTTGCTTGAAGTAGTATGTAAAAGCAGTACATTTTACGTAATAATTTATTTATTTCTAAAATATTGGTGACATATGTAGTATTAAGACGTCTTCAAGTAATTAGAATAGCAAAACAAAAATAAAAAACAAAAAAAGTGAATGACGTGTCTCAGACGTCAAATGTACCCACGGGGTTAAGTAATTTCCAGTAGTTTTTTGTTGAAATGTTTAACAGTACAGCGTATGAATCAGTTGAATGGTTACTGTTGAAGGGCATATTTATATATTACTAATCATTCATTCTGAAAATGAATAAATATTTTTTAATGCTAAAGAATTATAATAGATCTATTTTGCAATTTATAGAAATAATGTTCAAAACCACGATTTTAAAAAATGGCAGGCTATTATTACTGTAACAGTGATAAAAAGAAGTTACAGAAAACATTTAGTTGCGGTAATGTCGAGCAAAGAATAAGCAAAATAATATTTGTACACTATCTAACAATAATTTGGAAGCTTTCGAATTTGACAAAACGTCAAAATTCGAAAGTATCCAAATACTTATTGGCAGATTGTGTATTAGATATAGACTTTCAAAGAAAAAAAAAACTATGGTAAACTAATTATGTTTTCTGATTGTAATAAGTGGTTCAATTTTTAAGTTTTATTTTCTCTTTTAGATTTTTCCTTTTAATTTTGTTTATGATCCTCAGATTTTAAAACCTCATAGATGCCTTATTTCAGCTAGGCCATGTATGCAAAAACTGTCTGTAAAATTGGGCCGAATAAGAACGTACTTGAGATTTTATTATATATTTGATACGTATATAATCTAAATATTTTACAAATACGTAAGCATGGGGAAATCGACATGCTTTCGTTCTTTTCATTTTGTCTTATTTTGATATTTTGATCTTTTTCGTTTAGCAAATTGAATGCTTCAATTTTGATCCTTCTTTATCGGTTCACTTTGGTAATTTTAATCGTCTATAAGTTTTAATACGTACACCGTTTTTCTCCCACAATTATTATGAATTCAAAGGAAGATTAATCGTAAAATTTTGAATACTGAACAAATTTGCGGTGTTTACTTGGTCTAAGTATATCCCTTTAAATCCTTATATTTGTACGTGTTCCTTTTTCAGATCGACGTATTTATAATATATTTAAAAAAAAAAAAAAAAAAAAAAAAAAAAACAGATATCTTTAGTATGTGTGCAACGTATTAAAAATCTTTTAACCTTATTCTTAACCTTTAATATTATAAACAGAAAAATGGTAATAAACGTTTCTTTTTTATTTATTTATTTAAGCTTAAAAAGTTTTGTATGTGCTGTCACTGACGTCTGTGCCTTGTTTTTGTGTGAACACTATCTTGAATTTCACATATATTTGCTAAACTAAAGCATTTTTTTTTTTTTTTTTTTTTTTTTTTTTACAGAGTGAAAGCCTATATTTTTGTTGAAAAAAAATATTGTCTTCCTCGTAAACATTTTTATTTATTTTAAAATTGTATAAGATATAAAAATTAGTTTTAATCATTGTTTGCTTCACTATAAACGCAAACATCTTAAAACCAGTTAAAAAGTGTCTTAAATGGATGGCCACATTTTAAGCAAAAAACAAAAAAAAAAAAAGTTTCACATTTTAAGACACCTTTATGCATCTGAAATTGAGACATTGTAAATGCCTTAAAACACCGCCATTTTTAAGTCGTAAAGCACCATTATTTTTAAGGCCTTTCTTAAATAAATTAATAAATAAAAGTGGTGTGTGACTCTGCTTTCTGTTAAAATAGATTTTAGAATTTCCGTGAGCATAAATAAAAAAAATCTGTAATTAAAAGGAAAGTGATAATAAAATGCCTGTTTTGTGAAAATTTTTCTCATTTTAAGACATTTTAAAATTTATTGTGTTTGTATTAAATATCTTTTTTTAAGATATATCATTATATTAAGACGCATTAGTATAGTTCATTTACACCACCAGTACATTACGACACATAAGTGTCTTAAATTAAGATGTCTGTTATGTCTAAGCTCTATATAACGACATCTACGTGTCTTAATTGCCTTTTCAATTGTTCTTTTTTTTTTTTTTTTTTTTTAAATCGCCTTTATTTGCAGCGTTCCTAATGTGTTTAATAATGCTTTATAAGTTATGGTGTAATCTCATATTATGCAAAACAAAAATTTACAATTGGATTTACAATTTGATTAAAATCTGAGTTAACCCCAGATTTTCCGAAAAATATCTTTTTCACATTTTATTGAATTATTATTGAAATTTTAAAAGGTAAAAGTACTTTAAACACACGTACACTATCTTGAAATACATTAAATTATGACACATAGTTTCATATCTTAAAACTCATCAATTAGAACAGTTAAGAAATTATGTACATGGTGACCGTACAATTACGCAAGTTTCAGATATTGATTGCAAAGTATGATCAATTTAGTCAACATATTATTTCCATCTTTTGTCACCAAGTGGAATATAGAACTGAATATATATACTTATATTCACCTGAGCAAACGTGTGTTGAAAGTTGAAAGCTGAAATACAGTTAGAGACCCATAGTCTATGTGGAGGCGAAAAAGTGTTCTTCTTCTTTTTTATAAATAAAATTTGTTCGCCAAATAATTAGACTAAGTTTAATTTTTTTGTCCGAGCATTTTATACAATCGAGCCGCTAACATTGCACATTATGTATGTAATTTCTTAAATTTTCCTTTTGTAAAATTTTGATCTGACTTATTTGAGGCATTTTAAAGGTCACTTGATGTCTCCGAACTTTTATTTTGCTAATGAAGGCACTGTATATTCGATTTTTTTTTTTTTTTTTTTTTTTTTTTACAAGCACAGAATTTTTATAATTTTACATCTTTATTTCAACAAAAGGAACCATTTTGACCGCATAGTTTTATGAGAAATGACCATCTTGCTAGATAGACAATCAAAGCCCGTAAATTGATGCCATGAAAGTATAATTTTTGAGTACTGGCATTTTTTTACAGGCAAAAGCTGTAAACCAGCGTAATTTGCTCAAATCTGCCATCAAATTGAATTTTACTATGAAATCCCTTCAAATGTAAAGTGTTAGCTTTCAGTGACGTCATATAAGAATCACCTCGTATTTGAAACTGAAAATATAATTTTAGTTTTGTTGGTTGAAAGAGTTTATTTATACTTTCATGCAAATAGCGACTGATATAAAATAGCTATTGTCTTCCTAATTTAATTCGAAGAATTTATTTGAAAGTTGTATGTTTGTCGCAGCATAAAATTACGGGAAAAATCATGATTTATGGTCAAAATGTTTTTTTACTGTGAATATATATTTTTAATTGTCTACAATATGCACTTTTTAAATTCTCTGACTGCGTGGTCCGAGTAAATCAAATGGATAGAGTAAATGTGTAATCCCCGCGGGCAAAGTAAATGTACCAAAATATTATGTGATTGTATATAAAATTAGTTTTTCTGAACTGTTCTTTTTCTTATATTTCAAAATATATATATAATTTAGAATATATGTTAAAATTATTATCTTTAAAATATTTGATAAAAAGCATGCTACATATTAAAACTCAAAAATATACGTAGATTTTAAATATATAATGAAAAAATATAAGCAATATCATTCTTAAAAATGAGCACTTAAGGAGTTTAAATAGGTGCATATATTTTCAGATTAATTTATTTTCGCTCTTATCATTTCTTAAAAATTGATTTAAAAAATATCTGAGGTTTTATAAAGTTTTCTTCAAAATAATTCACATTAAAAAAGATTTGACAAAATTTAACACAACTCTATTATGAGTCTTTAGTGAAATATATTTCTGGCCATTTACAATATTCAACTGCAGTATGCTTTAATGCATCTTTTCATCTTCATCTAGATATTTTTGCGTTTAACAAAGTGTAAACATTTTCTAACTTATGTCAAAGTTTGTGATGTTGAAGGTGAAGTAAAATAAGTGCTTTTTGTCTACATTTAAGGCCCCATATAGACAGTTTATGTGACCGGTCGAAGTTAGCAGAATGAAAGCGGAACTGAGCAGGAAGCTTGCGTCAACAGTACAAGACTCCCTGTGGTGTGTTGGGGTGAAAGATCACGCCCGGCCACTTCACACGTCAGGAACGTTTTGCCGAAAGACACCGGCGGACATGGGGGATAAGAAAATTCATTCGTTTATAGTAAGAGACTGTGTCTCGTGTAAAAATGTAATAGAAAAGGGGAAGCAAGCATCAGCTCAGAAAAAACATATGTAGATCAAAAAGAACAATAATTTCTTATCTAAAGATAACGATGTCCAATTAATCCACTCTAGTTTATTTGCGATAACATCTTTCATCAAGTGATTCTAATTTTGCCTTCTTGGCTCACGACGAAAAAAAAAAGTATGAAATCGAAGAAAGAGTTAGTTCAGTAACTCGCTCTTTCTTATCGGAATATATGTTTTTGTCACAAATGTAAAGAAAAAAAATGTTCTATATTACGGATATAATGTCGCACAGCACTTACTCGAGCTATAAATAAAAGAAGCTACTACATTCTTGTAAAAGAGAGTAAAGAGATAAAACAAATAGTTCTATATCAATATTTTAAAAGAACGGAAAATTATAGAACTTTTTATGCATATATAAAGTTATAAAGCATATATTTTATTAACTTAACAGATAGATGAATTTTAAATTATTTACAAAAGGAAAGCGTACTTTTTGGACCAAAATGTGTAAATAGATTAAAAAAAAAAAAAAAAAGTAATTTATGAATACAGAAGAAAATAAAAACGAAAGTATGAAATTTCATTTGTTAATATGTTATGAATGTTTTTTGTTTTTTTATAATACATGCGTATTCCCACTTTTTAATACAAATTTTTGCATTCAATAATTTTTAGTTGCCCTTACTCGGCTATTAATTCTTCCTGAAATCTAAGTTTACAAATAATGGCTTGATTAGCTGCTGATGTGCAACAGTCTTTTAATTTTGCACATAAATATTACGTTTAATATTTTCATGAACTCCTTTTATTTCACTGTATATCTTGATACTGTTATCTATCTCATAGGATCACATAGTTTTAATTATTGCCTTAATGATTTTCCTTATTTTTATTGTTTAGTTTTATGAGCTGATGGATAAGTTTTCTATTACTTCTAGTTTTTTTTTTTTTCTCTTCTTTAATTATATTTTCTATTTCTTCATGTTATTTCTTTTCTTCTTTTTTTTTTTTTTTTTTTTTTTTTTCTGAGAAATGTTTTGCACGAAAAAAGTTTCTCAAAAAATCTTTGAAAATCTTTCTTTCAGGAAAAATAAATAAATAAAAAAAGATGTACTAATTTTTTTTTACTGAGAAATGTTTAGGTCTTTCACACACACATACATACATATATATAGAATTAAGATCTGTTCTACTTTATATATATGCATATGACACTTTATGATTTCACCATAACCCCTTTTTACTTTCCGAACATATACTGTCTAAGAAAAGCATTAATTAAAAATTTCATTTATTTGATTTTGGAGTAGCTATACGTTTTGAAGTCTGCTGAATTCGTTTTTGTTATTTTTACGATTATGAATGTATAGATGTGTTCATGTGTGTATGTGTGTGAGTGAACATAAAAACGTCTGAACGCCTATTACAATTGATCTAAAAATTGACAGAGATGTTATAGGTTACCGTCGCACAACCTGTATACATTTTCATGAGTTTAGTTACTAATGGAATTGTTTTATAGGGATTCAAAGACGAATTCTTTATTATTACGGCCTATAGACTCAAGTTATTTGACATGCGCTTGCGTATAAACTCCACACTTGATTAAGATTTAATTGGGAAAATTTAACAGGCGATCGTCACAAGGACTATAAAAAATTTTATGAGTGTGAGATTTATAAATTTTTACTGGGATAAAAAATAGAAATTTTTTGTACATTTTGTACTAAATTATTTGAAATTCGTTTTAAGTTGTTAAAAAAACTAATAAATCCCCTTTATGTTACATTGCTTTGCTAATGTATGATAACTATTACAAATGAAGTGTGTGATATGATGTTTACAGCTCATTACAGGGACGTATAAAATAAAATATGCAAATAAGGTTCTCTTACAACTAATTGCAATTATATGAAGTTCATTAAATTACTTAAAAGCGTCTAAAACTTATATATGTTTTAGATTTTTCTTGCAAAATAGTCGTTACCGAGATTTCCTTGCTTAAAATTCATATACTTTTATAGGGATGCATAAAAGAATTCGGATAATTGCTATCCATTGTACAAATATTCGGTATTCAGAAGAAACGTTCAATCGCCGTATAGTCTTTTCCCCTTTTCATTATTTACTGAATTATTCAATGATTCAAATTTGTTCAATCTCCTTCTAACTAATAAATGTTCAGAAATTAGAGGAGCTAATTCAGATTTTTATCGTTTTGAGCAAAAGTGTGTGAATAATATAATTAAATAATAAAATAACACAAAACAAATAAAATTATAAATTAACACAAACATAACACATTAATTATAATTTATTAGATGCAACTCAGAAACTACGAGTGAAGTCTAAGTGAATGGGCACTTTTTCAATATGGTTATGTTGAAAAAATGATCAGCCACAATATTATATTTTCATCGATTAATGTTACACTATCTTGTGCAAAGTACAGCCCAATATTAATTTCACAAGTGTTTGGTTGACGTTAAATATTTCATATTCTGCTTTAAAGGCATTGTGAATACCTTATAATGATGAGGACGGTCCTTATATTTGATTAAGTGTCAGATAACTAGCTGTCCAAATTCTTAATTATTCTTTTCGATTTATGTATTCGCAAAATAACAACACTGATGAGTTCATGAAGATTGTTTTATGAAATTTCTCGTTTGTTTCGAGTTATAAATATTCCTGATGAGTAGCTTTCTGAACGAGATTTTTTTTTCAAGGATTATTTTTCCTGTTTATAATCCTCCAATTCTCGTATAAATACTTTAGCTATTTCTCATTAAGCTTTTGTATTATTACTGTTATTTGATACGCCTTTCTAGCTTAAAATTGACCCCGAAACTCCATTCCAGAATTAAAAACTCGAGCTTTTCAAATTATTGAGTACCACAAATTTAAACTCGAGACACGATAAAATATTCACACGTATAAATGCAGCAATGATAATAATAATAATAATAAATTAGAACACGGAGTTAGTTAGACGAAAATTACTCAATCCAGACACATAAAATAAAGAATATTGTCAGTTGCCAAATATGCGACATTTTTTTTAAACTCTTGTTTTAAAGATGACAAACATAAAAATATCTCACTTTTTTTTGCATTTAATTTTCAATTGAAATAATAAATAGTTCAAGTAAATTAAATTGTATAACAACACTCAATTATAATACTCTGTTAAATCATATGATTATATTACAACACAATAAGCACAAATATTTGGATGAGTCAGAATATTTAATATATTTCTGAGATACGTTATTCTGATAAAAGTTATCAGTCAACTACGACAATAATTTATTCTATTTTATTATTTTTTATTTCGTCTCTTTCGTCTCTACTGCTACCCATTTCTCTTCTTAATGAAAGCAAATGGGCGTAGCAGAGGTGGTTGTGTTGCAGAGAAAAAAAAAGGTCTAAAAATCGATTCATAATTACTCATTAACCTTTTTTTTTTTTTTTTTTTTTTTTTTTTTCTTCTTTATTCTTTTATCACAAATGAATCAGGAAAGGATTCAGAATGCTTAATTAAAGTTATTCTATAATTCATTTAGTTCGTAGTAATTCGAAAATAGTATAAAGCTATTAGTTAGATAACATTATTACTCAGGATCAAATTAATTTGAATAACAGCGATTTGATTAATAGCGGTAGGATTTACGACACAATGGTAGGCACAAAGTTCAGACCGTGACTATACAAGGGACGGATTGGAAAAAAAAAGTAGGTGTAAATTCACTAGCTTAATAAATGTCGTTGTCACAGTGTAGACACTCTGAAAAGTATAAATAATATACTTTTTAGAATATTATGTGTTTGAAAATTACATATTATGACATCTTCGCGTAATATATTGTTACCGTATATCGTCACCGCTATTTGAACAGAAAGTATATCAACACCTTTATTTAGTGCAATAAAATTGGGATAAAAAGTAACCTTTTTATTATCGTTTTTATATTGATATTCTTAATTAAATATTAATTAAATACATATATGTTACCTCAAATATTTATTTTAACAATACAGAGTTTTTAGCGCTACCTCTCCTTTCTTATTTAACACTGTAAGCCTTTGGAAAACAAGTTCAAAATTGTTTCTTGCAGATTTTAGTGGTTCGCTAAAAATGGGTTTGTTTATTTTTCTGCAAATATGGGAAATTGTTTTCTAATTTATGTTTAAAGCATATTTTTAATGCATGGACAGACTTATGCAAAAGTGACTGCGTGATGCGTTTGTGCGTTCCTGTGCGTGTATTCCTGAATGTGTACATGACTATTTCCCGTAATATGAGAAATCGTTTCATTCTACTTTATTACAGATTTTTAGTGACAATGCTTTTATCCTATACTGAAAGCAATAGATTTTACGGTCTCAAATAAATAAATAAATAAAATAAAATAAAATAAAGACTGGCTTACCGTTCAGATAAAAACTGCTCTTAAAGAATTGTCTTAATATCTATTCAATCCTAAAAAAAAAAAAAAAAAAAAAAAAAAAAAAAACCTTTCCTAAATAATAATGTAATAATAATAATAAAATGAAATAAAATAAATAAAATAAAGTTACAATGAAAGCATGTACCACTTATATTTTTATTTTATTTTTTTTATATTATGCCTCTTTAAGGTCTAGTTGTACTCTTAAATGAAGTATAGTTTAAATTAACATAAACAATTTCATAAGTAACAATTTTATAAGAGTTTGAACACATTTAATGAAGAAAAAGATTTAATTTAAAACACGTGGACAAGCAATATTGCAGTTTTAAATATGCCTGAATTCCATAAAGAAAAGCTCATTTACATTTTAAAATATTTACTAACTTAAAGGCCATATTGTTAAAATCATATTTTCGAAAATAACTGTCATCAAAGTTAATAGGTATGCTATTTGCATTTATTTATCAATGAAGATTGGTATTCTTGTATAAAGAATTTGTTGTTTTCTTACGTATTCTACATTTAAATAATTATATTCTCTGAAATAAACATCATTAAAAGCTTTAGAAAAAGCCGTCATCATTATTATTTTTTTCTTCATGACATGTACTTATCAGCTAGAGGGTACGCTGAACAACGTAAAGAACTGCAGCGTTTAAATCGAAGAACTAAAAAGAAAAAACAATTCTGTATGAATTATTGATCAATAGTCCAACAAGACTGATATCAATCTTTGTGCGACAATTAGTAGACCTATCTTTCTCTGCGTTTATTTTGCTAGTACTAAAATTTTATTTTCTTTTATTTAAAACTGTCACAAATAATAAATCATCATTACACTATTATATATGCATGTATTACACACATATACGTGTATTTATAATTTAGAGTACATACATGATGCATACGTATTCTAACTCGCACTAACTGTCATAAAATAGGTGTTAAATTTTGTCTAGAATTTAATGAATTATTGATAAAAAAACAATATCTATTATTTATATATGTATATATATGCTTTTTATACGAGATTGCTTAACATTTTATCTTTTAAAAATGGTTTATTTATATACCTGAAAATGAAAATTGCATAAAAGAATGGAAATGTTCAAAGTAATATACTGTTAAGCGCGAATGCATTAAAAATTTAGCCAATTAGCCGTTATACGGCAATCACTGTAATGATAACTTTTCCGATGTCCAACAACGTGAGGTTTGCACTGTTTAACCATTGGAGGAACAATAACTGTTAGTTTTTGAACATAAACCGTTAAATTAAAATCACATTAACAAGGCGCGGTGCGCTTTTCATTCCATAATTTTTAAAAAGACTAGCAGTTTAAAGGGTACAGATGTTGGACAAAATAATGGAAACACTTTTGTTTTTTTACGTTTTATCGAATATCTTGAAAAATACTTAATGCGTTGCTCCTGAAATTTGGGAATAAGGAAAACATGTCTTTCCTCATATTTTTCAGCAAAGATTTTGTCACGAAGGTCCTTAGGGGACGAACAACAAATCCAATAAAATAAAAAGTATTTGTGATTACCGTGTATAGGGAAAATCGTCGATTGGTCTGCAAATTTTATATATGGTTATAAATGTTACATTTTATACGTGTGTAGAGTTTTGTGAGGATTAGAGTTTCACCGAATATTCGGTTACTATTCGGTGTTTGGCTTATTCGGCAGGTAGAACGGAATATTCCGTTAGGGCAGAATAGCACGATTAAATTTTAAATTAATTTGAAATATTGAAAATGATAAAAATATTTTTTATTATATAAAATTTATTTTTATTTATTTTTTTATTTTTTTTAATCATCAATGTTATGATGTCAAATAATATTAAATAAAAAAACAATAAATACCAATCTAATAAAGTTCCTATCACATTAATTTCTAATCTAAATAAAAATAGAATCTGTATTCAAATATGATACGTTTCAAAATAATCACTAATTGTTGTAGTTTAATAAAGAGGAAATTGTGACAGTATTTATAAAACTGTATTTACATACAGTCAATAAAAGATACGAATCGATTAAAAAACTAATTAAAGACGTTATGGTAGAGTTTATCAAATATTAGAGTTTATCAACATTGTATTTAAATTTTGGCAATTTATGATGCAGGAGCAAAAGTTTTTCTGCGTGTTTTGGCTGTATGTGTGTGAGAGAAAGAGCGAGTTTGTTGTTGTATCTATTAGATAATTTTATTATTTTTTCACTCTGGATCATACAACACATTTTTAGTGTAGTTATTCAATATATATATATATATATATATATATATACCTCGGAGGTAAAGGACACCATGCCTTTTTTTGACATTAAGCATTATGCATATTTACTACTACGGAAATAGGATAAAAGAAAATAAAACCATGTTCATTTTTTTTTATTCATGATAAATTCCATTAATAATTTTATTATAATATCATTTCTAAAAAAAAAAAAAATCATTTTTATGACATCGTGTCCTTTACCTCAGGCATACAGATATATGCCTGGATGTAAAAGAAATTAATTTTTTAAGTTCAAAAAGGGAAAAGTTTTTGATTTATTCTTATTTAATGTATTTGGACTTTTTAGTTTATTTACTAGACTTCAAAATTTTACAGGGGAAAGGGGAAAAGAATGATTTTTTTTTTTTTTTTTTTTTTTTTTAATAATATGTATGATATTTTATTTCCATTTTGACAGTAAAATTTATCTTTTTATGCTGGTATTTTTAATGCACATTGTATTCTTTTCTATATGCAATAAAGTTAAAAATAATTAAGCTATTCTGGGTGTGAAAAAAATACTTAAATTGAAATTTAAGTATTCAACCGAATACCGAATATTCGGTTAAAATTTTGACTGAATATTCGGTATTCGGCAAAAATCACTATTCGGTGCAACTCTAGTCCGGATATCGCGATTATTTAAGGAGTTATTAATATTTCATTAAAAAATACAAAAAAAAAAAAAAAAAATGTTTTTACTTTATAACTCCAAAGGCTTTTCTTCAAATTTCGTGAAACTTTCGGAAAACATAACAACGTATGCCTAAATCATTATATTATAGTTTAAAACAAATATAATTAACCTTTAAAGAGATATAGACAGTTGCAGTAAATAATTTATTATTGCGCATGCGCAGACTGTAGCAAAAAACTTTGACATAGTTTAATACTCAGCTGTATAGAGCACTTTATAAAAAAATCTGGAGTGACTCCACTCGACTTTCCGAACATTGAGTAACTAACAGTTTTGTAGATAAAATAAAGAAAGAGGAATTGCTAAACAAACAAAAGAGAGAAAACCATAATAGAGTGTTTTTTTCTCCATATATCACACGAGGTTTTATTTAACGCTACTGAACTTTGAGCCCTTAGATCATAATGATAAAGAATTTTTCGTTTTGTCCCTGTAAAAATCTATAGATGCTAGATTCACCAAAATGCTTATAGTTAGTGCAACAGTGATTTATAATATTCATACAAATTTTCAGCTCAATTGAATAAGGCGTTTAGATGCTATCGCACTTTTAAAAATTTGGTCTCATAGGCCATAATGATAAAGAATTTTTCTTTGTGTCCCTGTAAAAAAACTGTAGTGCTAGATTCACCAAAATCTATACAGTTGGTGCAAATGCGACCTATAACATGTGTACAATTTTTTTGCTCAGATTAATAAGGCGTTTAGACGCTATCACACTTTTAAAAATTTGGCCCCATTGGCCTTAATGATAAAGAATTTTTCTTTGTGTCCCTGTAAAAAAACTATAAGTGCTAGATTCTCCAAAATCTATACAGATTGAGTATCTGTGACCTATAATATGGGTATAAAATTTTTGCTCAATTGAATAAGGCGTTTAGATGCTATCGCACTTTTAAGATTTTGGTCCCATAGGCCATAATGATAAAGAATTTTTCTTTGTGTCCCTGTAAAAAAACTATAAGTGCTAGATTCACCAAAATCTATAGGGTTCGTACTATGGTGACTTACAATATACGTACCAACTTTCAGGTTAATCGAACAAAGCCTTTAGACGCTAGCGTGTTCACAAACATACACACATACACACATACACACATACACACACACATACATACATCATCGTAAAAATAGTGAAAACGGACTCAGGGCACCTCAAAACGTATAGAAACATCAAAATCTCGAATTCGGATTTTTGACAGGATTACAATACTTTCCTCACTATAGTGTTCGGAAAGTAAAAATGCAATTGAATATCACAAAAATTCATAGAGATATCGGTAATTAAATGAGCTGTTTTTCAGGTGTTTTCTAAAAAGACCTTTGTGATAAGGGGCCATTCACATATGAAAATCTGTATCACAAAAAAATATGTTGCACAATGAAATTTAATACATAATTTGCTATTCTTTTTTTTTTTTTTTTTTTTTTTTTTTTAGATAATTTTATCCTATTAAAAGAAAGAAAAATCGAATTGTTAGAAAACAAAAAGTATTTTTTTTTTCTGGTACAAATTTTCGTTTGTGGATGATCCCATATCGTAAAGACCTTTTTAGAAAACAGCTCATTTAATCCCCGATATCTCCATTATCAAAGTATTTTGCTACAGTACGCTTTACTGCAACTGTCCACATCTCTTTGAATATTAAATATATTTGTTTTAAACTATAGTGTAATCATTTAGCCATATGTTGTCATGCTTTATGAAAGTTTCACGAAATTTGAAAAGAAAATGTTTTGGAGTTATAAAGTAAAAACTTTCGAAAGATTTTTGAATTTTTTAATAAAATATTAATAACTCCTTTAAATATTCGAGATATCCTCACAAAAATCTGCACACGTATAAAATATAACATTTATAACTATATCTATAATTTGCAGATCAATTAACGTTTTTCCATATACAGGGCAATCACAAGTACTTTTTATTTTATTGGATTTATTGTTCATCCCCTAAGGGTCCTCGTGACAAAATATTTGCTGAAAAATATGAAGAAAGACACGTTTTTAATATTCCCAAAATTCAAGAACAACACGTTAAGTATATTTCACGATATTCGTCAAAACGTAAAAAAGCGAAAGTGTTTCCATAATTTTGTCCAACACTTGTATTTTCATTACATGCTGCTCGTACGCTCCGTTCTCCATAAATATCTGTTTAAAATTCGGCTTTAGTAAAATTGAATCTACTATATTTCATAGCTATAAATCATTAATAACCTGTAATAATAAGTATAAATCCGTCTACTACATCATTTAAAAGCCACCTCTTTTGAAGAAGTTCCAGGTAATTATTGCCCCTTAAAATTTTAAACCGGAAACAAAAACAAATTCTGATCCAAGCTACATATTTTCCCCTCTGTAAACAACATGCGACAAAATTTTGATCTCTGACAAGTTTCCCTTTTTGTGAAGCAAATTCCATCTGAGAATTCCAAAATATTTTCATACGCATGCATTATTAAATAATCTGGTGTGTCACCCACACGACTTTCTCTTACCCTGAAATTTAATACTATAAATACAGGTTGCAGATTAAAAGGTAAGATAACGAGTACTGTTATGTAAACCTGCGTTAAACAATTCATATTAAGCTTCTGAAGAGTTTTATATGATAATTAGTTCTGTATGAGGGGGGCTACCGACCCCCTCAACCCCCCGTTTCATTAATGCACCTACATTTATATAGAATTTAATTCGGTTATTAAAAAATAATTCTGATTTTAAAAAATAATTTATTAATATTATAATTTAAAAAAATATATCTTTTATGATAATGCAGACGATTTCCATATTAGAGAAGTAGTATAACACTAAATATCTAAAAAAAGCCCATTTTATTCTCAATATTAAAAAAAAAAAAAAAAAAAAATGCGATTTTTTTTCTAAGTTTTTTTTTTCGTTAAAAGTAAAAAAAATCGATAACTTTGTTTTAAATTATCGCATATCGATGGTTCAACCATTCGTTTTAAAGGTATTGGCGAGCTGTTTTGAAAGATACCCATCATGAAAATTTACTCCCCTCGAGGGAGGCGAGGCTCCTACATACACAAATTTTTTTCCCCAGTTAACTAAAATATATATATTCGTTTCATTTGGTTTAGTGCAGTCTATAGACGTTAAACTCTACTTACCTGCAATTTCCCCCATAGACGTAATGTATTAGAATTCTCTTGATTGTCTCTGTACACGAACCATTTGCTTGATCTTAACGAAAAGCTTACTGTAGCATCCCTATATGATACACATTTAGAATACCAAGTTTGAACTTTCTGCGATAATTTGTTTTTGAGATATGCTGATAACAGACAAACACATACACACACACACACAGACACACACACAGACACACACAGAGACACACACGCAGACATGCACACAGACCATTTGCAAAAAACATGATTTTCGTATTCAGGGGACCTCAAAACGTGTAAATATAACAAAATCTCACATTCGAAAATGTGACCCAAAAACAATACTTTCTCTACCTTATGGGTAAGAGAAAGTAAAAATATTAATATTTATTTATTTATCTATTTATTTTAGAAAAAAAGGTCGTGGGATTAATTTTGAAAAATACCAGCTGAATTAATCTCTGCATGCCTTTCTAATCGAAATAATTGAATAAAGGTTCCCATTTTGTCACTTTTGAAAGAGAATGCGTTAATCTTAAAGTGACAAAGAGTAGACAAAATGTAGAAAGAAAGAAAAAGAAAAGAAAAGAAACCTAATGATCTACGAATAAACTTTGTTTGAAAAGAAATAAAATCAGTTAATTGAATGTTCGAAATTCGATTTCTTTTTGAATTGATGCGACGTCAATTTGGTTAAGGAGAGAAGACATTAAACATAAAATAGCCCAAATCTTTTAACCATTGAATATCAGTCTGAGAGTTGTTTTCTGTCGTATATTCTAATTCATTCTTAGGAAAGAAAATCAGACTTTTGCATGTAATCCATCTTTAAGACATTATGAGAGCATGCGCATTCAGACAACACATTATTTGTCAATGCACATTTTCATTTTACATACACATTAGTCTATATATATATATATTTAATATTTATTTTATTCAAAAAAGTTTCCATTAAATTTTTAAACAAACAGTTTTTTTAATACTGAAAAGTAAAAAATAATTACTGTTATTACTATCTGAATTCTAAACATGTAATTTATCTAAAGTTTGGTAATTACATAAGAGTACATTCAAAATTTTATAAAAACATGTTTAAATATTTAAACAATATGGATGAATTTGAGAGTAACTAAAACTCAATTCCTATTTTGTTATCAGCTTTGTTTGTTGCATTTGTTTAATGTCTGAATTATGGAAAAGAGCGAAATTTAAATTTTAGGTATGTCGTAGCAAATTAATATTAGCGCAAAAAATACATAAATTTACTTACTAGAAACAATATCCAAACACTGCTAAGTGATTTAGTGTGAAATCATTAATAGTTGTTTATAGATCATTAAAAGATAAAATGGTTTACTTTATTTTAATACATCATTTTTCATTCAATTACTTATAGCGAGGAAGAGCATATTTTTAAAATGCGTAATATCATTAAACTAGTTTGACAAAATCCATGAATGAAGAGTTTTATAAAGGAAGAAAGAAGAACAAACGTAAGTAACATGAAAATCAAAACCTTAATTAGCAAGTATAAAAAGTCTTTCTCAATGGCGAATTGCTAATTTCTCATTAACAGTCTCCGCTGCATGTCATTCCGGTTTACTTTACCACGTGACCAAGAACGGCAATATCTTCAGGATATTTTCGTCAGTCTGCATAACTTATACTTCATCTTATTATGAATAAAGTCAGAGGGCATTTTTCTTTATTTCTAAAGGGAGGGGTTAAATAACGCTAAATAAGCATTTGTACAATTTTTAAATGTTTTAGGGTTACATATGTGCTGAATACTAAAATATTAGGATGTTGATTTTTTTTTTTTTTTCAGAATCTTTTGTTCTTCTAGAAAATACAATGGTTTTGATTGACCGCATTTATGAAACCATCTTGGCGATAATTTTAAAGAAAACGATTCCTCAACAAGCTGACAATTAGACAAAGAGCGATAACAGCCCGACAAGACCAGATTCAAGCACTATACCTGGAGTACTGTTTCACAAAAAGTAAAATTAGAGGTTTTTTAAATTGAAATCTTCATAATTTAACTTTGTTTAAACTGTTGTATATTTGGTCATAACCTCTTAAATTTTACATATGGTGAACTGGCACAGTGTGCGCATACTAGCATCGGTATTTCTTTAAAGTATATATTTCTAAGAGTTTTCGATAATTAACACAAAAGTTAATCATTAATGGTGCAACCTATTAAAAGTAGAAATAAAATAACAATTTGAACATAAAAAAAAACCCTGTTAAGTGGTAAAATAATGGCAAATTTTGATAACCCCGATATGTCAAAGGTTTAAATTAATACATTGATATTTAATATTCATTTGTCCAATATTTTTGTAACAATTTTATGTTTTCTTGTGTTAAATATTAAAATTTTATTTATAGATTTCAATGATAAAAATACGTCAGAAGAAACATTTTATAATTTTAATGATTTTAGAAATATTTAAATAGACTTTCCGTAATATTTCAGCTAAAAATGCATCAAAAGGCTGATGTTGAAAAGTAAGAAATACAAAATATTTTAAGCAAGAGTGTTTGTTTACAAAGGTTTTATTATTTATTATTCAAGATATATAAAATTATTTATTGGTAAATTTTAATTAATTAGGACAATGTTTTCCGTGTATGCAGTACTAATAAGTTTAATCATTTATTTAAAAAACGTATTTCAAATATTTTTTTAGTAACGTAAAAATAGTTTTAACGATATTATCCGTGTTTATCACCTCATCATAATAGTTAATGAGGATTTATTGAGGTGGTATTATTTAAGTATTTCATTGACACAAAGAACTCGCAAAAAGGTCTGGACCTTATAAAAAGTACTTATTTTTTATCAGTATTTATCTATTTATGTTAACAGTAATGGTAGGTTTCTGAAGTAATGTGTGATGTAATTGGAAAACACGATAAGGTTTTGAAAAATTGTAATAAAAAATAACGACATCACACGATAAAATTCTTTGTTAAAAAAAAAACGGCTTCATGCAGCGTTTAGTACCTTGTGAGATTAAAATAAAGTACATAAGTTTTACCTTTATAAATACTTATACACTGAAAAAAAAAAGCTAAAGGATATAAAATGTTTGTAAGAATGAAAAATTTCCTGCATAAAAAATAGGTTTTCTAAATTCAGATTTTGATATGCAGATTTTCACATACACTGGTTGCTTCTTTTTCTTTGCCTTCAAATTTTGTTCACGCACTGTTAAAATTTCAACAGAAAACTCTGTGTAATGTATTACCTTAAGTCTTGCGTAAAAATACAGAAAAAAATAAACGGAGATGTTAAAAAGCTTATTTTGTTAGTTACTTCAATTCACTTTAATAATTAATATTAATTTAGTGAATCATTGGTGAGAATATATTTCGTATTTAGAATGCTTTTTCTAAAATAGAAACAGTCATTTTTAAATTTAATTGAAAAATTAAATAATAAAATTAGGTAAAAATACAAAATAAAGATTGAGAATCCCGATTATTCACTTTTAAATAAGAATTACTGTAAATTTACAGAGACTCTGGATAAATATTTATATTAAATTTACAGAAATTTTTAACAGTATAATTATTACCTTATGTAACGGAATAAGGTTTAAAGTGAAAGAAATAGAAGAAAACTAAGCACAGTAACATTTAGTATGTCTAGTACATTTATTAAACTATGTGTAGATATAAACATGCAACCTCTGTTACCGGAGAAAAACTTGCACATGTCATATATATATGACATGATATGATGTTATATATATATATACATATATATATATATATATATATATATATATATATATATAACAGGAAACCTCTATAACACTACAGAAATTTAGTTTAAAATTACATTTCAATCCTTCAAAAGAAACTTTTTTTTTTCCTTAATAGATAAAATCGGTAACCATTGATGCATATTTCAACTGCTGGTTACATATTTTTCTGTTTTGCATACGAAAAATTGACATCAAAACAGGATTGAGAAGTGTTAGGTAGCAGAAGAAATCGTGTTTCGTGGCTTCAAGGTAAACTATTGTCGACTACAATGCGGTTATCTGTGATTCGATTTTGGTTGGTAGACCTGCAGAATTTTCATGATGTGCATAACGGAGAAAATCTGTTGTATATGAATATTCTCGGTATTGTTCTATTGCAGAACATTTTTGTCAACGTATTATTCGCACAGCATACGGATATTTTCTGGCAACTTTGCTGCCAGGAATTTTCCATCACATAAAAGGAGATTCCATCATGTAACCTCACCAGTAAAGGAATTTTTAATCAGCTTATTATTAATTTTTAAGTGTAGTAGTATCCTTTGCTTTTGACATTCTTTCTATAAATTCGATGCAATGTGCCTTTTAATAAATAATATTTTTAAGTACTGTCGGTAGATAAAGGGTAAATTACCAAAACATATACCGTAATTTCACGTACACAAACCGCGGGTAATCTATAAAATCTATAATCTTATTATTAAAATAATAGCAATTAATATTGAAATTATAAACGACGATTGCTGATCATGTGATTTTAAAAGTTCGGGGTATCTTTCTGTTACAATTATTTTCAAATAAATTTTTCGTGCTGCAGGTTACCTTCGCCACGGGTTATTCATATACGTGAAATTACGGTATGTACAAAAATCTCTTAAAGTTCAACAATTAAGCAATACAGTAATAGATAGAAATCGGAATACCTCAATTTAATTTGATCGACTAAGATAATAATTTTACAGAATCTCATTTATTTCGTTAAATTTATAGAAGGTAGGGTAAGTTAACAGCAAAATAATTGTATGTTATTTAAATTTGTTTAGATCTCAAACTCTCACTTTTAGTCCTTACTCTAAACCTTATTCACAAGTTTTGTAAAGTTCTAAAATTTTGGGGTTATTTCATAAGTTTTTTTTTCGTATTTGGATATTTTAAAGTGTGACAGAAACATTCACTATATTTACAAAGCTGCCACAGGCGATTTTTTTTTATTATCTTCGAACCACTATTTCCACAACATAAAATTTATAATAAATTTATGCAGGCAAATTGCTGATTTACCTACAAAAGTATATTATAAATTTTTATCTTTTGGAAATAGTGGTACAAAAAGATCGCCTGTGGCAACTCTGCATTGCAGGAAATAGGAAATGCTTTATGAGTATAAAAGAAAAGTTGTATGGTTTGAATTAACTAAACTTTTTCGGCAAACAACAATAAGAAAAATTGGAATTCTAGTTAGTTTGCCGTAAAAAACAGTTTTCACTAAAAGATTATACTACAATTATTTAAATAGGAATCAAATTACATTGACTAATTTCGTAAGAGCTATTGAAAAATCTGTTTAAATTGAAATGACACTGACTATGAATATAATGCAATATTTGAAATTCTAAATACCTGTTTTGACACGCTACACAAGAAATGAAATGGGTAATTGGTCGTAAATGCAAGAATCCAAAAATGTAATTCCTTAAACATAGAAATATCATTCACAGACGAGAAATACTTTGGTTAGAAAGGTACCAATAAGGTACCAATATTTATTTTTATAGCATTCTAGAAAATGTATGAACAAACGTTGTGAATTTACTTTCTTTTGTGAAACGTATTTAAAAGGTAATATAATATTTTAAATATGGTGTATGAAACAAATGTTTTATGTTTAAGGCAGGCCGTAAATTGAAACCAAAAGATAAAAAAAAAAAAAAGAAAGAAAAAAAGAAAACAAACGTATAAAAGGAAAACACATAGGGAAACAATTATATAAACACTGCCTGACTTTTATAAGTACTTCGATTGTGCATATGATAATATCTTAAAATATCATCTGTCATCTTAATAAACGAAAAAAAAAAATCTCATTAAGTTTGAGTGAAGGATTTGCTTCCTGAAAGATTTTACCTTCTTTTATACCTAGATAATATATATTCTGATAAGATACTAATACAAGACAATTATCCACCGTAAAAGAAAAAAAAAACAGAAGTAATCTGTAGATTTATTGAAATGTTTATCCAGAGTCTCTGTAAAATTGAAACAATTCTTAGGTAAAACACAATATTCCAGATTTTCAATCTTTACTCTGTATTTTTATTTATTTTAATTATTTAATATATCAATAAATAAATAAATAAATATATATATATATATATATATATATATATATATAAACTAAAAATAAATGTTTTGACTTTATAAAAAGCATTCTAAGTCACAAACATATTCTCACCAATGATTAATTTAATTAATATTAGCAATTAAAATGCATATATTGCATAAATGTTTTAACACACCTGTTAATTTTTCTCTATAATGTTAATTGAGATTTATGATAAGTGATTTCTTGTAGTTTTCTGTTGAAATTTTCAACAGTGTTGCTTTTATTTTTCAAGAATGTAAAAATATACTGATTCTTATATATATACATATCAGATGTCCTAACGTTCCTGTTTTTACGTTCGTTTTGTTATTTTTATTACCATTATTTTCAGAGAGTATTTTTTAACAAACTCTTATATAGCCTTGAAATATTTACAAAACTTTTTATTTGAAAATTAGTGGTACGAATATAATAAAAACGCACGCAAAAATTTAGGAACGTTGCTACTCCTAATTTATATAATTGTACAATATACATGTGATAAAGAATAATCGAATATTTAAGGTGAACCAAAAACATATAAACATTGCTTCAAGAACATATAAATCTAATATTATTCCTACAATTATTATTTTTGAAGTAAGTCTCTGAAAAAAAAAAAGTGTTCATGCTTTAATGTTTAAATGTTATACCACGCTAAATTTTCTAAAGAACATTTCCAGTCTCACTATTTCCATAAACTTTTAACCTAACCATAAACTATATATGCTTCAAATGGCTCTCTTGAAATAATAACTAAAAATGATTTTTGAAATAAAATGGACTATATTTATGTAATCAAATGTTTAGTACTAAAAATTACTAAAATTTATAAATTATAATGTAATTAATTCAATGTCTGAGAAAAATTAATTTTTTGCAAATTCGGAATAAACTATGTTGTGTACGAATAGCTGACATAATTACACAATCAAAAAAGAAATTTTGAAACATTTTTTTTTATTCTTAGTAATTCTTATTTATTTGAGTTTTTTTCAAATTTTATATTAAAATCCTTGTTTTTTATTTATTTTTTGTTTTACAATACATTTATATAAATAAAAAGAGGCATTTGTGTGTCTATGTGCAAAATAGCTGAAAACAATACAAATAGCCGACGTAATCGGAGAATGAATAAAAGAAAATTTGTAACATTTTATTCTTAGTAATTCTTATTTATTTAAGTTTTTCGAAATTTTACACTAAAATTCTTGTTTTTATCTATTTATTTATTTCTTGAATAACAATACATTTATATAAATAAAAAGAGGCGAAAATAGTTGACAAAAATAAAAATAGCTAACATAATTATGCAATCAATAAAAGAAAATTTTAAACTTTTTTCTTCCAAGTAATTCTTATTCATTTGAGCTTTTCAAAATTTTATACTAAAATCCTTGTTTTTATTTATTTATGGAATAATAATACATCTATATAAATAAAGACAGGCGTTTGTGTGTCTGCGTGCGAAAATGGCTGACAAAAATAGAAATAGGCTGTGAAATAGCGTGAACTGTGCTGAGGTGTATCTCGAATTTGACTTTTAAAACTTTTTTCTTGTTGATTTTTCGTTGAGGTTGTCGTTTATTCGTTTATTCAAGTTAAAGTATTGGTAACATTTGAATCAAGTGAAGAAATACCTTTTATTCACCCCCCTCCCCCTCATTCTTTAACTGTTGCCACCGCAGCAGTTTAATATTAGACTTTGGTTCCTGTTGGAAGTTATGACGTAAGCCTCTTTACACACACACACACACACACACACATATATATATATAAATATGTATGTATATATATATTTGTTCAATTTTTTTAATTTTTAACGAAGACTTCTTTGACTTAGGCCTTTAGTCGTAAGTTATGGTATTATTTATTTTACCTGTTTCATTTTTATAAATTGCATTCAAATTAAGCTGATCATTTATTCATTTATTCATTTACTTATTTATTTATTATTTGCTGCCACTCTGCATTTAATGTGCTCAAGAAGTCTAACAATGGGTACCGTGTAGTCGTGTATGCGAACACACCAACTTTCTCATCTGGTCAAACCTGTCGAAGGCAGCTAGCCCCCTTGTTCTATCTGTCGTGTTAAAAAAGTGCCCAACTAATATCATAATAGATTAAAAATTATTACATGAATTTTTTCTTGAACCGGCCATAATTTCTGGATGATTCTTTTATGTTATTAATCCTAATAAAAATAATAATTTATGAATACTTGATAGAAGAAGTTATTGTTTCATGCAGTTTGGCTATCTTCTTGAATTAAAAAATTTTAAATTCTCTAAAATTTCGCCTTTTAGTAAAAAAAAAAAAAAAATATATATATATATATATATATATATTAATACATTAAGCAGACACATTTATTCAGATCGAATTTAAAAATAAATATTCTTATGCATTTTTGAAATTTATAATTACTTTGTAAAAAAAAAAAAAAAAGTTTAGTAATTCAATTTAATAAAATTGAATTTTATTATTCAATTCATTTTTTAATTCAATTTATTTCAATTCAATTTTAATTTTACAACATGAAATTCTTTCACCTAATATTTTATGCATATTTTAGGCTTCAATATCATCGATATGATTTTTATGACCCTTATGAATACTTTATTGCATTCCATCTTTTGACAGGTCATATCGAAAAATTACTAAATATGCCTAAAAGGTACTGCCACGTGAATGTGTCAATCATCAACCTCCAAGTTTTGTCTTTATATAAACTCTTTGACTTCAAATTTGCGAGAAAGAAGAAAAGTTATCTTTGACTATTTCATCACACATCCGCTATAAACAATCCTCAAAGATCGGATGACGTCAGACTTGAGTCGATAAGGGTCAACAGAATATGGCTGTTACTCTGATAAAAACAGGTTCAGAATTGAGTGCGAATTACTCAGTAGCATCATTTTCAGCCTCTAACGGCTACAATGTAGTCAGTCCTCCACGTCTACTTCCCAGCCCTGTGTTTCTCCAAAAATCCGACTCGTAATTACAATGATTTGCTTTCCTTCTTTCACTAGGGGGGAAATGACTATCCCACCATTTTCCTTTTAGTCCAGGCTGACTTGAACCTTTGCCTGCCTTAATGACATACTCGCTTCTCTTTTCTGTGGAGTTATTCCTTTCGTATTGTCATGATTCTTACTATGATAATATGTGTCTTTCTTAAGCATGTGATTTAGTATATCTTCTATAAACACGAAATAAACTATATTAGAGCATATGTAATTTTCGTTTTTACTCCTAATTCAGGTAGTGTTTAGGTTTACTGATTACTTTTTAAATAGACATTGATTGATGAGATATTCATTGTGACATAAGAATTATTTTTACATTATTCGGTGTGTAAACTGTGTTTAACTGTATTCAAGGGGTCTTTACCTGTAACACCCATATAATAAACGCAAATTAAAAAAAAAAAAAAAGGATGAAAGAAAGGAAAGAAACTTGAATGAAAGAAACTTAACTTTTCATACTTGCGTAAATAATCGTGACTGCTTGTACAAATTGAAATTATTTCGTCATTATGCAGTGATATATTACCTCATTCAGTTCATTTCATCTAGTAAAGAAACATCTATATCAATAGTAATAATAATAATGACAATGATTAATAAAAAATGGAATTTGATATCAATTGTAAGGCTGTTTTTTACGAATATGCAATTCTAATAAATTAAAGTAATACCAAACTGAATACTAAGGCTTCACTTTCCCTCTTACAATTTCCCATCTCTGGTCACCAAATGTGATTTAATACTATGAGGAAATTTGTTTATAAATTTACTCATTACTTAATATTTTTATTTAAATTATGTTTTCATATTTGGGAAATTCACAACCGATAAATTAATACTCGTTTTACAAAAAAAAAAAAAAAAAAAAAAGTTTTTATAATTCATTTTACATCTAAATATGAGAAAATGCACTTAGTTAATTTTTCACATTTTTAAACTAGCAAATAAAATACTTAAAAAAAAAAAAATGAAAACGAGTATTAATTTAACGGTTGTGAATTTTCCGAATATGAAAATGGTATTTAAAAAAATATATTCGGTAATGAGTAATTATATAAACAAACTTTCCTATGGAATTACATGAGATTTGGTGACCGAAGGCGAGGAAATTGTAAGAGGGAGAGTAGAGCTTTAAAATGATAATATATATATATATATATATATACTATATAAATAACTATGCCAGTGGACAATTTAAGAGGATTTTCTTCCTATTTTCTGTGTGCTGTTTTTAATTTCAAAGGCGATAAATATAACCTGTATTCCATATCTCAGTTAATCTTTATGTACGTTAATATACATTAACAAAAAAAAAAAAAAGCTGGCATTTATTATTTTTTTTCTTCCTGATAGCTTAAAGTGTGACAACAATGGACAATTGGAAAACCAGTAATCAAAATTTTTCTATTTCAGTAGTGGACGCCTTTGATTTCTTTCTTTCTTTTCTTTCTTATTTTTTAAGACGAAATGAATTGAGAATTAGCTGAAAGTATAGATTTAATTAACAAAAAGTATTTTCTGTATTCGTAAGGCAGGAAAATGATATTCATACAACTTACATATTTACTTACCAACTTACATGCTTACAAACTTACTTATCAATCTTTACAGAGTGAATATTTTACTCATCTTTTAAATACTAATCATGGTTTATTCAATTAAAGTTTTTGGGTGAATCTGGCATTAATAATGTGCTTTTATATGCTAAATATTATTATATATATAATAAAGATGATCTATTAAGCATAGTAGAAGCCAAGTAACAGATACAAGATCACAGAAACACCAATGACCAATAAGATTAAAAAAATTTAAGCTGGAATAAGTGCATCTGAAAATTTTAACGGTTGTAATGACTTATTCAAATTAAACTTCAAATCAAATTATATCTGCAATCAATTTAATAATCCCTCTTGTGTAATAATCTAATAAATGCTAGCATATCTTAAAAAATATCTTTTAATATTCATACTCGAATGAATTCTTGTCAAATGTGTCCGAGAAGATAGTTTGAACTAATTTCGAACTAATATCCTTATAATTAACATAATGAAGAAAATGGTTTAAAATAGTTTCTGTTCTCAATCTTTCCAAATGTTATATAAAAAAAATAATTAAAAAAAAAAATAAAAACGCTCATTTATGGAAATAACTAAAATGTTTTGTAAATAATTTCAGCGTGTGTGTGCATTGTTGTTTAAATTAATAAATAGACCAATAGTCAATTAATCTTCCACGAAAAAATTTTCCCTTCAACTTTCGTAATTTATGCAAATAACATGTAAGTAACAAATACCAAAGAAAATAAATCAAAACATACCAAAATTGTCAGTATCGAAATTTTAAGAAAGAAAACATTTTAATGCATTTTATTTAATGTCCTTTAAAGCAAAACAGGTTGCAATAACAATCATAAAATCATTAAACATACCATTAATCAAATAATCATCATCAATCTGCAAAACTGACTAGATCAATGTGTTCAATAATAAAATAGACGAAAATGAGAGAGGGGGGGGGGAGAGGGATTGCTTTAAAAACAAAACTACTTTATTATTAGAAACAAAATTACTTGATTTCACTGTTGGATGAAGTGGGGCAGATTCGACTGCTATAATAAAAAGAATTTAAACACAGTTTTATTTATCTTTTTATTGACTTTTCAGTTTAATATTTGCGGGTAAACTATAAACAATTAATATTTGAGAATTTTGGAATACGGGTGCAGTTATGTTAATTTATAATATAGTTTTTCTAAATTATAATATATATTGGTATAAATGGTATACATTGAAATCAGGAAATTGGAATAAATATAACCCTCACCGTAACTGTCTAAAAAACACTCGTCAAAACTGAATAAAAAATAATTTAAATGATGTACATGTTTTAAAGCATGTTTTAAAAATCGTTATTAAATATGTTATTAAAATATTTTCTAAAGTCTTAAAATACTAGGATATAAAAATATTGAAACGTGAAAAAAATAATTTTTATAAAGATATAATTGTTGACGGATTGATATTGAACATATTATGGTTGTCGTGATAGGTTATAATTTTATCAAGTCTATTTCATTAAGTCTATATCTTTGGTGCCAAAAAAATGGTGTTGCTTGTTTACTACAATTTCATTCACCAGAAAGCGTCTATTTTAATTTAAATAAATTTTTCAGGTTAATTTATCTTGATAATTTTGTACATAATCTTAATAATTTACAAGATAACTATTACTTTTTTTATGTATTTGCACGCAAGGGATTTTTTATTAAATAAAATCAAATATACGATTAAAAGAATTATTTTAACTATTTTATAAAAAATATATTTGAAATAAATTTTATAAATATAAATCCATGTTAACTGATTTTTTTTCACACTCCATATTTTCCTGATTTCATAGGTGCATATTCATAACCACACTCTTCGAAACCTCTGATTTAGGAAGAGACACATATTGGAAAAAGACGGGGATACACTGTTAACTAGTATGTTGTGGCCACCACAAGACTTTCTTCTATATTTTCCTATATACATATTCAATCAGTAACAATATTTAAAAAAAAAAAAATTACGATTTTTTTCTAATTTTTTTTTTTTTTTTGTTAAAAGTAATACATATTCAACCAGTAACAATATTTAAAAAAAAAAAAAAAAAAAAACGATTTTTTTTCTAAGTTTTTTTTTTTTTGTTAAAAGTAAAAAAATCGATAACTTTGTTTCAAATTGTCACAGATTTATAGTTCAACCATTCGTTTTAAAGGTATTGACGAGATCTTTCGAAAGATACCCATCTTGAAAATTTACCCCCCCCGGGGGGGTACTTTCCCCCCAGGGGGGAGAACCGGTGCCCCCACATGCACAAAATTTTTTTCGTAGTTAACTACTACTATTATCAATAATTCATATTAATTTTACAATCACAAGTTTAAAATAACGCTCATTATGTACATTTATACGAAATTTTGTCCTATGCTGCCATGTTAAAAGTTTACATAAAATGCGATCACAGCGCCATCTGCCGGGCGATTGATACCAAAATCTAATCAGACCCTTTCCATGTCAGGGTCCAACTATACACCAAGTTTGGTTCAATTTCATTCATCGGTTCGTGAGATACGGTGTGACATACGAAATTTTGCGATCACAGCGCCACCTGCTGGACGATTGATCCCCAAATCTAATCAGCACCATGCCCCGTCAGGTTCCAACTATATACCAAGTTTGGTTGAATTTCATTCATTAGTTCGTGAGATACGGTGAAAAATACGAAAATTTGTCCTATACTGCCATGTTAAAAATTTACATAAAATGCGATCACAGCGCCACCTGATGAGCTATTGATCCCAAAATCTAATCAGCACAATGCCCCGCCAGGGTCCAACTATATACCAAGTTTGGCTGAATTTCATTCATTGGTTCGTGAGATACGGTGAAAACACTAAACCACAGACAGACAGACAGACAGACAGACACAGACACACACACAGACACACAGACAGACATTTTTTAAAAACTATCAATTCGTGTTCAGGACATCCCAAAACGTGTAGATCCGTCAAAAAACGGAGGTCGAAAATTTTCGCGAATCCAATACTTTCTCTATATTACATATAGAAGAAAGTAAAAATGTTGTGCTTGAACAAAATCATGGTACTATAGTAGCTGCAACCAAAACATCGTAAAACCTTTTACTATGATTTGAACTTGGTTAAACCAAAACTTGGTACTTCAGAGGTTGCAACCATATAATGGGGAAATCATTTACCATGATTTGGTGCATTTATTCAACGAGAATCACCAAATTTTTTGCGCAAAAATTCACCGACGTATGGTTGCAGATACTGTTGTACCAAAATTTGGTTCAACCTCGTACATTACAACTACTGTAGTACCAAATTTTAGTTGAAACTTCAACCGAAATTTTTAACAATACACTTAATCTGGAAAAGTAATAGTGTGAAAACATTGTAATATTTTAAATTTAAATTAATGTATGTATAACACTTCATAAAAGTGCTTTCTTAAAAAGTTCATTAATTATTAAAACACTGATATTGCGCAAAATTTAAATTAATGTATGTATAACACTTCATAAAAGTGCTTTCTTAAAAAGTTCATTAATTATTAAAACACTGATATTGCGCAAAGTCAGCAAATGTAATAAATGATTAAATTCAAAGCCTAATTAATCTATAGAAACAGAAATAGAAACAAGGCTTTTTAACAGAACCCATATATAACTGTGGGTTTAAATTTGACAATGAAGTGAAAAAATCACCATTAAACAAACTGCATCTTCTAATTTTAAATTACTTGTAATTTAATCTCATTTTACTATCATTTCACAGTTATCTACAGATTTGACAATCACAGAAGTTACGATTAACCAAGTGATAGATTAGGTATACCATTTGATGTATGCATAACTATTTCATATATGTTGTTTATGACACAGATAATTTAGTAAATATCAAATATTTGAATTAGCCTTTACTTGTCTTACTTGCGTTCGTTTGCCTTAAAAAATTATAGGTTATAATATTTAGCAATTAAAGTATTTTCTTAATTTTATGTAAAATTTAGATTCCTTAAGTTTAATAGTCCACATCCCAGTGGTTGTAGTGCTAAGGACTGTAATATTTATAATAAGGACCTTAAGTACGGTACACAAAAACATTAAAAAGACGGTCATGGAGAGCACCCCCCCCCCCCATCTCCCAGGTCCACGGTCAAGTTCCCTAGCGTATATAATCAGCATTAATCCACATAAATACCACTACCAACACCATTTTTTAAATTTATGAAAATATTTTGAAATTCTACCTCTAGAATTGGATGACATTTTTTAATAAGTAAAAAGCCATTTAATTTGTCAAAACGGATATAATACCATTAAACCATCTTTTACGTTTTATATAATAATTATATAATAATTTATATAATACCATCTTTTACGTTTTAGAAATTCACTAAATGTTATCACCTCCACAGTTTGAATTGTTAGTTAAGAAATTTTCATTCACCATTAAATTAAGAATTACGAAATAGTGTTTATGATATCTTTAAAAAATTGAGAAAATATATATTTTATGAATTTTTGCAATACAGAAGACAAAGAAAATGTTCAAAATGTCATTTCTCAATGAAAGACAAAGAGGATGAGCAATTTCAAAACAAGAAACAAGAACAGTGACAGGTGGAGTACTTTAACTTCTTAAATGGGGTTAAGGAATATGGGCTAAATTATTATGCTTACCTTAAATGTTACTATGAAGAGTATTTCTCTTTTTACTTTCTTTTATATTCATTACTCACGATTTAATCAGCTAAAAACCAAAGTTACACACATATGGATTTATATATCTATATCTATATATCTATATATATTTGATATAACAAACGAATACATATATTTAATATAAGAACTGAAAACTATGTGAAACAAGGGAAAAATCGAAAGAAGTTAAATTGAACTAACATTAAGAAGGAGCAGAGACCACCATGGCTTAAGATGGGTGGAGCGGGTTAAAGCGGTGCTTTCCCCCAAATTATTTTCACGACCATATGAAAAGAAAAAAAAAGTCAAAATGAAGATTTTTATATGATTACGAAAAAAAATTATTATTTTGTAATTATTGATATTTATAAACAAAACTTATGTAGACTAAATCAGTCATACGTATTATGATCTAAAATAGTTATTGATAATTATAAATCAATTTTATATGTTAAAATTGTAAATTAATGATAACGCACAGCAAATTTTCCTTCTATTTTTTTCAACCAAGCCAAACAGCACCACCTATCCTTCACAATTATTCAAATGCCCACCCATCCTCCACCTTTTTTCTTTCACTTTAAATTTTTTATATATATTTATATGCTCGTCCATGGTCACAGAACTATACCTTTTTTGTGCGTTTTTTCAGTTGTATTGCCCTCGAAGCTATTTTTTGTGCTTGATGGTAGGCTGTGCTTAATTATGTTGTCTAAAACAATTTATATATATATATATGTATGTATGTATGTATTTATTACTTTTCTCATTTTCAATATAATTTGTTAAAATCCTGTCAAGCATAATTTATAATTAATTCTATTTTTTTTTTTTTCTGTGCTGGCAATTAATATTAATAAAACAGTAACATACAGATAGTTTGTGCATAGAAAAGTTCAAGATTTGAATTGTTTTCGAATGAAAGATTTGATATTATTCAGTAAAAATATATTTAAAAAGTGTACGATTGATTATGTGTATTTCGTGTAATTTTTGTCTGCTATTTTATATTTTTGGACCACTAAATCACAATACATGAGGTCATTGTGTACAACTCAGTTTCAGTGACTGACGGGAACCCTAAATATACATTAATTTAGTAAAAATTCTTTAAAATATTTGCAATACATTCTGATAAAAAGAAGTAAAAAAAGTTTTAATTCTAAAATTCTACAAAAGCAAGAAAAAGTGATTGTATCGAATGACTAAAACCGTCGCTTTTAAATCCGCTCTCACTACAAGAGCCAAAGTAAGTTTAGCTATCAAATATCTGCTCTAATTTTGTTTTGATTGACAAGAAAAGTTTCATAAATGTCTCATTATAAAATGAAAATATCCTTTAACGTGTTTCTCTTAAAGCTTTATTTTATAATTAGATATTTCAAATATATACATAGGTAAGTATATCAATACATTTTAAATATTTTGGTACGTACTAACATTTTTATTATTTTTATTATCTATATATATTCAGCACATTGATTTTTTTACTACCTATCGTGATATTTTGATAAACGTTTGTTAATACAATGTTTTAAGGAAATTGTTTTTATAATTGTTAATTTTATTTTTAGTAATTTCTACGTCTTTTTTTCCTAAAATGATAAATACTTAAAAATATATATTATAAATCTTGAGGCTGAGCGACTACTTAAGTTTTTTCATATGTAAGTAAGATTCTATAGAAATAAGAAACTTGATAGAAAAATCAGTTATTTACTAATTACAGCTTTAAACTGGCAGTTTTTATTACTTATTCTTTTTACACTACCTTCAAAATAACAAATGCTCTCTGTGCAAGGTTAAAATTGTGTTTCTGGACCATCCCAAGGCGAATCTCAGAAAGTTGTAAATAACCTGTTACGTAGCTCTAGCACAATATAAAACTCGCTCATCCTCAACCTAAATCTTATCCTCAACTTAAATAATTTTGTTTAAAATTCTGGAACCGATTTATGTACGGAATGGAAAAATTACTATTAATTTTGTTCCAATATGCTGCCACTTGAGTAAAAGCACAGTAATTGTTGTCAAAGTTAATTGATACAAATTACAGTAGTTGAGAATATTATTTAATCTTTCCCTGATATAATAAATTCAAACGTAATTACAGGTTAAAGTAAGTTTTGAATTATGCCTGGTAAAAATATTAAATACAATATTCAGTATTGCCAATACATGCAACATGATTTTTACGCACTAATTTTCAGGCTCTCATTTTTACTTTAAAATTCAGCATTACTTTATTTGAAATAAATTTCACAAACATATGTATGAAACAAAACAATAAATAAATAAATAAATAAACGAAAAGCAAAATAGAAGAAACTAAATCTATTGAAATTACCAAGCAAAAGTCACAAATGCAATAATATTTATTTTGGAAATATGAGAACAAATAATTTCTAAATTTAAATGTTTCAATAAATTTAAAACGGGTTCGCATAAAAGGATTTTGATCCATAGTTTTAATTGCGATAAAGGAAATTTGCTGCTTTGAATGTTATTAGCTCAACTTCTCTTATGTTTGACCTCCTTGAATTAATGTTATTCAAATATTTAAATATAGAATCTTGGGAATGCTTTTCACGTATAAAATGGAATTAAACAAAATTAAAAGGAAATATTTAATTAAAAAAATAATAACCATTTTTATTTCATTTCAAATTCCATTTACATCGAGGCTTGTGTAATCGTAATTGGGCGAAATATTTCAAATTAAATAAACAAAACACATATTTGGAAAGGAGATTTATTTAGAAATTTTGCCAAAAATAAGTCACTAAATAAGTAAATAAGCAAATAAGCAAATCTTTTTAATTAATATGAAAAGATTATTTATTTAAAAATTCTTTCACAAATAAATAAATAAATAAATAATCATACCTTTTTAGTACTTTAATATATTCAAGAATACAAAAATATGTTTTGCATGGCGTTGAAGTATGACAAAAATAATAAAAGAGCATTAAATTACATAAATTACAAATATATATCAGTAATAATATATATGTTTAAAGCTAAAGATAAACTATGCTTTTTTTTTTTTTTTTTTTTTTTCTTTTTAATAATAACTGTATGTTTGTAAGGTTAGGGGAACATTTCGTAAGAAGTCCGCAAATCGAAGTTACGAGGAATCCTACTTCGGTTACTCGTCATTACTCTACTTAAAAAGGTATTCTACGAACTTAAAGTAAAAGCCTCGGATTTTGCGAAATATAGCAAGTAAAAAGCAATTGGATAAGTTTGTCGAAATTCGAGTTACATACAAAATGCAAATTTATGATGTTACAAAGTATAAAAGGCAGGTTAAAACGATACTCGGAGAGTTTTGTGGGGAGAGGCATATTTTGACTCTTGTGAGTTCTGAAATTGCTGTTTGAGGGGATAGAGTCGAATTCCGCTCAGACTTAGATGTCTCCTGGACTTTATAAAGAAGTATAGTAAACTTTCACGCCCTATGTCGCTGTAAGTATATTGATAAAATTAAGTTATTCATTATATTTGCATTGAAGTTACAGATTATTCATATTTTATTATACATTTAAGAAGTAACCACATTCTCCCCTCACTGAAGATATTTAATTAAATATTTGTTAACTTGAACAATTACGTATCAATGTTCATTTCTTACACATACAACAGGTTCAAATATGAATGATGACGACGCCACTTCATCACATGGACGTCACATGTTTATCACAATTCGTCACATGTTTATTGCGAATTTTGATTTATGAATAGTTTTTTTTTTTTTTTTTTTTTTTTTAATTCTAGTAATAAAATTTCCTTCAGAAAATAACCATTGTGTTGTCACAATGAGCTTTCACTTGTATCATACAATATATCCTTGAAAAACGTTTCTCCTTGGCGAAAATATTTTAGTTTTTTGGAAGATTTTGCAACACTTTTTTGCAACATTTTTTATCATACCCATTACAATTTTGGTTCCGTGTGCATTTAATATGAGTATCCTGGAAACTTCATCTTCTTCTTCATTTTTAAAAAAATCTATCTCACTTTATTTTTTTTTCTGGTAGATCACTTTTTTGCTTATGAATTTGTACTATTCATCTATTAAACTGCTAAATTTTTAATTATATATTATACTAGCAGGCTACACCCACTTCGCTGGTCACCATATTTAAATGAATTTTCAAAAGAATTAAATCACTGTTCTTTTTATATCGCTTTATAAATAAAAACTAAAAATTATTTTTGTTTCATAACTTTTATGGGGATTTTAATTAAAATATTGAAATTTCGAAAAATAAAAATATTTTATCAAAAATAACTATAAAGCCTATAGTACTAAGGGATTGTTTAGCTTTTGATTAGTGATTTTTTTTTTTTTTTTTTTTTTATCGGTTCAGTAGTTCCGAAGGTTACCCTCCACATACAAAAAAAAATTTTTTTTCTTTATATATTACTACAGATTAACATAATGACAGAATGAAAAATAAATAATTTAGATTTTCATAAAAAACACTTTTAAACTATTTTCTTTCACGGGGATCCAATTCACAAACTCTGGATTCGGCGCCCGACGTTTTACCTCGAAGCCACAGTGTTCAGCAGCTTTCGTTGCAGTTTTTCATTCTTTTTTTCATGTTTTTTTATGGTGATTTTAATTAAAACATTGAAATTTTGAATTAAAAATCCATTTTATCAAAATTAATTATTGTCTATAGCATTCAGGGATAGTGTAGCTTTTGATTAGTGAAACATATTTTTTAAGTCGGTTCAGTAGTTCAAGACGTTACCCTCCACATACAAACAAATTTTCCTCTTTATATATTAGTATAGATGATAGAAGTGGAAGCTCACTGTGCGAAAACACTCAGATCCATAAATGTGTATATACGAATATTTGAAACACCTTTTCAAATATTTTACAGAAAATTGAGAACCACCAATGAGAGAACCACCAATATATGAACACTACCATTTTTCTGTAAGTAAGTAAAAGCAAATTAAATGCATATTTTGCTGATAATTTACAGAGAAAATAAAAGTACTCAAATCGTTTTCAGAATTATTTTATTTTTAAAAAATATATAAAATATATATGTGCCATACTCAAATTAAAATAACTCGATTAAGTAATCCAATCAATTTTGTCATACAGTAAAATGTTTAGTGCTACGTTTGTTAAGGTGAATACAAATTTTTGCTAAATTAACCATTTGGAAAAGTATTTGACTGCAATCAACTCCAAATATCCTATGTTCTGTAACTTAGCTTATTTTTTCAGTAGATCAGTGTAAAATCTATTAGATTCGAGCAATAGAATGTTTTAAGATGCATGTTTTTCTTAACACTCCAGGTTCTAATTTACTTAGTATAAGTGTATACTTTTTTAGCAGAGTATTTTTCTTAGTATATCAGTAATCTTTCTACTAATACGTTTCTCTAGGCATATTAGCATACTTTTAGATATTATTATTCTTTAATAGGAAAACAATCATCATATCTTCATAGATTTGTTGCACATTTAAACTTATCTTCTAATACTAATATAAATCAGCTCAAATACATACGAAGTTTAAAAATACTATTGGTAGTTATTTCAAACTGCTTTAAACGCTGCTGTTGTTCTCTCATTCTTTTCCTTCTCTGCCAAATTTACACTTTTTCATATATAAGTCCTAGATTGCAGCGAAGTCAATATAGGAGAAAATCATCCTGACTAAAAGAGATAAATAAATAAACAACAATTAAGTACTTGTATATTTAAAAAATGTATATATAAATAGCAATTAAGATTAGTGTATCAAAGGTGGACACTGCACCAGTAGCGAGACACTTTGAACTGAAATTATAAAAATATGCTTTCTACGTCATTTATGGGTTCGCGTCCCACTCTAGGTTGTGATTACAATCCTCTACAATTACTGTTTACGAAGGTTTCAAGCTAGTTCTAGAATAAGATCAATTTAACTGAAACAGTGCAATTTTTTTTTTTTTTTTTTGCTATCTTATCGTTATATTATGTAGTTTTGAATGCGGTAAGTTTAATTTTATTAGCTTTGCATGTATATCACTTAAGCTGGATTTTTGTACTCTCTGCTCTCATATGACAATAAAAAAGTATACAGAATTCATAAATTGTATTGAAGTTTTAATTTCGCAGTATCATATAGGGTGCGTTAACAAATGGTACCGCGATATGCTTTCATTACCCAACAGAGGACAGCCCTGTCCACTAGTGGTCCATCTAGTGGTCCTTATTACAGCAACTTTTAAAAAGAAATCACCCATGATTCTCTGCTAGAGAGTAAACATTCGTAGTAATTGAGAATATTAAGCTATGGATAGGACAATTTGGTACTAATACCTTCTGATTTGTCTAAGAGAATTCTAAGTTGACCATAATCACATAACCAAAATAAAAGAGTGGGAGAGAGAACGTCAAATGGGTGTTATTCCAAATGTTATCGCTTCAAAAAAATCGCAGAAATGTCATTAAAAATTTATAAGAAAATAGCCATTGTGAAAGGTATAAAGATAGTACAAACAGAAATTGGGAAAAAATCAAAGAAGAAGAAAAAGTTACGAAAGAGAATTGAAATAAAAGTGTTAAAGAAGGCAGGAAAAGAAAAAGTTAAGACAAATGTTTTTTTAAATCAAAACGATATAATATAAAAATGAAAAAAAGCCCCTCCATGCTTTTCGGAAAAATGTGAACATTTATGATGGAGGGCACAAAACTTTAACGATGTCTTGCAAATACTTAAAACAGAGAATGTCTAGTCTAAGATTATTACATACGGTTATGACTAAAATGCTATTTACGAACAAAAACTAAATTTAAATAAAACAATTTGATTCATGCGCTTTTTCTTCAGTTTTTTTTTTTTTTTTAATCTTTTTTATGTAACTTTATACATTTTTTCTCTCTATTAAAACATTAATGTTGCAGAGAATGTTAATTAATGCTTTTTGTTAATTAAATACACATTTGGTTGGATTTTTATTTCGTTTTTCTGTAAAATTTCAAAAATGTCTACTGCTGGAACAGAACGGGATACATTACTTATTTTTTTTTCATGTCCGTTACTGACGTAATTTTATCTCTCAGGTAAAATTGTTTTTGAACATAAATATGCTTCATTTAGCAACTTTCGCAGTATTGTCAGGTAAAAAAAATTAACTGAAGTCTAGAACAGTCACAGTCTCTAAAATTAAGAACAGCGCACAAAAAGTAGTTGAAAAAATCCTTATCTATTACTGGTGCAGTTATCGCAATTTTTTTTTTTTTTTTTTTTTTTTTTTTTTTTTTGCTTGGTACTCCAAGAGAGATTTTAGTAAAGAACTTATTTTTTAATAGCATAGTTTTAGCAAAAATACTGCTTATTGTTTCAATAACCAGCATTTCGCTAAAGTTCCACATAAGAAAAAGGTACACACATTTTTATTTAATCCTATTAATAATTATACAATATAAAAAAATACCCTGTTGTAAAACTTACACGAGTACTAATTACGTATAAAGTCATGGTAGTAAGATGGTCAGAGTACAAGTTTTTGGTGTAGAGAAGAAACTTTAAATAATCAGGTGAAAATAGTTCCACGCATTTTAAAATCATTATTTGTCAAACAATGAACTCAACGACCGTTTCTAGCACGCCATTCCCACATCAAAAGTAAATAATTAACAGAGAGCATAGTTTGTTATTCAAGAGAAAAGGGTTAATAAGTGGATGAACCCTTACAACGATGTAAGCTTTGCGTCTATGTTTGAAGCTCTTGGCGTACCTAATCGGATACACTCGATGAATATACTATTTGGAAATGTTTCAAAGTTTACACATTTGAGCTTTCATGACTTTTGCACCATTCTAATCCTACATAACCCTAAATATTTATTTAAAAGGACAAACTATAAGCAAACACTTATATGTATAAACTTTTAGTTCAAAAGCGTACAATGTTTGTTACATAATCAACATTTGTACCGAACATTAAATATTTCAAGAACGCTTATTTATTTTTTTATTTAGTTATACACAAATTATGAGGAAAGACATGATACAATAAATAAATAAACACATTTGCATTCTATTTTGCAATTAAACTGTTAAAAACTTCGTTTAAACATAGAACATTTTATGAAAAAAAAGCTGATTTTTCTATCGCTTTATTTGGATGTGGGATACATTTTAATCATGCAGAATTCTTATTTGAGGGCCATAAAAAATTTCATTTTGTCATTCTTGAAGTTGACACCTTTGAAATTTTTTATTTATTTATTTATTTGAATTCTGCACTTTATTTACGTATTTTTGTAATTTGTTGTACACGTATAAGAACAATATAAGTATATTTAAGTGTTATAAATCTTTCAAATATCCTGTACATTTATAAATATAGCGTTATTCCAAAAACAATACATACAGCATGTTACAAATCATAATTCAATTTTTTTTCTCCATATTTTGCAACTGTTATAGCAAAATTCTTTAAAAAATAGGAAATAAAATCATTCTAATAAAACTTTCTCCCATTAATTTTCAAACATTTACTTTTTAAATTTTTGTACTACACGGCTAGACAAATTTAATCAATTAAAAATTATTTATTTTTCATGAAACAACAACATTGAAAAAAATCGCGTGCTTTGTAACACTTTCCAACAAGGTTGGAAAGTCTTCGGTTTGTCTGTCTGCCTGTCCGTACTCTAATTCCCGTAAATATTCATGGAATTTTTTGAAACAGATACATGTTGTTCAAGCTCTCTATCAGATGTTCCCTATTGAAAATGGAGTGAATATCTCTTCTAGTTTGTGTACAGGCGCACACGAAAGTATTCCAAAGCATTGTGTTCTATGAGAGGTATTTCTATACACTATATTTTAACACCATTACTTTACACAAATCGTAATGAAATTGAAATATGTTGGTCACGTTCACTATCGGATGTTCCTCATTGAAAATGTAGCAAGTACCATCACTGGTCTGTGTACAGGGACACCCGAAAATATTCCGAAGAGACACATGGGAGACATTTCTATAAAGCAGATTTTAATAACTTTACTTTGCACAAATCTTAACGAAATTAAAATATGTTATTCATATGCACAAAAGAAGGCTTTCTATAAAATATAGTATGACCATCATTAGATTTATAGGGCTACACAAAAACATTTAGTTACATTAAGGGTTATTATTGGAAATTTGCTGGAATTGTACTTTCCTTTACATTAAACGTTTTTAACACCTTCTAAAAATTTTTAACTGTGAATATGACATCAAATCATTTATCTGTCTCTCCGACTGTCCAGCTGCCAGTCTCCAGCGTTCGTAAATATTCTAAGAATATTTAAAAACTCATTTATATTATTCAAGTTCAGTATGGAATTTTTCCTATTTAAAATGCCATTAACAGGTCCTGTACACATGATTTGCGCACAGGGACATCCAAAAGAATTTCAATGCATTGCATTTTAGGACAGAAAATTTTAAAAATCACATTTAATTAACATGTAAAATTTAATTACTGTGTACACATTTAATTACTGTGTGTCACATTTAATTACTGTAAAAATCCTAAAGTGACATTTATTGTTAATATGCTAAAATAATGTTTTGTATAGAATATAATATTCAGATTTACAGAGCTACACTAAAATATTCAGATACATTAAGGACTGCAATTAGAATCTCAGGGCAGCATTTTCTTTTCGTTAAGCATTTTTAACACTCTCCATAAATGTTTGAGAATGATTATGATACAGTTAGTCTATTTGTATGCCTTTCATTCTTTCTATCTCTCCGTTGTGTGATATCGTAAGCAAAGAACATTGAAAGTTATACGACAAAACAAGTACGTACAATTGAAAAGTGTTAATAATCAATGTGAACAGCATGATTTTTCGTTCTTTTTTTTTTTTTTTTTTTTTTTTTTTTTTTTAATTGAGTGAGTTGTGCTTAATCGAAAATTTAACGCCGAATGTAGAAACCAAATACCAAAATAGAAGTTTAAATTTATGATATATTATGAAGATAATGTGCATGATAATATTTAAACTAAAACCATTTTTGTGTGTTTAAGGAAGATACACTATCTAATACGTATTCTTAAGAGGTTTTATTTTATTATTTTATATTTTTATTTATTTTTGTTACTTTTTATTTCCACCGGAAATCATAAGACTAACATTTTATTTATTTATTTATTGAAAAATAATTCAAGTATATAATGTCTTTTCAGTTTTATCAAATGTTATCTAAATGACGTTTTAACACATTAACTCACAACTTATATTCGATTTCTTAAACTATAATTTAGGCGTTTCCAATATTTACGTTGAAATATATATATATATATATATATATATATATATATATATATATATATATATTTACTACATAATGAAATGCAGACAATATCTTTTACAATTTTACTTGTCCCATCATTATTGTTTTTTAGTACTTTTTAATTAAGCTTGTCTTGTATATATCAATTTATCATCAGATTAAGAATATATAACTTGCTATGTATTATAGTATTTATTTATTTATTTATTTTTCAGAAATGACGAGTTTGAAATGACAGTGGCTTATTCTATGCAAAAAAGACACAATCCAGAAACTCTTCGGAAATTTCGACGACAGTATCTGAATTTACCAAAAATTTAACGCGTATTTTCCTATTGGATGCGCCAGGAAAAGATTGTTTGCATACTGAAGACTAAGGATGATTTTCAAATGAATTGCCGTTTTCAACTTTAAAAAATTTGAAAAATCGATTTACATGAAACACAAAAACTTACACATGAATGAATTCCTTATAATTTATATTTTTCTAAGTAGGTGATCATTTATGAGTTTTTTTATTCATATTTTAGAAAATTCTAAAAGAGTCTTGGCAAGTCACTGTTTTTCTCATAAGTAATTACCGATAAAAAACATTCAATAATTAAATTTACAAACCTAGTTTTGTTTATTTTAAATATTCGGTTTATATAGATATGGTATCGATATTGATTTATTTTAATAATTGTTGATATTTAAACAGATATTTATCTCATGAGTGTTACTTTCTTCCGTAAACAAAGGTTTTAACATCTAATAAAAATGTATTTAATGAAAAAATAATAGACTTTCATTGCAACTACAGTGAAGAATTAAAAAGTTTTAATTGACAAAATATTTCATGTACATACATATACTAGCAAATATATTAATACAAAACTGATATTTAGCTATAGTAACACTCTTGTGATAAACCTGTTATTTTGTTATAATTATGTAGAGAAAAAAACTATGTAGAAAGAGATAGATCAAAATGTATAATTTATTGTAACTTAATTATTATGTTATATTAAAAGAGGGAATGGATTACAACAGATTGTAATATAATCTATATAATAGATTACAATGTCATCATTTACTTTTTTTAAATTTTGTCCAAAAATACAAATTTCTTCTTGAAACCTATAGAAAACACGAATCGCTTTTATTTTAAATTTAGGCTGCGGAAGTACGTGAATGATTTGTTTAAGGTCTATAAAAGCAATAACATTTTCACTGAACTTGAATAAACTACTATTTTCTTCAGAATTACTTTAAAATATAACATTTATTTGTCTGTTTTTATCTACTGACGACTGACATTCTCCAATGTGTCTAAATTTCGTTAAATTCCATTACTGCATTGCCGGGTTTATACATGTATGCAAAATTTTAACTCAACCGAAAATTCGAAATCATCTGGTTAAAATTTGAAAGGATGTTTTAATTGGAATTGGAGTCAGAGTCTCAAGGAACCTCCACTAATTCTATTACTGCTTGGACATATGTTGTCATGTAAGTTCTGAACTAAGTTTGAAGTTTCGAGTATCTAACTCATCGGGAAGTTAATTTAAAATCAATATCAAAACTCCACCTGAACAGACAGACACAAGAAAACCAGTTAGTAAAAATATAGTAATAAAAATATTCTACATATTTAAAAGCAAATTAGAATTTAAGAAAAAAGCACCACAAAACTGGCGTTGTGAAAAATATTACTTACAAACTTTGAATAAACACCATAAAATGCAATAAAATCGCAACAATTGTTTCGGGTCGAAAAAACACACGACCCTTCATCAGGCGAATAAAGTAAGCACTCGTGCTTACTTTATTCGCCTGATGAAGGGTCGTGTGTTTTTTCGACCCGAAACAATTGTTGCGAGTTTATTGCATTTTATGGTGTTTATTCAAATTAAAATGTTCGTAGTGCTATGACAATAAATTTTTCGAACTTATATTGTGCATCATAGATAATATACACTAAACTGTTTTGTTTTCACGTTAGAATTTTATATTAGTTTATTTTTATATAAATAAATAAATATAAAAAAAAATGTATTTATGAATTATGAATTAATACGTATAATTATGAGTTAAAGCTAATGCAATATCTATAATCGTACATTTATTTATAAATTGGTTACTTTAAATCATGAGTGTTACTGTTATCTGAAGAGTATTATCTTTATCAAGTAACGCTCATGAGATGAGAGTAACACTCGTGAGATTTACTAAAGATGTCTTTACTCTAATAAATTTTAAATCTTTTTATGACAATTCAGTTAGGTCAATTGGTTCCTAAACAAAATATACCGTATTTTCTAATTGCACATTTTTATACTGTAAAAAATAATGAACAGTCGGTAAAACTCTTGAGAGATAATAAAAATACTTACCATAATGTAAATCATATTCCAGTATAAAACAATTAAAGAACATTCTAAGAAGGAACAATATACCTTTCTTAATACTATTGCCAACTGTAATATACACATATTTTACAAGTAAAAAAATAATAATAAGTTCACTGAGTTAACACTCTTGAGCTACATCTGAAGACACAAATTATAAGTAAATTTTAAAATCGTACGTTAGCATTTTAGCAAAATCATTTGCATTTTTTGTTTAATTGAAGCACATTACTTTATTTTTTAATTTATATACAAAAAAAAAAAAAAAAATTATTAAATACAGAAAAAGACTGAAGTTTTATGGATTTATTTTTCAGGACAATGGAATTATCATTGCTTGCTAGTAAATTAATAGAAGAAAATTATTATTTTACAGCTCTGAAGAAGTGTAATGAGTGCATCCCATTAAATATAAAATCGCATTAAATATGTTCTTTTTCCTACTTTTATAGAGTCAAAATAATATATTTAACACATGATATTCAAATTTAAAAATTAGTACATAAAATCGGTAGTTGATTTGAAACTCACTCCTAAGAAACTGACTTCAGTGAAGATTTTCTCTGCCAGTACACCGATAAGCATTCAAAAATTTATCTCAAATTAGAATTACCAAGTACTTCAAATGACAGAATTTTTGAAAAACATAATTGTCGTCCGTTTTATTTTCATGGACTTCCAGCATTTTACTAATTTATTCTGACAGACATTTAGGATTCTTGACGTCTTGATTCTAATTGTTCTTAATAAATATAATAATTAGACACAAATTCGAGATTTATTCAGAACAATTTGAGGATAAATGAATGCTTGTTTACTCAAAATAGTGTAATAAAAACACGTAACAAGTAATATTGTAATAATATAAAACCATTTTTTAACACTTTCCAACAAAGTTGAAAAGTGTTAATGACTTCGGTTTGTCTGTCTGTCCGAGCTGCAACTCCTGTAAATATTCATAGAATTTCTTGACACTGATATATGTTATTCAAGTTCACTATCGGATGTTCCATATTGGAAATGGAGCGAACACCTCTCCTGGTTTGTGTACAGGAATTTCCAAAAGTATTCCAAAGCATTGTGTTCTACGAAAGATGTTTTTATAAACTATAATTTTAGACCTTTACTTCAAACAAATCGTAATGGAATTGAAATATGTTATTCAAGCTCACTACTGGAAGATTTTTATAGAAAATGGAGTAACTACCACTATTGGTTTGTGTACAGGGACACCCGAAGGTATTGCAAAGCATTGCGTTCTATAAAATATATTTCTATAAGCCAAATTTTAATAACTTTACTGATCAAATCTTAAAGAAATTGAAATGGGTTATTCATATGCACAAAAGAATGCTTTCTATAGAATATAGTATGATCAGCATTTGATTTACAGGGCCTCAAAAAAGTATTCAGTTATATTAAGGGTTATATTACTGGAAATTTGCTGGAATTACATTTTCGTTTACATTAAGTGTTTTTAACACTTTCTAATAGTTTTTAATTTGGATATAATTTCAGTTTGTGTGTCTGTCTGTCCGACTGTCCATCTGTCTATCTATCCGTCTGCCCACCTCAGCGTCCTTAAATATTTTCACAATTAAAAAAAAAATGATACCTATTATTTATATTCACTGTGGAATATTTTCCGTTTAAAATGGCATTAATGGGTCCTGTATAACTGGCTTGAGTACAAGGAAAGACAAAAAATGCCAATGCACTGCGTTTTAGGAGAGATATTTATACAAATCACGTTAAATAACTTTGTACAGTAAATTATTTCAGTCCTCCAGACTGTTCGTTGTGTGATGCCGTAGGCAAAGAACATTGAATATTATACGATACAACAAGTACCTAAAGTTTGAAAGTGTAAGTAATCAGTGCATACTACGCGATTTTTCGATGATATTTTGATACATTGAGTTCTATGAAAGGTATCTCTAAAATTTTTTGAATGAAATTGATTAAACGCCTCACATAAAGAAGTTTTAGAGAAGCGCTTATTTACTATATGTTAAGGCATCTTGTTAAGACATCTTGTTAAGACATAAATGCTAAGATTGCAACCATTAGAATGACGACTTGTCAATTTGTATTTTATAAAATTATTACATTGAGTCTTGTTATAGAAAGAGATCATTGTATAGCTATTTACGGATAGTTAATTTTTTCGTAGTTGTTCACTCTGTTCTCCATTAGTTACAATAAATATATAAACTCAATGTTTTATTTTGATCCGCATATTTCTAAGCATACATTTCGCTCATATGAAACATGGAGTATTTCAATCGCAGATGCAATCTTACGGAAAAAAATATTTTTCTTGTATTTTCCATTTCTGTTTGAGGACGATGAAAAAATTTATTATTAATTTCGTCAATGCATGTTTTCGATGGAAGTACCGAATTAATTTTACCAAACGTGGAAAGGAAAAAGTGACCCTGTACTTGTCCCTTCTTACTCTTGCTAATATTAATTCACTGTTTCCATAAAGGAATGTGTGTGTAATACTTTAGTCTGAAGTTAAAATATTTTTTCCTTAACACTTAGAGTTTTGTAACTAAGCCGTAATTTACCCTTTAAGAGACATGTAAGTAGCTAACAAGCAGCACATAGTCACTTGAATGTATTCCTTAGCCTCTATGTATAATTTTTCGACATTTAAAAATTCGAAGGTTTTAATAGACACCCTCCTTTATTAGAATATGAGACCGTCTAAACTTTTTAGGATGATTGTTAGGTCGGAGGTCTTTTTCTTTCAGACAATATAGACGAAACTTAAACGGTTTTCCTTATCACAAATAGTATTTTAACTAACTAAAAAAATCTTATAAAATCTCGAATCTTTAACTGAATTTAGCGATTTTTGCAATAAGTAAGATTTTTCATACTCCAATCCATAAAAAAAAAAAAAAAAAAAAAAAAAAAAGACGCATAATCTAACTTGATTTTGAAGTTAGAAGACAGTTAATTTGCAAACTCTCAAATTTCAGTGTAAAATGTACTGAAAAACACATTCTACTTAATTAAAAAAAAAAAAAAAAAGAATCTATCAAACAAAGTTTCATCAAACACAATCATAAACCATGCCGAATAAATTAGAGTTCCAATAAAAATAAATAAATAAAAGCACTGAAACCAATCCATTTGTTTGGAAGCTACAATGCTGGGAAAAGACAGACAGACAGAGAGACATAGGCTTCAAACTTATAACACTCGTTTTTTTTTCGTCGATGGTTAAAAACATCTGGTTAAATTATTATTTATAAATATAGAACCATGTCAAATTTAAACGCAGGTAAACTGTAGAGCTGCAGAATTATTTATTTTTTAAAGTAACGATAACAAATTTATTAAACTGTTTTAGTTTGTTTATATCTATGCTTTTATAAAATTCTACTTTTGAGATTTAAATAAATATATATATATGTAATCAATTTCTATCAAGAAAAGTATCTCTATTTACTGTCGCACTTCTAAATATATATAGTATAGTTAAACAATTTGATTACCACAACTTTAAATAAACATGAGATATACAAAACCCGAATAAACTACTACGTCAGAAACGCCAAAGAAAAATACTGGAAATGCATACAGCTGTTTCGGTAGCACTGAAGCGTACCGTCTTCAGTGCAAAAAGGATCCTTTTTGCTCAATCCTTTTTGCACTGAAGACGGTACGCTTTAGGCTACCGAAACAGCTGTATGCATTTCCAATATTTTAATTTGGCGTTTCTGACGTAGTAGTTTATTCGGGTTTTAATATTCCAACGCCAAGTCTCCTGTTATTATGAGATATACAAGCTTGATAAGCTGCATTAATTAATCTCAGTCCCAAAATATATAAAATATAAAATACACAATATTGATTTTACATGAAGATGTGTTAATAATATCCTAATACACAAAAAAGACAATTTAAAAAAATTATCAACTTTTTAAAATTGCTTCAGTTTCAGTTGAACTCGTCTGGTAGTTTTAAGGTATATATATATATATATATATTGTGTAATAGTTAGTTGTACTATAGAACTCTTTTTTGTTTTCAGAAACTAAGTAAACTTTTGTGATGCATTTTTCACGAGTTTTTTTTTTTTTTTTTTAATTCATTGTTGTATGTGAGTGTAATATTAGTCATTTATGGATGTATATCAAGACAATTTAATAAGAGAAATGATAGATAAAAGCAATTACATAAATAGATGAAAGTGACGAATTTAATTTTTATGATAAATATCTATTAATATTCATCATAATAGGCAAAATAGACAAACGTAATTTTTTGCATGTTATAAACTTTTTAATATTACTTTAATTTCAATTGAACATATGTGGTACTTTTAAGGTTAATGTTGCCTAATATTCAGTTTCGCTACAATCTTTTAAAAAACTTGGATACTAAGTAAAATTTTAATGATTTATTTTCTAAACTTTTAAAAAATCATCTTTGTATGTGCGCGCAATAATAATCATTTACTGATGAATATCAGGGCATAATTTTTTATGAAAAATGATAGATAAAGCACTTACATGAATATATGAAACTGAACAGCAAAGAAAAAAAAAATTCTGCACGTGCCTTTAGACATGTTTCGAAATTTTACAACAGATTGCTGCAATCGAATCGGGAATTACGAATAATATACAGATAAGATCATCGTTATTTTTCTTTGAAGGAAAGTCTCATCTCTAGTCGAAGATATCGCGAAAAGAATCAGCATTCGTCTAAACCATTCATTTTTATTTTATTTTATTTTAAAATTCAGAGATTCATCCGAGCATACGATTGAAGGACTCCTTACACCCACAAAAGAAATGATACCTTTCCCGGTATAGTTGTCTGCATTGTAAAGATAAGATCAATCCAAATGAAACAGACAACAACTGCTACGTGCAACTTTGCAACTGAAGAAGTTTTATAGAACAGAGGATGAAATTGTTAAATTCATTAATGTAGAGAAAGGATATTTACTACTCTAGATCAACATAAGGGAAGAGTTTCTAGTATAGCTTTATTTTCGAGACACATTTATGCGTATGAGTGAGTTAAAAGATCATAAACTATTTCATTATGTGCAATTTTTAATGCTGAGTATTTTATAAAATTTTAAAAATAAAAATAACCAAGCTGAAACTAAACTTGGGTAATTGGCACTTTGGTAACCAGCGTTCGATACCTAAATTAATTTTTTCTGTACATGACAGTACTGCAAAAAATTTAAAATGCGCCAGTAGTGGATACTTCAAAACTCATTAGTGAACACATTCTTTAAAAATAAATAAATAAACATAAACTGCGAACTGACTGAAAATGTATATTTATTTAAGAAAAGGCATTTTCTATTTCAATAATGCGTTAAAAAAGTGAAATATACATAAATTTGTATCGTAAGTAGAAAATAATTTGTGAAAAATACAACGGCTTCATTGACACATTGTTTTATTTTAAAACAAAAAATAATAATAGTCCTAATTTGTAAAAAAAAAAAAAAAAAAAAAAAAAAAAAAAGTGTAATAATATTATAAGTACTAAGTCTAGCCAGTATTTTTTCAGATATTTATTTGAATTATTCGCGTCATTTCCCAAAAATGCTAATATCTTCTAAAAATTCCGGAAAAAATAATTTTTCACGAAAATATTGAAGCGTTCCGATCTAATTTTGAGTGAAATCAATTGATATTTTTTACATTTCGAATTTGGTAAAATACTGAGCTATGTAGGTCCATAACTAGATCTGAACTTAAAATTCAAATGAGCCAGAAGTTTTAGAAGCTGCCTACTAATAGGCATGATGCCACTTTGTGATATCAGTTGTGGACACCCCTAAAAATATAATATTTTAATACAAAGTTAAAACTTTACCTCAGTAAATAAATTTTGCGCACTATTTTAATCATGTAAAAGCAAATGGTAAATGAAATAAGTAATAAATATGCAGAGGCAAAGTAAACAAAATTTTACTTTCTTATCCTAAACTACAAAAAAATCGGCAAAATGACAGAAAGTTCACTTTTTTTTCCAGTTAAACAAATGTCATTCTAAAATTGATGGCTGGAAATATTTGTACATCAATACATTAAGACTAGAGTACTATAAGAGCAACCATGAACATTCCTGGAACTTACGAAAGAATTGGAAAAAGTGTTTTAAAGTTAAAATTTAAAAGTGTCGCCGAAATACGAAGCAGTAATTTACGATGCTCAAACACAACACAAAATATATTGTTAATTATCGTCAATTGATAGGTTTTAAAATTTTGTTTTCCATTCGTCTTTTCTTATCGTTTCGTTCAAAATCGAACCAGAAACCACTGCATTATAAGCGACGACATTACCTCTGAGCCATGAAAACACTGCTTTTTATGCTATTTAACACTTCTAAGTCCTGTTTCGATACCAGTTTTCCGTATGCAAATCAGAAAAAAAAAATATGTAACCACCAGATGAAATCTGTGTCAACGGTTACAGATTTTATCTGGTTACAGAAAAAATGTTTCATTTGTGAGATTGAGATGTAATTTCAAACTAAATTTCTGTAGTTTTAGATTTTTATGTGGATTTTTTTTTCTATATTTTAAAATTTCTATATTTTAAGAATATCATATTTATTTTCCCAGTTTACAACTACTTGAAAAGTACTGATAGAAGTTTTTATAGTTCAAATGTGAATTAGTCAAAAAATATATTATAACCTTTACTATTATTATTATGATATTTGTTATTATTATTTCGCATTGCTAGTTTTCAGCTGCCACATTTTAAGGAATAAGCTGAAACGTCAATTTATAGAGTCCATGCAGGATTTTAAAATGTAGAATTAATTTCCATTACATTAGGGTGGATTAAATATTAAAAAATGACTATACATATTTATGATTAATACTCTACAACTTTATTTTTAATCTCATTTTTATATACGTAGCTGCTAACGTATACCTGTTTTTTCTTTGCTACCAGAAAGTTTTAATAAAAACCTTTAATAAATTTTGATGAGCTGTTTTTCATGAGAAATTAAGAGGAGATTGAGGGAGATTTTAAACATTTTACTTTGATACTTTTTTTAATTTTTTGTCCTTTTCGTTTGTATTTTTAATTTCTTTAATATATTTATGTAGATATTTGTCCTGGTAGTAGACATTTAATTAGTTTAAAGTTCTACAATTTTTTTAATAGTTAGTTCATTACAAAGGACTTTTGAGGAATAAATATTCATTCATTAGATGGCATCATATTGACAGTAAGTATCAATATATGTTTAAGTATGATTGAAGAACGTATTTTACGACTTTATATCTGTCAAGAAAACAAAATTACAAGGAAATACATAAAGAAATTCTTTTTCAACTAATAATAAAGGGAATTATGCTTCAATTTCAATGTTTCGGAAATTAAAATTGAAGCAGAATGAACATTAAAATTTTACAGGCATAATAATATGTTTCGAATGTAGACGTTTTGTTAAGTAACCAGAAAAGTTTTTTAGGAAACATCTTGAAATTTTGGTAGTGTAAAGAACATGTTATACCTCATATATTTCAACAAACGTTGTGTCATGAAAAGGAAAAGGGGACCAGTAAAAAATTAAACAAAAGACAAAATGTTTTGGATCACCCTGTAAAAGGTAATACTTTAAATGCGAATGTAGACGTATATTAGTACCCTTGTAATAATATTTTATGCAAAAAATTCACAAAAAATCACACTATCTACCAATAAGTATTTAGACACTTTCGAATTTAGACATTTTGTCAAATATTTTAAAACTTCATTAAGAATCATCATGAAATTTTGGTAGTGTAAAGAACATGTTATACCTCATATATTTCAGCAAACGCTGTGTCCAGAAGAGGATAAGAGGACCAGTAAAAAGTTAAACAAAAGTCAAAATGTCTTGGATCACCCTGTAAAAAGAAATGCTTTAAATGTGTTTTGACTGTAGTATTTGATTATGAGGCTTCTTCATATTATCTATATAAATTTTTATGAAGCTGCCACATATATTCATAGAGATATAGCGGTTCTTTTCTTAAATAATAATAAAAAAAAATCCAATTTTTTAATTAGTAACACGTAAGGTGTTAGATCCAGTGCAAAGTCATTTATAGAAATTTGATATATAACAATAGACACAGTATACTGCAATTAGAATGCAAAAATATTAAATATCTTGAGAAATAATAACATTTTTACTAAATATTTTTTTAACTATGCATGGACTAGCTTTAAAAAAATTCATTTGCATAAATTAATAGCCAAAAGTATTGAGCAACTTACATGAAAACCCCAAACAAATATCGTGTAAATTCAAAAAGTTATGAGACAGAATGAACAGAATTTCAGTTCCTGTCAAAATAAAATCTACACTATAAGGGGTTTTACTCAGATTTTTATTTTGATTCAATCAATGCCCAATGGTAATACAGTGTTCGCTGATTGTAAATAAATATTGGTGAAGACCTTTATCATCTTCCTTTTTTTTCCCTTGAGAAGAACTGAAATTCAGTTCATTCTATAACTCATAACTTTTTTAATTTATACAAAATTTGTTTGGGGTTTTCATATAAGTTACTGAATACTTTTGGCTATTAAATTATGCAAACAAAATTTTTTTTAAGCAGACGCATTATTTAGTAAAATTATTTAGTAAAAATGCTCATATTTTGCAAGATATTTAATGTTTTTGCATTCTGATTGCAGTATGTTGTGTCTAATGTAGTATGCTAATTTTCTTAAAAATGGTTTTGCACTGGGTCTATTACCCTACGTGTTATACACTCATTCCATAAATTAAGGATAATTCAGATTCACACTGAAATCGAACTTTAATGCAAAAATTTCACCTGTAGAAATACCACAGACATCTTTAAGAATAATATGCAATTTATAGGAAGCCATCAGATGACGCCGATATGATGTTACAATAACGAAAGTGTAAGAAGGGGGTAGATAAGGAATGGGAGCAAAGAAGGAAAATTGCTCACTAGCGTTCTGTGTGCCGCTCAGTGCCACAACCGAATGGTTATGACACAGAGGACACATGTAGATATTTTTTTGCGTAGTAGATATATCGGCCGACTAGAATGTGGGCGTACTCAGATAGAAGTATCGGGGGAACTTAGAATCGCCCAAAGTGTCACCTCTACGCTTTGGTAATGATTCCAAAATGATGGAAATGTTAGTCGACGTTACAGTACTGGTCGGCCCCGAGTTACAATGCCGAATGACCACCGGTATTTGGCAGTAACTGCCAAAATAAGCAGATAAAGCACAGCATCAGACCTGTCACGTCAGCTGTCTGCAGCCACGAGTGACACAGTTTCAAGACAAACCGTGTATAGACGTTTGGGAGATATTGGTCTATATGCTCGCAGGCCTGTTAGATGTGTTCCACTGACGGCAATGCACTGTGCCAGCGGTTGACTTGGAGTAGAGAACATGCAATGTGAACAGCGGCACAGTGAGCTTGTGTGATGTTTTCCGAGGAGTCCAGGTTTAGCTTGCAGCGTGATTCACGCCAGACTTTCATATGTAGAACGTCAGGTACCCATTACCAGCAAAACAACATCGCTGAACGACACCGTTACTGTGGGGCAGGAGTGCTCGTTTGGGGGGGGGGGATATTGGGCACTAGAACAGACCTGCATGTTCAAATCGGAAGAATGATAGGCAAATTTATCGGGACATCATTCGGGAGCAACATGCGCGTTTGTTTAGGGGTACCATGAGCCCAGAATTTGTGTTTATGGATGTCAATGCGCGTCCTCACCGTGCAAACGTAGAACACGGATGCCTACAATCTGAAGCTATCACCCGCATGGAATGGCCAGCATTCTCACCTGACTAGAATCCGATAGAGCATGTGTAGGACATGCTTTTCCGACGAGTTGTAGTCCGTCAACCACCTCCTACATGTGTACCGGAACTTCGGAGAGCATTGTTTACTGAATAGAGTAATCTTCCCCAAGATCAGATCAATAATTTAATATTCAACATTCCTAGGCGTTTTAAGGACTGTATTTCATCATCTGAGAGACATACAATGTATTAACCATCATACCAACCATGTAATGTTAAGATTTTGTAAGGGAGATATTTTTTGTAATTGCTTCAGGGAGCAAAAATCGTAGTTTTTATAAATGGTATCCTGCATAACCACTTTTTTTGTTCTTGATCTTTTGTTTAATAAATGGACTTTATGAATAAGTCATGTTTGTTTTGCTTCTGAACCTTTATTTGCCTCAGCTAGCATTATCCTTAATTTATGGACATGAGTGTAATTTAAAAATTGGAATTTTGTTTTGCAGTTTTTAAAATAAACCGTTATATCTCCATGCATAGATGTTGTAGCCTCATAAAAATTTAAACAGATGTAATGAGAAAAGTCCTCCTTATCACTTGCTACAGCCAAAACGCATTTAAGCTTTACTTTTTACAGGGTGATCCAAAACATTTTGACTTTTGTTTAATTTTTTACTGGTCCCCTTTTCCTCTTCAGGATACAACTTTTGCTGAAATATATGAGGTATAACATGTTCTTTACGCTACCAAAATTTCAAGAAGATTCCTAAAAATCTTTTCTGGTTATTTGACAAAACGTCTACATTCGAAACTGTCAAAATACATATTTGTAGAAAGTGCATATATATATTGAATCAATTTGGGAAATCTTTTTGCTTTGTTTGGCGTGTGTATGTCTCTTTGGTGAATTATTTGACTAACTATTCTTCGTTCTCATTCTTTGCTTCTACTATCAAAAGGATTATATATATATATATATATTATAAATACCTTTTCAAACGTTGTAGAAGAAGAAACGATATACCACATGAAGAACACGAAAGAGCTTGAAAAGCTATTAAAAATCCTTATAATGAAAGTATACGACATACTTTTTCAAGGACTTTGATTGAATATTGTATGCAAATTAGTATAATTTCTGATGTACTGTTGCATGTGCCAAAAATTTACTGTACCCAAAGCTCAATGAACGCAAACTTATTTCAAATTATATTGTAAATTATTTCAAAAGAAAGATTTAAGAAAGGAAAATAAAATCTAGAAGACATATTAAAACTACATATCTCTAAAAATTCAGCTGAAAAATAATCGAAGAATTCAGAAGAAAAATAATAAAATAAAAATATTACTTACATGAAAATTCTTAGCTATTAAAGAATGCTTCAGACTATCACGAAGCCATGAGACTAAATGCAGTTAATCTTGCAGTTAGAGTCAGAAACATAATTAATTTTTGTTAATATATCTACATAGACTCACATGATCCGCCAAAAGTACCACAACCTACCTCCTGTCTCGGGCGCGGGAGGGCTAGGTGGGCCGCTAGGAAGGACAACTTTTAAATTTCAAAATGGAAGGTATGTATTATGATATATCCCTGTAAACGTCTCTTCAAGACAACGAATTTATTATGAATAGTTTTCTCCTGAGATGAGTATTAAAAGAGATGCATGAGTATAAAATCCACATTTCAAAGTTCGAAAAATTTCCAAACCCTCCTCCTGTCTCGGAAACGTGTCAGGAAAAAAAATGGTGTACCACATGTTCAATCAATTCAAGTGGAACCTCTTTTGGTTAAAAAAAAAAAAAAAAAAAAGGGTCCCGGAAGGGGGGGGGATAGGGTGACTGTTGGAGAAAGCAACTTTTAAATTTCAAATAGTAAGGTATGTCTTGTGATGCAACACTTGAAACGTTTCTTTGAGACAGTTAATTTGAATATAATATATATGTCATATTTCATCACAATAAAAAACAAGGAAACATACCACTTTAAAAATTATTAGGAATTTAAAATATAACCGTAACAACTGGGAACTACATATTGAAAATTGATGTATAATTTACAGTAGGCAGCAAAATTATTGAAGCGCTCGCAACAATTCCTATTTGAAAGGTGTGTACCTAATACTGTTTTGTTAAGTAAAAATTTGTTGGGTCATGAACTTTGTCTTTGTGCTGTTTATAAAAAAGTAAGCTGGTGATAAAAATTAGTGATGAAACTAAAAAAAATATATGAAAAATGTGGATGTATGCTTCAATAATTTTGTTGCCGACTCTAACTTAAAGATGATAAAAAATAAAAAAAATCCTTAAAAATTGGAACCTCCCACCCCCCTCTTAACTATGTTTTTTTTTTTTTTTTTTTTTTAAGCTATAATGTCATCAAGGGGAACTTGTGACTGTTAGGGGGAAAGAAAAAAATTGCTTCTGTAATAGCGAAGGCTTTCTGTAAAATTTTATTTTCAACACTCGACAATGATATCAAATAAACAAAAAAAAAAGTTTTACTTGGAAAAAATGAATGATTAAACTTAAGTATTATAATCGGAAATAAAAAGATAAAAATACAATACCAGGTACAGACATGTGGTACTTACAAGAAAATACTGCATGTATTAAGAGACAAGTTGAGATGTAGTGCAAGATTAAAGCGGAAGTATAAAAACATTCAAATAATTTAATGAGAATGAAAATGAAAAAAATTAATGTTTAAAATTTGATATTTTAAGGATAAATTCAAATTAATATTATATAATTAATTGAAAAAGAACTCTAAATAACATATAATGCATTTTATATTCAATAATTTAATATACAAAATGAGTCTAAGGAAGACTTGTAATATAAGAATATATCGAGTAATTTAAATTAAATGCTAAGTAATAGAGAAAAATTAAGAAGGAATAAAAATTATTTAGTTAAAGTAATCGATATGATAACAAGAATCTATTATTTGTATTAATTCAAGTTATGAAACAATAATATTACATCGATTTACTCGACCTTTGTAGCATTCACTGTGTCGTATCGCCCTCTGAAGGGTAGAAAAGAAAGTGAAAGGTTATCAATAAGTAAGTACTTTAAACCATGTTTTTTTTTTTTTTTTCATTTAAAGGTGGCTATATAATATGAAATTTAATTAATGAAAAATCGTTCATCAAGACTGAAATGAAATGATTTCAATGAATTTTGCCATAAATCTTGCATTTATAAATCCTTACACTCATGGTATAAAACATTTCTTTCACCAAATATTTTAAGCCCCCCCCCCCCCTCCATTTTAACTACATGTTAAAAAAGAATTGAATGCATAAATGCGACATCTGAATAAATCAGGTAATCTCATTCATGTTCCAGCAATAAAAAGTGGAAAATTCTTTTCAGAAGTAGATTGTGAGATTATTTGAAGTGTATTTTGCGGTTTTACCATGTACAATCTGAGACATATGTTAGAAAGTTCTAAAAGTTGCTGGCCATCGGCCTTTTGATAATCCTTATGAGGGAGGTGTGCGTCCGTTTTCCTACTTGACGACTGCGTGTCGCATTTATTCCTTTTTTTCTACAGTGTTTCTTCTTTTCCTGTCAGCTGGATCAAGGCCGGGCGTCCAGACCTTGAAGACGGCCCACTTCAAACAATACTCGGGATGATGCGTGGCCTTCGGTCGCTGCTGAGAACAATGCCATTGTATTGGATAATAACGCACTCAGGCTGAAACAATGACAATTATCAGCTCGCAATCAGCTGGCACAATGTTACGTGACCAATCTCTGTCGATAGCCATTCGATCACGCTCGCTTTCCAAAATCTGTGAATTGATTGGGGAGACAGTATCAGCATGCAGACTGCGTACTAATAGTTTTCCTGTTTGTATTCGAATTCACTACGTTTTCCAGTGAGCGGAAAACTACAGATATGAGCTTATAAGAATAGTTTCCTTAAGTCAACTTTTCAAGCTCAGGGATTGAAAGATGTAATTCTCTGCTTGCAAGGAAACAAAATGTCTTATATAATGAAAATTGCAAAATATCAGTTAAAACAAAGTGATTTGTCCGTTTCATGGCTGTGGCTTACCTGGGCCTTCAAAATATTTTGAATTATGAAGGCATCTTTTCACCTTTCCTATTTAAGTAGATATATACACACCAGGCCATGACTTTATGTACTGAGGTCATGTGGATAACAACTGCCACTAACATAAATTGACATAAACTGCAATTAATACGCATGTTTCACGCTGTTTCTAAGAAAGTTCTTTGCAAATATTTTATTCAAAACTGTGAAATATATATTTTCATGACTGAAAGATGATAAATGCATCATATTGAAAAATAACATACGCTTCTTTTTAAGATGTGACAATATATTGTGGCAAGTGACGTAAAATCGGCAGAACAATATTTTTACTTATAAATTCTCCCATATCCAATTAAAGTCTCTACATACTTATTGAAGAATTACACTGCTCTGAAAAAATAATTTTTTTTTCGAGATCTGATACCATTCTTGCTGATTCTTATGTAAAATGACCTCCTGAATCCGAATATGACTTCCATTTTGCCCAGTCACCCACCGTTTTCTAGATACACCCTCCCTCAATTTCTTTCCCTGTTCGATAATTTTATGACCATGAATTTGATTTGAAGAATGAAAAATATTTAATTTAACACCTAAAAACAAAAATATATATATAAAGTTTTAAAAATAACATTAATAAAAGATTTAAAAAATATAAGATATGTAATGCATAATTTCAGTGACAATTCCCCCCCCCCCCCAAATTTATCCCTTGTCGCAAATGTTCATGTTTTAGAATTTTCCAACTCTGTAGCCCCCCAGAAGATATTTAACGTTTAAAATACCCCCCCCCCTCCTAAAAATCAAATTTATAGCCATAAAATCACCAAAAAATGATAAAAATAGGGGGACATTCCTAAAAAATGGTGAGTGATAAGGAAAAATGGGCGTAATATTCGGATTCAGGAGGTCATTTTACATAAGAATATGCTGAAATGGTGTCAGAGGCAATTTTCATGCCGATCAGTGTTATTACTTTAGAAAAATATTGTTTTATCACTTAAAAAATATATATGCGATTTTCTATTCTTTCAAAAATATTATCGATTTTAGGCAGCAGTATAACAGTATTGATATTTATATTTATATAGGCATATAAATGTAATGTATAATTCTTTTATTATTATTATTATTATTATTATTAATTTAATGTATCTCATCTTTCATGTATCCAGTGTTTATCTTAGATTTTGGTGCTCAATAAAATATGTTGATAAAAGAGGCAGAAATGAAAAGGGAATTTGTATTTCAATGCATTATTAACACAACTTTTTTGCTAAAAAGTTTAAATGACGAAAAGGAAAAAAAAACTCTTAATAAATTCAAAATTTAAAAATAAGTAATATGTTTCGAGAAATCAATAAACATTAAATATGTGCTTCAAATACGCAATGGATTTTACAGAACTAAAAATCAGTGATAATAACCTATTTAACAAAAAATAAATAAATTGCGGAAATGTTAACAAACTTTATGTGATAACAATCGTTATTCCATTATAAAGAGAAAATATACAATTATTATTTAAAAATAAAGGCACCCTTTTAATTAATTTAATTTAATATATTATGAAGTGAGTATTAAACATACAAAAATAATTCTTTAAATTTAAAGAATTGTATCGGCAAAAAAAAAAAAAAAAAATGCTGGAACGTGCTCACTTGCTTAAAAAAAGTAAATTTTTACTTTAAATAAAGTCTTTAAAACATCATAATGTTTTTCAAAAACATTGAAGTATTTCAGCTTAATATCTATTTTCACACATTCATATTTCATCTTTATTTCTTTTAAAAAAATCTGCCGAACCATTATGCGAAGAGATTTTACATATCATCAATCATTTTAATAAAAAATAAAATTCTCGGTGAGACGCACATACCCTCATTAATAACTTATTGCATTACATGTTCACTTTCCTCCCCACCTACAGAATAAGATTTCAACGATACTTTACGCTCTCTTAAAGAATAAGAAGTTTATGACAGGATATGTCAATAATACTAATAGATGAATTTTAAATGTGTACGCTGAAAAATCTAAAAATAAAAACTTAACTTTCCGAATTGCTTCGACATCACTGGCTCTCCTTTTACAGTGGAGTGATTTATAAGATGGTCGTAATAGTAGGGAAATGTTGTTGTTTAAATATTCGTTGATTTCAGAGAGAGCCCTCTTTTCTTTCTCTCAATTATTTATATATACATGCCTATTTCTTTATAACTTTACAGTAGTCCTATAATTGAACTCTAATTTGGATGATTTTATGTTTAAGTTCTTATGACATGGTAAAAATCGTATTTTATTTATTTATTTTATGCTTTAAGGGGAAATTATTTTTCAGATACATTTGACCCTAAAAATAATGTACAGTCGGCAACAAAAGTCCCCGAACACTAGCAAAAATTCCTATAAAAAAAAGTACACTTAATACAGTTTTTTAAAATAAATCCTTGTCGAATCCTGTTCTTAGTCAGTCTAAAAACAGGATTCGACAAGGATTTATTTAACAAAACTGTATTAAGTGTACTTTTCTAGATAGGAACTTTTGCTAGTCTTCTGAGACTTTTGTTACCGACTGTATGTATATTAAAAAATGAAGCTACACAATATGCGATTACAGTATCAAAAATATTACTTAAATTTAATAACTTCATAAATCTTAAACTTTGTTTATAATACAGTATTCTTTTACACACTATTATACAAAAACTTTTTAATAGAATACATTAAAAGTTATCAACAGTTTCTGCATGATATTACTAACAGTTTCCTACTTTCTGTTCGATAATTTTTGTGACATTTCTTTTTTTTTTTTTTTTTTTTTTTTTTATTTATCTATCTCATCTTTTACTCTACTAATGTTTATACCCGATTTTGGAGTTATGTAAAGGTCACGCGAATCAGTGTTATTAATTATTCTTTTTATCATTGCACGATCCATATTTTGTTCAGAGTGTGTATATTTTCTTCTCTTTTAATGTTTTCTTTATAGTAGTTGTTTCTTCTAGTGTTAAAATTTTACTCATTTGTAATTTCAAGATTAAAATATGAAATAGATAGAAAAAGGCAATTAGTAATTTAAATAATTGTTTTGGTTTCATATTTTTCGATATCAACATCTTTCTTGAAATATTTTACATGTAGAAATAGGCATTTGAATTGAAATTTTTTAACCTTTTTTATTTTTATTTTAAGTAAATGATCAGATACAATTCCTAAACTATTTTGTAAAGCAAAATTATTTTTTTTTTTTTGCTATTAAGACGAGTGAAGCTTGAAGAAGCTTCTCCATGTGCCACCAAAATCCTACCTTAACCCTTTCAGTCGCAGTGTTCCTGCTGATGGAACACCTAATTTTAATTCTCAAGTGCAAAAACTCATCCCAGAAATTTTTTAGTAAAAATTTACATTTATAACATGTCAGAAAAGGCCCTTTTTTTAACGTGAAAATTTAAAATTTCTTCTATTTTAATTTTGTTCGTAAATTCCGATGGCAGTGTAATTTAAATGATCCGAATTACCTTGCACCGCAAAGGGTTAAAATACTCAGGAATAAATTGAATTGTTGGGATCTATGCAACTTTTACGAGTTTTTGTTGTCGATAATGTTTACTTATAAAGTGATTTATTTATTAAATTAAATATTATTTGAATTTTATAAGATTAACTTACAGATGTTTCAAACCGAAAATTTCTCGAAAAGGAACAAAGCTATTTTTTTTTTTTTTTTTTAATATTTATGATCATCTATGTGTCTAAAAGCCATTTTTAAAATTAGTTTAGTAATTTTAAAAATAAATTAAGTAGTGAACGTTAAAGGGTTAAAGGCTGACGAAATTAGATTCTTTACCTCCAATGTTTTACAATCTAACATTTTCTGCAAACTGATTGTGATATAATTTAGAATCAGATACCTATTTTAACCCTAATCTTACTCATTTTAAATAACGCTTTTTTTGCTTCTTTAAGAAGCTTTAAATTTTGAAGGATATAGCTTAACAAAAATGTATGCGAAGTTATTGATATATTAAGTACAAGTATTCTTCACTGCCTTAAAATGTACTGAACGATTAATCTTGAAACTGCAGAAGTGTAAAAAACATGCTATACCTCAGACATTTCAGGGAAAGTTTTGCCTGGAAAGCAAAAGGTGGAGCAGTAAAAAATTAAAGAAAAAAGCAAAAAAGGCGGAGCAGTAAAAAATTAAAGAAAAAAAAGGTTTTGGGGATCACCCTGTAAAATATGATGCTTGAAATACGTTGTGCGATTTCAAAAATAAGGGAAACGATAAGGAATTTTATCAATATTTATCTACAACCAACGAACACCATATTACTATTAACTGAATAAAAACAAAAAAGTGAGTGCCCCCCTTGTAGTTTAGATTTTTTTTTTTTTTTTTTTAAGAGGAACTGGATAAAAGTTCAATATCTTTTGAATTTACACGACATTTGTTTTGGTCTTTCATATATGTACAGTCGGTAACAAAAGTGTCCGAACACTAGCAAAAATTCCTATGTAAAAAAAGTACACTTTATACGGTTATACTTTAACAAAACCATATGAAGTGTACTTTTTTTGCATAGGAATTTTTGCTAGTGTTCGGACACTTTTGTTACCGACTGTAGCTAAATACATTTGGCTATTAAATTATGCAACTGAAATTTCGCTAAAGCTTGCGCATGTGTTGTTAAAATTTATTTAGTAAAAAGGCTCATATCCCATTAGATATTTAATATTTTTTAATTCTGATTGCAATATGTTGTGCCCAATGTAGTATGGCAAGTTTGTGAAAAATGGCTTTACACTGGATTTAGTACTCTGCATGTTCTATAAAAAGTTTTTTTTTAAGGAAACTGTTACATCTCCATGAATATACATGGTAGCCTCATAAAACTTTATACAGATAATAAGAAGAAGCCTCATAATCACATGTTACAGCCAGAACACATTTCAAGTATTACACTTTACAGGGTGATACTAAATATTTTAATTTTTTGCTGGTCATCTTTTGCGTTCGGGGAAAAACTTTCACTGAAACGTATGGAATCATCGTCAAGGACAACGCCTCTTTTTCAATCCTGAATAATCTAAAACATTTATAAGATTAGCATCTCTGTAAGAAGAAAATATTTGCTTCAATTGACATGTTCTTTATACTCCCGAAATTTCAAGATGATTCGTTCAGTAATTTTTCAGATATTTAACAAAGCGTCCGAAATCGATAGTGTCTTGTCACGTATGAAAACGTAGTGTATAAAGAGTGATAAGAATTCAGAAATTATTTTATTTATTTCAATCATTATGAAAAATGTGGTAAAGAATGACCCATAATTAATAAAATCATTTGTGCTTCATGTTCCCCACATTTAATAAGTTTTATTTAACAAATTAAATTTTTATATTTTAACAGATTTATATTAATGTAAATTAAGATCAATAAAGGCATGGTAAGTAAAAACATTCATTAATGATTAATCGCGCGAAGATTTCAACATTCATTAAATAAATAAAACTAAATTAAATAAAATATCATTAAATAAATATCACCAAATAAATTGTTTAAAATAAGTTATCTTTTTGTTAAGAATAATAGATTCAATGGTAACGAGTGCAGTGTATTATACAAAGAACAAATCAAGTTGAAATTTTAAATAAATAAATAAATAAATAATGCAGATGCTCAATCAAATCTGTAGAAGGTAAATCTGATGATAACTTGGCTATTTGTTTATCAAATACGCCATCTTAATACATGCTAATCACCTGATCTGGGTCTTCATTGTCAAGTTATCTCAATCAAAACACTGATTTATATGTAATATGCTGCGTGATTACTTGCGCTTTTGACCTAAAGTTAGATGAATAGACTTCAGTATTTGTAAAAAGCATCCCTGAGGAATTGAGATGGAAATCCAATAAATCAGATCTAAAGAAAATATCATCAAGGACAACGCCTCTTTTTCAATCATGAATAATCCAAAACATTTATACGATAAACATCTCTGTAAGAAGAAAATGTTTGCTTCAATTGAATGTAAAATCGAAATTGTTTGACCTTAGATTAAAAAACGGACAGTAGTGAATTCATATAAATTCTTTTCAGATTTTTCTAAACACGCAAATGCGTGAGTTACATACACAAAAATTTGGATTATTGAAATCAAATCATTTGATATTTAAGTAATTTAGGTATCATCTTGAATGTAAATAAGTAATTTTGCTCTCAACTTCTAAATAAAACTTACAAATATTGTTAAACTAAATTGTAAATTCATCTATTTAATTACCCAGGAATTATTTAAATAAATGTAAATAGAAAACAGCGTGATTTTTTTTTTTTTTTTTCTGGTATTGTAAAACAACATTAAGAAAACTAAGAACTAATTCAACTAAAACATTCAATATACATATACATGAGAAGTTAGTGTTGGTTTAAGTATAAAGATGATTGATTGAACTCGGGCTCTAAGCCTGGAACATATACATTAAGTAAAAAAAAAAAAAAACTTATAATATTTTTCATACATTACAAGCACCTCTTGAAAAATATATCAAAGGAAAATAAATGGTATTTTATTACAACATATCTTTTTTTTTTTTTCTTTCTTTAAAAATATCAAATAAAGTTTTTTTTTTTTTTTTTTTTTTTTTTTCAAGACATAAATGTCAATTTAATTGACTATACAAATTAATAGTATAAAAGCATAGCATAAAATAATTAACACAGCTGCGTGCAAACGTTTCGGGCCAAACTAATTTTTGCCAATAGCTTTTGAATAAATATAGATAAAAAGAATTTAAATATTGTACCGTAAACTTTATCAAATATACATTGAAAATACATAACGAGCAAATTTTAATAATGAAGGTATTTAAATATATATAAATCTGTTGATCAAAAGTTTCGGGCCAAGCAATTAAAAGTTCACAGTGACGTTAATGCTCGGAAATGATTGGTCCATTTAAAAAGAAACACGACTATATAGAAGGAGATCGAGTTTTTTTACACTTGCGTGTCAGTACTGTGATGTCAAGATGCCGCAGTGCACTCCTTTACAAAACCGTAAAACTGTTATTAAATTACACCAGATTAACAAAGTTTTTCGTGATATTGCTTCAACATTATCTATTAGAAAACAATTGTTGATAATATTATTAAAAAATGTAACGGAACAAACACTTTGGCAGAGAAATCAGTACCTGAAAGTCCCAGAAAAATGACTAAGTCAGTTGATAAAGTTATTAAGAGAAAGGCAGTTGTAGATCCAAAGAAGAATGCTGCAATTATAGCGCGTGATTTATTGGAGGAAAACATGGATGGTGCTCATTGTAGTACTGTTTGGAGTAGATTAAACCAAGCTGGACGTTCTAGATGCGTCAGGGCAAAGAAATCATTGATTTGTACTAAGAATAAGAAGGCAAGATTAAAATTTGCTAAAGCACATGAATATGGGACAGTCGGAGACTGTACAAAAGTGTTATTTTTAGACGAAATAAAAATGAAACTTTTTGAAAATGACGAAAAGAGATACATTCAACAACCAAATAATGCCAGGTGTGATTCTAGATAGAAAATGTTGACTGAAATACATGGAGGGGGAAACATTATAGCGTGGGGAGATTTTTAGTGTAAAGACGTTGGTCCTTTACTGACATTATGGACAAAGTTATATACATCTTAACAAGCATCTTATCAAAACATCTTAACAAACATAAAATGTTTCTTTATGCACTCCGAAAGATGCCACGAGGACGAATTTTACAATCAGAAAATGACTCCAAACTTCAATCTGGATTCGTTTAAAACATTTTAACGGCAAAAATTTTGTATCCTTGAATGGCCAAGTCAACCTCCTGCCTTAAATCCCATTGAACATTTATAGGAATAGCTAAAAGTAAAGGCAGGAACAATTGATTCTTTATGTAAAAAAATATTATTGGAAAAAGCTTAAGAGAAATGGCAACAAAATTGACCATACATGGATTAAGACTTTAATAGAGTCAATTCCTCATCAGTGTTCTGCTGTGATAGCTTCAAAGGGCAGGTGATCAAGCTATTGTTATTTGACCTTCTGATGTGTTAGAAAAAATATTTTTTGCTATTTTGCTAGTTTGTTTTTTATAAGTTTGTTTGGCCCGAAACTTCTGAACACACAAATTTTATATGTTTTGTTATAATTTAATATTTTTTTACTAACAAAATTTGTAAGTCGTTTCGTTCGACAATTAATTGATTTACTTTGCATGATAATACTACATTTTTTAAAACCTTTATTCATATAATAATTATTAACGAAGAAGTGCTTGGCCCGAAACTTTTGCAAGCAACTGTATGTGAGTGTATGTGTGTGATTATTACTATTATTATTATTATTAATTTGGCAGTAGGCTTTTAGATATACAGGAATTCCCCTATTATTTTACATTATCCAGTCCTTGCCTCCGAAGAAATACTATTTTAATGTAAGCTTTCATTCTTGAATTTTTTAAAAAATGTTTTGAGTTAAATCTTCCATTTCTTCATGTGATTTAATTTTTATTCCTATAAAATGTTTGATAAGATTTTTCACACACACACACACACACACACACACACACACACATATATATATATATATATTATAAAATTTACCAATAAACATTCATATTTAAATTAATAATAATATGAACATAAAAAAGAGGGATCTTTTTTGTTTGTTCTTTAAGTTTTCGATTTAGAAGTATGGAGAGAGAGAGAGACAGAGGGAAATTGGTTTTTAAAATCGTAGAAATGTAAGGAAACAATATGATGTACTCTTTATTCGGGAGTGAAATTTAATTATTAATGTATACATTTTTTACGGCTTTCCTCGTATTAAAATACTCTCGTATATTTAAAATCTTAACAGCATGTACCAAATAAAATAACATAAAAAATATCGTCCTTTAACTAAACATATCTGAAGCAAACAGTTTTATTGCGTTTAACAATTATTAGACAATTGAGAGACAAATACTTTTAGGAGCTACACCCAAAAATATGGTGTTATTGTCGCTATTATTATTATTAATTTGTATTATTTCAGGGAATTTTTTCAACTAAATTAGTTGACTCATTGGATTTGTGTAGTTGCAATTAAGTTTTAAATATTCCTAATTCCACTTAGGTTAAAAGCAACTCTTTGACTTTCTCAACGCCAGAAACTTTTTTATAATGGTATATTATTAGTTATGCATAATAAACAAATATGTTGTTTTATGTAAAATATGAAGCTTATATGAAATTCGCATATGAAAGTAAAATAAATATGGCTTTTCTTAAACTGTTTTGCATTACACATAACTCCAGACGAAGTTGCAAAGGTCATTCTTATAAATATCATAATACCGATAACTGATTCCGTACTCTATACCCGTTATTCATTTCACTTAAAAAGTGAATAGTGATATTATCCAAAACCATTACTTATGGTTTTCACTTGAAGTAAATATATTTTTTTAATCTTAGAATAAATTTACTTAAGTTACTCATTTCAATTTCAGGTAGAAATTTTAATGCTTTAGTATATCAATGAAGTCAATAAATTGTTAACATTTAAATTAAATTTACTTACATGTAAATATATAACATTATATAACATATATAACATATTTACATTGAAATATATAACATATACATAACATTTAAATTAAATTTATTTATTTTACGCAAATAAATTTGTTATTATTATTATTATTATTATTATTATTATTTTAATTTGACGGATTTTTTTTTTTTTATGTACTAGTATAACAAAGACATCTTTTTTAAATGCAGCTCAAAAAACTTCTCAGCAATATCTGTAATTTTGTCTAAAAATAATGCAATATTCTGTAGCAGAATTTAAAGAAATATATTCATTGCTTAGAAACAACACTTTGTTCAGTATTAATTTTATAACTTACCACAACTTCACGATTTCATAAATCTGATACAAAATGATTACCTTTAGACACCGAAGCATTACATCGATATAACACATCAAAATAATTCAACTAAAGTTTCAACATTTAAAACTTTTCATATGAATATTTATTTTAAATAGAAAATTTTACATGTTTATTAATCTAAAACTAGTTTTCCTGTTGTTTTAAATTTGGTACATAAATATCTCTTTATCCATCATTTTAAATCTTTTTGCCAAAATTGAAAAAATCTGCTACAAGTTTAGATATCCATTCAAACATTTTATAACAGACTATATAAAATATCCATTGGTTTTATATAATCTCAATTTTTTCATTATTAATTATATTACTGGTATATACTACAAAATTAAATAAATCTAATGAGTATAAAGTGATTATATTTAATCATGTTAGTAATAATTAACGTTAATAATATAAAATGTTTGAAAAAAAAATGATTGGAAGCATAAAAACTATTTAATTTTTAAAGCGTAAAATTTTAAATAATTGCTATTTTTAAACCAGTTTCTGCGTGATTACAAATTTACTGTATGAAAGTCGATATAGGTATCATTTGAAAGTTGTCGGCCAAAATTAGAAACAGTTTTTAAAAATTAAGGTTTTTGTATCATTGAATATAAAATATATTAAATGTAATTTTTGTAAACTATTAAGTACGTACTCTTAAATTGTTAGTTCAAAATTTTTGGTGCACATATCGAAGTGATAGGAATACTGTGACTTGAACTCAGCGAAATATGCAGGGCACATGCAGGGACATGTATGACGCTAACACATACACATATTTTTGCCTGATTGTATGCACAAAAAAGAATGTGGAAGTGTGCTTATATGTACACGCAAGGTGTAAGAGTGAAAATTACTACGTAGTTGCTCATAATATGAGTGTACATTACAAAAAAAAAATGATTTTTATCAATAAAATATTCTTTAGAACTAAAAATGATTATTGACGAAAAGGATAATTTCCGTTTAAATTCAAGAGGAGGGGGTTGATCTCTATATCACCTTAGGTACGTTCCTATAAACATGTTGCTCGGAAAGATAGAGGAAACAGTTGCTCTTAAATGAGGATTTTGTAATTGCTTATCGAAATTTTGGCATCTAATTCATTTGACAAGTACTAATAAAATATTATATTAAAAAGACTTTTCCTAAATGGGAATATCAGCTTGTAAAAGTTTACCTCCTCATACGTTAAATGAAATACTAATTTTCGTATACCATTTAACAGAAGACATTATTTCTAAGCGATTGGAAACTCCCCATTTCCACATTAACTTTGCGCCAAAGTATATTTGTGCATACTATCAAATATGACAGCAAAAAATAGGTGCTACAAAATCTACAAAAAGTATGTGTGATTAAATGTGATTGCTTTTCATTTTTTTTCCTATTCAAGTTATAACAATGCCTTTGTTGTCAACGATATTTCTCAACAATACGAAATTCTTATAATTGTCTTGTCTAGATCTGAAAAAAAAAAATAAGTAATTATACTGAAACTATCAGATATTCTTAATAAAAATTATGATGGGTCAATTTTTAGCTACACACGAGGAAGTCTTGTGTCTGTTCGTCAAACACATAACAATTATGTATCTAAATACATATATATTTTCACTTTAAGGCGAAAGTAGTATATTTTAGTGGCAAATGCAAGGTAAATTTAAATAGATGACATAAGCTCGAAAGACTAAATTGTAATACCATAATAAAAATAGGTACTTATGTGTTATCCAGTCGACCAATACATCGGAGAAAGATTTTGAAGAATTTGCGCCAAAATTTATTTACATATATAACTAAATTTAAATTCCATTTCATGATTTAAATTCTATTATTTAAACATAAAACACAGTTACATTTTAAATACACGGTTAAATTTAAACTATATGGGTATATTTTTGAAGAATTTGCACTAAAGTTTGTTTAGCTGAATAATTAAATTTCAATTGCATTCATAGCTTGAATTTCATTATTTTAACAGAAACATAATTAAACAATTGAATTTCAAACTATTTCATTTTTCATTATTAGTTATATATCACAGCATTTTGTTACGTTTTTTGATTTGGCAAAAATGACCGAATAGTCAATACATAAGTAAACATACCTGAAACTGTTACAAATGAATATTGTAAAATGTGCACTATAATAACGCTTTGTTGCGTAAATTAACTTTTAGTTTTACTTTTTAAATTCTCAACAATACCTTAAAATTATATCTTATAATATCTGAGCATCTTCTTTTAATAACGTATAAAAGTTTGTTTTTTCAAAAGCAAACTATTTTTAGAATATTTGTTAGTTAAAACAGTAAGACATATTCAGTGACATTTAAATTGAATATTTATTAACTAATGCTTTTTTTAACATCGCGAGATTTTCTGAGGCATTTACAAACTTATTTTTATTTCTAACAAATCCGGGTACTCTAGGACCATATTTTTCAACACTTTAAATGAGTTTTCTGCTTTCCAATAACTTCATGTCGATTTACAACGTTCTGTCATCTAACGACTACCATCAGTCTTTGTTATGTATCAAATTTTAGCTCCAAATGACAAAATTGATGAAATATCAGAAGGTTTGTTTTGACTAGAAGAAGAAGAAAAAGAAGCGCCATTCGATATCTTAAGATACTAATAAATATAGCTAGAAAGTTCAATTAGGAACAAAAATTAAATTTCATTTAGGTCAAAGGTTAAAATTAAAGAAAAAATAAGTAAAAAGTTTTTATTTATTTATGAATTTTTTTTATGAATGTACGCAATTTAATTTTTTAATAAAGGGTTGTATAGATAATAAAACTAAATGCAACGTTTAAAAATTTAATTCCATGGAAATATATATATGTATATATAATTCAATCAGTTAACATTAACAGGAAGTTGTTTGATTATTTATTTATTTTTTTGTTTCTCTTTATACTAGCAGGATTTGCTGGTTTCGCTAGTCATTATATTTAAATGAATTTTTAAAAAATCCACAAAATTTTACAATTTATTTAATATCACTTTATAAAACAAGACTTAAAAAAAAAAAAAAAAAAAAAAAATTCCATTGAGGACAGACACTGTTTGGCCTGCGTTGTTTCGAGTTCGGGTCTCCACTACGTGCGACAATGCCTTCCCCGAGCTTAATAATTTTGTATATAAATCGAATGGCAGTTTCGTAACGTTTAGTATCGAAAAAATCGAAGTAGTAGTTCCATATTAAAATCGCGAATATGTATAATAATATTTGATCATGAGTTGTCCACGACAGAATAAAAAGCAATTAAATCAATAAAACAAGAATAATATTGTAACAGTTACTATTTTTGCCGAATCAAAACATGTTCAAATGTCGTGACATGAAGCCGTTATTGAAATGTAAATGACATTTAAGTTTCATAATGTTGATTACAAACATAGTAATTTAATACATATTCACATTTGTTTACCAGCGATAAAATCAAGGGAAAAACATATTAAAATGTTTGTCTAATTGAAATGGATATTTAAAAAAATAAATAAAAATAAAATGTTTATCATACAATATACATATATATATATATATATATATATATATATACTTATAAATCGGAATTGACATCTGACACAGATAGAGTGAGGGGTAATGTGTAATTTAATGTTCAAAATTAATAAACAAAAGAGCAAAAAAAAGGAAAGAAAAGGAAAAATACACATTAAACACTCATTAGACAAATTTTAATTTCTAAAGTCATTAAAATACAAATTTTATTTGGGCCTCAATACTGTAAAAATGACCCTGAGAACGGATTTTAGTGGACACGCTGTATATATATGTATATATATATATATATATACAGCGTGTCCACTAAAATCCGTTCTCACTCTTTTACATGCTGTATGGCTACATCTATATTTATTAAAGTGTTGTCTAGTTATAGTAAAGTGGCTATGTGCTATAAGATTCGATCACTTACAGAATTACCTGGAAAAATGGTGAAGTTAATGTACCAATCTCGAAAACGGGAGGGGTAAGGTAAAAAGCGAATTAAGAAGTTTAGAGCATCACAATTTAGAACAAAAAAAAAAAAAAAAAAATCCTTGCAGGCATATATGCTAAAAACAAAACTTTTAAAACGTGCATTTGTTTGTTCATAATTTCTTACACTGTGGCGTGAGAAAAAAATCTTAGAAAGAAAAGACCAGCAAGCTTTTGTAAGATACCTTTATTTTCGATGACCAAACTTATGTCTGTCATCCACTATGCCACATCGTATCCAGCGTAATGTTCAGCAAGGGTCCATATGTGCATTGCAGCTAACGAACAGAAGTTTGAATAGTAAAAATAAAGGTATCTTACGAAATTTAGTTGTTTGGCGTAGTCGATATCCCTAGATGACAAAAGTTTGTTGCTAGATGAAATACCAAAAAAAATAATAGTGAACGGAACACTAGATATTGCAACGTTTCACAAATTTCAGAACTGAAATTATAATTTCCATTAATATTGTTCTTTTGTATATTAAACATATCACCAAAATTTTCCAAGAATTTATTGATTTTTATTGATAAAGTCTAAACGCTCTTGTAAAATTTTCTTTTTCCTTATTGTAAAAAAAATTCTTTAATTTTAAAGCAATTTATATCGAAAATTTTTAACAAAATATTAGCCATTTCCTGTTACAACATATCGCTTATTTTATACACTATATTTTAGAAGTGGAGGTGTGAGTGTGAAAGCTGATTATGTTTTATAATTGCAGGTCTTATTTTTTATATTTTTATAATGAACTTTTAAAAGACTCATTAACTCATTGCTACACTGGTTCGATTTCTCATAAACTCTAATGTACGAGAATTAAATCATTTTACTTATAAATCGGAATTGACATTTGACACAGATAGAGTGAGGGGTAATGTGAAATTTAATGTTCAAAAGTAATAAACAAAAGAGCAAAAAAAAAGGAAAGAAAAGGAAAAATACACATTGAACACTCATTAGATAAATTTTAATTTCTAAAGTCATTAAAATACGAATTTTATTTGGGCCTCAATACTGTAAAAATGACCCTAATTTAAATAAGTTGTAAAGTATCTCCTATATCTTCCAGAGATTTTCAACATTACAAAGTATATTATAAGAATCAATCAACTGTCAGATGGAATCCTAGCAAACCAAATCAGTAAGGGATGATTGTCCTTGTCGAAACCCTACAAATTGACGAACTTTCTCTTGGAATTTTATAAACGTTATTTCTCTCAAGATGATCCTCAAGACTATGCTTAACAGGTTTAGCATCGAATACACACACACACACGCACACAAATTAATGATCACCAGCTAATTATGCAAAATCGAGTATATGATATATCAACTAGTATGCTGTAAATATTGCTTATGACATGTTGAAAAAGAGTCCAATATAGCTTTTCCTCTTGAACCAACAAGAAAGAAGAAAAGAGCTAAATTTCTTCGTGTTCAACCCGCTGGTAAGTCAATTTTTTAAATCTTGCCAAGTGAGACTATAAAATATTGATTTCATATCAAGCAATGACTTACAAGTTCTCTTTTTGGTTCATATTTTTTTTTTTTTATTAGAAATTTTCGTATTTATGTATCAACGGAGTTAATTTCACATTATTGTCTGTGGTACATTAAACACGTTACACGTTTTTATATGTCGACTTCCTTTTGTTTTTTATATTCTTGATTTCCACAGCCGCCTTTATTTTATGCTGTGTTTGCCTTGTGATTGGACTTTCGGAAATGAAAGAATGTTACATTAACGTAGTCTATTTATTGAGTGATTCCTTAAGTTTCATTTCACAACTTTGCCGTTTCTCTAAGACCTGTCACAGAGATTATAATGAGAAGTTCATATTTCCACCATGTATTAATACTGATTACTAATATTATTGACTTCTATTATTGTTTATTATTATTATTATTCATTTTTATGTGCCTAGTAAATGGCAGATCTTCCACAGTTAACAGCATGTTTTCTTACTTTTTTTACAAATACACATTTAAGAAGCATTTTTTTCTTATATGGCTTAGAGATTGAACTATGCATTAAACGTTCACAGTGAATGATTGCATTTATCCAGTAAAACGAAGGGCCTTCAAAAACCAAACATGTGATAATGCATCATAATAATGGATAATTATTTTCTTAACTCATAATTCAAATAAATTGTTTAATTCATTCATTGATGCATTAGGTTCATGTAAACGTTTTTTTCTCTCTTTTTTATAAAAATTTGAAAATAAGTAGTTAAAAATCATGTTTAATAAATATAGTATCTTTCGCTTTGAAAGTTTTTCTGCGTCTCTCAGTTAGCTTAATAATATCGCTATCAAAGAATGTGAAATGTTTTTGCTTAGTGAATTGGTTCGTTTAACTTTATAGGAATTCCATAAAATTATTCTTTATTATCTAAGCGTTTTAAAATCGATGTAAATAAAAAAATATATATTCAAAAGCTGCAAGTTTCTAGGAGTACGATGTATGTATCAATATCAACATATCTCCGCCAAGTTGAAAATGTTTTTGTTATGTGGCCAAAAATACCTATGATTTGTTCTGTGGATAGAACGATAGAACTCAATGTGATTTTACCGGCTAACAAAGGCACTTTCTGGTCGATAGTTGTTTTCCGCGAATCGGTTATGAACAATAATTTTCAGAATTAATAGTAGTTTGGTAGTCAGGTAACAGACCAACAATTTTCTTCTAGGTTCTCCAAAAGCATAATAATAGCTTCTTCAAGTTTAAACATATATTTGCGTTGATTTAATATGCATGTCTACTTAAAATTATGTTTTCCTACCTTTAAATTTATTACTAATTATCAATTATTTATCACCTATAACCATTCGCTTAAACAACGCAATGCATATTTGTACTTAAACGGTGAGGTGAGTCGCAAGCAGAAATTCGTCTATTGCAAATCTTCTTCATTACATCATTCGGCCTCTACACATAAAATTTTGTTTCTTCCAACTTATTACAGTTAACCTTACCAATAACTACCAATTAACTCCAAGAATTTCTGACGATTCCCAAGTTGTACTGTCCCTATATCTTCCAGTTAGGATCAATGGTCCTTAATTATGAAGTTTCAAATTTAAAAAAAATACTCAGAAAGTGCAAGTTTTGTAAGTATTGGGTCAGAATTAACACATCCCAGCCAAGTTTAAAACCTCTTTGTTATGTTGTCAAAGATACTCATGATCTTGGAATAGCATGGTAAAACACAATGTCATTATATTGGCTAATTCAGGTACTTTCTAGTCTATAACTCGCTTTAAGGGAATTGGTTGTGAACAGCTTTTCTCAAAATTGATAATGTGGTGATCAGGTAGTCAGGTAGCACTCAAGAGTTCATTTCAATTTCCACCAAATGCATAACAATATTTTCTTGGACTTTAAACATATATTTGTGTTGATTGAATATGTAAATATGCAAGTTATGAGTGGCGTCAAGTTGAGAAAGTAAAGGTCACCAATTGAATTTAGTATTGTAGGTGGTCGCAAGTGATGACGTCGAGCTAGAAATATTGGGTTGAGAAAGCAAAGATCGCCAGTTGAGTTTAGTGTTGAAGATGGTCTAAAGTGATAACGTCGCGTTGAGTTAGAATGTTGGGTTGAGAAAGTGAATGTGTCACTAACTGGATCCAGGATCATTTGGCGATGTTTTGGGTAAGATATCAGGTTGGACTTAGAAGTGTCGAGTAGAGGTACATTTGGGATGGCGTACAGTGTCTCTAGCAATTTCAGAAGTGGTTTTCCAAATTAAGAACAGGATTTACGAAGATTGCGAAGATAGAAAGAAATTTAATTTGCGTATTTGGTATAAATTAGAGTGAATCATTTTAACGAAAGGACTTTAAATTGACTTCTAGGCTAATGAAGTGGTGCTTTTTTTTTAGTGGAGCGCGTATCGGAGTGATATTCAGAGTTTCTGTATGATACTTTAAAATCTACTGCGTAGTTAAGTTCCTTCAACAAAGCGTCAGTTTAACATCAAAAGTTCTTTCAGCGGTGAGTCATCTTTTTGATATCGTCTAAATTATATTACTATTTAATTAAGTCAGTTATAGGAGTTCCTCCACATCTAAAAGCCTCTTTCCTCTCTAAGTCTGAAATAAAAGTTTGATGTTTTAATTATCTAGTTCGTAATTCATTTTCTACAACCGATACAGTGATAAGATGAGAGAGGGAAATCTTCTAGTTGAGGCTGCTACGCAGTCGTCACAAATACATCATCCCTTAGAGTATGATTTCTTATCTTTAAAATTATTATTCAGTATTTATTATTAGTCATCTATAATCATTCGCTTTAACATATCGTTGCGCTTAAACGTTGTTCGCAAGGAGACATTTTCCGTTACTTCATGCGGCATCTAAATCTGATTTTTATTATTATTATTATTATTATTATTATTATTATTATTATTAACATAGCAACCGTATTAAGTTTTCTGACATTTTTCTATTTGTCTTATATTGATAATTTCTAATTAAAACCAATCCGTCTTTAATTAGGGAAGTGTGAATTCGAGTAAATGCGTCCTACAAATATTTGTGGAAATCACTTAGTTTGTTCTAACAAGAGCGAAAAATAGAAAGTATAGTAACCGAACATGGATAGTAACTGAACATGGATTCTCAATATAATGTACCAAGAATCAGTCTTCGTACGTTATGTCTAAGATACGGCTTTTTATGAAAGTTTATTACAGATACGCCTTTGTTATTATTATAAATATTTTATGAGAAACATTCTGAACTTTTCAGAAAAGAAAAACATAGTATGCCTTAAATGTTTAATATTATCAATTATTTTTAATACTTAAGAATATTTATAATATGCATTTTAATGATAGGTTTTCTCCCACAATTGCTTGATTACATTCCTTTGTTCAAACTGCAGAAGCTTTTACATGTACAAAGCAGAAGATAGTTTATTTTCGCCGTAAAATTCCACTTAGCGCTAAAAACGTGACAAATTTTTTAAGAAATGTTACAGACACATTCTAAAATCAGATAGAAGTCTATTGAGAGAATAATAAATTAATAATAATTGTAAATTATGTCTTAGAAATATAAAAAATTGCATACATATTACATTAAAATATAAGAATAAAAGGTATATTAAATTTTTTTCAAAACTTATTAAATTAAAAATGAATAAATAAAATTCCAAAATTTTATTTATTTTGTAATTATTTATTGTTAAATATTATTATTTCCCCCCCCCCCGCTCGATTTTATATTAATACATATTAATACATTTTAACAATGTGTATTAAAGCTCTGTCAGTATTAGTTTATGGATTCATTGATAAGTTAATAAAAAAAAAAAAAAAATGTTTTAATGCTAAAAATTTGCATTAGACTTCAACATTATGTATGAAAATAACTAAAAGAAAATATTTTAACAGTTTTAACCGGCCACGCGTTGCACCGGCTCAGTTTGGTTAAATGGAAAATTAAAAAAAGAGAAAGCACATGTTACTAGTATGTTTAATTTCACAATGCTTGTGGGTATACAATATTTTTTGTTGTTCTTTTGTCTGTTCAAATATAGAGATTGTCTGGTTTGCCGACTCTAGAACACGCAGCATTAAGTCTGACAAGCAATCTGCGTCTAGATATAAATCGCACAGTTCTAAAGATTAGCTCAGAGCGTAGTTGGTCACTATATTTAAATGAATTCTTAAAATTCTATATGACTTATTATATAACATTTTAAAAAATAATAAATTCCAAAAACATTTCCTTAAAACCTGTGAAAAATCTCGACTTGGGTTCTCGCTGCCTTCAGTACCGGCTTTCCCGCCCGTACATTATGGACCCCATTGCCTACGGCAACGTCTTACCCGGTGCACGCGCAGATAAAAAGTATTCACATACGAACTTCGCTTTTGTCACCAGTGACTTAGGCAGCGTCTTTCTCGCTTGCACTAATTCGGGTACTGGTAACCATTGAGTGCGATGAGGCTATACTCACGTGGGCTGCTCACGCCCTCCTTCATCTGCCTGTTTTGATTTTTCAGGTAGGAAGGTAAGTGCAATGAATTCACAGACCCCCCCCCCCAAATAATAATAATAAATAAATAAATAAATAAATAACTTTTCTGAGTTAATTTTGAATAGTGTTACGCTTGCAAACGTGATTCCTAACACTTCCGCCACCAAAGGGTGAAAAATGAAAAACTTCGCAAAATCCCTTTTTAGTGAAAATTGGACACACATAAACAACCCTCATACCCAAAAAAATCGCCTTCCTGAGATAATTTGGAGCAGAGTTCTTCTCAGAAACGGGTTTTTTGCCGAACCCCAAAAGGGAAGGAAAAGGGGAGATTTTGTGAAATCCCTTTATCGTTTCTGTTGAGTGCACGTAAACGACCAACACACGCAAAACCCGCTTTCCTGAGGTAATTTGAAACAAAGTTACTTTCAGTTTTCATTAGACCATAATAAAATTAATTTTGAGAAAATTGCACTAAGATTTACTATATTTGCATATTTTAAAATAAAACATAGCAAAATATATGCATGAGTAGAACTGACATTAAATAATTTGTTTAAAATTTTGCACCTTTTTAAAATAAAACATAAAATGAAGTTGAAAACGTTTTCTAGTTACGAAATTCAATATTAAATGTAACTGAAATCAGAAAAAAGTGTATATTTTTTAATTCTTTACTCGTACAAATAGGCTGGAAGATACTTTATTTTATTTTTAGTTTGGTACCGTAGACCTTTTTACTTATTTAATTTCAAGCAAACATTGTAATCTTAAACTTACTTAAAGTCGTAAAGTAAGTAATGAAAAATAACATATGCATAAAAAATATCTCTGGGGATATATTAAATGATTCCATTGTTAAATCTATAAAATTATGGAAAAAAGATGCATGAAGCAATGTAAGACAAACCCTTGTCTTTTAAACTGTTTCCAGCGGGATGACTCTAAAAAAAACGAAGAGTAAAAAAAATCAGAATTTAAAAACAGCTAAATAAAAGTTCTTAAATGGCATTGTCCGTCATAAAAGCGTTTAGCTAAGAAATTTTCTATTTTTTAGATTATCTGTTTTGAAAGCAAAACAGTTTTGTCCAAGGCTTAAAATAGCATAAGAAACAACTATTTACTTCTTAAAGAAAAGAAAATGAATTGTTGAAGCAAAAGGACGTGTCCTACTTGATTTCTTTAAATTTAAAGGTAAAAAGACTTTAGGGGCAAAATCATTTAAAAATTACCGAAACATCTAAAATAATGCAATAATATTTATTTTTGCTTAAAGTAATCTTATGTTTAAAAGCAATATAACATTATGACATCGGTTATTTCCCAGAATGTATGTATACATTCATATACACGATGAATATATGAAGATTTTTACGCTTATTAGAAAAAACGCATACATCCACTCACAAATTACAAGAGTTATGAATTAACAGTTAATGAAATAGGGATGAATTGTAGAAAAGTAAATAAAAGGAAAAGAAATTAGATCGAATATCGAAGTTATGTGGAGATTCCGTGAATGATTCGCGTGACGGAGCAGCGGCCTCGTGACAATAATCCTCCATCCCGAGTTTTCTCACGCGTTATTGAATGTGGTTTTCCCGAGGGTCCCTTTTAACGATGCGGTGGGGCGGGGTCGCAGAATGGTCAGAATCTATTGCATCTCCTCCAAATGCGAAAATAAAACTTTCGGCCCTCCTCTATAGAAGCTCACGCTATTACTCTCTCTTTTCTCCCTTTCTCTCTCTTTGCTGGGCATTACCGTCTGGAGAAGTCCCGGATCCGAAAAAGGTAACTCTGGTGATCGAGAGAAATCCTTAATCTCCTCTCATGATGAAAATAGCGAAACATTGCCAATACTTCAAACACTGTCTCACAGATCTGTAAATCGGAAACCAGTTTGCTCATTCGATGATGACAAGTGTATTGGCGTGTGAGTGAATGCTAATTCATTTATAATTGTACAAATATTTTAATTTAAAATACAGATTTCAATGAAAAGTACAATTTTATTAATTATTTTACTTCAATTTTGTCTTTTATGTCATCTCTTAGTGGGATAAGCCGTCATTATTGGGGCACATCTCTACTGAAGTGTGTACTGTGTAATGTTGCATGTTTTTATTGAAAGAGCAGAAAAAGTTGCCGAATTTCTTTCGTTTAATTTTGTTAAAAACTTACATCATATTCATTTCCAGAGGAAATTTGCATCATATTTTTTCACAGACTCAAATGAACTTTGCTTCTTTATCGACAGAGAAGTCTATTCATGACTTTAAATTCTTTCCGTAGGGGTATCATAAAACTTTAATTATTACTAAACATTAACCGAAATATCTATTTTGCATATTAATTTATCCTTATACGTATAGTATTCTAATTTACAACTATTAATTTTTATTTTATTTTATTAGTATTATTATTATTTTCATGAAGACATAGATCGCCGAAATCCACATTCGTTTCATCCCCGCATTCGAAGAGGGTGAATCGAAATGTTTTAATTCTTGTTAAAAATAACGGAGATATCGAGATTAAAATATATTTTGCATATTATTTTATTATTTTATACATAATGTTGTAAATTGCAGCTATTAATTTTGATGTGTTTGGTTTCAGAAACCGTAGATCGAATTAACCCGCATCCACCCTATCCTACTATAACAGCTTGTGAAAAGTGAAGGAACGCTGGAACAAATATACAAATCTCCATGGGGACTATGTAGAGAATCCTTAAGAATAACGTATAACGATTAAATTTAAATGCCTATTTATTTATTTATTTTTAAGTACTATTTAAAACTTTACGACATCCTTCTCTTTCGTTATTAACCAATCGAAATAATAAAAAATGATCGAAATCGTGATGGTCGAAAACTGCTTTAAATAAAAAAAAAATCAGGATACACTGGTAACGAATTCTTGGTTTAAAGGCATAGGTAAAAAAAAAAAAACATTTCCGTGAGAGTTTTTAAGTCGTTTTTTACTGAAATTGCTTTGAGTGTGAATAACACCGATTACTATAATATTATTTGTCTTATCTGTGAGATGCTATAGTTAGCTTTGCCCTCTTCACTGATCGCTGTATTTTAATGAAGTCAATACATATATAAAATCTCATACAAATAAATATAAAAAATATAAACTGTGAAACAGAATGCCATAGAAAATCTTCAAAACTCTGTTACGTGTCCCTTCTGACTTCGGCTACGTCTGTCCTTTTCTCCATATGATAGGTCCAGATTCTTACTGCATCTAGTAGCGTCTTCATTCAGAGAGTAAATAATTTGCCGCCAAAACTCAGCTGGGTTCCCCACTGTCTTCGGCAGCGTCTTTCCAGTCCGTATTATTCCAGGTCCAGTCTCTACTGCCTGCTGCAGCGCCTGATCCTGGCGAACAGAGCATGCGCAGGTAGATAGAAATTCGCACATGAACCTCGGTTGGGGAAACAAAAGAACGTACTATGATAAAGGGGCAGAGGAAATTTTAGACAAAAATTCTAAGCGTTGTATTCAATAAGATGAAAGGTAGGAACAGGTAGTAAACGTAATATAATGGCTGCTTAAAAGGTTTTATTGATGTCGTAAAATGGAGAAAGAAACTGCTGTACAAAATCTAAAATAATAATAATAATAATAATATAATAAATAATAATATGAGAAAAAAAAAAGTTAACCTTTTTTTTAAACTAATTATTTCAAATGTGTTTGTATCGCCTATATTTTTACTAACAATTTACACCTGGCAATTTCTGTAAAAAAAAAATCATTTATTATTTGAAAAAAAAAAAAAAAAGATTATAAGACATTTTTCATTTCGAAAAAAAAAAAAAAAAATCCCTAATACAATTACACGCGATTCTTTCGATTTTCTCTAGTTCTTTATATTTAGTAACTCCTGTATAAAAAATAATTAATGAAGTAATTTATAATAGTTAAATACATTTGATTGTGTAAATTTATAAGGAGTTTTAATTAATTTTAAAGAAACACCTGCGTATTATTCTTTTTTTTTTTTTTTTTTTAAACACCAGTGCGATCAGAGCTGCATTTCAAGAAGTAAAAGATTTGAAAAAGAAAGTTAAATTCTAAACTTCGAAATTTCTTTATGCATTTATGTAAGGCCACTACTTGCTCAAAGTATTTTTAAAGGCTTTTTTTTTTTTTTTTTTTTTTTTTTTTTTGGATGTATAAGATTTGTAAAATTTTTTCACCTTCCATTTTCGATGAATTTATTCGTTTTGAGATGGCGTAAGTACGTTTCGAAATTTTTTAGAAAATGTCTGACAGGCCGTGTGATTTAAATTATATGGCAGCTCTAGCTGAAGAACAAGTATACATAATTTGATATAATAAAAGGAAAAATTTTTGTTGAGTTTCAATGGGATAAAAATTGGTTCCTACCAACTTTTGGTGCAAATCAAGCAACAGGTGGAGCTGTAAAACTGCGAAATTTCCCATTTACGGGAATGTTTTATCTCAGCTTCAGTTGTAAATAGCTGCTCAAAACTTGATATGTAAGAGGGCCATTATGAATATCTATGCAAATTCAATTGGATGCACATAGGTCGACAGGTGATAGAATATGTTGCAGTTTTACCCTTGTATAGGAAGTGTATATCTGTCTCTATATTGTATAAATGCAACAAACCTGATGTGTGAGATGGTCATTGTGAAAAAGATACTAACTTAATTTGCAAGTAGAACGGTCGACATGACTGCTATAGCTTACTTTCTGCAATTTTCCATATGGTTACATCACAGCATTGTTTATTAAAATTGCACCAATTTGCATATGTAAAATATTTTTTGTGAAGAGCTGATATTAAAATTATTCACGGGTTAGCTGGTAGGTGGGCTGTTATACATATTTTTATAGAAAAGGGTTTTGTTATGGCCGCACTACACTAATTTTATTTTAATATTTTTAAGTAGGTATGATTATTTATGAATTTTCTTCTATCAGTCCTTGTCGCTCTTTAAGAAATGAATTTAAATAGCATGCAACTGATTTCTCATAAATTTTAATATAAAAAAAAAAACTTTAAAAAAATTGCCTGAAGCTAATCATGCTGAAAGATCATTTAGCCTATTCGTGGAAATAAATGCTCTGGAAATCGAATTGCTGGAGAATCCGAAAAGTAGAAACGCTTTCTTTATTCTCTTTCCGTGACCTTAAGTTCAAGGGAGCCAGTTACTAATCGTCTTACGGGCACTTTTGTTTGTAGTAGTTCGAGATATTTTTTTTTTTTTTTACACCCTATATCCTTTTTCTCGCAAAAGAAGAAAGACACAGTGTAACAAAAAATATTCTCGTCCACACCTTTTCTTTACCCCAGAAGAAAATTGAAACAATGTTGCAAAAAATATATCAATAAGTGTAAGACCTTTAACCCTTCTGATTTTTTGGGTTTTATGCATTTGTGCTATTTTTTGTATAACAGAAATCTTCTATGCTTTTTACCCTTTTGATTGATAGCCTTCGCATACTTCTTCCGGCCCAATTTGTCGTGACTTCATACGCCTGAAGTGTGTGTTTAGTCCTGTGGATTTCGATATATTTTCGCCCCTTTGATTACGCAGTACTTAAATTTCAGCTTGAAATGGACATTTTTTCTAGTGTGTTTGAATTTAAAATGAATCAAAAGAATAACAGTTAAAAAATTATCATGCAGCAAATTAATATGGATATTCAAGTAATTTTTACTTTCTCTTACCCATAAGGTAGAGAAAGTATTGTTTTTGGGTCAAATTTTCGAACGCGAGATTTTGTTATATTTACACGTTTTGAGGTCCCCTGAATACGAAAATCATGTTTTTAGCAAATGGTCTGTGTGTCTGTGTGAGTAGTGTAAAAAGGAGAGTTCACCGCCACGGTGGAGGGACGGAGGGACGATGAGGGTCAGGGTGGAGGCGCGCCACCACCCTACACCCTCCGTCCCTCCACCGTGGCGGTCAACGTATCCTTTTTACACTACTTAGTCATCATCTTGGACGAGGGGGTGTTGCCACCGGAAGAATAGAAACTGTGTGTTGCCACCGGAAGAATAGAAACTTTGACTATCATCTTGGATGAGGTTTGGTGGTGCCATCTATAGGGAATTTTGAGGAGTTAGATTTATTTTCCTAAATTTCGGACTTAGTATTTTTTTCACAATTTTGAGGACTTCAAAAATTTTTCGAAGTTTTGCGGGAACGTCACGATCTTTTGGGACTTAACCTGAAAAGAGATACATACAAAATTTACAATTAGAGAAATAAGTGAAAGGAAAATGTATAGAAAAAAGTTAGAAAGAGAATACAAATTTAAGAAAAAAGGTAGAAAGAATAAAGTTAGAAAAAAGAGAAGAGAGAGAAAGAAAGAGTTCACCTTGAGCGCCTGGGAGACTGCCCTCCCGAGGCCCTGCGGTGCCCCTTTTCGCTCCGTAGAGCAAGGCGGGAGTTAGTTCCTTTAAAAAAAATAAAAATAAAAAATAAAATAAAAAATATCAACCTGGTGAACTCATCACATAGTTTTCTGAGGTTGTCTTCAAAGCATGGGTTCTGACAATCTTCATAGGTGCAGAAACAATTGATATATACAGGGTGCAGGAACAATCTTCATAGGTGCGAAACAATCTGTACAATTTACATGGATGCAGAAACAATTGATATATACAGGGTGCAGGAACAATCTTCATAGGTGCAGAAACAATTGATATATACAGGATGCAGGAACAATCTTCATAGGTGCAGAAACAATTGATATATACAGGGTGCAGGAACAATCTTCATAGGTGCGAAACAATTTAAAAATATACAGGATGCAGGAACAATCTTCATAGGTGCAGAAACAATTGATATATACAGGGTGCAGGAACAATCTTCATAGATGCGAAACAATCTTCATAGGTGCAGAAACAATTGATATATACAGGGTGCAGGAACAATCTTCATAGGTGCAGAAACAATTGATATATACAGGGTGCAGGAACAATCTTCATAGGTGCGAAACAATTTAAATTATATACAGGGTGCAGGAACAATCTTCATAGGTGCAGAAACAATTGATATATACAGGGTGCAGGAACAATCTTCATAGGTGCGAAACAATTGATATATACAGGATGCAGGAACAATCTTCATAGGTGCGAAACAATTGATATATACAGGGTGCAGGAACAATCTTCATGGATGCAGAAACAATTGATATATACAGGGTGCAGGAACAATCTTCATAGGTGCAGAAACAATTTAAAAATATATACAGGGTGCAGGAACAATCTTCATGGATGCAGAAACAATTGATATATACAGGGTGCAGGAACAATCTTCATAGGTGCAGAAACAATTTAAAAATATATACAGGGTGCAGGAACAATCTTCATAGGTGCGAAACAATTTAAAATATATACAGGAACAATCTTCATGGATGCAGAAACAATTGATATATACAGGGTGCAGGAACAATATATACAAAAATTTTCACTATGGATGCTGCGGTATTCTGTAATGACCATAAGCCAGACTGGTGATTCCATCATCTAGTAGATACCTCTTGTCATCAAAAGGAGATAAGCACTTTTTGTTTTGATTAACTGTATAGAGTTGATGACGTTCTTGTAGGATTCTAGTTTGTTGCTCATACGTGGCTATCTCCTTTTGCAGGCATTCTTGATAGTCTTGAACACTTAATTTTTTCCTTACGATGCAGGTTGATATGCCTTTTGCTGTCTTCTTTTCACCACCAGCTGACTGTATGGCATACATTTTGGGCTTTAATCCAATGAATTTGTAGGCAGCTTGACTGTGGAGTTCGTCCTTAAACTTTCCAAGGACCTTTTTGTTAGTTGTAGAATATAGCGGATGATTTTCTGGATACTCTGAGAAGTCAAAATGGTGCTGATCTTCCTTCATATCTTGGTACACGTCCGCTGTCTGGATACAGTACGTCAAGGAGTCTGTATCCGTGAACAACAAAGTTGCACGACTTTCATACTTTTTCATAACGAAATTGTAGTGAAAGTCGTACATGAGCAACTTTGCTAATTCAAGGATACAGAAACCCACGTATATCGGCCTATTCATCAGGATGGTGGGTTTTGTTCTCTCCACAGCTACGAGGTTATTGCAAAATTCTTTAAAAGTTGTGAAATTCGGTGATGCAACTAATTTTTGGGCTCTGACTTCATTGTTACACAGTTCTATGTTACGACGTTTTCTCAAATTTTCGATGGTCTTTCCATAGACGCTATTGTTCAACAGTTTAAAGAAATCTTTCTCAAAACTATTGTTTGCAGATTTTCGTTTATCTGTGTTGAAGTCTACATACTTTTTTAGCCAGGGTGCTTGTCGAAATTTCAAAACCTTGTTCACTTTTAATAGCTTCATTCCAAGTTTTAGGTATAACTGTAGATTTCTGTAATGTACAACATATTCTGATTTATTGTAGAGGTTTGGAATGAGTTTGGGTGTTCCTGAATATTTTTGGTTCTGCAACAAGGACTTGGCATAGGTGGAGAGCATTTCTTCTGTCACGGTCATTTTTTCAGGTGCAAGTGGGTAGCTATTGTGGAGGTCATGCAGATGAGATGGGTACTCCAAATTCACTTCAAAAATGAAGCCTTCAGCTGCATCATCGGGTATGTTCATGATGAAATCTTCAGTAATGTGAGAGGGGTCCATCCATTGAAACTTGCCATAAGGCATGTACTGGGACATAGCCCAACCGTAAAGGTTGTTCGCATCCCAGTACATGATATAACTAGAAGGCTTACTTGAGTCGTAGTGAGGAGTGTGCGGGTTGTTTGCAACAGCGAAACGGTGTGAAATCTGCGACACACCCCCGCGCACCCCTTTTTCAATAAACAGCAGCATGTTGATATCCGTAAGCAGCTCTAGCTTAACATCAGTCATCTTCAGACAGGCTTGCCAGGACAGTCCAGGAGAGGTGTATAAATGGGCAGCATCGATGTTATAATAGTGTAAGCAAAAACTTCTAAAATTTTGGAACACATCGGCAAGAAGCAAAACATCTGTCTTCACATACAGGTCGTGATACTCGCCGAGGTTTCTTATCTGGAAGACTTCCCATACGTTTTTTGCATGTTGATAATCAGCCTCTTCAACGGCTTCATTCGTAAGTGAGTTGAAAAACGCTGAAGGAGGCGGCAACACTGTTTCTTGGAATTTGTCAAATCCGGTGATGTAGTCATAGGGATATACTCCTTTTCTGGTGAGGAGACTTAGATCGGTACTTGATTCAAACTGGTCTTTTAGAATTTTAAACTGACTAATATCCAAATTCTTCACCAACTTTTCTAACGAAGCAGGCAAAAATTGGAACGAGTCAAGAAAGACGAGCTGTACAGGACTGTCTGGTTTCTTTAAAGTGAATGATATATATTTTTCTAATGTTGTTGCGATGACTTGTATCTGATGGTCTTGAAAATGGCCTAATTCTGTCATGATATGATGGGCATCATAGTTCTTCAAGTTGTGGAAAACCACGGGAATCTTCTTTGGCTGCTTAAAATTGAGATTGCAGCTAGCATGGGCGGCACCTCTAAAAACTCCAGTTTCGTGATTGTGATCACGAACTTTAATGCATCCGGGTAACAGGGGTTGACGACATATGCAGCACCTTGTTGCATTTTGGAAGGCCTCCTCTTCTTGGGCAGAGAGCTTCATTGGCTTAATTTCTTGGAGTTTTTCTTCAAGGATATCTTTTTCCATGAGGATATTTTCTAGAAAATGCTTGACTGCATTCTCTCCTCGATAGCTAAAGATGGGCTTCACAGCTTTGCCATCAGACCCTACGATTACATAAGCGTAACCGCAGGCTGTATGACGGGCTGTATGTTGCAAGTAGGAGTTTGATGAGGATGGAGCAGCTGATGCCATAGGCTCGAGCAAACTTTCAAAATCCGCATAGATGATATAGCTGATGGGATGTTGAAGATGGGTTCCCGTGAACTCTAGTATATTTTTATCCTTGCTGGGCATCTCAATGGCTTGAGCAGTGTGTTTTTTGCAGTTTGTTTCATGGTCTTTTAACAAAAGTTCTGTCGAAAAACCATGCAGGCACCTATAACAATAATACTGTTTGCCATAGTGTTTTGTGCGGTCTCCCATTAATCTGGAAAAGTTCCGTATTAGACAATAGTGGTGGGCACCTTCTTCGTTCTCAATGAGTAATAAATTGATAGCTTCAACATCTTCTACTTCGGAAATTCTTAGAATGGTCACTTTAGAGTTTTCGTAGCCGAAGACGTTGATTCTAAGATTGTTCAGGTTTTCTATGAGACCTATTTTTGAGATGGGAACAGGGTACTGAACATTACCCATCTTGATTTCCTCTTCATGAGGTAAATAGTGGGAGACTCGATGAGGATGGCTTGTGTAGTCTAAATTCAGTTTGTGTGCTAGCAGACACCATAGGAAGCACTTGTTATCGCTGTTCTGTATATTTAAGATGGCTTTCTTGGCAAGCAGTTTCGCTGGCAATTCTTGATAGCTACTCGCTCTCAAGGGGTTATATTTAGCAGACTTGAATTCTAGGTAGTAGATGTTTCTCAGCACCCAGCCGGAACCTCTCTCTAAGAACTCTTCGTAGTTTTGAATAATCTTCATAAATCCTACACTTATTTGTTCATCAATTAAATCAGGAGTGTGTTGCTGGTAGCAGGGTGTTCTGAAGTACGCATCCATAATTTCCAGTTCTCCTTCGGCTGTCTCTCTTTCAAAGCAGACTTTTATTACCAGGTACCACTTGATCGAATCTTTCTCATACAATTCCTGTAGGATGTTTTCATGTATCTCGGCACGAATAGACTCTAAAAAGATTTTCACATCGTACCGAGTAGCTTCAGTAGGTTCAATGAGCACCGTCTTAAACGTGTTCAAAGCTTGTGTATAGGGTCGTCTTCGAGAGAGTGGTGGAGGAGTCGTTTTCGGTTTCTTCCGGCTCTCACTTAGGCTATTTGAATGCTGAAGTCGCATATGGTTCATTAATGATGACTTAGAGGAAAAGGTGGACTGGCATTCTTTGCAGGGGTAGTTATGACTCTTTAGATGAGCGTTGTACTCGTCCAGGCGACTAAACTTTCTTTGGCATGTAGCACATTGATGGGTGGAAGTGTCAGCATCATGCAACTTCTTATGTCGGTTTAAGGCATCCTTTCTGGAGAACTCCTTCAAACACACAGAACAGGAGAAACCCTATAAAAGAATAAAAAACGATTTTTTAATTAAAGTCTCACAATTTTTAATCAAAGTGTTACAACTTTTCAAAATATCGCAAAAACTTTAAGAAATAATACATACTTTAGAAGGACCGGGCTGAGGGTCTACAGATTCTTGTAATTCACTCGTGGACTGATGCGATTTTCGGTGTCTATTTAGGTTGTCCTTTCTGGAGAATTCCTTATGGCAAATGAGACACACGAACATTTTTTCTGTGTTATGAGTTGACATATGTCGATTCAGTTTTGATCTATCCACAAAAGATTTCCCACAAGTAAGGCAAACAGGTCGAACCTATAATAAGAAAGACAATTTTTAAACTTTTGTAAAAGGGACAATTTTTCAAACTTTTCTAAAAGGAAACACTCTCATTTTTAATGCAAAACAATACATACCTTAGAAGGCTCAGGTTGGGCTTCAGGTTGAACCTCAGGTTGGGGTTCAGTTTGGGCGGCGTCGTCCCATTGGGGGTTTCGCCACTCCTCGTCATTCATCTCGGCAACATCACACAGCATATGAAATTCGTCATCGGGTATACCGAAGGAAATACCCAACTGAAAATAAACGAATAGGATGCAACTTTAAAAAATTTTAGAAAAATAAATTCTTCTAGTTAAAGATTTGATATACAAAAGGTTATACAAATCTAACTTTTATACAACATAAATAAATAAATCTATTCGACGAGTCATTAAATAAACGAATCATTTTATAAACATAGGATGCAACTTTAAAAATTTTTAGAAAAATAAATTCTTCTAGTTAAAGATTTGATATACAAAAGGTTATACAAATCTAACTTTTATACAACATAAATAAATAAATCTATTCGATGAGTCATTAAATAAACGAATCATTTTATAAACATAGGATGCAACTTTAAAAAATTTTAGAAAAATAAATTCTTCTAGTTAAAGATTTAATTAATCTAACTTTTATACGTACACGCTACTATTTTAATAAACCAATACACTATTTTAACTAAACATAGGATTAGGTATGCAACTTTAGAAAAATTTTAGAAAAATAAATTCTCCTAGTTAAAGATTTAATAAACAAAAGGTTATGCAAATCTAACTTTTATACAACATAAATAAATTGAATAAGTATAATCTAATTGATAGCATATCAAACGATGAGTCATCCTAAACATGTCTGAACACTAACATTTTATTGTATAAGCTATGCGATGACTCATCAAACGATGAGCCATCGTAAACATGACTGAACATGAATCTACTTGAACACTAACATTTTATTGTATAAGCGATAATTACTATATAAATCACAAAGTATAGGATGTTGGAAATTAAATAAACAACACTAGTTGATGAAAATTATAAGTAAACTGATTTTCTAGTTAATAATTAAATTTTTTATTTATAATGAATGCAAATTAAGTTTCTCATAAGTAAACAATAATAATAATAACTTTTTGATTTGAATAATATAAAAAGCACCTTTAAACGAAGTATGAGTCATAAATTTTTAGTTTAAACTTATGAGAATAAGTTTTAATTAAATCTTCTAATTAAAAAGTTTTTCACTTATAAAATAATTTCTATGTCATATGATTGTAAAAAAATAAATAAACTTATTAAAATTTCTATACAAAGTTTTTAACACATATTATAAATAATTTCTAAGCATAAACAAGTTTTACACATACTTAAATTTCACTTTATGTAGTTTATTGAATGAAATAAAATAGATTTCGCATTTATCAAATTAAAGATTCGAAATTAAATTTATGTTTAACACATAATAAATAAAATAGATTTCCCATTTGTCAAAATAAAGATTTGAAATTAAATTTATTTTTAACACATATTATAAATAATTTCTAAGCATAAACAAGTTTTACACATACTTAAATTTCGCTTTATGTAGTTTATTGAATGAAATAAAATAGATTTCTCATTTATCAAATTAAAGATTCGAAATTAAATTTATGTTTACCACATTATAAATAAAATAGATTTCGCATTTGTCAAAATAAAGATTTGAAATTAAATTTATTTTTAACACATATTATAAATAGATTTTCACTTATAGAATAAATAATTTCTAAGCATAAACAGATTTTTTACATACTTAAATTTCATTTTATATAGTTTATCAAAATAAAGATTCGAAATTCGATTTATTTTAAACACATATTATAAATAGATTTTCACTTATAGAATAAATAATTTCTAAGCGTAAACAGATTTTACACATACTTAAATTTCACTTTATATAGTTTATCAAAATAAAGATTCGAAATTCAATTTATTTTAAACACATATTATAAATAGATTTTCACTTATAGAATAAATAATTTCTAAGCATAAACAAGTTTTACACATACTTAAATTTCGCTTTATGTAGTTTATTGAATGAAATAAAATAGATTTCTCATTTATCAAATTAAAGATTCGAAATTAAATTTATGTTTACCACATTATAAATAAAATAGATTTCGCATTTGTCAAAATAAAGATTTGAAATTAAATTTATTTTTAACACATATTATAAATAGATTTTCACTTATAGAATAAATAATTTCTAAGCATAAACAGATTTTTCACATACTTAAATTTCATTTTATATAGTTTATCAAAATAAAGATTCGAAATTCGATTTATTTTAAACACATATTATAAATAGATTTTCACTTATAGAATAAATAATTTCTAAGCATAAACAGATTTTACACATACTTAAATTTCACTTTATGTAGTTTATTGAATGAAATAAAATAGATTTCGCATTTATCAAAATAAAGATTCGAAATTAAATTTATGTTTAACACATAATAAATAAAATAGATTTTCACTTTGTTAAAATAAAGATTTGAAATTAAATTTATTTTTAACACATATTATAAATAGATTTTCACTTATAGAATAAATAATTTCTATGCATAAACAGATTTTACACATACTTAAATTTCACTTTATATAGTTTATCAAAATAAAGATTCGAAATTCGATTTATTTTAAACACATATTATAAATAGATTTGAAACTCATTCTATTTTGCATAGTGTCAATCAAATTTATTTTTTAACATATCGTAAAAAGTAATAATAAATTAAAGAATTCTTATTACAATTTATAATCTGATATTTCACTAAAAATGATTAAACACAGTTATAAAATCAATGATTACTAGATAAATATACTTACTGCATTTTCAAAATCCATAGGTTGATTGTTGTTGGTGAATCCTTCCATTATAATGGTACGGGAAAAGCACACTAAACGATGCGGTAAAAACACAAGATATTTCCGGAAGAAAACTTCGCGAACGTCGGTAAAGGAGAGAACTATAAACACGTCTTCACTGCGCAGTAGATAATCTACGAATGAACTGAGAAATGAGTTGCAGCGGCTTATCTAATCTAGATAAGGGGAAATACGCATGCGTCACGCTGACTCACCCCCGTGGATCTTACGAGAAAGTTCATGCAGGATGACTTATCGGTGTAGAGGTTGATTCATTTGCATATTTCCCCCTCATGGATTTTCCAAGGTGAGTCAACTCCCTTGTTCACACATGTACGATATCTTACGCGAAATATGAAACACACTCATTTGCATATTTCTAATGAAGAGATAATGTCTACACTTTTAATTAAAGGAAAATAATAATTATTATTTCAATTTGATTATTAAAAATTATTTTTTCAAGTGGATTGCTTTATGAATAAATGGTTTTATTATATGTTTTACGAAATAAAATATATCTTTTCGAAACAATATTTTTCCCGAATATAACTTATTAAATGCATAGGAAATGGTTTTATTATATGATTTAATAAATATATCTTTAAAATAAATTATTGAATCCCTAGAAAGTGAATCTTTTAAAAATATGTTGTTTCATGAAATAAAATAGTCATTTCAAACTTATAAATTCATTGAATCTTTTATGAAATAAAATATTTCTAATTAAATCTTTTAAGAAATAAAATCAATAAAATATTTCAAAGACAGACAGACACAGATATTCAGTTTCAATCTATTTATTGAAATTCCATAAAAATATATACACACATTACTTATTGGATACAATTGTTTAAAGAAGTCGTTTTCATAAATACACATTACTTTTTGGATAAAGTATCTACAATATATTTTTCATACAAGGTCATATTAAATTGTTTAAAGAAACCGTCGTTGTAATGACAGGAACAATTAATTTTTTTAACAATAGCATGCATATTTAATTTTAAAAGTATTTCTTCACGATATAATTGATATTTTTCAAACATAGATTTCATTAAACACTCGTGTGAATTTTGATCGTCTGAATTAAAAACACACCCGTCACATTGAAATAAATTTTCAATTCCTAACTGAATTTCATACACGATAAAATCGAGTAAGATTTCCTTAGCACTTTGCTCATTTTCATGAGAAATACACACAAGGGGTTTATTTAGAATTAACATAGGAAGTTGAACGGTGAATATTGCATCAATAATAAAATGAGTTATTCTCATTTTGAGTTCTCTAAGCCTAAAAATTTGATCCTTGGCCAATTTAATGACATTCGGTTTTAAATAAAAGCCAGAAGGATTTAAAGAAAACATTTGCTGTAAAGTACAATAATCCTCATCTATGTAAGCCATTATTAATTGATTGTTAGAAATAAAACTATCATTTACTGATTCAAAATTAAAATTTTCAATCTTACTTTGAAAATAATACCATGTCTGAGCTGTCATTACAACGCCTTCTTTAGTAGGTATCCATTGACCTGTATGTAATTCTTTAAAATTACGAATGTGGATTCTCACATTAAAATTCTTTTCTATTACAATTTGTAAAAAACTGCTAAAGTTTAAATTAAATTCACCTCGTATAGGATCCCAAGATTGTTCACGTACCCATTGGTTTAACCAATCATTCACATTCAATTCTTCACACATGTCTTGAGAACAGTTTTTAACAGAAGTATCACAATGAGAGTTTTTCGAAGTATCACAATCAGAGTTTTTCAAAGTATCGCATGCACTGGATGAAGCATCACTTATATCAAGTCTTGGTTTCTTTAAAGGTGGCATGATAGGGTTGGGTATTAAGTGACGAAAAGTCAGGCTGATTCTCATATCTTTGATGATAGGATTCGGTGCAATGCCGTGGGTAAACAGTTCGTTCGTAGGCTTTAACATACTGTAGAGAGAACCATGTTCTAATGAAATCAAAGTAGAAGGTGTTTTAGGCTTCTTGAATTCAATTGTTCGTTCGGCACCAAAGCTGAGGACTACGATGGGGAAAGTTGCATCTAATCCACTTTCGTTGTCTTTATGTTGAGGTATGTAGCTGTATCCATTGCTGTAGAGGTTTAGCAGAACATAGTTGAAGGTAGAAGCCGTCCATTTTTCCACTCGATCCCGCAGCTCCAATACCAGACGTGTCCAAGGGTTAGCAGGCACATGAGTTCCGCTGAAGGCATAACTCAAAGTTGAATCGCCGTATCCCAGAACTTGTCTTTTAGGCTTAAAACTTTTTCCATGAATTCTAAAGGTTGGCGTGTAGAAAGGTAAAGTTTTTAACTCGGCAAAATACCGATCTGCTTGTTCCTTTTCGATGAAGTTTGAAACATACTGAACATTCAGTCCGTTTTCCGTGAAACTCACTGCAGACATGACGAGACAACCAACACACACGAAATCAAATGGTAGACTGAGCCGTGATCGCTGATAAGCAATCTCTGATAAGATAAGACTCTCGTCACGTGACCAGAGGTAGCCAATCAGATAACTCGTGACGTCACTCACCACGTGACTGAGCATAGCCAATCACATTACTCGTGACGTCACCCTAATCACGTGACCTCGCGTCGCTGACAAGAACTCTCCTTATCATTCATTTCTCTCAAGGCAGCCGTTGGAGTAGGACGTGTTTTCAGGTAAGTGTATTTTATTCTATAAATAATCACACGTATGGATAGATACAAATTCATTTTATTTAGTATGTTTCCCAGGTTACAGGGTTGAGTTTAACAACAGGTTTTTTTACAATAAGTTTCTTTTTCGGTTTGACAATGTTTTTTCTTGAAGACAAATATCGATTCTTAATAATACTTTGGGATACTCCCATATCTTTCAAGGCTTGCAAAAATTCACTTTGTCCTGTAATAGGTGGTTTTTTATTCACAGAAAAGATGAAATGAAAGAGTTCCGCTAAATTAGAATGTTCCATGGTCCTTCCGTTGTAAGTAATCTCTCCTTTCGGGTTCCACTTAAACTTGTTTGAATGAGACTTGAGAAAATTTAATAAGGCTTCGGCTTGTTTCTTCATGGGTTTAGCTACAGATGATAACACAAAGGTTTCATAGTCTTCTTGGGGTTCTTGTTTTATAGACTCCACTTGTTTAGGTTCCACTTTTTCAGGTTCTTCTTCGAGTTGTTTACACATCCAAGGCAAATTATATTCTTGCAAATCCATTTTTCTTTTTAAGAGTTCGTAGTAGTGCTGAATTTTTTCGTGATCCGGTAGAGAACTATTTAATATTTTAGCCATAGCTAAATCAAATTCCGTCATTTGCTTTTTTGAAGGCGTATGCTTAGAAAATTCTTCTTCCGGTACCAACGCATACTTAGCTGCGAATTCCATTGATGATGCCGGTTAAAACAGACAATGCAGCCGGGATTAAAATATTTAAAAATCCACCGTGTTGAACAATCAATTTTTTCTTGTTGAATAAACTTCCTTTCTTGGTACCAATTTTTCGAAGAGTCGTCTTATATTTCCTTAAAGACCTTTTCTGATGAGAGGAGAGAGGCACGTTTCCTTTTAATACGTTCAGGGTACATTCGCAAATAGCCTTCACAGATCGAGTCGGTAATTTTTTTAACAAATGCTTGCGTAAGGTTTGAGGACAAGACTTTATAAGCTCCAAGTCTCGAAGTTGTTTCCTCGTTAACGTCATGATCCCAAATGAATTAAAATCGGTAGGGCTTTCCTTTTAAACCTTTTTTGGGCTCGTACACAAATTGGGTTTCCCCCGGTAATATACGCGTTCTGAGTCGCATTCCTTCGGGGGTTTCATTCCTTAAATCCACCAACAAATAAGAGAAGGGCTGTTTGGTAGCATCCTCGAACACTTCTTGAAAAAACTGAGTTGATCTCGGGTATAATTGTCTGCCTAAGTGCGTAATTTGACTCATGTCCCGACGATTTTTAAAAAGTACTAAGTATTGACTGTTTAAGGAAATACCTCTCATTTCTTTACCTTTATGAAAAAGGTTTTGAGTAATAAAAATAATACTTAAATTTAAATGGTGACTTCCTTTGGTAAAGAGGTGGGTTAATCGTTCATCACCCCCACATTCCACCATTAAATCATCTAAAATCATTAAAGAATGGGTACCTAAATATTCCCGATAATTAGAAGGAAACCCTTCCACGAATGTCACGTCGGGAATTTCCTCGTGAAGCTTTTGAGAGATGCCGTAAAACCAAACGACTTTATCGGGAGGAGGGTTAAACATACGCCGTCGTTCTGCCAGTAAATCCCGCAGAAACCAACTCTTACCGACCCCCGTGGGGCCTGCTAAGAGCATTGTAAAAGGGTGTTGAAAGCGTGGAAACTCCATTCTAAATAAACACAGACACATAGGTTTACATTATAAATAGTTTTTTATTGATAAAAAGGAGCACGTGTGCGAAATCGTTTGGATACAAAATTATAGACTCTATGGTCGTTACATATATTTTCAGTTACAAACTGCTTTAAAAAATCTTTCAAAGTTTTGCCACGACATCGACAATAAATATAATACACACAAAATTGACCACAAACAGCTGTCACATGACTTTGCAGCGGAAGTGGATTAAACACCACTCGTGAAAATTGAGATACATAGTTCGATATAGGTCCTTTAAAAAAGTTCGGCTTGTTTCCATAGGAATCAAAGAATTCCGCTTCCGTAGGGGAGGATAGATAGAATGCCACCCAGTGGCTTCCGGCTTCTGTAGACTTGTCCACGTTGCATACAAAACATGCAGGATAGCGCTCGATCTTCTTGGGTAATTGATCACTGGGGAAAACACCGAAAAAGTATTTCTTGGTTACTGGATCGTGGGATAAAATAGTCTCGATTTCTATAGAATTCATTTTCAGTTGGGGAAGTCACACAACACATGTCGTGTTTTACTAATTTCTATAATGTTTTCAAATTCCGCATACACCAATACAGTCGTGGTTCTTTCTAAGGTGTGCGCAAACTTGATTTCAATTCGTAAATTTCCTTGTTGCTGTAGATTCAGATGGGGTCCGTCACACATATCAGGGCTCAGGTCGAAAGCATACAAAGTATGTCCGTTCGCAAAGTCCTCTCGGGTCAGATAAATGCCGGTATCCCGGTTAAATCCCGAAAACAAACGATGATACGCTCTTATATAGTTATTTTCTTCGAAATCCAATTCCAAGGGTTTGCTGGGTACAGGTTGTCCATCCACGTAAACACTTAAAAAGTTGACCTTGTGATGATAGAAATAAAAGGGATTTAAATCATACCCATACAGCACAGAATGTTTCAGTTATGTTGCAAAAAGCTTACAATCTTTCAAAAACGTAACACGTTTTAGTATGCTCTCTGATACCTTTCTGAAACATTCGCCCGTTTTGATTTTCTATCTGTTAAGTGATTGTAACGTTTCTGTTACGTATCTGATTTTTTGTTACGACCGCGGACATTTCTACGTTTTTGAAACTAATCGGAAAGTAATCTGAACGGTTTTAAACGTTTCGGAAGGTTTCATAATGTTTCAATGTTATATGATTGTTACGTTTCTGGAATATTTTGTGCTGTTAGGGTATTGTCCAGTGTAGGCACTATTTTCTAAAAGTCCAATAATAATTCTTTTCGGCATGGCTCCTAAAAACACATTGTCTTGCATAAAGGATTTACTTCCGGTTGAGATCGAATAGGTCTTGCATAACACTCGATCGATGGGATACTTTGCTGTACTTTTCTCTAAGGCCTTGGCATGACCCAGTAATACACCTGGGCTCACTTTCACTTTACGTATGAAAATAGAAGCATGTTCCAAAATCACTTTGTAGTTGGGAATGGGTTTCGCCGCATCGATTTTACACATCAAGGAAAATTCAGGCTTGCTTCGGGTCATCTTAATTTTCAAGTCAACCATATTCAATAGCAATCGATTTTGTTGAAAAATATCACAATGCAAAGGTCCAATCATATCTAACGTTTTGCTTTTATTCGTGAGTGCGTAACGTATCTTCAATCCGGGGTTGTCTCCAGCAGGATCTGTAGCAGCCAAATTCTCATCTTTGTAAAAACATTCGCACGTCAATAAACTTTTCTTGGCATCTTCTCCATAATTCAACAGCGTTTCAATATAGGCTCGGTAGGGGTAGGTGTTACTCGACGAGGAGATCACTCTTTCGTTCAGGCTAATATCCACTTGAGAAAACAAGGCGTGTAAAAATAAATTCACGGGGGCAACTGCATCCGTTTCCGCTAAGGGTGATCCATCAAACTTGGTAATTTTCACTTTCACATACAGGTAGGAAGCTGATAAATCAATATAGTCTTCACCATTTCCGGAAATATTAAATTCCACAGGTCCTCCGTCTCGAATATTCGCAAGAGGTTGGTATTCGACAAAGTATCCTTTTTCAATAGCCGTTTGCGTGGGTGGGATCAAAAATAAATCCAATTCGGATTTCGCACAGGCAGCAGAATCTTTATGGATGAGTCCAGACATCTTTAAGCGAAAATATCTTGTACCTTCACTTTCTTGGCTTTACGTCGAATGACTGCTTTGGTAGAACGCTTCCTCTTTTTATACCGGCGGCCCGATCCAATCATTGTCTTCACTTTAGTAGCGGCTTTGTCGGTTAACGTCTGTCCAGCTTCTTTTAATCTTCGCTTGGCGGCCATTTTAATGTCTTCTCCGCGAGACAGGTCACTTAACACGTTCACGCCTGAATGAAACAACTGCTTGCCGACCGCTTTCGCTCCCGATTTGAAGAGGGGTACTGCTGCACGAAAAAGGGATCGAAACAGTCCACCGAATCCATATCCCTTTTGTAAAGTAGTGCCTTGATAATAATTTAGACCACTACCCGACTGATGGGAATAGTAATCTTCAAAAGATTTCGCACAACACTGGTAAGGAACAAACATCACGAGAGGTATTTTTGACGAAAGTGAAGCTTCACGTACGAGCGCCCACGTTCAAATGGCGTGAGTTCGCCGAGGTGGTTCCTTATAACGATTTCCAAAGAGTCGAACGATTTTCGGCTGACAGGTAAATAGTGCGGTCGGTCAAATGTCTCGCAAATCATTTCTCCATCTTTTCCCCTCACATTGACAATTCGTAAAAGGGGTGCTAACACATCTCCAATAATTTGGGGTTCGACAATATCCGAATAAACCAGCAATACTCTATAATGCGCACAGGGATCTGCGACATAGGTACTAAAAATAGTTTGCTCGATATTTATATCCGGTGAGGCGATTTCACCTGGTTCGAATCCTAACATCTGCGCTATCCCCTCATGCAATATCAGTTTTGTTTTATCTTTCACGTTAATACACACCTTTTTCGTGTGCGGATCATAAGTGAAAGAAATTTTATTTTTAATCTCTTCAATAGACATTGCTTTTAAAATGTCATCAACCGATTCGTAAAAGCCAGGGGGAATTCTTCTACCAAACGGAGATTTCTGGTCATTCAAATAAATTATTATTTTGACCAAATAAATTATTATTTAAACCAAATAAATTATTATTTTGATTCACATTATACCAGGTGTGAGGGTAAATAAATTCGACGAGGCCTACTTCCCATTCCCCTTTCAATTCAACGGGGGCGGGTAATCGCGTAATAAAATGAGAAATTTTATTCTCAGGAAAATAATTCAGGGAACTGTCCGAAGGTAACGTCACGTAGAACGACATTCTTTCAAATGATCTTTCAACAATCCAAACACTTGTTTTATAAGGCGAATAAATCAGAGGATGGAATCCATTGGTCAAATTTGCTAGGATAACCTTTAAATTTTACTTTGTATTCCACACGCTTTTTCCGTATCCGCTTATCTAAAATCTTTTCAATCGTATAATTCTCTTTTGGTTTCACTTTCTGAAGTTCTTGAGGGTAAAAGGTTCCTTTAATGGGTTCTTCTAACAGGTCCTTGATTCGGTAGACGGGAGGGTCTCTTCTCACACATTCAGTCACCACAAACACTTCTTCCGTCCAGTTCGTTTCATATCCTTTTTCGAAGGTTAATTTCTGCTTGGAAACTCGTACAACATCTCCCGGTTGAAACATGCAGGGTTTTCTTTTCGCATTTTGCATGTCACCGTATAAAGTATCCCATACATCGCTTTCATTTTCAGCGGTTACTTCGACTGGAGCTCTCTTGATACTCGAATGATAAGTATGATTATAACTGTGTAACAACTGATCCAACACGTCTAAATAGCGGTAGGTGTGATTATGGGTAAAATATTTCCACATTTTAGTTTTCAAAGTTCGGTTAAATCGCTCCACGACAGATGCTTTCGTATTGTTATTCGTCGTAAAAAACCGCACGCCTTCTTCTTTCAAAAATTTTTGAAAAAGTCTGTTTTGATACTCTTTTCCGTCATCCGATTGCAGGGACTTGGGTTTCCTCGTCGCGAAAATAGACCGGAACGCCTTTACAATATCTTCACCCCGTTTTTGCTTCAAAGGGACCGCCCACGCAAATTTAGACAGAATGTCTATACAAGTCAGGATGTAGCGGTGCCCTTGATTGAACTTTTGCAAACTGCCGAGATCCACTAAGTCGGTCTGCCACTGTTGATCGATTGAATACACTATCACTCGATTGGTCGGGAACTTTCTTCGAACAGGTTTACACCACCAAAACTTCCTGCGTGACTTGGGTTCTGATACATCTCCATGGTTACAACACAAAATTTTATTATGACTCACATTCACACGAAAGCGCATCATACCTTCCTCGTACGAAGATACTTTTCAGAATGACTCACTAGCGCAACGCCTCTCTTTATATACCTTATAAGTGCACTCACAAGCATAGCTTCATGGCTTGATAAATAAAACCCTTATCCACTTATCAAGCCGTGAAACTATTTTACCTTCGGTTCGAATCTAACCCCAGCAAAAATTTGAAAAAATTTTGAAGTCCTCGAAATTGTGAAAAAAATACTAAGTCCCGAAATTTAGGAAAATAAATCTAACTCCTCAAAATTCCCTATAGATGGCACCACCAATCCTCATCCAAGATGATAGTCAAAGTTTCTATTCTTCCGGTGGCAACACACAGTTTCTATTCTTCCGGTGGCAACACCCCCTCGTCCAAGATGATGACTAAGTAGTGTAAAAAGGAGACGTTGACCGCCACGGTGGAGGGACGGAGGGTGTAGGGTGGTGGCGCGCCTCCACCCTGACCCTCATCATCCCTCCGTCCCTCCACCGTGGCGGTGAACTCTCCTTTTTACACTACTTGTGTGTCTGTCTGTTATCAGCATATCTCAAAAACAAATTATGGCAGAAAGTTCAAACTTGGTATTCTAAATGTGTAGCATATAGGGATGCTACAGTAAGCTTTTCGTTAAGATAAAGCAAATGGTTCGTGTACAGGGACAATCAAGAGAATTCTAATACATTACGTCTATGGGGAAATTGCAGGTAAGTAGAGTTTAACGTCTATAGACTGCACTCAACCAAATGAAACGATTATATATTTTTTTGTAATAGAGAGAGTTAACTGGGAAAAAAATTGTGTATGTAGGAGCCTCGCTTCCCCCCCTGGGGGGGAAGTCCCCCCCCCCCTCGAGGTGAGTAAATTTTCGTGATGGGTATCTTTCAAAAGCGCTCACCAATACCTTTAAAACGAATGGTTGAACCATCGATCTGCGATAATTTAAAACAAAGTTATCGATTTTTTTTTTTTTTACTTTTAACGAAAAAAAAAACCTTAGAAATAAAATCGTTTTTTTTTTTTTTTTTTTTTTTTTTTTTGGACATTTGGTGTTATACTACTTCTCTAATATGGAAATCGTCTGCATTATCATAAAAGATAAATTTTTTAAATAATAATTTTAATAAATTATTTGTTAAAAACAGAATTATTTTTTAATAGTATTAAATTCTCTATAAATGTAGGTGCATTAATGAAACGGGGGGTTGAGGGGGGCTGTAGCCCCCCTCACACAGAACTAATTATCATATAAAACTGTTCAGACGCCTAATATGAATTGTTTAACACAGGTTTACATAACAGTACTCGTTATCTTACCTTTTAATCTGCAATCTGTATTTATAGTACTAAATTTCAGGGTAAGAGAAAGTCGTGTGAGTGACACACCAGATTATTTCACATTAAAATATAAAATAGAAAAAAAATGGTCATTTTATTCATTTTTTCACTTTTTCACTCTGAATTTAAATACTTTGATTCAACTCTTTAAAATCAATCTCTCTGCCCTTTTAAATTCATGAAATCACACACACACACACACACACACACACACACACACACACACACACACATATATATATGTATATATTATTAACCTTTATTTTTCTAAAACTTAGTTATTTTTATGTTATATTTTGCTTTCTTATATTTTTTATAAAAAGAAAATTGAAAAAAGCAGGTGGATACTATTAATTAATACATATTGTAGGATTCTTTTTTTTTTAATAATGAAAGTTAGAACTAATCACATTACATAATTCAAAAATCCAATTTTTTTCAAAACACAATACAAAGCAGTTAAAAAAAAAATCATATAATAATCTAGTAATAATAATAATACAAAAATAACTGAAATACTTTACCAATCTTTTTTACTAATTTTACGTTAAACGCTAAAATTTGTGATATACAGGGTGATTATAATTAATGTTACGATTTCGAAACGCTATAATTTTAAAACTACCCACCACAGTGATTTGGTATTTTACCAGAGCAATCATGAGTCAATGAAATTTTGTTTGACAAAAGAAAAAAAAAAGTAGTTCCAAAATGTGCCGTTAATTATCCGTAAAGTATTTGTTTCAGGAAGCTTCTCTTTTTCTCTTTTCACTATGACTGTTTCCGCTGTAAACACATATTCTTATCTTTTTGCTAAAAAATATTGTAGTATACCCTTAAAGTCTATTGTTTCCTGCTATTCCATTGTGTTGCTAACAACATTCCTGTGTTTAATGAGTCCATTTAGGCATTTTCCCTGACATTACCCTGACAGCGCCATCTTTGGCACATGTTGGAACTATTTTTTTCCTCCCCCAAACAAAATTTCATTGCCTCACGATTGCTCTGGTAAAATATCAAATCGCTTTTATGGGTAGTTTTAAAATTATAGCGTTTTTAAATCGTACATTGTTAAAAATGGTTTCTTGAAATTGAGTTAAATTGTGTCAAAATAACTCCGAAACAATATATACTTAAGGGTCCGCTTCGCTCACCGCCGCCGGAAGCCGAAGATAATGTTATTCTATGGGAAATTTTTCTTTACAAATAACTTATTAACTAATACATATTTTAAAATTCTGTTTTCCCATTCTGAAAATTCCCAGCTGTTAAATTTTCGGATCTTTTTTAAAAATGTATTTTTAAAATTTTTAATATTTTATTTTGAAACTGGAAAATGAAAAAAATTCATATATTGAAAATTCGTATTTTGAAGCTATAAAACAAAATATTAAAAATTTAAAAAATGCATTTTTAAAAAAAGTCTGACAATTTAACAATTGGGAATTTTCTGAATGTGAAAACAGAATTTAAAAATATGTATTAGTTAATAAGTTATTTGTAAAGAAAATTTCCCTATAGAATAATATTGGCTCGGGCTTCCGGCGACGGTAAATGAAGAGGGCCGTTAAATTTCAAAACCCATGTACTCATTTTCGAGTATATTGAAATGGTCAAAAATGGAGTTGACCAATAATAATCCCAATATCCCTATTTTTGACATGTCACTATACTCAAAAATGAGTACATGGGTTTTGAAATTTAAATATATATTGTTTCGGAGCTATTTTGAGACAATTTAGCTCATTTTTAAGAAACCATTTTTAACAGTGTAAATTTAATTATAATCACCCTGTACTTAATAGTTAAATTTATTAGTTAGTTTTTTTTTTTTTTTTTTTTTTTTTTCAAATTTAGGAAGATTTAAAGCAACACAATTATTAAAATAAATTTGTTTCTAATCTCTGTATATCCAAAAACATTCACTTTATTTAATCAAAGTTTAAGCAAGGTAAATATTACTTGAACCGCGAAATTTCGCAATGCTGCATTTAATTTTTAAAAATCGTTATTATTAAAAAATAAGTTTTTTTGGGGTGTGTTTCAAACGGATAAATGTTGATGCATCAGAATTATCATTATAGAAAATGTCATTTTACTGAATGTCGTTGGAAACTTGCTTTACAAAATGTAAATGTTTAAATTTATTATTTGAGTCATACTTGCCCCACCTTTGTGAGAATTAATATTAGTGAAACAAATGCACATACATAGTTTACGTTTAGATTATCTTAAAGTGTTTCTACTGTGGTTTCGCCTTAAATCTTTTATATATATCTAGAGAAAGGCTTTGATTGAATCTACCAAAAGTGTTTTGTTAAGCTTATTTTGTTGATTTAAACCAAATTTTCATTAGAAGTAAAAAAATCAGTTTTGTTACAATAACACAAAATATATTGTTAACAAATTTACAAAAAAAATTTTTCTTATATTTTTAAAAACAATTTCTGTTGAAATACATTCAAACAGAAATTTTTGTTGATTCAACAAAACTTTTCTCTGAGTATACGCAGTTTAAGTACGAAGGTAAAATATGTATTTGTAAATGTCTAACATTTTATATTTTTCGACATTTAAATTCTAACCTATATGGTCTTTTTGAACCTCAGAATTTTCATTGCTGGCGTTAACTTTACTCTGAGCCTCCAAAAAATAAGGCACGACCCATTTTCTCGTTTTCTTATTCTGTGCATAATTTTAAAACAAATTAATATATGAATATAAAAATTATACGGCACATTTGTTATCAAAAATTTTAGTAGATTTTTTTTTTTTTTTTTTTTTTTTTTTTTAAGTAAGCATTGGAAGAAAGGAAAAATTTAATCAATTTTAGCAAAGAAAACTAAATGAGCAATGGTGTCAAAGGTGTGTTACAGATAGTTGAAGGCACACATGCCTTCAACTGTTAAATTAAAATCGTAGCTTTCTTTCTATATTCCTTTTTTCCTTTTCCTCTACAAGGAACTTTTGAAAAAATATAATTATTAATTTATAAACATTGAACATCGTCAAAAAAAAAAAAAAAAAAAAAAAAAAAGTGAATAAGTTATTTTAAAATGAACAACTAATCTGATTTTAATATTCAAATTTTTATTTATTTATTTATTTATTTATTTATTATAATTATTCACATTACTAAAAAAAGAAGAAAAAGAAAACACGGAAAAGTGAATGAAAAATCTGCTTTTAATCTAATATTTGGATGCATATATACCTTCAACTATCTATAATACAGTCGGCATCAAAATTATTCGAGCGCTAGTAACAATTCTTAAATAAAAAAAGTACACTTAATACTGTTTTGTTAAATAAATACTCATCGAATCATATTCTTAGACTGACTAAAAATATGACTCGACAACGATTTATTTAACAAAGCAGTATTAAGCGTACTTTTTTTATATAAGAATTTACTAACGCTCCAATATTTTTGCTGCCGATTGTACGCCCTTGACACCCTTTCTCATTTAGTTTTCTTTGCTAAAATCGTTTTAATTTTTCATTTCTTCTAATTCTGCTCACGTTTGAGAAAATTTGAAGTTATATCAGTTTAGAAATTATTAAATTATTACTCGCGTTAAAGTTACATAAAATTTAATTAAAAATTTGCTAATGAATGTGCTATTCAAATTTTTTATTAATATGTTCATTTAATTCAAAATTATGTGCAAGAGAAGAAAACAAAAAACAGGTTGTACCTTAACTTTTGGAGGCTCAGTGTACATGCAGGTAACAATTCTTGTGCAATGATTGAAGAAATTTTGCTTTCTTTATAAGAAACGGGGCGATTCTTTAAATGATCTTTATATAAATTAATATATATTTTTTCAAATACAATTATTAGACTTCCTTTACTTTAAGCCAATGCACTAGGCCTGATCTTTCATCATTGCAATTTAGCGCAAATATCGCATTTTGCAAGTAAAGAGTTCAATACATTTGTTAACTTTCATATCTAATCCGTTGAATACCCAAAATGTAACAACATGTTTCTGATCTACCTGCATGGTTAATACCATACCATAGTCAATTAATTGCTCACTGCGTAGCTCCAGCTTCGTTTTAAACCCACTCAACCTCAACCCGGCAAATGTATTTGAAAGACAATTTCTTAATTTCTTTTTTACTAAATTAAGTATTTGAGGTATACATTAAACAATAGGCAATTAAAACAAATGGGCATATTTTCTGTTAATGGGTTTTTCATTAGTATCATTAATGTAAGTTTTCAATCTTCAACAAAATGCAAATGCATTCAAACATTAGTCTATGATTAACACTTCTATGTTCTTCTGTGTTTGAAGTACGAGATATATACCAAGATTCATTGAGCTCAGCTTGCCGAATACATTTTCTGCTGATAGTTGCCCAAGGCAGTTAAGAATCTCCAAATGACATCATGAGGCATCATAAAAAAACGTAGATCGAACCGTACAAAACAAAAAAGAAAAAAATAATAATAATACAACATTCTCTCTCTCTCTCTCTCTCTTTTTTTTTTTTTTTTTACCCTACTTGATTCGTTATTGCTTTCCCCTCTCAGCGGCTCTCTTCTTACTGGGGTATTGTGGCCCCTTTTGAACTAGGTTATTAAATCCTCGTTTAGCAGAGGAAGTTGGAACTGTCGGAGTCAGTTCAAACACAATTTGAAAGCAGAAAACGGATTCTAACGAAACGTTTCGTCTGGAGACATTGTTTGGTCTAGATCATTCTTGCTTAGTTGAAAATGAATTAAATAATGCAGTGAAGACAGCTTTTTCTTTTTTTCTTGCAATCTTGGTAAAGATTACGCATAAACAGAAAACACGTTTTGAATGAAAAGACCGGAACATTTAAAAGCTATAATTATTATACAAAATTTTACTCGTTTTATTTTTATCTTTAAATTTAACTTTATTAAAATACATTTTAAACTTGTAGGATTAAGTGCACAATGTGTATGAAAGAAAGGTATTAAAAATAATTGAAGCTTTTATATCGTACGCTCGTTATGATTATACTTCTGAAGGAAAAGAATTGTGGCACACTAGTATGCTATTATTTTATATACATTAATCTTTGCATTTAAAAAATGTTCAAATATATATATATTACTTTAGATTAAATACTTTACTTTAGATAAAACCAGTATTTCAAAATGTTAAGATATACGCTTAGATAGTAGTATTGCATTGTTTTTATAAAATTACGCATTTCTTTTCAAAAGCAATCCACTTGCAAGTGGCTCAAAAATCACATTATACAGAGGCTGTTCGCAAATTTTTTAGACGATTTTGATGGAGTGTACTGAAGCAATTTCACTCATATTTCGAGTTTTATTTGTTCAGTTTGATAGCCCTTGTTCTTAACTAACATTCTACATCATAATTTCTATGATAATAATGCTTTTTATAATATCGGAAGAGGTATATTTTTCTTCTCCTCTTGAACGGCTTTCCAAAGCCCACAAAGCGTTGTAGGTCGGTGTTTGGATAATGTTGATTTTAAGAGTAGAAAAACAGAAAAATCCAACAGTGATACATCAGAAGATTTAGCAGGAATGTCAGTGAAGGGTATGGTTTTAATTCCCGTTTTTTGTTCCATTTTTTTCTAGAAAAGCAATTGCGGATTGTGATGTGTGGCTGCTTGTTTTGTCTTGATACAGTTCAGCCGACTGATAGCATTGTGGATAAAGATCTGGATTTTCATTTTTAAAAATTGGAATTAAAATATGTTCTTGAGAGTATTTAGAGTTGATTTTCACATTTTTGTCACATTTTTTTGCTTTTACCTTGCGCTTGTATGAAAAACCAGTGGCAATCATAAATCCTTTAGAAAAACTTTCTTTTGATGCTTTGAGCCATGTAGCAATTTTTTTCCTCCACTTTTGTGATAATAAATTGACCTTTTTTTATTGCAACCACTTAAATAGACCCAAAATTCATCTGTTGTTGCAACATTTTTCCATTTTTCTCCTGATAAATGCTTTTCATAAAGATTTCACTAAAAACTACCTTTGGAAAGAGCGGAAACCTATCCTTCCATCCACTGGCATTTTAAAAGCGCATTTTTGCATCTAAACAAAAATTCTAAATATCAGAAGATAAATAAAACTTCCAAAAATATAACTGTTGTGAAAATAAAATTCTCCATGCAAACGATTTTTTCTTACTGCGAAATAAAATCGTCTAAAGAATGTGCGAACAGCCTCTGTATTTATACTGTTATTTGAATTGTATATAAAAAAATGTTTTACAACTTAAATCTCATTATGCTACGAAGTTTTGTAAATTGTAATTTCAATAGTGTATAAAAAATAAATAAATAAATAAATAAAAACATGTAAAATAAATTTTTTTTACAAAACTCTATGAAATCATTTTAGATTACATTAGTTATAACATCCTGTTCCATGATATAAGTTTTTTAAAAAGTTTTTATGTATTTAATTATGTACATATTTTGACGTATAATGGTTTCTTTTTGCTTGGAGCTTGTGGAGTAATTTTAAAGGGTAACTTAATTTTAATCGGATTTCCCTGTTGGTGTTGTTGGAACTAAGGCCGATACACTAGAGACCAAGGTCTCGGTGGGATTCTCTCAAGGGGTTTTTTGTTTGGTCTAGATCATTCTTGTTCAGTTGAAAATGAATTAAATGATGCAGTGAAGACAGCTTTTTTTTTTCCCTTGCAATCTTGGTAAAGATTATGCATAAACAGAAAACACGTTTTAAATGAAAAGGCCGGAACATTTAAAAGCTATAATTATTATACAAAATTTTACTCGTTTTATTACTTCCATTACCCTACTACCGTAGGTAATGGAAGTATTGTTTTCGGTCTGAAAATTCGATATCGGGTTTTCACCTGATTTACACGTTTTAAGGTCCCCTGAGTCCAAAAAAGTGGTTTTTGGCAATTGGTCAGTGTGTATGTATGTGTGTGTGTATGTATGTATGTATGTGGAGAATCTTCTGGCTATTATAGCTCAGAAACTAATAAAGATAGAGCTACGAAACTTTAGAATTGAAATACGTCTGGTGTACAGATGAAATTTCCAAATTTTGGTGAAAATTGAAAAACCGGAAGTGGGATATCGGAAACCGGAAGTGGGACCGTAAGTCCGTATCTCAAAAACGGCTCTAACGATTTTCTTCAAACTCGCTATATAAACGCTCTATTAGATGTCCTTTCGAATGATATAGTTGGTTAGTTCAGGAAAATTGATAGGCGTCCTGTATAAATAGCTCAATTTCAGGCCTCGCAAAGGCGTTCCTTTAAAAACGGTTGTACGGATTTTTTTCAAACTCGCCATTTTAACTCCTTTTAAATATGCTTTTGTATGTAATTATTGTTTTCCTGTCAATAATTGAGTTTAACCGGAAGTGGGACATCGGAAACCGGAAGTGGGACCGTAAGTCCGTATCTCAAAAACGGCTCTAACGATTTTCTTCAAATTTGCTGTATAAACACTCTATTAGATGTCCTTGCGAATGATATAGTTGGTTAGTTCAGGAAAATTGATAGGCGTCCTGTATAAATAGCTCAATTTCAGGTCTCCCAAGGGCGTTCCTTTAAAAACAGCTGTACGGATTTTTTTAAAACTCGCCATATTAACTCACTTTTAAAGATCCTTTTGTATGTAATTATTGTTTTCCGGTCAATAATTGATTTTTTGTAAAAGTTGGTATCTCTAAAACGGCTCTAACGATTTTCTCTTTAGTTCACTTTTATGTTTTCTGATCGCATTATCTCTCAAAAATGCATATAATATGTGTAATATAGTGGGTAATGGAAGTCGTGTGGTTGTTTCACACCAGATTTTTTTTATCTTTAAATTTAATTTTGTTAACGTATATTTTAAACTTGTAGGATTAAGTGTACAATGTGTATGGGAGTAGGGTGTTAAAAATAATTGAAGCTCTTATATCGTACACACATTATGCTTATACTTCTGAAAGAAAAGAATCGCAGCACTTCAGAATGCTATTATTTTATATACATTAATCTTTGCATTTAAAAAACGTGCAAATATATATATATATATATATTACTTTAGTGTCAACATAAAACCAGTATTTCAAAATGTTAAGATATACGCTTAGAGAGTAGTATTGCACTGTTTTTATAAAATTACGCATTTCTTTTCAAAAATAATCCACTTGCAAGTGGCTCAAAAATCACATTAAAATTATACTGTTAATTGAATTGCATTAAAAAAAAAAAAATGTTTTACAACTTAAATCTCATTATGCTATAAAGTTTTGTAAACTGTAATTTCAATACTGTATATATATAAAAAAAAAAAAAAAAAAAAAAAAAAAAATTTACAAGACTCTATGAAACCTTTTTAGATTACATTAGTTATAACATCCTGTTACGTGATATAAGTTTTTTGAAAAGTTTTTATGCATTTAATTATGTACATATTTTAACGCATAATGTGTTTTTTTCTTGAAGTTGGTGAAGTAATTTAAAACGGTAACTTAATTTCAACCGGATTTCCCTGCTGGTGTTGTTGAAACTAAGGCCGATAGTGTATACTAGGGACCAATGTCTCGGTGGGATTCTCTTAAGGGGGGTTTTCTAAGAGTTAATAGTGCTTAATTAAATGAGTTCCGAATAAAACCATGGAAACTGCAAGCGACTAGGCTGAAAAGCACGACTAGGAATCGAACCCGGAACCCTAAGTCTACTAGTTTCCAGAACTTTGCCTAAGGGGAAGAAAATGTGATTTAAATGTGTGCATAAATCAGATTTTTAGGATGTCTTTCCAGGAAAAATCCAAAGCTCTCTTTATCCTTCTCCCGTTTTTTTTTATCTACTTTTTCAAACTCTACTAATAGCTTAAATATAAATGTGAAATATACCTTCATTTTTTGCATTAAAAGATTTTTTTTTTCTGTAAAGAAATACAGCTCACATAGAATTTTGTAATTTAAAAATGAATTGTATATGGGTTTTTTTTTTTTTTTTTTTTTTACCTATAAAGGTTATTTATGTCAATATGCGAAAGAAAGTCAGCACTTTTATTTGAAGTAAAGTGAATCACTTTTTCATATTAAAGGGCAGTTATAGCTGTAACTAATAGGAAATGAAAACGAAGGATTTAATTTACTTGTACGTATTTATACATGTATAAAACAAATTCGTATAATAATATTAATAATAATAAACAAGAAAGCAAAATCATACCTGACACATAAATTATGAAACACTTTCCCATATTTGAGGGGAAAGAAATACCTATTTGGGAAAAAGTATTAAGATATGTAAAAGATAGTCTTCCATTTTATACACACGCACACATGCACACACCCACACCCGTGGATACCCACGTATGCGTGCATAAATGCACATACGCACGCAATAAAATAATGCTCCATTCCTAAATTAGAAAACACATTGTTATATTTTTAACACGCTTATATTAGCTTCACCTGTATGTATGTATGTTTGTTTGTTTGTAACTTCTCCTGGAGCAAAACGTGATTGCACAAAATCCTTCATATCTCAAACAAAAAAACAGATATCCGTAAAATTTTTGCTTTAAAATATAGCTAATACAAATGTCTAAAAATCGGTTTCTGGAATTTTTGAAATTCGGTCCCCAAGGGGGGCGGTGGGAGGGGGGCAAAACGTGATTTAACATGCGTAAAACGTGATTTCGCATAATCCTATATATCACAAACAAAAAAAATAGATATACGTGAAATTTTTACTCTAAAATATAGCTAAGGCAACTATCTAAACACTAATTTCTGGAATTTTAGAAATTCAGCCCCCAGGTGGGGCAGCAAGGGGGGGGGGAGCAAAAAAAAAATAGAAATACAGTTAGACCGTTGAAAATTGGTACAGATAGGTTTTAAAGGTCTGCAAGTCGAATGGGGATATTTTCAATTGTGTAAAGTTATTAGGAGGGGCAAGAGAAGGGGGGGGAAGGGAGGGGGGGGGCAAAAAATAAAAATAGTGTCAGATCGTTCAAAATTGGTACATAGAGGTTTTCGATACTTACAAATCAATTGCGGATATTTTTGAATTTGTAAAATTATTAGGAGGGGCGGGTAGGGGGTGAGGGGGTAAGGGGGGCTATGGGGCAAAAACAAATAGAAATACAGTTAGGCCGTTCAAAATTGGTACAGATAGATTTAAGAGGCCTGCAAGTCGAATGGGGATATTTTCGATTGTGTAAAGTTATTAGGAGGGGCAAGAAGGGGGGGGGGAGAGGGGGGGCAAAAAAATAAAAATAGTGTCAGATCGTTCAAAATTGGTACATAGAGGTTTTCGATACTTTCAAATCGATTGCGAATATTTTTGAATTTGTAAAATTATTAGCAGGGGCGGGTAGGGGGGTGGGGCGGTAAGGGGGGGCTATGCAGCAAAAACAAATAGAAATAGAGTTAGGCCGTTGAAAATTGGTACAGATAGGTTTTAAACGTCTGCAAGTCGAATGGGGATATTTTCGATTGTGTAAAGTTATTAGGAGGGGCAAGAAGAGTGGGGGGGAGGGAGGGGGGAGCAAAAAAATAAAAATAGTGTCAGATCGTTCAAAATTGGTACATAGAGGTTTTCGATACTTACAAATCGATTGCGGATATTTTTGAATTTGTAAAATTATTAGGAGGGGCGGGTAGAGGGTGAGGGGGTAAAGGGGGGGGGGCTATGGGGCAAAAACAAATAGAAATACAGTTAGGCCGTTCAAAATTGGTACAGATAGATTTAAGAGGCCTGCAAGACAATGGGGATATTTTCGATTGTGTAAAGTTATTAAGAGGGGAAAGAAGTGGGGGAGGGGAGGGGGGGTGGAAATAAAAAATAGTGTCAGATCGTTCAAAATTGGTACATAGAGGTTTTCGATACTTACAAATCGATTGCGGATATTTTTGAATTTGTAAAATTATTAGGAGGGGCGGGTAGGGGGGTGGGGCTGTAAGGGGGGGCTATGGAGCAAAAACAAATAGAAATACAGTTAGGCCGTTGAAAATTGGTACAGATAGGTTTTAAAGGTCTGCAAGTCGAATGGGGATATTTTCGATTGTGTAAAGTTATTAGGAGGGGCAAGATGTGGGGGAGGGGAGGGAGGCAAAAAAAATAAAAATAGTGTCAGATCGTTCAAAATTGGTACATAGAGGTTTTCGATACTACAAATCGATTGCGGATATTTTTGAATTTGTAAAATTATTAGGAGGGGCGGGTAGGGGGTGGGGCGGTAAGGGGGGGCTATGGAGCAAAAACAAATAGAAATACAGTTAGGCCGTTGAAAATTGGTACAGATAGGTTTTAAAGGTCTGCAAGTCGAATGGGGATATTTTCGATTGTGTAAAGTTATTAGGAGGGGCAAGAAGGGGGGGGAGGGAGGGGGGAGCAAAAAAATAAAAATAGTGTCAGATCGTTCAAAATTGGTACATAGAGGTTTTCGATACTTACAAATCGAATGCGGATATTTTTGAATTTGTAAAATTATTAGGAGGGGCGGGTAGGGGGGTGATGGTGTAAGGGGTGGGTGTATGGGGCAAAAACAAATAGAAATACAGTTAGGCCGTTCAAAATTGGTACAGATAGATTTAAGAGGCCTGCAAGTCGAATGGGGATATTTTCGATTGTGTGTAAATTTTAACCAAAAACTTACATACTGTAGTTATTTATGTGATAAATAATAAAATAATGAATATAGTTTTAAAAGCATACTTTCGTAGCACATCGAACTAAAAAGTGAAAAATAAATATAGTTTAAAAAAACTAAAAAACACGCTTTTAAAGAACATCAAACTAAAAAGTGAAAAATAATTCTTAATATAAGCTGAAAACAATAATGAACGAAAAATACTAGTATAATAGTGAAAAAAGCGTGGGGTGCTTTGTGCCATGTTTTTCGTACATCGAGCAACCCACGCTTTTTTCACAATTATACTAGTATTTTTCGTTCATTATTGTTTTCAGCTTATATTAAGAATTATTTTTCACTTTTTAGTTTGATGTTCTTTAAAAGCGTGTTTTTTAGTTTTTTTAAACTATATTTATTTTATTTTATTATTATTATTTTAATTGAAAAGAAAAAAAAATTACCTCCGAAAAATAAACAAATAGATGTTAAAATCACTTATTTTTCTTCATATATATGTGTGTATATAATATGAGTTGTTTCAATGTTATATCCACACACATTATTGGCATGATACTTGCGAAATGCTGTTTATTATTATTTTCTTTACATAAATTTTTAAAGAACTTTGCAGGGAATGTTTTTTTTTTTTTTTTTTTTTTTTTTTTTAACCTGAATAAAACGTTTAAGATCTATTAGATTTTTCTTGTTTTATAGAACATTTCAATGACAACAATTGTCCAAACCATAAAACATTTCAAACTGTTTTCAATCAAAACGATTTTGGGGTAAATTTTTAACCTTATTGTTCTTTTGGAAATAAAATGAATTATTTGAACCGCTGCGTGATGTACTTTTCAAGATATATTTCCCTATAAAAACAGGAAAAATAAAAAAATAATAATAATTTTCTTTAAAATTGATCCTTTTTATCCCCCCTCCCCCCAAATTATATATATATATATATATATATAACAATCTGGTTAGATTTATTTTATAATTATTATTTTTTAAGCATTGTACTTACGCAGCATTGAAATATAAATTACAAGAAAGTACAAAATGCTATATTGCTTTAAATTTCATATACTAAAAACGAATGAATATCTTATAGTTTTTCTACTCTTGTAGCAGAATTAAGACTAAGAATGACTGTAGTAAGCGTAACGTCTTCCGGAATTTTTAAATATAATAGTTCTTATTTTTTTTTTTCAAGATTAAGCAGACAATAACAGAGCATTTTCTAATGTTTCTTATAATATAATTTCTAATACTATATTTTTATATTCAAACAGCGGTGCTCTTTTAATAAAATGTAAATTCATATTTCTCATCACAAAGAAAACTTTTTGTCAAATCGAGGCTTTAGAATCCAAAGGAATTCAACAATAACTCAACTGAAAGCATTACTAATGCCTTTTTATTTAGCGATTGAGTTTATTATATATGAAAATTTAATAAATTTCGGACATATCAAATAAAGTGAAAACAAATTTTAAGATTTATTGCAATTATTGTGCTATAACTATATAAATTTATAAAAATATCGTTATATTTAAATTAGTAAATGGTATTATTGCAATAAATCTAATATTGTAATTGAAATGTTGTAATAATAGTTATTATTTTTATAATTAAATTATTACAAAATTAAGCGAAACAAATAACCAGTACTAAGTTTTCCGCATAGTTTGTTTTGATATATGACTTTTTTTTTTTATTTATAGCTCTTTGAAGTTTTTATTATAAGCCTTTAATACCGCATTCGTTTTTTATACTTATATTGTTTCGTCAATAAATTAAAAATGGAATACAATTTTTATATTTTTATACAATAGTTTAATTGCTTCTACTCTTATAAATTAATTAAAATATAATTTTTAATAAAAAATATTGATTATAATTAAAATATTTTAAAACAATTTTATTAGGATTAATTCATTGTTTAAACAGCTAATTAAAACGAACAGAAAATTATTTCTTTTCTTTTTTTGTTTCTAAATTTATATTTTGAATTCGTGAAAAATTCTTAATAAATTTCCAGTTTCCAGTATCTTCATTAATTAGAAAATTTTGATTTTCTATAAAGCTTGCGTATTCATTTCTTCTCAGATCTATTAGAATAGTCCTATTTTTTAGAAAAAGAATTTTATCCTCTGGAAAATTTTCCCTAGCGCGATTGTCGTTAATAATTCATTACTCTACAATGTTGGTACCCGCAGCAAATAGCTTAACGAAAACCAACGCCCTCTCTTATTTATATTATAAAGACTAAAAATTAAACACACACACACATGCAAATATTTATTTTACAGACTTTTTATGAAAGTTCCTTTTTTAAAGTGTTAAAAAAATATTCATTTTTAATGTATTTAACTATTTTTAAACACAATGGATTTAAATTTCTTATAATAATATACAAAATTATATACTTCTAAATAGTGCATCGATATATGTAATAGACAAAATATTTTATGCATTATTTTAATCATTTTCTTAGGACTGTGTAAAATACAGAAAAAAATCATAAAAACAATATTTTATGAATAATATAAATTTATTTTATCATTTTGAAAATTAAAGATGCCATTGAAGTGCCATCATCCTGAGTATATTCACTCTTTACATGTTTAAATAATAATAAAATTAATAATGATAAATATATATTGATTTAGATTCTATTTCTCTATTGCAAATTAATTCCATTCACTTTTCATTACACAGGCTTTAAAAGAATAATTTCAGTAGCTAAACTCTTTACCGTTGAGCAAGAAAATTTTTCTCTTTACACAACAGATTGGCCACTTTCTCTTGAAAAGTTCTCTTTAAAAAGTTCCTTTTAAGGTAACGTGCGGAAGTTGTCTTCAAAATGAAATATGCAAATTTTTTCCTTAAATTTTTAAGTGTGTCTATGTGGTTACTATCCTTGTTATTTCAAAAGACATTGAAAATAAAATAAAATATCATAATTATACCAATATAAATTTCCCAATAATTTAAGTGCAAGAACAATTTATCGATAAATAGAAACATTTACAGTCTAACCGGAAAAATAATAGTGATTACAAAAGGCAAATTATTAACCATGCACTTTAAAAATTTTCCGTTAAAAAATAAATGTACCCGTTTTGAAACAGACGATTTTAAGATGAAAACACACATTTATTTATTTCTCGTCTAGACTATTTTTCAATTAGCATAAGTTCAAAGCATATACTTTCGAATGAAGAATCGATAAAAATTAATAATAGCTATCACAAAGTCAGGATTTTTTTTTTTTTTTTTTTTTTTTTTTTTTTTTTTTTTTTACTTAAAAAGCACATTGATATTAAAAAGTAAAATAAATTTTACATAACGTTTCAGCTTAGCGAAGCAAAATTAGTCTCAAATATATATTTAAAAATAAATTAATCATAAAATAGATTAATCATAAATTAATAATTAAAAAAAGGAATAATATAAATAATTAGATAATCTGTTTTTCACTTTATAAAATTAAATTGTTTTCCTCTTATTTTTTAATAATCATTTTTAAATTTCATAAAGGGGCCTCCCTTTTTTTTGTGTGTAAAATAAATAAATAAAAATAAAAGTGTTTAACATCACACGATCGAAGTGTAAATTTTTGTAGTCATGCGGATAATTAACAATTGCAATTCATAACCCCTCTCTTGAATTTAATTTATTACTATTATTATTATTACTGTTTATAAAATCTGTAATTTTCCGTTTAAAGAACACTAGCTCACAAATTAGAAAATACCAAAGCAGGTATTGAATTTAATTAAATATTATATTTCTTTAAAGCCTCTAACTTTCAATGGAATTTAGAGGTTTTTCGACTGTGGATTCATAATCATTTCCAAAGTAGCAACGAAACGTTCACAAATTGTTCTATAAGCACATTCTGAGAAAATTGCACTTGAACATGTTATTACATGTCCATCATATAACAATTCAATAGTAAGGTTTAAAGAACGTTCAGTATCCGTATAACTTTTCCCGTCACTTTTACAGAAACGTTCTAAAAACGTGTCATATGTACGTTCTCATAACGTTCTACAAAACGTGATTTGCATGTTATATAACAGTGTAAATTTAAGTGTACGGTGAACGTTATAAATTATTTGTAAATACTCTCTTAGAAGTATTAAATTTTTCATGTGTTTGCATTGAAATAAAAAAAAAATATCAAGCATTTTAAAAATTCTCGGACACTAGTTATATTTTGAAAGTTTTTAAATACTAAGAAAATGTTTAAAATACTTCCTGATAGCTGATTTTATTTATTTTTATTTTTATTTTACATCGTGAAATTTAATAGTATATTCAAAACATATTAGGGTATTAATTTATGGATTCACTAATAAGTAAATTTTTAAAAATACTTTTATATTTCAATATTAAAAATTTGGAATAATTTTTTGTAACAGTTTTCAACAGAGAAATATTTTTAAAAATTACAGTCGGCTGCAAAATTATTCGAGCACTAGCAATAATCCTTGCCAAAAAAAAGTACACTTAATGCAGTTTTGTTAAATAAATCCTTGTCGAGTCATGTTCTTAATCAGTCTAAGACCATGATTCGACAAGGATTTACTTAGCAAAACAGTCTTAAGTGTACTTTTTAAATATAGGAATTATTGGCTAGTGCTCGAATAATTTTGCAGCCGACTGTAACTAAAAAATAAAAATAGCATATCTGGAGTAATGGATTTATTAAAGTTAAATATATTAAAGTTAAATAAAATTATAAATCAGTTAAAAATTCACGTTTTTTTTTTTTTTTTTTTTTTTAATTGGAGAAACTGTAAATCAGACTGATATGTAGATTTAAATATATCATTTAGAAAAAAAAAATTATACTCATTTTATTCGTTCTATTAACAAAATATTACAAGCTTGTACTATAGCAAATTCTTTATTAAACATACGTCTAAATACCGCGGGGAGGGGGGGGGGGGCTTTAATAAAAATGGGACTCTGTTCAGATTTTTCTGAACAGAGTCACAGTCAGTCAGAGATTTTTCAGTCAGCCAGAGAAAAAAAAAAAAAAAAGAAAATTTTATACTCATTTTATTTGTTCTATTAACAAAATATTACAAGCGTGTACTATAGCAAATTCTTTATTAAACATACGTCTAAATACCGCGGGGAGGGGGGGGGGGCTTTAATAAAAATGTGACTCTGTTCAGATTTTTATGAACAGAGTCACAGTCAGTCAGAGATTTTTCAGTCAGCCAGAGAAAAAAAAAAGAAAATTTTATACTCATTTTATTTGTTCTATTAACAAAATATTACAAGCGTGTACTATAGCAAATTCTTTATTAAACATACGTCTAAATACCGCGGGGAGGGGGGGGGCTTTAATAAAAATGTGACTCTGTTCAGATTTTTCTACATATCGAATTTCAATAAACTTCGCATTTATATTAAATATACATTCGGAAAAAGATCGATGCTATGCAAAATTTTAGTTCCCATTTTGACACCCAGCTGAAAATACAACGCTTTTTTTCTTTTCTTTTCTTTCTTTTCTGGTAACGTAATTAGTTTTTGGGGCGTTGAATATTTAAGAAAATTAATATTTTTAGAAAATATTTATATAAGAAAAACAAATTTGTAATAAAAAAATACTTTCGAAATTTTTGGTGGATAATTCAATATTACATATAACGAATTACTACTGTTTTTAAAAATGTTTTATCGTTCCTTCTTTGTTTCTTCATATATATTTTCATTTTGTCATTATTGTGCATCTTATCTGATCTGAAAATCTTTATGTGTAATGATCATGAATTGCTTAATCTCTATATATTAAAAAAAGTTACTGTCATTGGCATAAAATTTTTTTGTTTGCGACAGCATCTTCTAACGGAGGGCAGGGTCCTTCGCGTCATGAGAGGTATCAATGTTTTCCGAGTACTCCAAGGAAGACATTTCAGTCGCTTAGAAATTTCTATCATTTTAATTAAAGAAGTCATTAACTAAAAACGACAAGTTTATGAAGGTACTCTATTTGCCATTTTCAAAAAAGTTTCTCCCAGTGACTTTGTTCTTCTGTCATGAAGTCATTTTACACGAAAAAATTAAAATATGATCCATGGTTGTAGGTAGGTAGGTAGGTTGGTTGGATTTAATGTCGCACCAATACTGCGCTTAGGGTAATTGGCGACGGTCTGGTACGCACCCTAGAGATGTTCCGGAGACATGTCATCACAATTTTGAACCTTCACGGAGGGGATCCCCCTCCGCTTTGGTGATCCCCAGATGTATAGTGGGGTGGGAACATGGAGGACTTTGCGACCACGACAGATTTTATGTGCACCAGCCATCATTAGTGTACACGATGGTCTTTGGCCGGCTCAAGTATCGAATCGGCAATCTTCCAATTACGTGCTCAGCGCTTTACCGACTAGGGTACCGCAGCCCGAAACCATGGATGTCAAAAGCAAAGAAAATAAATATCATCTTTTTTTCTCTACTTTTAGAAAATTAATCTTCTTACACGGGAAAATTTAAATATGATCCATGGTTGTAGGTAGGTTGTAATTGACGTCGCACCATTACTGCGCTATGGATAATTGGCGACGGTCTGGGACGCACCCCTACGGATGTTCCAGAGACATGCCACACAGTTTTGGTCCAAAACGAAGGGGATAACTCCCCAGCTTCGGTAGCCCCCAGAGGTATAATTTTGATGGGAACACGGAGGATATTGTGGCCACGACATATTTTGCGTGCACCAGCGATCATTAGTGTACACGACGGTCTTTGGTCGGCTCGAGAACCGAACCCATAATCTTCCAATTACGAGCTCGGCGCTCTACCGACTGCGGTACGGTGGTCCAGATTTAAGGTTGTAAAAAAGGAATAAAAAGGATCATATACTAAAGCTGTAATGCAAAATGGTCTAGATATTATGATTTTCTTACTATTAATATATATATATATATATATATATATATACATATATATATATATATATATATATATATATATATATTATATCTTTCAATTTGACATTGAATACGAGGATTTCCATAATAATTTTCTGCTTTTGTCATTCCTTTTCAGTGAAAGAAAGCAGCGAATAGGCAGCCAGAGCTGCATGTGTCAATAAATAAAGTGAGTCGGGGAGGAGGCGAACCCTCCTTCGGGGGTTGGTGAGCGGAGCGAGCAGGGGGCAGAGCCCCCTAGTTTAAGTAAATAAATTCTTATGCTTTTTTTTTTTTAATAAATGAATAGAATACATTTTTTTTTATTAAGAACTTTTTAAGATTTTCGTTATTTTCTTTGAAGTATAATGACATTTTAATTCTCAATAATCTTCTAATTTAATTTATTTGTTTATTTTACTAATAAATTTGTCATTATAACGAGTTTTCTTGAATAATATTGAATTTAAAAAGGGACTAGAATTGTAAAAAAAAAAAAAAAAAAAAAAAAAATGTAAAATTGTTTTGTACTTTTTTTAAATCTATATTTATTTTCTACCAATAGTAAAAATGACACATTTTTTTACAATTGGTAATTTTTTCCAAGTAGCATGTCCTTGAATGATTTAAAAAAAAAAAATCTTATTTTTAAAAAATAATTGATATTAAAAGAAAAAAAAAATTCCTTACAGATGTCAGATATGACTGGACTTTGTTATAATATTGCAATTTAGCAAATTAGGTTTTATGAATACAAAGTATTTTTTATAACATTTCAATAAATTTGCCACATCGATTTTCGAGAAAATTCTCCATTATTTTAGGATGGATGGTTAGGTTTTACATCACACTAGTGTTGCGCAGATGGGCAATATGCGATCCATTATTTTAGGTTTTACTTGTATGTAATACATTACAATGTATATGATATAATGTACTTGTATGTAATACATTATTATGTACATTATTATGTAATACATTATAAATGAGATATTACTTTGGGATATTACAAAAATAGCATTTAAAAACTCATTTAAATCTTATGAGAGATAAACGTAAAGGATTATTATGAAAGAATGGTAGTTTAAAAATAAATTGTTGGACAAAAATACAAAGTAATTATTCAAAAATATTAGTTTTACGCTTAAACGATTGATCAACTTTTAATTGGAAGTAAATATTTTAAGCAACATGACTTTTGAATAAATAGACAATGAAATGCTTTAGAAATATATGTTGTTTTCAAAAATTTCAAAGAGATAATCAATTAATTTACACGCATCCAATATCAGAATATCCTGATAAAAAAAGAACGTATGATAAGAAACTAATAGGAAAATAATATCGAATAATTTTAAATTAAGTAACTATCATAGTGATGTAATCTTACACATATATATATATATATATATATATATATATATATATATATATATATATATATATATATATATATATATATATTACTTATATGTATTTATATATGTTTATATTATGCAATAAAATATTTATGCTACATTTCTTAAGACATTCAAAATATTTTCTCAATTTACCGCTTGATTTGTATACGTGTTCCCAAAAATAACCATTATCAAAAGTGCATTTTCAACTGAATGTTTTAAGAGAATATCTAACTACGGTACAAAAATTACATTTATTTTATATTTTTATTTTTATATGAAAAATTACGCATAATATGTTACCATTATTTAATCACTCTAACTTTAATTAGAAGAATAAACACTTAATGTTGTATTTAACAATAGTCATTATAAAAAGAAATGAACTTGAAATGTGGATTAAACATATCATTCAAGTCCAAACACGTGATGATCAGAGCGATTAAATTATAGACAATTAGTCCCAAATACTTCAAGAGATATGATAAATCTATTTATTCAGTGATTAAATTAAGCACTTATTTTCTTTAATAAAACATTGCTGATTAAACATTTCCAACTTATAAAATCTTACATAATGGTCAATTAATTAAGAGTATTTTGCCTTCAATAGCTTTCATCATCAGTGGTAATACGTATAATAAACCACACCTGTTGACAAGAGGGATTAAGAGGAGGAAATTTTCAAAAACTCCCCGAGCGACAGGAAAGGAGGAAAAAATTCGAATTAATTTAATAAGGACATGAATAAGAGTTCATTCTCTCTTTCTGACAGACAGGAAAAACAAAATCGTCTTCAATTTAGGTGAAAATGAACTTGTCAGTGCCATGCAGGAGCCTTGAAAAATGAATATTTAGAAATATCCAGTTTAAAATTTTTACTACTGATTTTTACTACTGATAAATGCATAAAAAGAAAATAAAGTTAATAAAAATAAATTGATAAATAGAAGTGATATAAATAAATAAATGTTAATAAAATAAATAAAATAAAATGAATATATTTTTAATTTTTAAACTTATAGTACATTAAATTTTGTACATATTAGTGAAAATTAGTAAACATTTCTTTCTTTCTTACTTTTTTTTTTATATATAACATTTTACAAATTTTATATTAAACCGTATAATACATTAAATTTTGCGTGCATTAATAAGAACAAAAGTTTTTCTCTTGCGTGATTTAGCACAAGAACTTGTAGTAAACAACAATAACAAAAACAAAAAAAAGTTGGTTATAAGTGTTTAAAACTTAGTATGTACCATTTCATGTTTATTGACATTCATATAAATGTTATTTCTAAAAAGTGAAAAAAAAGTCAAATAATTAATTAAAAAAATATGTTTCATAACAAATTAAACTTAATATTTTGTTCAGATTTCAGAAACGGTATTAAGCTTTCTTAATTTTTTATACACTATAACTTATTGCCCAGTCTTTTCGTTTCCTAATTAGAATAAGAAGACCAGGAAAGGGAGTCAGAAATAAAATGAAAAGTCATATCCATGTCCGTACAAAATGGTACTCCCCTCAAAAAAAAAAAAAAAAAAAAATCGTAAAACATGTGTAGGATAAAATACACTCAATTTCCCTAAAATTTAAATCTGTACTATGAATTTCATCAAACCAAAGAGAGCATAGACTTTCGTTTCTAAGCTTTATAAAATATTGGCACAAAGCCTGACTAATGCAAAACACATTAACACCACTATTTTTGAATAATAATTTTGAACTTATTTATGACAAAAGTCCGTGCTTTCATAAGGATATTATTTGTATAATAGTTTAGATGTGTCGCAGAATCAAATTTATGCATTATTATTTAGACACCATTAATTCCTAAAAATATTTTTCTCCTTATGTACATAAGAAATTTTTGTTTATTATAAGGCAAAAGTAATTGTTAAAAAATAGTGGTGAGACTGAGGTTTTTATCAATCCTTGTATTGAACTATACTTTTGCATTTAACACATTAATTATTCATCGTGTTCAGTTCCACGATGTCAGCATACACGATGTGCACGTGACATCATAAGAAGCGTTGTAAGTGTATAATGATTCGACTAGTGACATAATCCACTCCATAACTAAGTATAGAGTGTCTTGTTCTACATCGCGTTTTTACGTTACATTTAAAAACTTCCAGTAGTTTTTGAATATTGACTAGATCACCTAAAACAGAAAAATTCATATGAAAGTTTGGCTGAATTAACCTTCATTATTTTTAAAGTTATTAATAAAAAATTCAATTGTATGATTCAACTAGTAAAATGTATTTTGTATTTTGAGCCCTCAAGCTATTTAACTAAATTTTGCTCTGAACGTCAATTCGTTAAAAATAGTGCTAATATACCTTCATTAAATTTGTGTTTCTTAGGTGTCCTGTTCTTAGTATGCCTAGTGATGGGATGTGTGCTTGTCAGGCATGACTTTGAAACTCTATCAAGTTTTATTTCTGACAAGGGATTCTTTTCCTGTCTGTGGTAGTAGTTGTGCTATTTATATGTGCTCTAAAATGAACAAAAGTACTGGTGAGCGTGTATACTGTCGTGGTGAAGGCTTTAGTTATTTCTGTTTCTTTGGCATATTTTCTACTGTCTTTCAAGCTGAAGCGTATGCTATTTTAACTTGTTGTAAAATTTATATATACAAAAGCCCTGTGAACAGATGTATTCACATTTGTTCATGTAGTCAAACTGCTTTATTGGCATTGCACAAGAATCTATTTAATTCCTGTATTATTGGGGAATGTCATTGTCTGCTTTACCAACTTGCGACTAGTAATCAAGTTAACCTTTACTGGGTGCCTGGTCATTCTGGTATTTCTGGTAATGAGTTGGCTTATGGTTTGACGAGGTAAGGCTTTGCTACCACCTTTGTTGGTCTACATGTAGTGATTGGAATTTTATCAGGAGTACTGTCTTTTATTTATTGGTGCAAAGGCAATACTTGAACTGGCGTAATATTAAGGACTAGAGGCAAGCAGAAGAGCTTAATAGTGATAATCCTAATGTTAATCATGATGAATTGTTTTGTGAGGCATACCTGAATGTGCCTATAGGTTTGAACACCTGGAGCGGCATTTAATTAAACCCTTAGAGCTTCATGATATTCCTATTAGGTGTCTACTGAATTTTGCTGCTGCAACAGGTCTTTTTTAGAGACTTTTGGGGATAGTACAATAGAACACTAGTCGCAGTGCTTTGTCCTTCGGAAACACCCATCTTTAAGTGTAAGACATTGTAAGAAGCGTTGTAAGTACATAATGATTCGACTAGTGACATAATCCACTACATTACTAAATACAGAGTGTCTTGTTCTACATCGCGCTTTCACGTTAAGTTTGAACAATTCATTTTTTTATTATTATTATTATTATTATTATTATTATTTTTTTAAGCTGATTCACTTCTTTTAATTTTTCCTTATATCAAATATAGCAAATAATACAGCACATCATATATAAAATGTTTTGTATAATATTAATTAAAAAATAAAATTGAAATTGAAAATTAAGTAAGCAAGAGATAATTTTTATGAGTATCATATCTGTCACGCGATTAAATATTTCTTATTTATTTATCCATATATGCAAAATCGTATGTCCTGAGTAAGTGAGTGATTTATCATCGCCCAGCCCAAACCCCTGGACCTAGAAGCATAAAATTTTGTGACAATTTTCCTGCTGTTAAGCAGACGTCCACTAAGAAGGGATTTCACAAAATTCGCCCGTCAACGTGATTTCGCAAAATCCTTCATATCTGAAAAAAAAAAAAAAAAAAACAGATATCTTTAAAATTCTTGCTTTAAAATATAGGTAACACAAATATGTAAAAATCAATTTTTGTAATTTTAGAAATTCGGTTCTCAAGGAGAAGGGGGGGGGGACAAAAAGTGATTTCACATGCGCAAAACGAGATTTCACACAATCCTGTATAGTATCTCAAAAAAAAAAAAAAAACAGATATACGTGAAATATTTACTCTGAAAGATAGCTAATACAAATACCTAAAGAAGAGGGGGGGGGGGAGGAGGCAAAACGTGATTTCAAATAATCCTTTATATCGAAAAATAAATAAATAAATAAATAAATAAAAGATATATGTGAGATTTTTGCTCTAAAATATAGCTCACACAAACATATATAAACCAATTTCTGGAATTTTAGAAATTCTTTCCAGGTGGGGTAGGAAGGGAGGGGGGGGGGGTATGGGGCCAAAAATATAGAAATACAGTTAGACCGTTCGAAACTTGTAGAGATAGGTTTTAGAGGCTTGCAAGTCGAATGAGGGTATTTTTGAAAGTGTAAAGTTAATAGGAGGGGCGGAAAGGGGGGAACGGAAGGGCAAAAAAAAAAAAAAAAAAAAAAAAAAAAAAATAGAGTTAGATCGTTCAGAATTGCTACATAGATTTTTTGATACCTACAAATTGATTGAGAATATTTTCGAATTTGTAAAATTTTTAGGAGAGCTGGGAAGGCGGGGGTGGACGAATGGGTAAAACAATAAAAATAGAGTTAGACCGTTCAAAATTGGAACGTATGCGTTTTTGTGACCTACAATCGAATACAGATATTTTGAAAAGAGAAAAATGATTAGGATAGACGGGAAAGGGCAAAAATATAGAAATAAGAGTTAGAGCATTGAGTATTACTATTAGTAGGTTTTAAGGCCCGATAAATCGATTGCGGATATTTTCGAAAGTGTAGAATTATTACGAGGGGCGGGAAGGGGCAAAAATAAAGAAATTCATATAGAACGTTGGTAATTAGTATTATTAGGTTTAAGAGCCCGAGAAAATCATTGAGGATATTTTTGAAAGTGTAAAGTAATTAGGAGATGTGAGAACGTGGGTGAAAGAACACGCGCGTGGGTATACGCTGCCGCAGGCAGTAGGGGACTGGACTGATTATTTCACCGATGAGAGATTTTTTTTTTTTGTATTTTATATTAATGTTTTTCTATTACAATAACATAGGGATTCATTAAGAGTGTCGAACATAAATGCGCGCACACAGCGCACAATCGGCAATGCTGCCGAAGGCAGTAGGAACCCGTTGCTATATTTTTCCCGATCATATTTTTCTTTTTTTTACATGATAAAAGTTAATGCAATTTTGAGAATTCATTAATTATAGTGATTTGTGTAAAAATAGTGACCAGTGAAGTGAGCGTATTATGCTATTTTATTATAATTGTAATACTCTTTTTAAAATTAGAAATCAAATGAAAATCCTGTTTCTTTAAATTAAAATCTTTGAACTTCAAATGTGTCTCAAATTAGAAAATTCGAGTGATAAAGATGAGTCACTGAAAATATAGTTTAAAAAATTTCAAGCCAGATTACGAGCAACCCCCCCCCCCGCAACAGAGATTCAAGACAAAGCCCGTACAAAAGCATTTAGACCATAAATGATGTATCTATCCCCTTCTAATTTTACGTTATGATAAACAAACAACATTGCATTAAATTCAGAAAACATTAGCTAACTTATATCAGTCGCGACTTGTATGAACATATAAATCAACCAATCTCAACCAATTAAGTTACGATTGTAATTTCAGTTTCAAATACGAAGTAATTATTATATGAAGTCCCTGAAAAACTAACACTTTTCATTTGAAGAGATTTGACCGTAAAAATACAGTTTGGTAGCATATTAGAGCAGATAACGTATATTAACGGCTTTTGCCGGTAAAAAAATGCCAGTATTCTAAAATTATAGTTTTATGACATCAACTTATGTGCTTTGACCATTTAGCTAGCAAAACGGTCATTTTCCGTAAAATTATGCTGTCAAATCCGGTAATTTAAATTTTTTTTTTTTTTTTTTCAGTGTATGTTTCAGTGTCACGTACATTTTTACATTATTAAATAGACAAAATACAACCAGCGACAACAGGATAGGTTAAAGAAACTTTCAAGTCTAAAATTACATATAATCATCCGAAACAAGGTTTAAACAATTTCAAAGGAATTTTCTGTGCCGTTGGAGAGATTAAATTGTGAAGTTTGAAAGAGCAGAATGGAGAGGAATTGCAGAAAACAAGGCAGACTTGATTCACTTAGGAGAAGATTTTATCTTGCAGTGGATTCATAAAAGCTGAAATTGATGATGATGATGATGATGATATATGAAATACTATAAAAATAGTAATTTAAAAAAAATATTTAAATATAGTGACTAGCGAAGTTGTCAAATGCTGTTAATAATAAATAAAATTAAAAAAAAAAAAAGTGAAACATTTATAAATTAAATGGGGGGGGGGGGAAGTTGATTATAATTAATAAACGCAATTTAATAATACCAATTTTATAATTCTTAAACAAGATTAATTTTATAAATAATATTAATTTAGCAATTTACATTTAAAATCCTAAAATTATGAAAATTAATGAAAGAGATTTATGTTTTCAATTTAAGATTAAGATATTTATGTTTCGCTTAATTAATATGTTCATAAAAAAAAAAAAAAAAAAAAAAAAACGCGCAGCGAAACTTTTATTGTAATAAACACACACTCAGATTTTTAAAAGTAATTTTAACTTTCGTAGTTTAGAATTTTGAATAATTTTAATTACAAAATTTTCGGGTCTAATGACATAATTTTTTTTTTCATGAATTCGTATTACAAGGTCCTATCCCGTCTAGGGTATTATCTGATCCTAATTTTAGCTACCAAATGTGAAATTTCAGAACTTCGTTTTATGTTGTGAAAAAACTTTCATCAATTTTAATAAGTCTTAGGTAGTAGTAATCCGCTCGTTGATTTTTAAGCCTTTTATCTAAATTTGATTTTATATACTTGGAAAATTTTAAGATATTTTTCTTAAGATATAAGGGGTTTTTGAATCAATTTTTTTTTTCATTAAAGTATTTTAGAGGGTTTGACTTATGAAAATTTTAATTTGGTTCAGTTTGTCACGCTGCTGATAAGTTTGCATATTGAGCTAATTATACCTGGATCTATAGCTTAAAATAGATTTCGAGCCGTTTCGAACATATGTACCTCATTTGGGACTCGAACCCGGCACCTGGTAACAAAAGAAAAGGGCATTGACCATTTCACAAGCAGATGGGCTGTTCTATAAAATGATCTATATAACTAATTGCACATCGCTTATTTTTCTTCCGAATATGAAAAAATACATAATTATGTAAATCTATGTATCACTTTCTCAAAATTCTTTGAAATATAAACAAGTATTCTCGCCGACATTCACGTTTCCTTATATGCTTCGTATACTTCCTGGAAAAGTATTTTAAACTTAAAAACTGCCTTATGCAAATAATCTAAACATAATACTCTATTTCTGACAATGCTCCTTTAAGAAGTTGTCTCTGGAATGGGGAAGCTGACCTCAATCATCAGTTTTTCTTTCGAGGCATAGACATCTGTTTCTGAAGAAAAGTGTTTTGAAGAACAAAAATTATGAGCCCTTGAGCAGAAAAAGATGAAATTCCTTAAGAATTAAAAAACGGTGACAATAATTTTTGAAACTGGAACATGTATTTGAAAGCAGCAGGTAGTTGAATCAAAAGACGAGCCTGCACATAAAAGAAAATTACATTCTTAAAGAAGGACACGCTTTGGAATATTTTCAATACCTTTTTTAATAACCAAGTTAAAGCTTGAAATAATAAATGAGTTCTGATTCCCATTTCAAAGGCCCTGATTCTGCACCTTATCATTAGTTAAAACGAGTCTTGTCAATATCGTAAACAATGGTTTTTTATTTTGTTGTTTTCGATCCGAAATTCATTTAACCGAAAGCGATAAAAATCAGAGAAGGGCTGGAAAAATTTATTCAATTAGAGTGATTCAAAAATGTTTTTTATATCTTCACGATGTAATCAAAATAGTTAAAAGTGTAACGGTAACTAAACCGCAGAATTCTCTTGTTTCTAACATTAAAAAGAGAGGGTTGTGGATTTCTCTCTCTCTCATTCAGTCAAACAAACGAAAATTTGTTTTTGTTTTTACCCGGAATGCTTTGAGATTTTAAATATTCTGAGTTTTCATTCTGCTATTATACTTTTCTAACAAATGATGATTAAAAGTTGGAATAACATTCTAGACAAAAGAATATTTATATATATATATATATATATATATATATATATATATATATATATATATATATATATAAGTAACAAATTAAAAATTTACATTTTGAAATTAGATTTAGAAAATTAAAAAATATTAAAAATAGTATGATATTAATGCATCTTTTCGCTTATTATCTGCTAAAACTACCCAGACAACTATTGTCTTAAAGACTACAAAATGTTCTTCTTCTTCTTTATTTTATTTTATTTTATTTTGTAAAAATAAAAGTAGATTTCAAATGTTAACAAATGTACCACTCTAATGATCTACCTATAAAGTTTTCTATTTAGAAAAAACTAAAATTTAGGGATTTTAATTTGTTGCTTGAGACAATGCCTCCGATGAATGCTATATAATAATAAGTGTTTTTTTCTCAGCTCCGTACTGATATTCGAACGGATTTTTACTATATATATATGTATATATATATATATAAGTAAAAGGCAATCATTGTTATAAAAAGAAAGTAACCTTATTATTTAAGTTATAATGCAGTATGTTATAAATTAATTAATTTTATAAACAATTTTATGTTTTATTAGTAGGTTCTAAAATTATTAAACTGACGATTATTTCTAATTCAAATAATTTCTTGATATAAATAATTTCTATGCGAACAGATCATACAAATAAACACACAAACGATATACATATACAAAATCTTTAATAATAACATTCATATACAAAAAATAAACTTTTACAGATTTTTCAAGGAACTTACATAAAAGGGCGTATCCTTGAAAAGACTTGTAATAGAAATTGCAGTAAACCACTTTGATTTTTAAATATTTAACCGTATAGGAATATAATTTTATATAATGCTTTAAAGTTTTTTAAAACAAGGTTTGTTTATTATTTCATAATACTTACGAGTATATTGAAAATAATGAATTTCAAATCAAATCAAATCAAATCAAATTTATTATTAAATAAAAAACGACAGCAAATTACATAGTAAATACTGTAACAAATTTTACTTATTTATCAATTAATAGAATAAATCATGTAAAAACAAATGAGAACACAGCATTTCTATTTTAATCGAATACAAATAAGATTTAATCAATTAACAAATTCATATATACAAAAGTCGACCTGATCGTTATCTACAAAATCATGTCTGTTTATCGGAAGCCTTCTTTGCTAAAGAAGTTCTCCAAGTAAAAATAGAAAAAAATAGGAAAAAAAAAAAAAAATAGAAAACTCAGAAAACTCAAAAATCACATCATGGTAGCATATTTTGAGTTCTAATTATGATTGCATAGCTTAATTATAAATGCATATTTAATTTTTGGCAACAATATAATATATATTGCAAATGTTAAGTAATAAGTTTTAAATGAATGATGTATATGCAGGTAGGCATTTTATTACAAAAACATATTATAATCGTCAGAAGTGTTCATTTTCTATAAATATTAAATAAAACATTATAAATTGATTTCCTTTTATTAGACGATTTTTACTAGCAGGATATTAAAAAAAATCCCCCCCCCCAAAAAAAAAAGAAAGAAAACTAAATTAATAACTAAAGAGCTGTAAATAAGAACTGAATTTGCATCGTATAAACGAACCGTTTTCCTTTTTCTTTCTTTCTTTTTCTTTTCTTTTCTTTTTTGTATTAAAATAGTAGAAATGAATTAAAATTATACTAAATCGACGTACAAACGTAAAATGCGTATAAATGTGAGACGTATAAATAGTGATGTAGTGTATAGTAATCATAAAATATGAATATGTACGTGAAATTGCACATGCATTAGATCTCACTATTTATTTCATAGACATTCTTAGTAATAATAAACCTTCAACATGCAAAGCATAGAAACCTAATTTCTAATCTTTAACCAGTAGAACATAGAAATCTAAATTTTACGCCTCATCGGTGGCTGAAAGGCTCTGCTCTCGAAGCTAGCTGACAGAAGGTGGAGGTTTCTAATTCAGTGCGCTGTTCACTGTCCCAGCTGTCCGGCGTTTTCTGTGGTTTATTTTATTTTTATTTATTTATTTATTTATTTTTAATTTGGAAGAATTCTAGCTAGGACTCCTTAGAAAGTCCCCCATGAAGGTCATCCCACCCGGCTTAAGTCCTCCTTATAGACAATCGAACCTAATCTCTACAGTACCAAAAAAATATTTTTTTCCCTTTTGAAATTTGTGTAGGTATATTAGAAAATAATTAAATTTTAAATATTTTTTCAAAGTTCTAAAAACATTAATCTGAATTGACATTTAAAAGAAATTTATGTAAACCTGATTTATTAATATCTTATTTTTACTTAATTTTTTTTATTTTAATCTTTTTTCTTTTCTTTCCTTCTTTTTCTTTTTCTTTTTTTTTTTTTTTTTTTTTTTTTTTGTTTGTTTCTTTTATCAAATTCTATTTACTTTAGTCTTTTTTTTTATTATTTAATTTTATCATTATTAGTTTTTCACTAGTGAAAAAAAAAAAAAAAAAAAAAAGCTTTGTCATATTTATCTCGTATTCCCTTTTTTTCTTTCCCGACGAAACTAAAAAGTACTTCTTCTTTAATTATTACTTTACTTGAAACTTCTTTGGTTATAAACAGAAGAGGGAGAAAACAAAAATTATTTTATTATGAAGAAACGAATAAACTTTATTCGAAAGACAGAGAAAATCAAGGAAGTTTGAAACTTCAAACATAATTTATTGATCAAAAGAAATTGACTTTGTTTTCTGAACGTGAATCTTTTTAACATAGAAAAAAAAATAATAAATAAAAAAAGAGAGAGAGAATGTTTATCTATATGAAAGTTTTTCATTATTGTGTCAAAATTTGTATAACGTAATGCCCAATTGTTAATAACCAAATCTGACCATAGACTTTTATAAAAAATTAATATGAAATATATATTAATCAATGTAACATATACCTCAGAAATCAATTTAATGAATAAAATTCATTTTTTAAACTATTATCAAGTAAATGTAAAGGTTAATTGTCAATAATCAAATCTGCAGTTAAATTTTTTCAGTGGTAAATATGCCCTAATAATCTAATTAATGAATAAAATTAATTTTTAAATCATGATCATGTAAATGTGTAAAAACTTAGAATATGTTTCTTCTTAACACCCTTTTATTAGCATCACCTGTATGTATGTTTGTATGTATTATGTATGTTTCTAACCGCTCTGGAAGCAAACAAAAAATCTATATTGTAAAAAAAGACTTTTCTTACGTGAACGCTGTGGCTGTGAGGTAAAGCTCCGCGCTGCGAACTTAAAGGTCTAGCGTTCGAGCCCAGTCAGGGGAGATTTTTTTGAAAATGGTTCTTGTTTAATTCTAAATTATTTTAATTAAAGATTTAAATGTATGTAAATATTATGGTGTGTCACTCACACGATTTTCTCTTACCCTGCATTTTAATACTAAGATAGATATTTTGTGCTTTTTAGTTCATATTTCTATAAAAGCGTGTTCTTTAATTTTTTAAAACTATAATATTATTAAATTAATGTTTCTATCATATTTAAACAATTTTAGAACTAAAGCATGCAGACATATCTAATAATTTTGGGAGGATCCTTTCTATTGGATTATTATCTTTTGCACCGTATGTAGTCTAATTTAATGTTTTATTAATTATATATATATATATATATATATATATATATATATATATATACATATAAAAAAAAAAGAAAAGAAATTCTTTGTATTATTTATATCTAAGCTATGTATTACTGTGTCACAATTTATGTAATCTGGATGGCCAATTGAGGTTTAAGATAATTGAATGTGAAATGTACTCAGTAATCAAAGTAAAGAAAAAAGTTATCTTTAAAATTATAAGCATATAAACATGTTAATGTAAGACTTTCATTTTTAAATTAAAGTTTTTGTATCATATTTAAATTCTTCCAGGATTCGTTGATCGCTCTATTTAAATAAATATTTAAAAACGTTTCAATCATTATTTTTATTATATCGCTTTATAAATGAAAACTCGGAAACAAAAAAAAAAAAAAAAAAAAAAAAAAAAAAAGAAAAAAAAAACTTTGAAGTCGCTTGGAACCTCGCTTCAGCTAACCGCTGTCTATGGCCCGCGCTGATCAGATCCGAATTTTCATTGCCTACAGCAACGTCTTCCTCGGGCACTTTACTTTGGATATTTATCAGGCGGCAAGAAGAGCTGCTTTTAGATTAGAACTACGATTTTGAAGATAGCTTCATCTCAGCATCTATTAAACATTTTAATTTTGGCACTAAAAATTTTTTAGCCCTCGCTCTTTCTACTATATTACCATTTAATTGCAATTTGACCAAAAAAATAAATTAAATAAATATATAGATAGATAGATAGATAGATAGATAGTCATTTCAAAAGTATTAAATAAATTTTAATTAATTTTAAATTTTTTATAAGTTTCATCCTTTCTACTCTATTATGGTTTTTCCGATAAATGTAATAAATTAAAGAAAAAAATTCCTTACCTAAAAGAATAAACAGCTGTTGCTAAGGTACGCAGACGATTGAAATCAAAGAATAAACTTTAGAAAATAAAACAGAAAAGTCTATGAATAAAATCGAAAATAATAATAATAATAATAATAATAATAATAATAATAATAATAATTAAAATTTCAATTTGAAATCTCGACGAGGCGTACATCTGCAGCGTCCAAGCCAGACCTTTGCCAAGTTTTCTACATCTGCGATCAACAATTTGAGTCCCATAGCGCAGCCAGACACACACATGCAGTCTTTATTTACGTAGATTATTAGAACTAAAAAGTGCAGACATGTTCAATATTTTATTACAACCTTTTCCACTGAATTGCTTTTTCATACCGTTATACAGTTTTGAAGGAAGATTTTATTTGTTTTTAAATTTATTATAAAAAAAAAAAAAAAAAAAAAAAAAAAAAATAGTTCATCATTTTTGTAATAGCAGTTATTTACGCATATCATATGAAATATGGAAACATTAACATTATAAACATATTCCTCATACACACATGTGTCCTGAAATTAATTTTCCTTCCTGAGCATTGTTTGTCGACATAATAATATAGAGAAAAACACCTCCGTCAATTACATTCAATAGAAAAGAAGGTTTAGCTTATTTTTAGTAGCCCTGTATATTATCTATAAACTATGTACACATCAAATTGCGTATTTAAATTTAGTCCTATATGAAAAACAAGTAACACAAAATGAAATAAACTTCCAGCAATTTTCAAGTATAGCCCCAATATATACAAGCAGTTTGGGTAGCCCTGTAAACGAATGGTGAATGATTTCCATACAACAATTTTCATAAAGCATGCTTAAATGCATATACAAAAAAATATGTTTCTTCAATGGCAGTTTGCAGATGTTACACTTTACTTGCCAGAAATTTCTCCCATAAACGTAATGTATTCGAATTCTCATCGATGGCTCTGACCATTTGCTTCATATGAACGAAAAGTTTATTATAGCATCACTGTATAATGCAGATTAGAACATCGTGTTTGGACTTTCTGTTGCAATTTGTTCTTGAGATATGCTGATAACAGACACACAGACATACACACACGCACAATAGACATACACATAGATCAACTCGTAAAAACATGGTTTTGGGATTCAGGGGGATCTAAAAATGTGTAAATATAACAAAAAATCTATTTTGAAAATTTGATCCAAAACAATATTTCCTGTACCATTATATATGGTTAAGTGAAAGCAAAAAAGGAATAAGAAAAACATTCAAAAAAATTTTAGGTGCCATTCGATCATTTTACATTTGAATGCACAATTATAAAACAGTAATATTTATAATGTCTAAAATCTCATATATCCACTTAAATTGCATGTATTTTTTTCGTATTTTTATAACTTATAAAATGTTTTTTCAATTAAAAAAGTAATATATTTTAATCATTTAAGTATAAAGATAATATAGTCTTGTACAGAAAACAATGTGATTAATCATACAATAATAAGTGATGCTTATAATTTCTAATTGATTTCTACTCTTATAGAACAATAAATCTCATTAAATCGAAGTAGAAATAATAATAATAATAAATATATATGTATAAATCAGCCTCGTGCATATTATTACTTAGAAAAATTTATTTCCACTTAAAAATAACTTCTATTTCTGGAATATAAGTAGGTTTTCATTTATTAATATCCATCTAGCCCAAACAAACTTTTTACAAAAAAAAAAAAAAAAAAAAAAAAATAATTTAATTAAAGATTTATTATTATTATTATTATTAAAAATGGCTCACGCTAAAACGTGATGTTTATTTGAATTTGACTGTCACCCAATAATGCTAATTTAAAACACTTTTAAAATATGGGGAATATATATATATATATAGATAGATAGATAGATAGATATTACCTCATTTTATTATTGAAAATTTTAAACACTTTTAAAAACGAAGTTTAAAGATAAAAATTAGAGGTTTTTTTTTCTAAATATGGATTATGTTAAAACATGTTGCTTATTTAGTTTTGCACTATTACTCAATAATGCTAATTTTTAAAAAATTTGAAAAATAAAAGGATATTTTTTAAAACTAATTTTATAGTCGAAAGTTCTATGATAATTTTAAGTACTTTACAATCTTGGGGATTATAGATATTATTTGAATTAGAGTTTCTTTTTTTTAATTATTATTATTATTATTATTATTATTTTACACTGCATTTTGCTAAAACGGGCTGCTTTTTTGGTTTTGAACTATAACTCAATAATACTAGGTTTAAATATTTTTGAAAAACAAAAGTTATTTTGTATTTTTTAAAACTCCTCTAACATCGACAGTTGCATGCTAATACTAAACACTTTTAAAATATATATTATAGATATCATTTTAATTAGAGGTTTAAAAGAAAAGATGCTAAAATTTGCTGCTTATTTGATATTATCCAATAATACTAATTTAAAACACTTTTTGAAAAAAAAAAAAAAGTTTTTTTTTTTTTTTTTTTTTTTTTTTTTTTACTGATTTAGTATTGAAAGTTTCATGCTAATATTAAGCACTTTTAAAATAGAGACATTATTGTCATTTTAATTATAGTCTTTTTTTTTTTTAATAGGAATTATGCTAAAACGTGCTACTTATTTGATTTTGCACTGTTACTCAATAAGGCTAATTTTAAACACTTTTGAAAAATAAAAGTATATTTTCTATTCTGAAAACAAATTTTACTATCAAAATTTGCATTTAAGAACTGTTTATATGTTTTTCTTTGCGATTCTAAAAGGTAACACATAATTGCTATTCCGTTTCGTCACTGCAAGATGATGTTTTGGCAGTTCATGTTTAGGAAGTAAGTCACTCAAGCGTGATGGCTGATCTAAAATATTGTTGTTTATCCAAGCGTAGAAAAAAGATTTTCCCTCTTGATGCAGGCAGAATGACATCAATATTAGCAACTCTCTGATCAGTTAGGTTACTTTGAAATTGTTTATTTTATTTGCAGTTTACGCAACACGCGCATAAAAATAATATTTAAAGGGGGAAAAAATCTTGCTTGTCGTATTTTCCCACTTAGAGCAAAATATTATAATTTTAGAAAATGAATACATTTTATTTGTATGGTTTTTTTAAAACAAAATTCTTCTATTAACTTCCTATTAATTCTCCCCATTTAGAATAGCATTAATATATTTGAAAAATTTTTATTAGTTAGGTCACATTGTAAATATTTATTCTATTTGCTGTTAACCCACTTCATGTTTTAAATTAACATAAAAGAAATAAAAACAAACCTTTTTGTGCTCGTTGCATTTTCTACTTAGAGTGAAATATAATTTTAGCAAAAGAATAAAATTTAGTTATATATCTTTCTTAATAAGATTTTTCCCTTTGAACTGAGTTAGAATAACGCTTATGAATTAGAAACTCTCTTATGAGTTATGTTATTTTGTAATTGTTATTTTATTTCCTGTTTACTCAACACGTGCATAAAAATAGCATCAAAGGAAAAAAAAAAATTCTTTTGTGCTCGTCGTATGTTTTCACTTGGAAAAATATATTATATTTTAGTTATATATTTTTCTTAAGAAGTTTCCCCTTCTTAATTCAGTTAGAATAACATTAATATATTAGAAGCTATTTAATTAGTTATGTTATTTTGTAAATGTTTATTTTATTTGCAGTTTACCTACTATGTGCTTTAAATTATCATTTAAAAATACTGTCGTGCTCATAATATTTTTCTTCTTGGAATAAAATGTTATATTTTAGAAATATAATAAAATTTCAGTTATTTTTCTTTAACTTTGTAAATTATTTTATGCATTGTCATTTTAATAGCTATTTTCAAATAAATAAGGAACTTCCTATTCTAGATTCAAATGTAAAATATCATTATTATTTATGCATTATTTTTTAGTTATTGTAAGATAAACAATAGATAAATATTTAAAGAAAATTATTCGCACATTTAACTTCATAGTTATTTATTTTACATTATTTTATTATTATTATTATTATTATTATTATGTCATTGGTTCATTCGTATTTGTTTGCTACTTACCTCTGTGAGCTTTATATTATACTCAGTGATGCATGAGGTGTCGATAATTTTAATAATAGTTAAAAAAAAAAAAAAACCTCCATAGTTAGTCAGTATATGAAAATTACAAAAGACAAAATAAATATAATGGCTAAATTTTTGGGAAGTGTAGTGTTTAATATTTAAATCAGGATTATTCTACATGAAATTAAAATATCAAATATCTGAAGAGACTGAAACATTTGAAATTTTACAATAAATTCTAATGGAATTTTTGAAACAGTTTATGAAGCGTCTATTTAAAGAGTGCCGTAATATAATTTAGAACCAATAAAAAAAAGAAAGAAAGAGAAAATATTTTTTTAAATATTAGATATTTATGGAATATATCGTAAAATATATTTGAAATATTTACTTAAATCTAATGATATTATTTTGATTATTTTATCATCGTTATAACAAGGTATAACGGGAATCTGTATACAGAGAGAGTGCAGTTGTGATATATTTATCGTTTATGGAATATGTAAAATACGCATGGATATACATGTAAATATAATTTTTTATGTATACATTGGACGCATACTTGTATAAGTTTTTCCATATATATATATAGATAGATAGTTCTGCCACAAGTTCTGTCCACAAAATAAAACAAGCACTCTTTTTTAATGCTCGGAAAATGACATCGGTATGCTTTGTAAAAATATAAATAGTATGTGAACACTAAAAAAAATTAACAGCATTTGTTAAACATTTGCATTGTTAAGATAGATTGGGGGATAAAAGAAAATAGAATCACAGTAATAGCTTTATATAAGTGTGGCAAGAAACTGAAGGAGATTTTTAACTTTCTAAAGACGCTGAAAATTTCAACGAAGTTCATCCAGTAAGCTATTAAGAGGCATAATGAAATGTCCTCTACTGACAACAAGCCACGAATTGGTCGTTCTCATATGAGCAAAACGTCAGCAGCTGTTAAAACTATAAAGGAAAGGACTCGAAGAATTCCTGTACATAAGCAAAAAAAAAAAAAAAAAAGCATGGCTCATGAGATGAATATCCCTACCAGGACAATGTCCGGCATTGTAAAGCAAGACCTGGGACTTAGTGCTTACCGTAGAAGTACTGGCCAGCGATTTATGGTTGCTCTTAAGGATATTCGTAATACCAGAACGAAAGTTGTGTCACGTGGATAACAAACATTGGTAAATTCTTTTTTCGAATGAAAAAATCTACACTGTAAAGGAAAAGTTCAAGAAAGAAAATTACCGAGTGTTAGCTCGCAGTTCCAAAGAAGCTTCAGAAAAAATTCTAGTTACCATCCTGCTTCAGTAATTATCGTATGAAGGTGTAATCAGGCTACATTTTTGGGAAAAAGGTGTAAAATCTCCAGCTAAAAACTACCAAACCGACATCCTGGAACAAGTTGTGAAACCCTTAAGTGATAATTTGGAAAGAGATAATTTGGAAAGCTCTGGATATTCCAGAAGGATTCAGCACGAACGCACAAGGTGAGAAAGACCCAACGATGGTGTGAGAATAACTTACCAGAGTTCATTCAAACTTATTACACTACTCTAGATGAAAATCGGCCCCAACATCATTTTTTGTAAATACTGATGTAAAATGACCTCAAGAATCCGAATATGAAACCCATTTTGCCATATCACCCACCGTTTTGTGGGGATGCCTCTTACTTGTATCTCTTTTCGTTAATTTTATAGCTATAAATTTGATTTATAGGGGGAGAGGAATATTTTAACTGTTAAATATCTTCTGAGGGGCTACAGAAGTAAAAAAAATTCTAAAACATGAACATTTACAGCAAAGGGAAAATTTTGGGCGGGGGGGGGGGATTTGCCACTGAAATTATTAATTACATTTATTATATTTTATTAATCAATTATTATTATTATTTATTATACTTTTTTTTTTTTAAGTGTTAAATAATTCTTTCCTATTCTTCAAATCACATTCATGGCGGCAATATTACCGTAGAGTGATAAAAATTAGGAAAGGGGCTGGCGTCCCGAGAAAATGGTGGGTGTTTGGGTAAAATGGGAGCCATATTCGGATTCAGGAGGTCATTTTACATATGAATCAGCAAGAATGGTATCGGGGCCCGATTTTTTTTTTTTTTTTTTTTAAGTGCAGTGCAGTATTATTGGCTATCGAAAAGCCCACATTTGGAACATCGTTAGAATATTTTAGAGGAAAACTCCTGCGCTAAGCCTCATCGAAATATTGAGACTTTAAAAGCAGATTTAGTGAGGACAGTTGCAGAAATTCCGATTAAAGCCGTGCGTGCTGCGATAGATGAGTGGCCGGAGCATCAAAAGAAACGTGTAAAGGCAAAATAGGGTCATTTTGAATAGTATATATATATACAGTATATATAGTATAAGTAATAAATGTATGTAAAATTAAAACTCTGTTTCATTTTCCATAACACCTAGATCATTCTAATCGGTGGACAGGACTATATATGTATATATATATGCGCTTGCGTGGAAATATAAAATGGTCAATTTACAACTCGAGTTTAATTTTTTACATGATATTCAATAAATTTTGTTTAATTTCTTTCGTTGAATTGAAAATTTCGTCAAATTAAACTCTTTACGTGGAATAAAAGTAAATATTAGGAAGATCGAAAAGTAATGTTGTATTTTACAATAAATTCAAACAGATAAATTTTAACAAGTTTTTGTTTTAATCACCTTAATTATATAATCACCTTCGTTATCAACAACCTTCTGCATCTAGTGTGCAAGTTTTTGAGGCTGAATCGATAAAAATCAACTAGTTTTTGAGCAAAATCTCTGGAGATCACATTCCGGGCATTATCCAAATATTCAAATTTTCTGCCACTTAGAAAATGATGGTCTAAATAAATGGTAAATCCGATGGCGCAGTATAAGACGAGTGTGGTAGGTGCAGACAAGATCTCCCACCACAAATCATTATTTCTTTCCCTATTTCAACTTGCGCAGTGCGGTCTTGCATTATCGTTTTACAGAATAACGTCTTTTCTGTAGTCAATATTTGGCCACTTCCTAGTTAAAGATTAATTTACTCGATCCAATTGTTTGAAATAAAGGTCTGCATTCCTAGTTTGTCCAGTTTTCAGCAATCCAAAATGAACTACCCTACGAATACTCCCCGAAACACACAAAAGCGCCCATTTGTGGTGTTAACCTGGCTAAGCTGTCCTTTATGGAGAGCTAGTGCATTTTGTGTTTTGGGTTATCACAAAGACATATTTTTCATCTCCAGTGATCAAGTTATTATTAAACTCTTCTGTATTGTTTCGCCGAAACAGTATGTTGCACGAGTTCGATTGGTTAGCTTTGTTTTCTTCGGGCAGATTATGCAAGATTCAAACCCTTGCTCTGCTTACTTTACCAATTTGCTGCATATGTTCTTGGATGGTGGACCAAGGATAATTAGTGTTTGACTGTTTCTTGATCGTTTGACGCGGATTTCTTCCACTTCTGCCCTTTACCTATCATTGTCTTAAGTTGTTTGTCTTCCTGATCGGTAAAAGTCATGATGATTAAAATTACCGAATTTGAAGTTATAGAATCCTCTCCGGCATTTACGAATGTTTAATGCACTTGAATAAACATCACAAATTATTTTTGTAGCAACTGTTGTGTTACTACCCTTTAAAAACTCAAAAAGCATACAATGACGAATATGTACCTCTTCTGGTATTTCGCTGGCCACTTCACTAAAAATTGAAAATAATAATAATAATAATAAGCTTATACCATTTACGAGTAAACAAGTCACTCTAAGCTTGAAATGTCTTTGACACGAGTACAAGCACACAGTGAGCTGATAAATGGCAATCGAATATCGACATGTGCAAAAACAACATTACTTTCCGGTCCCCCTAAAAAAATATAAAGAGCGCTCAAATGAAAAATTAGAATTTTATCAATAAAGATAAAATAAGAAAAAATTTCAAAACTTAGCGAAGTATGTGTAACTAGATAAATTGCGCGATTTTGTTTCATCTTACGCGCAAAAATTTAGCAAATGATGATTGGGTTCACCTCTTATTACTTTCTTCTATGTACATTCACTATCTACCTATAAGTATTTGGATACTTTCGAATTTAAACTTTTCTCAAATATGGTAGAAAAGTTCATTAGGAATCATTTTGAAACTTTGGGAGTATAATGAACATGTTATATTTCATATATTTCAGCAAAAGTTTTCTCTTCAAAAGGAAAAGAGAACCAGTAAAAAATTAAACAGAAGTGAAAATGTTTTGGAAAACCTTGTAAAAAGTAATACACTAAAATACCGTTTATACGTCTCTCGTTTATACGTATTTTGCATTTATACGTTCTTTTATTGAAGTCCCGATTCATTCCTATTCATTTTAATGCAAAAATGCTTCATTTATACGCCGCTCAATATCAGTTATGCGTCTTTTCCACTTTCTAAAAAAAAAAAAAAAAAAAAAAAAAAAAAAAAAAAAAAAAATCTCGCATGGTCATTATTTTGCATTCTAAATAAGATGGACTTTTCCTAGAAATCATTTCTAATAGAGGAACACAGAAACGATCAAAGAATCCCGATCGAAGTATCAATTCAGTTCACAATGTAATTTTTAAACTCACAGAAAATTACAGTACCATTTGAGTATTATAGATTTTTTTTATATAATTAAACAACTGCTTGTATGGACATAAATCGTATAATACTTATGATTAAATGTACGCAATATATATGATTAACACTATATGAGTGTTCGTATAATATTCAAGGCATGTAATACAATACTCAGTTATGAGATGTATAATTAGTACCCAAGTCCTATATTAATGGCATGTTTTTTCTTGTTTTTTTTTTATAATAAATCTTTTCTTTTTTTTCCTTTATTATTATTATTTAAGTCACTTTTCAATTTAATTATCTTCAAATATGCATTCTACTATAAAGTAATATACCAGTTACTATATTAAAAAAATTATTAATTAGCATTTTCACATAAATTTTGCTTTAGTGCCATTAAATTTGTAGTAATAAAAACTTTATTTTTTAATTTCTATTATACGTCTTTTCATTTACACGTCCTTTTGCATCCGTCCCTTGAAAGACGTATAAACGGTGCTTTACTGTACTTGAAATGCGTTTTGGCTGTAGCATGTGATTACGAGGATCCTTCTAATTATCTGCATAAATTTTTATGAGGCTACCACATATAAACATAGAGATATAATGGTTTCTTTAAAAATAAATAAATAAATAAATAAAATATGCCACTTTATTAATTATAACAGGTAGGATATTAGATCCAGTGCAAAGCTATTTTTAGAAAATTTGGCATACTACATTAGACACAGCATACTGGAATCAGAATGCAAAAATGTTAAATATCTTAAGAAATATAACAATATATACACTCTTACTGATAAATTTTTAACTAACATGTGCAAGCTTTTTTTTTTTTTAATCATTTGCGTAGTTTAATAGCCTAAAGTGTTGAGTTACCTATATGAAAGCCTCAAACAAATATCGTGTAAATTGAAAAGCCATGGAAGCTAGAATGAACAGAATTTCACTTCTCTCAAAATAAAACCTAAATTATAAGGAGTTTTACACAGATTTTTATTTTGATTCGATCAATGCCGAATGGTAATACAGTGTTCGCTGATTGTAAATAAATATTGGTGAAGATCCCTATAATCTTCCCTTTTTTTTTTTTTTTTTTCTCTTGAGAAGAACTGAAATTCAGTTCATTCTATAACTCATAACTTTTTGAATTTACACTATATCTGTTTGGGGTTTTCATATAAGTAGCTTAATAGTTTTGGAGATTAAATTATGTAAATGAAAATTTTTTTTAAGTTTGCACATGCGTAGTTAGAAATTATTTACTAAAAGTGTTCATATTTCATAGAATATTTAACATGTTTTTATTCTGATGGCAGTATGCTGTGTCTAATATAGTACGCCAAGTTTCTTAAAAATGGCTGTGCACTGGATCTAATACCCTACGTATTACAATTAAAAAAGTGCTATCTTATTTTAACATTTATTAAAGAAATCCTTATATCTCAAATGATACATGCTGTAGCCTCATAAACATTTTTACAGGTAATTAGAATAATCCTCATAATCACATGCTACATCTAAAACGCATTCCAAGCATTACTTTTTACAAGGTGATACAAATTATTTTAAATTTTTCTTTAATTTTTTACTGATTCCTTTTTCCTATTTAGGACAAAGCTTTAGCTGAAATATATGAGGTATAACATGTTCTTTGTACACCCAAAGTTTCAAGATAACTCCTAAAGAATTTTTCTAGATAGTTGACAAAACGTGTAAATTCGAAAGTGCCCAAATACTTGTTGGTAGATAGCGTAAGAAGAAAGTATTGGATTCGTAAAGATTTTCGAACTCCAGTTTTTAATCGATTTATATATTATGAGACGGCCAGAACATGATCTGACTGCTTTTACAAAACGTCTGTCTCTGTATGTGTATCGCAAATTTTGTAGACGCTGTATTTCACGAATCGATGAACAGAATTTAACCAAACTTGGTATTTAGTTGAAACCTGACATAAACTGGTGCTGATAACAATTGGGGATCAATCACTTAACAGCTACGCTGTGAGCCTGTTTTTCTCTAAATTTTTAACCTGCCAGTATAGGAAAAAATTTCGTATAAATGTACATAATGAGAATTTCCAAATATTATTTCCAAGGCAAAATGTCCTAATTTAAAATTTTGCATGGTTTAACGCGTTTTTAACATATTCTAGAGGCATAATAAAAAGACTTATCGAAGATTTTTTTTTCTCCGTCAGCTAACAGTTTTTTTCTTTTGTATTGCAGTTTTTTGAGGTGAATCACAATGACATTACAAATGGACTGGGTTGTCTTAAATACCACAGTGTCTAAAGTGTAACTATTTTAGACCATTAGATAGTATTATTCGTTATTTCATCACCCAATTTTTTATATGCTGTTTAAATTATGCTTGGTGATTATAACAACACGTTCAAGCAAAATTTCAAACTCAAAAGTTGTTAAAAATGCCATATAAATAACAATAATTAAATAATCATAATTTATTTAATCAGTTTCAAATTGGTGATCATATGTGACTCTTTGATATATTATAAAATGGGATGCATGGAGATCACAATATATCAATACATTTTTTCTATAACATTTGAGGAGAGTATCAGTTGCAGAAAACACATTTCAGCAGAATAGCATTTTGCTACTAATGTTTTAATGCTTAATGATAGTAGTAAATAGTAACAGAAGTATTATCAATTAATAAAATAAAATTAATATATCATGAGTAATGTTGATGATGTAAGTATTTGGTAACTCGAGGGTCCTACACAGAAAAAAAAATGTTCAATTGAAACAACAAAATTTTTTGAGAATAAATTAATGAAAAAATTTCGTCGATCTAACAAAAATTTTGTTAAAACAATAACGAATTTACTAAATCAACTTAATATTTTGTCCATACAGCCTAAACAAAAATTGGCTGCTTCAAGGAAAAGTTTATTGTTTCAACAGAACGTGTTTTTTCTGCATATGTCTTCCAATGTACCATAAGAAAGTACTAAAATAAAAAAAAATAAAAAATAATAAAAATGTATTTTTTAAATGTAATTACTGCATAAGAATAGACGGAAAAATGCTTGTAGTTCATTAACATAGGACAAAATAAAACAGCGACGTATATGAAATAATAATATCTTGAAATAAAAAGAATGAAACAGCTATCTCTTGAAATGAAATTACATATATAAAATAACAATATCCTGAAAGTTTTCTGTTACCAAGAAAACTTTAATGTTCTCGTGACTTAGTTTCTGGCAGATGGACAACTATTGGTAAACGTGGAATCTAAAATCAAAATTTTCAAATACGTTAAGAAACTTAATTTCATACCGTGATGGATGTAGCAATGTAATGGGGTACAAACATTATCCCGTGACGGAGTAACAAACCTTAGTTTTCAGAAAGAAAGTAAACACTTATTTATGATTAAAAGTATTTTCTTTTTAATTAAAAAATACTATTTTTGTGTTTTGAGGTAATATTTAATTGTTTAATTAATTATTAATAATTTATTAATTGAACTTTCTAGTTTCATTCTTATTGAAATGCTAATATATATATATATATATACACCCCGCGACAAAAAGATGGGTACAGAGGGTTTTTTCTTTAATTTTTCATAAAATAACACTATCTAAATTGTGCTTATCATTTATTATTATCATAAAATAACACTATTCCCGGACTAATTTTTGTTTTAAGACTAATTTCGAAAAGTTTTAAGACTAAAATTTTTCTAATTTAAGACTACACACCGCGACAAAAAGATAGGAACAAAGGGATTTTTTAAAAAAAATTTTGAATATGATTATTTTGAATATGAATATTTTGAAAATGATTCAAATATTTAATATGTTTTTGATATGATAATATTTTGTTATGATAATAAATGATCAGCACAATTTATATAATGTTATTTTATGAAAAATTAAAAAAAAAACTTTGTTCCTATCTTTTTGTCGCGGAGTGTAGTTTTAAATTAGAAAAATTTTAGTCTTAAAACTTTTCGAAATTTGTCTTAAAACACAAATTAGTCCGGGAATAGTGTTATTTTATGATAATAGTAAATGATAAGCACAATTTAGATAATGTTATTTTATGAAAAATCAAAGAAAAAACCCTTTGTATTGTCGCGGGGTGTATATATATTCCTATTTTATTCCATTATTTCTATTTCAATATTTTTAAATTTTATTTTATTTCTTATTTCGTTACAAAAACGTTTGAATTGCAAAACCGCTATTTTTAAACTTTTATATTTGGTATTAAAAAATAGAAGGGGAAAATATAAGAAATGAATAAAACAAATAAATGTTAATAAAATTAATTATTTAAGAAAAAAATATTTGTTTTCAACGATTTTCCTCTAATTTATTCTATCTCATAAACTTTTAAAATTTAAAATTTAATTTGTTTCAATACAATTCCTAGGTATAGTAATAACCTATGAGTCTTTTACTGACTTTATTATAACATGTGAACTATAGGCTATTATTTATATATATGTTCCAAAAAAAAAAAAAAAAAAAAATACTTATTAACAAAACTTAATGAGTTAAATTATGATATATATCACTTAAATAAGACATTTTTAAAATTGTAATTAAATGGAATACCGCGATATTAGTATTTAAACACAAAAGTGTTACTAAAATTATTTGATGGAAGAAAAAAAATGTTTAAAATTTAAAATAGCTGTTTAACTTTAATGGGAATTTCAAAAATAATATAACAAAAACTTTTTAAAAAATGTTAATATTTTTATTGTAATATTTTGATTTAAAAAAAAAAAAAGTACAATATTCAGTAAAAAGAATTTTATTAAAATAAAAAACACACCAAAAAAAACCAAAGATGATTTATTATAACTTCTTGAACTTTTCATCGTTCCAAAACATTATTTACATATTTGTTATTCAAATTCCTTCCATTCCCCATCCCTGCTAGACCAAGTACCTCATCTGGTTTCATATTTCTTTAGAAAAGTTTCTAGAAGTATTACAATATTTTACAGTGTCTTCTTAAACCGATTGTGATTATGTAAGTTCTATTTTAATGTTTAAAGCAATCAAAATATGTATCTATTTATTTATTTATTTTATTTATTTTTTATTTTTTACTTTTTTAAGAAAAAGTGCCACTATTAAATTGAAATTCCTTTTGTATATTTTGTACACAAATAAAATATTGACTGCTATAATAAAATACTTTGCATGTTTATATAAAATAATTCATATTTAAAATATTTATTTTCATAAATATAATCTACTGTTTAATTTATAGTGGTCAATTATGTCAAAGAAATGAAAGTTATTGTACTCGAAATTTATTTAGTGGCTGACTTCAGAGCATTGAAGAGGTAACATATAATTTCTTACTAAATACAGAAAGCACTGTTTATACGTCTCTCATTTTTATGTTTCTTACACGTTTATACGTCGATTTCATATAATATCCATTCATTCCTATACATTTCAATACAAAAATGATTCATTTATACGACGCCAATATCCGTTATACTTTGTCTTCTATTGATCGAATATATTGTTTAAAACTTTGTAGGGCCTAGTTTACGGCCTCTGGATTATTTCCCATATTAAAAAATAGAAAATATATGTATTAGTAATTTCGATGAAAATAACTTTAGTAAAACTTAAATGAAAAAGGGTATATTAGAATTTCAAATATGTACTTAACTTAAATATGCTTAAAACAGATCTTAAATCTTAAGAAACTATAAAGTTAATGACTCAACAAACTTTAATTAAATCTTATATCATCAAACTTTTGATTTAGCCTAAGAAACAAGGTTGTGTTATTTCACATTAGGAAATGATTAACTCCAAGGTTTTACGAAGTACCTTCGTAAATCTAGAAAGTCGATTATCTGTACAGTAGAAGAATACCATGACAAAAAAAAAAAAAAAAAAAAAAAAAAAAACATTTCCTTAATTCGGGGAAGTTCCTTTTTAAAGAAATAAACTACTTGAACAATTCTCTAAAACATGCATGCTAAAAATTACCGCTATGTAACCGAACACAGAAAGCTTTGCAACTTCCGTTGAGTAAATTCTATATGTCTACTATAACTAAACGCCCAGCTAAATTCAAATAACTGGCAACCTTCTTTTACACTAACCCAACTCTTCCATGCACAACCTTACATTTTCAACGAGACCACCACCAACTAACACTAGATTCAACTGGTAGCTTTATCTCTTTCAACCTAACAATTTATAGATAACTCAGTGCGATTTCGAGCACTTGAAACAGAAAGAGATTACGTGAGAAAGAGATTACCTCACATCTTACAACTGCATTTTATGTCATACTAATCAAAATAAAAATGCATTGAACTGAATTTCACTCATAATTCTTTATTTTATGTGATTATTAAACTTTTTTTTATTTTTAATGAAATATCTACGTACATAATTATAAGCTGTTTAATAATGAGCACTTCACATTTGAAATGTATATTTCATTGCTACTCAAGATTACAGTCGGCAGCAAAATTATTGAAGCATCACATATCCACACTTTTCATATATATATTTTTTTAGTTTGATCGCTAGTTTTTATCATTAACTTACTTTTTCATAAACAGTATAAGACTAAGATCAGAACTCGACAAATATTTACTTAACAAAACAATATTAGGTGCGCAAATTTTAAATAGGAATTTTAAATTATTGCTAGCGCTTTAATAATTTTGCTGCTGACTGTATATGTGTCTTCGCACTTAAATTAAGTAATCATAATTGATACTTAAAGTTTACAATTAGAATATAATTATTCTCACATATCTGGTAAATATTTTATTTTAAAATTTATTTATTATTTCCAATTGAAATAAATTAACACAATGAAATAAATTAACACTATCTCAAAATAAAATAAAATAAATAAATAAATAAATAATAATAATAATAATAATAATAATAATAATAATAATCTTTAAATCTATTACACAAAATTGCATTCGTATAAGGGTAAATTTGTATGAATCAAAGTTTTTTATTAATTATTCGATTAGACGTATTCTCCTTTATGTGTCGTGTTATGTCCGATCATTGGTAAGACGTATAGACAGTTTTTTTACTGTATTTAGTGTAGATATCCTAATTTTACTAATTAGAAGTAAATGTGTACTTTAAACAATTGTTAAATTAACTCTTTTGAAATATTAGACAAAACACTTACATATTATGTAAATTAAAGGAAAATTATAATGCGTAAATTAAATAAGATGTCTAAATATAAAATTTCTACATACCAAATAAATAATTTTTATATGAAAGATTGCAAAAAATAAAGATAAATAAAGTTAGGTAAAATTAAATTTTTATGAGACCAGTTTTTTTTTTTTTTTTTTTTTTAAGAGAACTTACATTATATACATAAGAATTTACAAACCCCTAGATATGCACAAAACATACCATAAAACTTCAACAAAGCAGTATAAAGTAATTAAAAGGATTATAAGATATCTTTTATAATTATTTCCTTTTTCCTTTTTTTCTATTTATCACCATTTAATTATGATTACAACAATTTAATTCAAATTCAGATAAATCTTTCATTTCAAAGCATTTAGATGCATGCAGAATCTTATACTAACAACTTTAATATAATTGAAATTATTATAGAACCCTTTATGTCTTTTTTTTTTCCTCAAATTTTCATAAATAGAACTTAACTGATTATTATCTATTCAGTTACGACTATAACAATTTAAATTTACTTCATATTTTAAATATTTCATTTTTCGAACTTCGTGATTAGATGATTTAGATGATTTATAAATGTCTGTAGCATTCTGAAAAATAAATGCTTTCAACATTATTAATTATTATTTTTATGGAGACACAAAAATTATGTACTTTTTTGTTGACACGAAAGGAAATTACTGTTAAATAAATGTACAAACATCTTTCTAAAACCGAATCCACTAACATAGTGCAAGACCAATCTTCAATAAATATATGTATACCAAGAGGCCAACAACAGCAGGCCAAGTTGCATATAAAAGAATGATTCTTTAAATTTAGTGTGCCTGCTTATTAAGTTTAAAAGCAATTCTTAGAAAACAATATTTATTTCCCAGTTGCCTAAAAGCTCTTCCTATAATACATTTAAACAAAAGCGTGAGAAATAAACTAACATTCACTTAAATTATTATTTTTATTTTTATCATCCTGTCTAGCAGTTTATTGAAATAGTTAAGATTAATTTATTTTTTGTTAAAATTTGATATAAAGGTAAGATGCCCAGTTTTTCTTGAAAGATAAATATACATTTTTTTAAAGAATCCAATTACTTCTTAATGTAAAAAATTATTAAACTTATTTTTTTCTTCGCATAAAAATTACTTCTACGAGAGATTCCTGCCTAAACATTTATTGCAGTTTATTCCCATTTTTGCTGTAGATTTAGTTTAGAAGGAATGATTTTTTAAAAGATTTTGATATTAACTTTACCTTACACTAAAGCCAAACGTTTGTAAATACTGAAATGAAGAACGAACTGAAATCCCAGAATGTAAAATGTGTAAGGAAATTGTTATTATATATTTTTAAATTATAAAATACGCATAATAAAAGGGGGGAAAAAAGATAGAACCAATTGAGACAATTGTAAATGGTTGAAGTTTTTCAAAGAAAAAAATGCATAGAAATTAGCATTAATGAATTTCTGAAAGAAAATAATTAATCAAGTTAATTTTATGATGTATTCTCACCCTAATTTAAGGTTAAAAGGAGTTTTTAGTATTAATTAATGCTATGATTAAAGCGCAAAATGAAAGTTGATTAAATATTCTATTTAAAAAAGAGGTTGTTATAGTAATGTTTCTCATTATAAAAAGAGCTTAATGACAGTTTAAAAATTGTTTATTTTTTCACTTTTTCATTTATGTTTAATTATAATTATTAAAATAGGAAAACCTGCTATAAAACTTTAATTTAATTTTGATACATCTTTAACTGAAAATATTCAAAATACAATTTTAAAATACAATCACTGCCATAAAAATTTGTTCACCAAGAAAAAGGTGTCAGAATGAAACGAAATTTTGCATACATGAGTACGACGTTGATATAAGTAAGTGATTACAAAATCAAAGCAAAATGATCACTTATTGCACGATAAATTACAAATGAGTGGAAGTTTTAGTACTCTGTTGGGCCTCCTCTAGCGTGCATGCACGATGCGGTACGAACGAGCATTGATGTATACAAGTCCCATATGATGTCCTGTGGCATCTCGTTCAACAGTTGCTGTAAACGCACCTCTTAATTCGACCAATTTCATAAACTGTCAAACTGTCGTCCCATGTGATTCCAGATATGCTCGATCGGTGACAAATTTGTAGATCGAGCAGGCCAAGAAAGGGTAGTAATGTTGCGGAAGCAGTTATGTGATACCCTTGCTGTGTGTGCCGAGCATTCTCCTGTTACAAAATGGCTTCTAGGAGCTTTGCTATGAATGGCAACACATGTGGCTGAAGAATGCCACGAATTTACGCTAGGCAATCATGGTGGCGTGGATCAATATTAGGGTGACCGTGTGTCGTATGCGATGGCACCCCATACCATCACACCAGCTATGGGTATGGTGTGACACTGCAAAATAAAGGCAAAATTGAGGTTTTCGTCACAGGTCTTCCACACACGTTCACGATTGTTATCACCGCCCAAATTAAATCTGGATTCGTCGCTGTAGACGACCTGGTTCTATTTAGTTATAGTCCAATCCCGTCTAATCACCACTCCAAATGGAGGCAACGGTGGAGAGGTGTCATTGGCGGCACACGTAATGGACTTCGAGATAGCAAATGTCCTTCAGCCAGGCGCCTTTCGATGAGACGAACGGACAAAGGGTCCTATAGTAAAGTACTGGCAATGAGACAGTTGACGCAATGCGTGCGTGTTTTATGATATCATGGTCTTCTCGAATATGGGTCTCTCTAGGGCGGGCTTCATGAGCCTGGTTGCCGTGTAAGCGACCTCACTCTTGTTCATTGGTTCCAACACCTCCTCACAGTAAAATCAGAACGGTTTAGTTGGAGGGCTGTACAAAGAGCTGACCACCTATCTTCCATCATCCCGATTATTCTTTTCCTCTCGGACTCTAACAGCTGCTCATATTCTCTTCGAAGGCGGCGTTACTGCATCTCTATTTAAAATGCTTCCCTCTGCGACAGATGAAGTACATGCAAACAAGCTCTGCTTACCTGTTTTATACTCCAAGAAGAACAATGTTCAATGCCCTCTAGTGGCATTGCGCAATGCGTAATCACTCCACGCTTCTAATTATTTGTATATCTGCCTAACACGCACCTTCATGCCAAGTTTCGTTACGATCCTACAGCAACTTCTTGGTGCGTACATTTTTATGGCAATGAGTGTATATATATATTGGTACCAAAATGATATAAAAACCTAGTAATTTCGTAATATTAAAACAAAAATTCATAAATACTTATCAGAAAACGCTATTCTTGGGACAAGTACGATAATTTCATTTAACACATAACAATAAAATGAATAAAAAAACTTTAAATTTATTGAAAATATAAATTATCTAAAAAAAAAGGTGTTGCAAAATGGTATGACCACTGATCGAAATTACCATTAAACGTGCTTACAAAGTGATCAGGGATATTGAATACGACTCCGAGAAGAAGAAACCGAAATATGCAAATTAGTTTAGCACATTAATGTGCTAGACTTGGAAACTTTCAAACAAGTCTGCAAACTGAGTTGTGGGAGTGTGGGTCATAAGCGGTTTTTTGAAAGGCAAAATTTTGGAAAGGACTTTAAGCAAATGTTGTCGAAAAAAAAATTGAAAAGATACCAAGTTGCAATATTGAATTTTCTTCGATAACATGAGCTTTATGAAGGAACAAAATCTCTGGGACGTCCACCAATGCTACCGAATATGGAAAAAAGAGTCATTATAAAAAGAATGAGCGATGGGAAGACAACTATAGGCGAACTTACGAGAAACCCACCAATAGCGTGTCAAAAAATACTTTGTCCAGAATAAGGTGCTAAAGTACAGAAAAAGAAAATCCAACAAACGTATGACTAAAAAGCACCAGCAGAATCGTCTGGATTAGGCAAAAGGTCACATGCCTTGGAAATTGGAATAGGAAAGAAAAATATTTTCCGATGAAAAAAATATCAATTTAAATGGTGCTACTGTTTTTCTTATTATTGGAAGGATCTGAAATACCTGGAAGTACTATTTGAAAGTACCTGAAACTTTTTTAAAGCAGCAGCAAGGTGGAGGGTCACTCAAGGATTGGGCTGTGTTTGGATTTTGTCGTAAAATCGGCATTGCGTTTTCCTATAGCAGAATGAATGCAATAACCTACCAAGATCTACTGGAAGAAAATATATTGCCTGTTGCACAAGGAAATTGGCGGACCTTTCTGGATGTTCCAACTGGACAATGCATTCATCTACACGGCAACTAACTCTCGGCAATGGCACCTAAATAATGGTGAATATGTTATTCCATGACCATCTGTTTCTTCTGATTTAAACCGAATGGAAAATGTTCGGAGCCTACTGCAGTAATTTATGCAAATGGAACAACTAGAGCAGTTTATGAAAATGGAAAGCAATATACCACAATTTCAGAATTAAAAGCTTCTATCACATCCCACTGGAAAAATATCGACCAAAATACATTAAAAGGCTTGGTCTGGCCCAAGTCTGGCCGCGTTTTTACATTAATTATAAAATCTGGTGCATATACTAACTAGTACTTCTTATTTTTGGTCCGTGTTTTTATCATTATGCAATACCTTAAAAAGGAAAAATGCAGTTTTTTTTTATATATATATAATCTCTGTTTGAATTGTAGTTTATTATAAAACAAAAATATTTTTTCAATTTCTAACATTGATAAGTCTTAAGTTTATTTTATTATGCTCCAAAAACGTGTTCTTATCATTTTAAAACCTAGTGAAGTCTCAAAGCTACAGCTTCAAGTCCTTTTAGGTATGTATATCTTTCAGACAAAATTAGACCAAATGACTGTCGTGATTGTAAACGTTTTTAATTTTTTATATTTATTTATATTTTGTAAGCTTTTATTTTATTTTTTTATTTTTGTATTGTTTATTGAAATTTTAATGTCATTTAAATATTGTAATATATATATACGTATCTATCTTATGGGCTGAAAAATTGTGCAGATATGACTTCGCAAGAGCTTTGTTCGAAGACGAAGAACGTATACGGTGCTAGCAGGGGATTTAATGTAAAATTAAATTTATAATTTGAGCGGTATGTTATTGAAACACTATTATTTATGGACCTTCACTTACGAAGTAGTTCAAAACACTGTACAACTGGAGACTGTACAGCAGTAGATTCAATATTTTACAAAAAAAAAGTATGCGACAGGAGTATACAGGAGTGTGTACAGTAGTCACATGCCTTTATATGGAAGAATTGTCTTAGAAAATAGGCCTCTTTTTCAAATTTAATTATATTTAGGATAAAATAGTAGTTAATATTTTTAATATATTTTCTGTGTTTATATTTATCTATACCATCACAATATTATAACAATTTATCTACTTTTATATTTAATTTTTTGACACTTATAGATATTTAATCCTGCAATGCATAGTACAGTCGGTAACAAAAGTGTCCGAACACTAGCAAAAATTCCTATGCAAAAAAAGTACACTTCATATCGTTTTGTTAAATAAATCCTTATCGAATCCTATTCTTATACTGACTAAGAACAGGATTCGACAAGGATTTATTTAGCAAAACCGTATGAAGTGTACTTTTTTTACATAGGAATTTTTGCTAGTGTTCGGACACTTTTGTTACCGACTGTAGATAGCATAAAAATAACATAGAAGCTGGCAAAGAGAATAACAACTGATAGTTATGCTTTTGCAAATCAATATAATAATATATATATATATATTTTATACTACCTATCAATAAATATTTGGACACTTTTGAATTTAGGCGTTTTTTCAAATATCTAGGAAAATTCTTTATGAATTATCTTTGCAGTTTTGGAGTATGAAGAACATGTTATGCTTCACATACTTCAGCAAAAGTTTTGTCTTGAAGAGAAAATGGGGAAGATTAAAAAAAAAAAATCAAAAAATATTTTGAATCACCGTGTAAAATGTAATGCTTGAAATGTGTTTTAGCTGTAGTATGTGATTATGAAACTTATTCTAATTAACTGTATGAAATTTATGAGGCTACCACATATATAACAATTTCTTTAAAAAATTGAAAAAGAAAAAAATCCTTTTTTAATTATAATATGTATGGTATTGGACCCCGTGTAAAGCTATTAAAAAAAAAAAATCTTTGCTTATTACATTAAATACAGCCTACTGCAACCAGAATGCCAAAATAATAATAATAATAATAATAATAATAATAATAATAATAAGGCTAAATAATTTTTAACTACGCATGCGCAAGTTTTAACGAAAGTTTATTTGCGTAATTTAATATCCTAAAGTATTGAGCTACTTATATGAAAATATCGTGTAAATTCAATTTTGTAAGAAATACGGTCACACATGTGGTGCAAGTGTGAATGTCGATGCAATACACCGGTGGATCACGAGGTCTGCAAAACAAACCTATCACGTTACACTAATACGTCATCAAGTGAATTCGAAAGGCTTAGAACCTCATTAAGTGGATAATTTAAATAGTAGGATTCGACCTGCTTGTTAATTAATTGCAAAGGTCTATGAATATAAAATAACTTTACTTCTAAATAGAATAAATTGAGAAATTTATCTCCAATGTGCTGAACTAGGCTTTGTTTGTTTCTAAAAGTAGAAATATCAATAAGGATATTTTACAATATACCAAAATAAGACGATATGACTTGCACAATATAACGTTTTTTTTTTTTTTTTTTTTTTTTTTGTCATTTATATAGTAAAATTTAATCAATTTATTGTGGTTTATTTTATTTAATGCTTAAGTGTGATCGTGTAATTAATATTTAACCTTCATTCTATTAAAAGAGAGGTCAGCAAAATTCTTATCATTCAGCTGCAATTACAAAAAAACTTAAATAAGCTTATGAAAAATAAGATAGATTTCTCTAATATCGTGATATTGTAGCTATTTTTCTGATGAAATATAGGCTTTTATTTTTAACAGCATAGTAAGATTTTTTTTTTTTTTTTTTTTTTTTTTTACTTTGAATGATCACACTTCCTTAATTATTTATGATTTTTAAAAATAATATATTTCTACGGAATTTTAGTTAAATAAAAGTTTATGACTTATTCAACTTTGTGCTCGTAGTAAATAAAATATAAAAAAGTGAACATAAAGAAAAAAAATCCTATTTAAAATATGCAGATTATTTAAACTATTTTAAAATTTAGTATAATCTCATACATTTTTTTTTTTTTTTTTTTTAAGAAATGCCCATTAATTCTTTAAATATATTCATAACTTAGCTATTGGGGAAAAATGAGTTCAGACCACCATCACAGTTGACAATTGATGAACGGTGCATCAATTTTTCTGTAGAAAGTCGAAATATATATTTCAAAGAATTTAAACGTGAATTTTAGAACTTTGCCTTTATAAAAAAAGAAATCCAATCCCGACTCATAATTGTTTTTGTTTATTGTTTGTGTATTGTTTTTGTGTATTGAGATATTTTTCAGTTATAATTTTTTGTATAAAAGTATATCTAATAGTTATTTTGTTTTAAGAGGGGACAATACCTAATCTTGCCGGCAGCCTTCGCCCATGTTATTCTATGGGAAAATTTGTTGCTACAATTACACATTACCTAATGAATATTTTTAAATTCTGTTTCGCAGTCAGAAAATTCATAACCGTTAAATGAGTACTCATTTTTGAAAAATTCATTTTTTTTCATTTTTACATTTTAATTTGAGCTCAAAAATGCGATTTTTCACAAAATGCATTTTTCTCATTTTCTAATCGCAAAATGAAATACTAAAATTTTAAAAAATCAATTTTTAGAAAACAAGTACTAATTTAACGTTTATTTTCTAAATGTGAAAACAGAATTGAAAAATATTCATTAGGTAATGAGTAATTATGTAAAAAAAATTTCCCATAGAATAACATGGGCGAAGGCTGCCGGCGAGATTAGGTATTGTCCGCTCTTAATTTTATATTTTTAAAGAAAATTTCATATTTTTACTTCCTTTTATTTTTCTCCTGATTTAATATAAAATAAAAATTGCACTTCAATGTAATAAACATGAGATAAAAATGTATCTAAAACTGTATATATTAACAGTATATACCGTTTAACATTGACAGAATCAAGAATGACAGTTAAATGTTAGTTATTTTACTTTTACAGTCTGCAAACTTATAAAATGTGCGTACATTATGAAAAAGATTTTTTTTTTTTTTTTTTTTTTTTTTTTAAACTGAGATAAATGTTCTTACTTTCAAATTATTAAACATACAATTTTTTGCTTAGCTTCACATTTACATTTTTTTTTTTTTTTTTTTTCTAAGCTCATGGGGGAAATACATTTTTACCTCAATTCATTTTGGCAAACGAACGTCTTACTGCCAGTTACATTATATATAACCTATTTTTAAAAACTGTTATTGGAATTTTTTTTTTAAATAAAAAGAATAAAGATTTTTTTAAAGCAAACCATAAATTGCGTATGAAAAAACACGCAAGAATTGTTTTGGAAAAAAGTAGGTTTTCGCGCTCCTACATTTTTTGTTTGCCTGATGAAGGGTATTAATTATTTAAACCCGATTCAATTGTTGCAAAATTTTACAATTTATGATATTTGCTTTTGGAGCTTTTAATCTCTCTTTTCACCTAACTATTTACAATATGATATAAAGGAAAATGAAAAAAAAAGTGTTTTATGAAAGGGGAGAGAGATCAACTGGTACAAAATGTTCATTATAAGAGTATTCATCATATTTATTTTATAAATTTTTAACAACTGCATGATTTAAAAAAAAAAAAAAAAAAAAAAAAAAAAAAAAAAAAAGTATTATTTGATTGTATAATAGAGAACATAACTATTTTTGAGCTTGTATAATTCATTTACTGTGTATTTAGATTTTTATTTTTCAAAATAATATGATAACAATTAATGACATGAATAAATCCATTAAAACAATTGCATAGACCAGATACATTTTTTTTTTTTTTTTTAACATGACTTCGTATTGTATGGTATTTGCTTGCTAAGATTTGAACCCTACTTCACACCTGATTGTTCATATTATAATACCATTAAAGAGAACGGAAAGTAAATAAATATATATATGTGTGTGTGTGTGTGTACATATATATATATGGGTTTTATGTTTTTCATAATGGCATAAAAATTAATAAAACTAATAAACAAAGTATACCAATATATCTTGATTTAATTTATATTGCAAAAATGGAATTTATGCCTTTTTTTTTTTTTTTTTTTTTTTTCTTTAATGAAAGTTCATAATTTATAGTTTTATTATTTTTTTTTTTTGAGCTTCATACTTATGGTTAATTTTTAAATATCTTTTTCGTTTTATAATCGCAAATGATGTCTTTAACATTTTTCATTCAATGGCATAGCCTTCACTGTAAAAATAAATTATTTTTATAGTTATAACTTTTGATTTCTCACACAGACACATATGCATAAAATAATAATATTATTTACAATAACATTAATAATCTACTTCTCGTAAACTATAATTCATTTTATGTGTTTAAAACAAAACTACCTGAAACAATTTTCTTTTGACTATAAGTTGTATATTGCGTCTTCTTTTCTTCAATAAAATAAAATAAAACAAAACAATCATCTAGCTTTATTGTGAGTAAAGGAAATGCTCAATTTAAAGTAATTTTATTAATGTCCAATTCACAGCTTTCGCGCATGATTTCACGTAAATCGCTTGTCAGTCAATTTTACGATATTCAACATCTGTTTCGAAAAATGAAATAGTTATGAAATAGAATAAAATTTTAATACGTGAATTAATATTTGTTAAATGTGCTTGATATTTTGCAAAAAGAAATAAAGTTTAATTATGGCACTTATTTAACTATAAAAAAATTGTTTCATAGATGTTTATATTAATTAAATATATTAAAAATGAGGCAACCTAACTGGCAGTTCCTTTTGAGAATCAATATAAATGTTTATTGGACTATGTAATTTGTACGAATAATTTTAATTTAAATAATCTGGTGTGTCACTCACACGACTTTCTCTTACACTGAAATTTAATACTATAAATACAGGTTGCAGATTAATAGGTATTATAAAGAGTACTGTTATGTAAACCTGTGTTCAACAATTCATATTAGGCTTCTGAAGAGTATTATATAATAATTAGTTCTGTGTGAGGGGGCTACCGCCCCCCTCAACCCCCCGTTTCATTAATGCACCTACATTTATATAGAATTTAATTCGATTATTAAAAAATAATTCTGTTTTTAAAAAATAATATATTAAAATTATTATTTAAAAAAATTATCTTTTATGATAATGCAGACGATTTCCATATTAGAGAGGTAGTATAACACCAAATATCCAAAAAAAAGTCCATTTTATTCTCGGAAAAAAAAAAAGATTTTTTTTTTCCAAGTTTTTTTATTTCGTTAAAAGTAAAAAAATCGATAACTTTGTTTCAAATTATCGCAGATCGATGGTTCAACCATTCGTTTTAAAGGTATTGGCGAGCTCTTTTGAAAGATACCCATCATGAAAATTTACTCCCCTCAAGGGGGGACTTCCCCCCCAGGAGGGGAGGCGAGGAGCCTACATACACAAAAAAATTTTCCCAGTTTTCCCCATACACAAAAATTTTTTCCCAGTCTATAGACGTTAAACTCTACTTACCTGCAATTTCCCCCATAGACGTAATGTATTAGAATTCTCTTGATTGTCCCTGTACACGAACCATTTGCTTGATCTTAACGAAAATCTTACTGTAGCGTCCCTATATGATACACATTTAGAATACCAAGTTTGAACTTTCTGCCATAATTTGTTTTTGAGATATGCTGATAACAGACAGACACACAGACCATTTGCTAAAAACATGTTTTTCGTATTCAGGGGACCTCAAAACGTGTAAATATATCAAAATCTCGCGTTCGAAAATTTGACCCAAAAACAATACTTTCTCTACCTTATGGGTATGAGAAAGTAAAAAAAAAAAAGGGGGGGGGGAGAAGGGCTCATAAATTTTTATCTTTGAAAGGCTCTTGATATTCTTAGGGTGCATTTTATTTATTTATTTATTTTTTAAGTATTTCAGTACATTATTAAACTTTTATTAAAGAATAAAATTATGCTTGCAGAATTTTCATTTCACATGAGTGTGAAAGTCAGCATTAAGTGTTAAAAAATGTTTAATAATTTAGTATTAAAAAGGAAGTAAAATATTGAATTTATTATTTCATGTTAAACAATAGGTATTTAAATAGAAAAATCGATATAAGAGGCAAAAAAGAAAGAAAGGAAGAAAGAAAAATAAAAGCCATAATAGATGGGTTAGAAAACCATTTACATTATGTCTTATTCATGATTCTACGTAATTAGGTTCAAGATATTTTTTTAACGTAAAGAAATATAAAGGAAAGTAAAAGAATCAGGATACATAATTTATGACCAAGGATAGGCAATGACAAAAATAGTTTTTTCTGAGAAAACGTTTCTTTTTTATAATATATATATATATATATATAGAGAGAGAGAGAGAGGGGAGAGAAAAAATCATGTATGCAATTGTAGGTATGTGGAATTTTTGAGCGTTTTAGTAATCTTTTATTAAATATAAATTTAATCAATTACTATAGCATCAAAAGAATAAATAAAAAATAATGATTAAGTTTATGAATTTAATTATGTAATAAAGCAATACACGGTTTTTCATAAAATATGAATGTGTATGTTTCTTAGATGTATTCTCATTCACAAATTCTAAGTCCTACGATTGTAGAAAACTAAATTTAAATAAAATTATTTAATGATGTTAAAGAAGAACTTTTTAAAACTGGTGCCATAACTTTGAGTAACATGTAATTGAAATTTTATTACATTGAAAATATAATCAAGGAATTCAGGAGAGTTTTTGAAAAGGTAATGCTTCGAAAACTTTGGAAACAAATTTAAAAAGTCAATTTCAAATTATTTCATGAAACACATTTTATAAAATATCTTTCTGTTTGCATAATTTTTTATTTGTGTGTTTAAACTGTGAGAAAAAAATATATAAAATGATATCGATAGTTTCATGCTTCCGCGGCTTGCATAAACATGAAAACTTTTTTTTTTCTACTAAGACTTCATTTAATTGCATTTTTATTTATTTATTTATTGATATATACTATCATATTGTTTTATCTAAAATTTTCCATTATTAATTTGCATATGGTGTCTTTTAAGTGATAGAGCAGGAAAGGGACGTATATTGCAATAAACCTTTGAGTGTAATGTAATATATATATATATATATATATATACTAGCTGACCCGACAAACGTTGTTTTGTCATATAAATTATTTCTAGAGAATATTTTGCTAGAAAAAAATAACTAACTTATTGTAATTGTGTAAGGATGTGGTATATAAGTGGAAGATGTATGGAGCGCTGTGAACGGTGAAAGAATATAAAAATAACAAAGCACCAATCATTTATTTTTTTTAATTTATTAAAATTGATTCTTTAAAATTATATACATATCGCTACTTATAACAATACTACTAAAAAACAATATCAATCTCATAATGCAACAGAGTGTACAATATTTTTTGTTATCCCATCTTTCGCCAATACAAACTGGATGGTTTGCCCACTCGAGAGCCACGTATAATTGTCCGTGTGAAAAACATGATGTGCTCAAATCTAAGCCACAGACAGACATCGTTTGGCCCTGAGACTTATTGATAGTCATTGCAAATGCCAATCTAATTGGAAATTGAGGGCGTTTAAATTGAATTGGCACATCTGTGGGTATAATAGGGATTCGCAGTAGTAATATATTTTCACCTCGGAATTTGTCATTTAAAATGATGGCTTCGATAACATTTTTCATTAATTTTTTTATGACTAATCGCGTGCCGTTGCACAACCGTTGTGGGTTCAAATTACGAAGCAAAATAAGCGGAGATCCAACCTTCAGTTGTAAAATATGCGGTGGCATGCCTGGTAAATCCAATGAGTTTAAAAACTTTGTTGGATAATTTACAGCTTCGGTGGCATCGCAAACTGTATCATTAGATTTGTATGACACCAAGTCTCCTGGTAACAAATGTTGTATCTTGAGATTCAATTCGTTGACGTCCACATTTTTTGCTGCTAAAATTGCTCTTTCTGCCAGCCACTCATGATTTGTGTATCGTCTGTGTACATCGGGAAATATCTGGTCAATAAGAGCATCTTGAGAATCAATGATTGTGCAGAAATCGGTCGGTAATTTTATGCATCCAGTTTCATCTGTAGTAACTTTTCCATCGCCGATATCTAACAATTGTTTTGAGAATGTTTCAGCGGATGGATCTTGAAGCTTTTGAACGCACAAATTTACTTTCAGTTGTACTTTTCAACATTACGCCACAATGACGATGATTTTAAGCACACGTTGATCTCATCAGCGTATGTTGAACGCGGAATAACGGGAAGTGCTTGTCTGAAATCACCTGAAAAGAGTAACAGAGTGCTGCCAAATAGTTTGTCGTTGTATTTTATATCTTTCAATGTCCTGTTCGACGCCTCAATCGAATGTTTGTGTGCCATAGTGCATTCATCCCAGATAAAAATTTTACACTATTTCAGCACTGTGGCCATGGACGATTGTTTTTTTATGTTGCACACTCCGTCTGGGTTATTTTGAATATTTAGTGGCAGTTTAAATAATGAATGAGCTGTTCTGCCTCCATCCAATAAAGTTGCCGCAATGCCAGATGATGCAACAGACAATGCGATGCCATTATTTGATCGTATTTCGGCGAGAATTAGCGAAATAAGGAATGTTTTGCCAGTTCCACCTGGTGCACCCCCCCCAAAAAAAAAGAATCCACCTTGTCCTGCCAAAACTGCGAGCATGATGCGGTCGTAAATGGTTCTTTGTTATTCATTCATTAGTGGGACATTGCGAGCAACAATCGCTGCCATTTCTACAGTATTGTATTGTAGTTCACGATTCAATTCAGTGCTTGTTAAATCAGATGCATTTCGATTTGTTGAATGCATACCGAAATGACTGAGTGGTAAGTTGGCAATGATAATGCAAAGATCTTCAATAGCAATCAATGCTTCATTGTACATAGCGTCACTGAATACTATCGTTAGATCGTTGCACCGTGAACGATGTTGATGCAATATATCATCAGTCATTGAATCTTTGTGATTATCCCATAATGTCTCTGCTCAGGCCGGGAAACATGTAGTCAACTCTATAGCGAATAGTAGACGAATTTCTTTTGCTGTACAGTTCAGTCCTACTTCAGCAAGCATACACTCCCACTGGTTGTCGTCTTCCAGCAAGCCGAGTGCAAGGCATGCATCTTTATACGTTGGATACTGTTGTCCATTCACTTTACGTAAATCTTGAAATGACAAAGGGCCGATGATATTAACCAATAACAGTCGAAGATAAAAGCACTCAGTCTGCCTTGGATTGACTGTAAATACTCGTCCCAAGGTATTTGATTTGAATAAACCGGGACATGCATCAATCGGCGTGCCTTGCTTGCGGGGCATCCATTTTTTTGTTGGAGCCCATGTGAAATAGCGTGGTACTTCTGAATAGAGTAATGTCCGTGCAAAAGCACCAAAAGCATCCGCACGATTACACAATTCAAAAAATTCGGTGAGTGTAGTTTTTGGTGGATTTATAGCACGATCAATCGCTGTCTCGCTCGTGAAATATACGCGCTGGCCATTTTCAAGATGGACGGCTAAATGAAGAACTGTTGGATCCCGTTCATGAATTGGGAAACCAAAGATATGCCAAACAGCTTCATTGGAGCTGACGTACCGGCCAATTTGGTAAAGTGTTATTTCATCGTTGTTACTCACCGGAGGAGCATTCACATTGGTATTTTCAACTCGAAATACAGCCATATTACTGCCTTTATTCACATACTTGCAAATGTATTTGATGCTCTTCACTGAACTGCAGAACTGAACATTAATATGAGCACCAAAAATAAATTTAAAAAACTGACGTACAGACAATAGCAAGAAATTCAAACTTCTTCACACACCATAAATTTTAAATCAGCACAACCGGTTTCGAAAGGACGCAGCCTTTCTTCATCAAGTGCAAACACGTGCAACTGCCTTAGAGGCAAAATCCAGAGGGGGAGGAGCAACACAAACAACCAATAGGAAGCAACATGCAGGACAGGACCAATCAGAGAGGAACACACGTACACACACACCACAAAATGAGGAGGGAGGAAAGGAGTAAACAATTATTATTATTATTTTTTTCAATAATATTAAACTAATAAGTAAATTTAATAAAATTTATCCATTAATTATTATTTTTTTTATTTAAATTAGAATTATTTTATTATAACTAATATGATGTTATAAACATAATGAAGGAAATTATTTAATTGAATTAAACAAATTTTTCCAGGCTGTAGACAGCAAAGTGGAATCAGATTTTTCATTGACAATTTTATCACGATTAAGGTAAATAGCTAAATCTTCTAAAAAATCCAGTTCGGAAACGCGTTTGGCATGAAAGATAATTTTGGCACTCTTAAAATTAAAACTATGATCAAATTCCCAACTGTGCTTCGCAATAGAACTGCTTTCAGTCTTGCTTTTGCCTCCAAGGTAGTTGCACGTGTTTGCACCTGATGAAGAAAGGCTACGTCCTTTCGAAACCGGTTGTGCTGATTTAAAATTTATGGTGTGTGAAGAAGTTTGAATTTCTTGCTATTAATATGAGCATTGAATGTTTTGCTCAGCAGAGGCGAGACCACCCAACGGTTATCAATGTCAATATCTATGTTGTTGACATAGATGACCGCCATAGATGATAAGATTGTCCGCCATTATCGGGATTTCTTCGACGATATATTGGATATCCGTTAACATTTGTGATCGTGAAATTTTTCGGAAAACTTTTAGTACATTTTCCATCTGCACAAATAATAATGGCCTAAAAATTCATTTTTCATTTTAACATAAAATAACTCCGTCGGATATTGACGAATTTTTTAAAAGAATATACCATTTTAACTAATTTTAACATTTTAACAATATTAACGTTGAAAAAATATTTTAAACACTTACGGTTAAAAATTCATTTTTCATTTCAACATTAAATAAATTCTGACATCGTGTTTACGACTCTAAAATATTAACTTTGAAAAAATATTTTAAACACTTCGTAAGATACGGTTAAAAATTCATTTTTCATTTCAACATTAAATAAATTCTGACATCGTGTTTACGACAACTCACGCCATCTAGGTGGAAAAGTTGTTGAAAGAGTTGGTTAAAAATTAATTAAGAAAAAACTAATTAAGTTACAACTTTCATTTGTAAATCTAAACCATTCACGAATCCACCTGAAGACACACAAAAAATTTCATTAAACTCAGTCCAGCCGTTTAGGAGGAGTTCAGTGACATACACACGCACAAAAGAAATATATATATAAAGATATATATATATATATATATATATATATATATATATATATATATATATATATATATATATATGTATATACTTATAAAAACACATACAAACAGTACGCAGCTTTTATAAAACATGACTATACATAATTATTAAAATGTATTTCAAGATTTACAGGTGAGTGGCAAAATAAAGTGCACACTTTCGATTTTATACGTTTCGTATTTAAAAAAGTGCTCGACGAATAAATTTTAAATAGAAAAAGAGGTTTGATAACATAATTTACAACAAATGTCTGATACGATGACATTCAGTAATCCTCTATAACTGAATCAATAATAATAATAATGATAATAATAGTAACAATAATAATATTTGTGATCATCCTTTACTAATATTCGAAATTACACGCAACCACAAGCAATTATTTTCTGAGTTCCTTACAACGTCTGTATTTACTTGTGTAATGATAGCTTTTATGTTGATGAAGGTGGCTCGCTTATCTATTTAAAAAAAAAAAAAAAAATCAGTATACTTTTGCATATAACACACGGGATTTTAACCGATTTAAACGCTGTTTTCAGAAAAATTCGCAAGATAAATTAAAAAATACTATTATGTAATATATATATTTGTGTGCGATAAATAATTTAACAAATATTAATATTCTTATAAAATAATTGATAACTGCGGATGTTCAGAAACTAAAATAATCGCTTGCATTGTTTAATAAACAAACGTAGAGAACAACTTATATAAAAGACACAAATTAATATCTCAAAAAAGTTTTAATATTATTTGTGATTGAGTAAGCTGTTTCTGTTACTTTTAAATTGGGATATGATAATAGGGGTTGTTCATGACATTCTAGTATGATATGGCGTATTCCTAGCATGATACGTATATGATTAACAGTCTCTCTCTCTCTAACACAGACAAACACAAACATATATATATATGTGTGTGTGTGTGATTCGGGCCTGTGCACAAAGAAATATTTAGCTTCTGCTATCATTGTGACAGAAAAACATTCATTTATTTAGCATGTTTACATTCTACCAGGCCACTGATAACGTTAGAATGCAAATGAGGCTGTTATCCAACTTGCTTCATTCATTTGGATTTTACTTTATTTCTTTTTTGGTTTCATCTGAGTGGTCTTATTTTTTTAATATATTAATTGTTTGAATACTGATATTAAATCATCTTTAAATTCCAACTGTATGAACTGATAATATATTATTTCTACTGTACCTTCTGATTATCTATCTATCTATCTATCTATCTATCTATCTATATATATATATATATATATATATATATATATACATACATATATGGGCACAAACATCCCTTTCATAATAAAAAGTTAATCTTTTAATTTCATTGCTTAAATACTATGCAACGATTTAAAAAAAAGAAAAAAAAAAAAAAAAAAAAGAAGAAGAAGAAGAAAAGACGAGATTTATAATATTTTTCAAATTTTATCACTTGAAGTTTAATAAAGAACATTTTATAATGAAATCAAGTGACAAATGAGGAAGTTTTTAATATGTTTCAATTTTTGTACATCATACTTTGAGCATAGAACAACGATTAAACACTTTTTATTCGAGATTTTTTTTAAAAATCTTATTTACACTTGAAGTGCTGAAATTGCAAAGCTCCAACGTAAACTAAACCTTTTTAGCAATTTGTGTGTAAGAGGATGCCAAAATAATACAAACAACTGTGAAATATAGGAAAATTTTCCACTCTTTGCGAAGCAAATACAAATTGTGTCATTTCATAGGATGTCGTGTTTTAGTTTTTTGAGTTTAGCACATCTGATTAACAAGTATATGCATTAAAATATCTTGTATTTAAAATGTAACACGAAGTTTTACTCTATTTTTCTCTTTTTAAATCAAAAAATGCAATACCTAATAAACATTCGAAAACACTAATTGAATACATGAAAGTGTTATTCATGTAAAAATTAAAAATATTTTAAAAGATCAACAGATTTTTTATTTTCTTATTTTTTTTTTCAGATAAACAGAATTGTTAATACAGATTGTAGAAGGGAGAAGAGGATCTGATGGAAGCAAACTGTCCTTCATTAGAAAGATTCAACATCTAGATTTCTTTTTCTCGAATGCAAACACCTGAAAATTGCTTCAAAAACAATTAAATATATTTCTTCTCGTATTAAAATACTACTTTGCACTTACACATTAAATTAATTTATTTCAATAAACAGACACAAAACCTATTGTGGAAATATTGACTCTTAAAAAAAAAAAAAAATTATATTCCCAATTTGTAAAATACATGTCTTAGATATTTTAACGCTTATGTAGTAAAAATGCACCAAAAGACTGTCGTTGAAAAGGAATAAGTTAAAAACACTGAATAAAGTACTAAATTAATAAACACCAGAAATAGTAACAAACTCGTAACAATTGTTTCGGATCGAGTTTTATTTCGATCCGAAACAATTGTAGCGAGTGTTTTGCTACTCCAAATTTTAAACATTTCACCATGTTTTCAATCGAACCAGTTTCACACATATTCAAAATCACTGTTCTCCAGTTTCAATGGTAACGCAATTTTGTGTCGAAGTGGATGCATCATTCAATACCCAAGTAGCACCGGGATGTACACTAAGGGGGGGGGGGGGGGGAGCCGCACTTGGATTATTTATACTTTTCTTTCTATAATCGCCAATTTTTTTTTTTTTTTTTTTTTTTAAGTAAATTTTTGAGCACATTTTATTACTTTGTGTTCCACGCACAATTTAGCATTGAGCCAAGTGTTAAAAACAAGATGCAATTGGATAGGAAATCACATTTCATAATGAGATATCCAAAACCACATGTCATTTTATGAACCAATTAAAAATACCACTTTTAAACACGTAAATATTTTTTATTAAAAACTATACTTTCATTAAAAACGTTATAAAAATTTTACAAACATATTTAGTCTAAGCTTTTCGCCCAGCTTATCCAGGCAACATCAGGACATATTAAAAACAGAAGTTTGACAAATGCAGCACGAGACATTCATTATATAATAAAAAGTCACAGTACAGTTACAGTTAATTTAGATCAGTCCGAAAGTTACAAAAAAATCTTTTATTAGTTGAAACTTTTTAGGGTCACCATAGAACAACATGCTGTATGGCTGCTTTGAAATCTCAACTACATGCAAGTTTTTTTTCTACGCCTCAAATGGTCCTTCCCGACGAAGTTCCATGCAAGTTCCTCAGTAACTATGATTCTACATGGTATCCCTAGGAAACCTCAACTATATGCAAGTTTTTTTTCCATACACCATGTTGCTCTATGATAACCCTAAAAAGTTTCAACTAATAAAAGTTTCTTTTGTAACTTTAGGATTGATCGAAATTAACTGACTGATCGAAATTAACTGTAACTGTACTGTGACTTTTTATTATATAATGAATGTCTCGTGCTGCATTTGTCAAACTCGGGCCGGTTTCAATTTGCTCTCGGGCCGGGCCGGGCTCGGGCTCAATATTTTTTGTGTGTACTCGGGTCGGACCGGGCCTGGAGGAAATTTTAAGCCCAAGCCCGGCCCGGCCCGAACCTTTTTTTAAATTCCTCGTTAATCAACGAAAAAGGAAAATGATAAAATACTTTTTCAGTCATTTATTTTACATAATTTTACAGTCTGGTATGTCACATATTTTTTTTTTTTTTTTTGTTAAAAGGTGTCTGTAACTACAATTTAATTGTCTATCAGCTTGACTGTTCGCGATCTGATATTCCGCAAATATTTTAAACAAGTCTCGAAATTAATATATTTTATTTAAAGTAATATTAGATGGTTTCTAATTCAAAATAATATGCATGTTACTACCAGTTTGCATACATGTAACAAACAAAAGAAATTAGATATGTTACTGTATATAAGGCTTTGTTTTCTATGGTCTGTAGTGTTTAGGTGGTATGAAGTCTATAAAAATCCTTCCGCTGTAACTTTTCCTCTAAGGCTTCTTTTTCTTTTCTCCGGGGCACTGGATGAAAGTAGCATCAATTTTAGCATGTGCAAAAGCATCTTTTCTATTGAATATGGTTGGATTAGCATGAAAGTTTTGTTTACCGGATCACATGAAAGATTTGGGTACATTACGTTATATAACAGGAAGTGGTTGAAAGTGTATTTTTAGTACTATTAATCATTTTAAATATCTTCCTATATAGTTTGAGAAATGCTAATATTTTCGATTTGACTTTCTGTCTGCCTTTGTGCCTTCTGTACGTCTGTAATAATGAAATACCGTTTATATATAAATATGTTGTAAACATTCAGAAGTTTTGCTAAAGAACATTCTATTTCTTAGCTAAATAAAACCTCTGCAAAACACATTCTAAAAATATTTTTCGTATAAAGGCATGTTTTTTGTAATTTTATATATTTTTGAATCGGGCCGGGCCGGGTCGGGCCTGATTTTATCGCTTTTTGTCCGGGCCGGGCCGGACCGTACACTAATAAAAAAGAAACGGGCTGGGCCTGGGACGAATTTTTTGATTTCATACCGGGCCGTGCCGGGTAAGCAAACCTATCAAACGGGCCGGGCCGGGTCCGGGCCTGGAAATTTTGGCCCGTGCAGACCTCTAGTCCTGATGATGCCCAGATAAGCTGGGCGAAAAGCTTAGACTAAATATTATTGTAAAATTTTTATAATGTTTTTAATGAAAATATAGTTTTTAATAAAAATATTTACGTGTATAAAAGTGATATTTTTAACTGGTTTTTACAAGATGCAATTGTTCGTAAAATTGTAATTTTAGAATGTATTTCAATAAGGCAACTAACGATACCACGAAAAAAAATAATTCTAGAGTGAAAAAAAAAAAATATTTTAATACGTGGGATGTCAAAATGATTAAATGTTAACGAAATATTAATGATCTGGTTTTTAGCAAGATATAAAATTTTTGGGTGTTTAAAATGGAGATTTGTCCCTAGGTAACTACGTTATTCATCTAATCGAGATGACTATAAGTTAAAAAGCCAGTGCTTAAAAAATCAGTTTGTATTACATTTAGAACATAGAAGGGATTCATGAAAAGTGTTTAGTGACAGAATTTATTTAAATACAGTGCAATAACAATTAAACAAAGAGTGTTTAATTGCCAGGAAATCTGAAAAAAAAAAAATCCATTCTTAACGAAAAGAATTAGAAAACCAAGAAGTCAGAGGGTTAAAAAAAAAAAAGAAATATATATCAGTTATTTATTGAACTGAAGTGGTTCTCTCTGATGAGTCAAGTTTAACTTATTTCGAGCTGACAGAAACAAGCAGGTCTGATCAGGAAAATGTGACCGACTTAATGAAAATCCCACTTTTAAAACAGTGACACATTTCCCGTACATCATGATACGAAAATTCATAATTTTCCAGTGATTAAGGCAAATTTTCATGTTCAAGGGATCAATTAACCCGAAAGAAAACTTGACAATTAAAACATTGATGCCTGACTGTCTATTTTGGAGGTATTTCAGACTTTTCCTCAATCGACATTTCAAGATGATAATGCACCTGGCGCCTGTGGTACATTTATTTGATTCAAGTTGTTAAAATTACTTATCCATTCCCATGAGCATCTATAATTTTGTAAGTTTTCATAACTCTTTTTACTCAAAGTTAAATTCCACGAAGAATACTGCAGAATTTCTTCTCTGTTAGACCTGAAAATTGTCCTAATCTCAATCCGCTGGAAAATGTTTAGTCTATAAAAGAGGGTGGGGATTATACATTTGTAGCCTACAACTTTGCAAGAACTAGAAAAAATTATTTGTGACATATGCCAAAGTGAAATTTCTGAGTTTCGCGTTGAAAAACTGTAAAATACTATGACATTGCGCATTAAAGCAGTAATTCCATATAAAGGCGGAATTATCCAATGCAGAATACATATTTTTATTAAGTAATTGTTTTGATCTAACAAATAAATAGTTTTATTTCATACAATAAAATAGTACTTGATTATTACATATAATAAATCATAATTGAAAACAAAGTATATGTTTATTATATTACGTGTAAATATATATAAATGTAGATTTTTATTAAACACTTCGTAAAATGTAATAAAACGAATTAATTAAATCAAAAATGTACGTAGATATCATGCTATGACTTCGTATTATACAAACATAGCAATTTTATTTGTTTCAATAATTAGTTTTTATGTTATTACAAACACAAAAGGCATAAGTCAATTTTTCTGCAGTGCGGCTTTTTTTTTTTTTTTTTTTTTTTTTTTTTAAATCCCTTAGTGTACTTTAAACGTTCGAAAATAATTTTTCAAGTTCGTTCTAAGAATGTTCATATTGTACGTGTTATAGACATCTACAAATCATCATAAAAACGTCCAATAGTGCTGTCCAAAGAACGTTCAGTACATGTATATCTTTACCCCTCGGTACTGCAGAATCGTTCTCAGAAGGTTCTATATGTACATTGTCATGAAATTTAAAAAAACTTTTGATTGTTTCAAAAAATTGTCAATTCAACGGAATGATGGACATTATAAACAATTTTTGTAAATTACTGTCTTATAATTATAAAATTTTGCATACATATGCATTAAAACATAACAGTATCAAGCATAATAAAATTTTTGAAAAACTGTTTAAATAAAAAAAAAATATTAAATTTTAAATAAAAAAAAAAAAAAAAAAAAAAATTAAATGTATCTGGCTAACTAAGTTTTAATTTTTCACTTCGATTTTATATTATTATAATTTAATAATATATTTTAAATAAAATCGGATATTAGTTTGTGAATTGATTGATAAGATAATTTTTTTCAAGTATTTTTACATATGAAAGCAAAATATTTGCATAAATTTCAGGTTTCGATCATAAAAATATATTTTTTTTAAATACTTGTTAATGAATCCACAGATTAATTACCCAAATATGATTAGAATATATTGTTAAACTATAGTAATTTAAAACCGCTGGCAAAAATATAATTAACAGTTAGCTATACAGAAGTATTTTAAATATTTAAAAATATTTTTTTAATTTAATTTTATTATAATTAAATAGCGCTGCGAAATATTAATATATTTAATAGTGGTTCAATTTAATGCATTTGTATTCAAAATTTTATAATTCCAAAAAGTTTTATAGCATCCGTTAAAAATCGTTTTTATTATTATTATTATTATTATTAATTTAGAATTAAAAAATTCTGCGTACATATGTGTTGAAATATAACAATATTAAGTATATTAAAATTTCTCAAAAGCTAGTTATATATATATAAAAAAAAACTCCTGGTTATTAACTTTTGCCCCTTTAGATTTTGCACTTTATAGACTAACAGTATATTTAAAAATATTTTCACATTCTTAAGTGCCATGCTTGATTTTCTTTTTCTTTTTCTTTTCCTTTTTTTTTTTTTTTTTATGTTTGAAAACAGAAATTTCATGAAAATGTTTATCGTTGAAATATAAAAATATATTTAAGAAATTAACTTATTAATCAAACCACAAAGTAACACCAAATTATATTTAGAATACATAGTTAAACTATAATAAAGGGAAATTAAAATAATAATAATAATAATAAAAACTAGTTAATATTAAATTTTATTTTTGTATTTTAATACCGATTTCTTAATTGATTTTTATCTCACATAGCTCAGAAACGAATGATCGTAAAATGTTGTAATTTTATATCTGAGACTATCATGACATCTAGTTGTACAGTTTCAGCTTTGGTCCTGATACGTGCTTCCGTTTTAGAGATATTTGGGTTTTTTTTTACTTCTGTATATACGTATGTGTGTGAATGTGTCTCGCGTAACCCAAAAACTGTTAGCGGTAGGGCGTTGAAAATTGGTATATATATTTGTTATAATATCTAGCTGTGTCTCTGTCTTTTTGGTTTTCCTGACTTTTTTTTTTTTTTTTTTTTGAGATATTTACGAAAATTATATTCATAATGACCAAATATACAAAGGATTTACCATTATACATGATGTACCATCATAGAGATTTCAAAAGAAACTAACGATAGAGCACATAATGATTTTATGAAAGTTGTAGACATTTTTGTGTGTAGAAAGTAATTTGCAAAGACATAAGTAGGTTCTAATCGACGAATGCCCTTTATTAATTAATATTATATAAACAGTTAAATAAAACTCTACCACAAAAATCAATAGTAAACAAATATTCTCGAAACAATCCAAGAAAATAGTTATTCGCACTAAAGAAGTCAAATGAATACACTACAAGTTAAATACACTACAAAGCAGAAATATCGCTAATTCAGGAACAATGATCAACCACACAGTACGAAATCAATAGAATTTGAATTGATCGAGAGTCTTGTCAGTGATTTATAGAATTTTCGAGGTAGTTCTGATAGAAACCAAATAATTATCCCGCTAAATTCAAGAACTCGATTCATATAGAAATTAGAGATTTCAAAATTTGAGGATCCTATACTACTACTTTTTGCCAAATTTCGAAGCCCAACTATCTAATTTGACGCCAAGTCAACGCCCACCTTCGTGGAAAGGAAAAAATTGCCACATTTTTAAACTTTTACTGTAATACCGTATAGATATCAGAACGTAAAGAAATAGGTAAGTTCTAGTCTACAATGATCATTAAAAACTCTTATTTTGGTATAGTGTTGTTAGTTACTTATAGAACACTTGTAGAACTTTCCAAAGAATTAGTTCTACGCTTGAACACGAGGAAGCTTTCCGGAAAATTCCAGAATTCTGTTCTTATTGCAGTTAAAGCTTCCAAACTTTGAAAATCCTAAACAAATTTTCGGGGAATTTAGTCACTAAATCTGGTCGTCACCTCACCAAAACTGAAACTAAGACCAAAATCTGTGTTGGAGACAAATTTAGCGACTTGGCCTAGAGTAGCGACGAAATTTGGCGAAATATATTTTATTGTAGCCATAATAAGCCCTTTCTCGATTACTTATTTATTTATATATTTTTGTATAATGTTTCGTTTCTCGCCATTAATTTGGCCAAAGGTGAATTCTATTGAACACCAAGCTGTGCATTTGCCAATGAGGAGTTCCGTAATAATCTGTGGAATATTATTCCAGTACAAGTGAAAATCGTTCTCTGCGTAGTATATAATCTTATTATCATGATTTTTGTGGTTGGAAAAATAGTTTTATTGGCTTGTTTTCAGGAATGTTACCTGCCTGTTTATTTAAGAACCTAACTATAATCTCACACAAAAATGTCAAAGTTTTCGTAGCAATATGTATATTTCAGAGGATGTATAAGGGAGTCATGTGATGTCCACATCATATTTTTAAATATTACATATCATAAATATTAATAATGATAATAGTAATGAACGCTCTTTTAACGAAAACATTTTGCAACAATATCTATTACCTGATTTGTAGCTTTTTTATTAATTTATTTTATTTTATTAATGAAATTCTCTTTTAAAAATCAAATGGATAATTAGAAGTCCATAAAAATCACAGACGTCATGAGGCACGTTACTTTCAAACAGAAATTCATGATAGAGTGTAATTACATCAGTCTTCCAAGTTAAAAAGAAATCTGAATTTCTCACATCTGCAAACTTGGAGTGTTCCAAAAGGCTAAAAGTATTAGAAAACCATAAATTTAAAAAAGTTTTTTTTAATAGATTATGATAAATTGATTATTAGTTTTGAAGGCAATATATTAATATAATAATATATAATAATAATAATAATACATATTAGTGCATTTTCAGTTGTGTTATTATTAGGTTTTTTTTTTTTTTTTTTTTTTTTTTTTGTCTAACTATATAACATTTAATGACACTATTTGAACAATATACAGCATTATAAATAATCTTCAACTTGATTTTGTACTACAATGTCAGTTTTAATTGAAACTAAGTTCAAGAAAATATGACATGCTGTCAGGACTATTTAAAATGCATATGCCATCACAAGCACACCAAATTTCTTAAACATTAACAGAAATTAAATGAATACAATAAAAAAAGCTAAGTATATTATTGAAAATATCCATCTATTAATTGTATTTCAATAAAAAATACTTTTTTTTTAATCGGACACTTTTAAATAATAACAATAATATGCATATTGACTTATAAGTTCTCGAAAAAGCAACGTCAAAAGATTCAAATATTAAAGTTATGCGCAGAACACGATCAAAATTTAATTTTCACGCATTTATACTAAGCACAGGCACAAAATATTAAATTGTCAAAAAAAAAAAAAAAAAAAGAAAAGAAAAAGAAAAAGATTTATTAAAGAAGAAATTTAAATGTAAAAATCACATACCTGGAGTCTGTCCGAATATCCCAAAACATAAATCAGAAAATTTTGTTCGAAAAAGTAAATGGCTGCTTACAGCTTTCGAAGTAAGATATTCCTGTGAGATAGATATGCCGTTTTCCAAAATTAATAAAACTATATTAATTTTAATATGCATAATAGAAAATATTTGAAAAGAAATGAATATTAAGATAAACATGCTAGTTAAATATGTGCATTTATGGAGTAGAAATAAAAGTAACTGTCTTCCAAACAATCTGCCATTTTAATGCAGGAACAAATAAAGGTGAATCCTTTCGAATTCACGACTTTATCGAGTTTAGGAGATACAACGTTGTTTGCAAGAAATTACCACTTATGAAAAGCACCCATTGGTTCATTGAAAAGAAAAATACCGTTTTATTCAAAGTATAATTCAAAGGAAAAAACGTTTAAAAATGTACATATAAATAATTAATAGTAATAATAATTTGTTCTGTCTATAATACTGTGATTGTGAAATAAAATCTATTTTTCAACGGACGTAAAACAACGTAAACAATTTTCAAACTTTATTTTCAGAGCCATAACAATGATGAGCTCTGCCTTGGGAAACTATACAAAACTTTGAAATTTATAGTATGTGTCTAAACATTTCACTGTTTAAGAGAGAAAAGCAGAAGATAATTTTTTTTCAAACACATTGTATATATATATGTACTAAACAGGGCCAAATAAGCTCTATGTAAAGCAAAAATGAGGGTATCTGATACAAAAAATTATTAATATTTTTGTTTAGCGAATTAAATTACGTTCTAAACCTTGCATAGATCTTTATTATATATTCTTTTAGTCACTGTGCGTATTAGTTATCGTAAGATTTTAGTGTAAATTTTTATATGACTATTTTGTAATATCTATTATGATTTGTTCTAGATATCTTGCGTATATAATATATACGCAACTTCTGTCTCTATTTATACTGAGTGTACACAAAAGTCCTGCCCACCTACCTTAAATTGAGAACTAATATAGATATCCATATAGCTTTTGTCTTAAACATGGCGTCTATCTATACTAAAATAGCTATGCGCTACAAGTTGAGATCGGTTAGAGTGGTACATGACGGCAAATAATGGTATGAGCGTTCCAAATTAAAAATAATAAGAGACACGTGAAAAATGTTGTAGAGTTTTAAAGCGTTCTGGATTAAGTATAAAAAGACACATTGCGCACAATAACGCTTATACCAAAATGTGGCTCCCGATGGTACAAAACATGGTTAAAGTTCGAAAGAACGATGATTCAAATGTCTTTCATTTTTTTTTCTGCTTTCGTACGCGTTTTTTAACACCACTGATAATGAAAATCTCGACTAAGCAAAAGTGCATTTTATAAGTTCAGTTCTGCGAATTGCTGCGTGCAACGTATCTTTTCGAACTAAATCGAAAACATTCCATACTTTTGTAATTGACTTTTATCCGGTATCTCTTACAGCTTGCGATACATTGAAGCTAATTTCGTTGCTTGCTATCAGGTGGCGGTGCAATCAATCTCAACTTGTAGCGCATAGCCGTTTTATTTTTCCGAGACGCCATGTTTAGGGCAATATTTATGTTTCTTCTCAAGCTAGCTGAGCTTTCATGCTGAGCGGATATCATGAATTTACACTACAATGTTACATTGCAAAGCTATCAATGTACAATTTACAATGTACATTTTACAATGTGCAATGTTACACTAAAATGCCATAGATGACTAAAAACTTTCGATGTTAGACTTTTTGTCAAATATCTAGTAAAACACTTGACAAATTATCCTAAAACTTCGGGAATGTCAATAACATGTTATTTATCTTATATTTCAACGAAAGTTTTGTCCAGAAGACAAAAAAAAGTCTAGTAAATCATTAAAGATTAAACATAATGTTTGAGATACCCATCAAATACTTAATAGTTTTTTTATCATATGTATTCATTTGTGCCTGAAGAATATGTAGGGTAAGCTGGTCTAAGAGTACGCAGTCCCAACATTCATAATATTGTTTGCGATATGCGTCTAACTACAATGTTATTTTGAAGTGCAAGCAAGTGGGAGGTGCTGTGCGAAAAAAAATATAAAAAACTACAAAAATACGGAAATTACGTAAGTTTAAATATTTTTACCTATTTTCTTAAATATTTATAGCATTTTGGAAGTATTATTGAGATAAAACTACAAATATTTAAAAAGAAAAGTTTATACCGTTCGATCTGCAAGAAACTAGCCTAAGCCTCACAGCGGAAGCGATTCAAGTCGATTCCAATAAACGGCGTTGCACTTCGTTTGATTAGATAATCGTCAATGTGTGCAAGAGTACGCACTTGTGTATGTTGCAAGAGCACGCGCGCACTCTTATACGCAATATTTCATAATAGCCTTTACATGCATCGTAATCTTTTTTTGTTCTTTTAACAGGATGTCTAGGCGACGAAGTACTCAAAAAGTTTTTGTACTCAGAACAATGGCTAGATGCAAAAACACGCATCGATGCAGGCGAAAGTAAGAGAGTGGTAGCTAAATCATTAAGAATGCATGAAGCAACTTTGCGAAAGAGGTTAAAAAGATCATCTCCAGCCAGAAGTTTGAGCAGATATTCACAAACTATTTCTCCAAAAATGAAAATAGAACTATGTGAGTACATCAAGAAGAGTGGATAGCATGTTGTACGGACTACCTACTTAAAAAAAAAAAAAAAAAAAAAAAAAAAAAAAGAAAAGAAAAGAGAAGTTGCTTTTAGTTTTTCAGAGATTAATGGATTACAACATCACTTTAATAAAGAAAAAAAATAAAAACGGCTGGTATGGAGTGTCTTCGGCTATTTATGAAAAGACATCCAGAATTGTCGTTGTGTACGCCAGCCTCAACAAGTGTGCTCGAGCGATAGGCATCAATGCGATCGCTACTTTGAAAATTTGGCGAAGGTTGGATACCTACAAGTTCCCTCCTCACGCAATTTACAATATTGACGAGACTGAGTTCGCCACGGTGCTAAACAAACCATCAATGATGATTTGAAAAAACGGGAAGCGCTGTGCCAATAAAACTTCCGGTGCTGAACGTGGTATCAACATAACACTCGTAAATGCGGCCAACGCTTCTGGGAATTTTATTGCACTAGCATTCATATTTCCTCGCAAGCGTATGAAAGCCGAACTTTTGGACGGAGCTCCGCCTGCTTGTATGAAAATGGTGTCAGACACGAGCTGCATCAACAGCACTTTTTCTGTGGACTGGTTATCTCATTTTAAAGATCATGCAAGACCTAGCAAAGACAGTCCAAGTACTATTGATATTAGCTAACCACACGTGACACTGAATCTTACAGGCAGTTAATTTCGTCTGGGCTAACCACATTCATACTCTTACAATACCACCTCACAGCAGCCACAAAACTCAGCCACTTGAACGTTGCATCCATAACAGACATGATTTTTTACGCATTGAAATGTTAAAAATAGGCGTGCAATCACCCTGGTCGAGTGATAACAGCTTACCAAATTGCTGAAATTTTGACTCCAGCTTATCTCAAAGCAGTTACTTCCGCAAATGCTATACAAAGTTTCAAGGTATCAGGAATACAACCATTAAACCCGGACATTTTTTCAGAAGACAATTTCTTACCCAGTGCAGTGACAGAAACGCCTTTGCCGAGTTGAACAAAATTTCCATCTAGTTCATGATCCAGTACAAAACTTTGATTGTGAGGAAAACACTACATCTGTCGTGGCTGACGTCTTTGGCGACGATAATGGGATCGGACTAATGAGGTGGTACAGCAATATCAGGCTGATAACTTAGGGGGGATTGAGAAGTCCAACCAGGAGCAGAGCAAAACTATCAATGAAACATCAAAGGAAATTACTGTCCAAGCTAGTAACAAAAATGTACCGGGAAATTAATCACTGTCCTCATGTACAACAAATGAAATATTGAGCAAATTGCAGGGTAAAAACACGTCAATTAAGACAGTCGAAATATTTTGAGGGAAGGAGTGCATACATCAACTGCCTGCTTTAAAAATAAAGGAATTAAATCGCCTCATGTACCGCTTGCAGATGTAGTCCCACTACCACAAGCTGAAGTAGTCTCAAGTTCCAACCGTAAGTGAACAAAATCAGACATTTTAAATGGGTCTATATACAGGTTGGCTCTCGAAGAGGATTTGGCCTTTAAACTGCTACAAAAGAAAAAAAAACAAAAAGAATTTCAAAACCAATTACTAAAGGAGCCAAAAAACGGTTTTAACGGGAATTGGGGGGGGGGGGTTGTCTAAGTATGCTTCACCACATGGTGGACATTTCCATATTTTCTTTTTGGGTGTCTTCTTAAGAAAATATGGAAATGTCCACCATGTGGTGAAGTATACTTAAAACCCCTCAGACGAAGACAGGATAGGATGCACCAAATGCGAGGAGTGTTGGCATGAAGCGTATACGAGCTATGAAGGTAAAGTAAATTTTATTTGTGAGTACTGCAAGTAACGTAGACAAGAATTTTCAGATCATTTTTCCTACGTACTCTTATCAACTCACATGCCTACTCTTATCCAAAAGCACTTGTACGAGTACGCAATTCTTTTCCAAAGACATGGTATATTTTTGTAACATTTTATGCTATTTTATGAAAAATGTGTTAGTTAAGAACAAAATAAAAGTTAAGCTTATTATCTAGAGTTATATGTTTTTATTTTAGACCAGTTTGGACCTTAAGTGCGTACTCTTAGACCAGCCAACCCTATATTCATGGAGACATAAAGGTTTCATTAAAAATAAAATAAAATAAGTTTGGACATTTTTTCATTAATACATGTAATTAATTTTTCAACCTAATGGAATGCCAAAATTAAGAAACTTGTCATAGTACAATAGGCGCTACATACTGCAATTAGAATATAAAAATACTAAATATCGGATGAAATATCAGTAGGTTTATCAAATGTAGTTTAACTTTGCATACACAAGAGTAAACAAAATTTCTTTTCTATATTTATTAGCGAAATGTTTTCAAAAATTCTTGTAGTTTCTTATATGAAAACTCTAAATAAATATCGGGAAAATTAAACTTTATGTATCATCTATAGATCAGGCCGAAATCCAGTTTCTCTTAAAAAAATAACCCAAAAACAAACTAGCAAAATTCCTATGTAAAAAAAGTACACTTCATACGGTTTTGTTAAATAAATCATTATCGAATCATGTGCTTACACTGACTAAGAACAGGATTCGATAAGGATTTATTTAACAAAACCGTATGAAGTGTACTTTTTTTACATAGGAATTTTCGCTAATGTTCGGACAATTTTGTTACCGACTGTACAGCCAATTATATATTTTAACTACACTTGCTTTTTCTTTTTTTCCTTATACAGTGATCAAACAAATTTACCACTTGAACAAAAATGTGATTCGTATCATAAGTTGTATTAATTGTTTTTCAATCATAACTATGAATTAATGAAATTTACAAATTAATTTCATAAAAAAAATAAATCTTTATTTCGAAACTTAATAGAAAGTTCGAAAAACTTCATAGGACTGACACAGGTGGCTTTTTTTTTTTATTATTATTATTTTCATACCACTATTACCATTATATAATATTTATAATAAATTTATGCAGGCAAAGTGCATATTTATCGGCGTTAATCTATTATATATTTTATTTTTTGTCAATAGTGGTACAAAAAGAATAAAAATAAAGCCGCCAGTAGCAGCCCTGCTTCACAAAAATTTAAATTTAAAACCTGGTTAAATGCAAAAGAGATATAGTATTTTTTTTTTTTTTTTTTTAATTATTAAACTGATAAAATTTATATTAAATTATCGTCGAAAAGATAATTTTAAGTATTAAGTTTTACAAAAAACTGAATACACTGTATGTCACTAAAGAATAAATATCTATGACCAAAAATAAAATTTAATATCTTATGTGACCCCATTGTAAATTGTAGTAATACAGAATGTTACTTGTTAATTTCACTCAAAAATAAATTGGTTTAGTTTTTTTTTTTTTTTTTTTTTTTTTTTTTTCAATCTTTTATCCAATGTTATTTTTTGTTATACAATTGCATTTTCACAAACAATCATTTTATTTATTTATTTTTTTTTTTTTAATTTTTTTATGCACAAAATTTTCATTAATCAAGTACCTAAATTCTAGTTTACTATTCCCGTAATTATCCGTTTATCTAAAAAGATGAATCAGAGAAGAAGATAAATGATCGATCATATTCTCTTTGGATAAGAATTGAGACACTAATACTGCAGACAGAACTTATTTTCTTCCTGTTGTATAGGATTATATTACATATACAAGACACAGATATAGTAGAGAGCAATTAAAAGATTACTTGCTGCCAGATACGTTAAAAGTTGTGAATGAAGAGATCCTTCTACATGCTTTTTAAAAATATGTATTTTCAAAGAATGTAATGTCTATTACACATGTATGTTACTATTGAAATTTACAGAACTAATAGCACACTATGATTTTTTTTTCTGTATACATATTAAAAATATAGTTACAGAAACGTAAGTTTAACTATATTTATTATACTATTTATAATTAAAAAAAATGTGCTACGCTTTTCACGAATAACGTATTTGGATAGTAATATAAATGAGGGGCAAGATAAAATAGCGTTTCGTTACGATTTTCATTTTTTATACCTTAACGAATATCATTTTCATTTTTTATACCTTCACGGGTGCGAGTTGCAAACAAGCAGGGATTCAAAAAAAAAAAAAAAAAAGAGTGAATGCTGAGTCTAAGCTGGCTCTGTTTCAATGTAGCTGATAAGATATATGTATATATTTATATGTATATCAATTCCTTTTCTCAGTCCTATTTTGATGAAATCACAGCAGACATGAAGCATACTCAATATCGAGGATCTTACTGGATACGAAAACAATCTGTATCACATAATATATATATATTCATAAAAGTACGACAAATAATTTGCTAAATCAATGTCTATACGAATACATCGTTTTGTTGATTATTACAAAAAATTTCCAAATCTAACTGCATAAAAGGTTGGGGGGGGGTGATCAACAAATATTATTTTGGAATATTTTTACTGATTGACTAAAGCATTTGATTTCAAATTTTCTTGTGCGTTAATATTTTTAGTAAAAATGGATATGACAGAAATACGTTAAAAGGAGTCCCTGTGGCTGAGAGGACAGGGGGGGGGGGAGAGCCAGGTAATCTGCGATTCCGGGGGTACCTGGTTCGATTCCAGGTGGCGGTGGCGCTTTCCCTGGAACTTACTTCCTACTTCTAAGTTATGAAATCATATCTTGTGCTGTCTTTATTCATATCGACGAAGATTTACAAGTGGACTTCGTGTGCATTCAAATCGGATAGATGCGTAGATAATAAATAAGTCTGAAAACTTGTGCTCGCACATTACACAGGGTAATACTAGAAAGTTTTATTAAAAGAAAGTTTTTTTGATATTAAATAATAACAGATGGCAATCATAATGATTTATTAACTTTATCCATCCTTTGTATTGTTATTGCAGCGTACCAAAGAGGTTCTTGAATATTTTGTTAATAAAAAGTAAACGCACATTTTACAATCTTCTGACTTTATTTTATTTTATTTTATTTATTTATTTATTTTGTGTACGTTAAATAAAATTAATTATACGTTCATTTTTATTAAAATTCCTATAAATTCCTCTTTATTAAAATTTAAGGTACGTTTAGTACCTTAAATTTTAAAGCGTTTATTTAAGGCTGATTTTTTAAGTTATGCTAAAAAATAATCATTATTAAGATAATCTGGTGTGTCACTCACACGACTTTCTCTTACCCTGAAATTTAATACTATAAATACAGGTTGCAGATTAATAGGTAAGATAACGAGTACTGTTATGTAAACCTATGTTAAACAATTCATATTAGGCTTCTGAAGAGTTTTATATGATAATTAGTTCTGTGTGAGGGGGGCAATTATGTTTTTAAAAAATAATTTATTAAAATTATTATTTTAAAAAATTATTTTTTATGATAATGCAAACGATTTCCATATTAGAGAGGTAGTGTAACACTAAATATCCAAAAAAAGTCCATTTTACTCTCAATATTTAAAAAAAAATATATATATATATATATACGATTTTTTTTCTAAGTTTTTTTTTTCGTTAAAATTTAAAAAAATCTATAACTTTGTTTTAAATTATCACAGATTTATAGTTCAACCATTCGTTTTAAAGGTATTCGCAAGCTCTTTTGAATGATACCCATCATGAAAATTTACTCCCCTCGAGGGGACTTCCCCCCCAGGAGGGGAGGCGAGGCTCCTACATACACAAAAAAATTTTCCCAGTTAACTATCTCTATTACAAAAAATATATGTTCGTTTCATTTGGTTTAGTGTAGTCTATAGACGTTAAACTCTACTTACCTGCAATTTCCCCCATAGACGTAATGTATTAGAATTCTCTTGATTGTCCCTGTACACGAACCATTTGCTTGATCTTAACGAAAAGCTTACTGTAGCATCCCTATATGATACACATTTAAAATAACAAGTTTGAACTTTCTGCCATAATTTGTTTTCGAGATATGCTGATAACAGACAGACACACACAGAGACACACAGACCATTTGCTAAAAACATGATTTTCGTATTCAGGACACCTCAAAACGTGTAAATATAACAAAATCTCGCGTTCGAAAATTTGACCCAAAAACAATACTTTCTCTACCTTATGGGTAAGAGAAAGTAAAAAAACAAATTATGAAGATTTCGATCTAATCGTTATATTGTTCAACATTCTGTCAAATATATTTACCTTAATAATTTTCTCTCTCTCTCTACTTCTTCTTCTTCTTTTTTTTTTTTTTTTTTTTTTTTTTTCATTTGTCATAATTGATTTCAAAGTTTATTTTTTGCAATAATAATACAACAAATAAAAATAAATAAATAAATAAATAAACAGTAAATCGTAATAGATAAAAATAAAACTCATATAGTTTGATAAACAGTTTTTTTTTTTTTTTAATATTTCTCTATTTATTCCTTTGCTTTTTTTTTTTTTTTTTTTATTTAAATAATTAGCTAATTTATTTTGCTTTAAACCATACTTTGTGTAAATTCTGATGGCGGATTATGATAATAACGAAAGGTATATATATATATATATATATATATATATATTGAAAAAAAAAATCGATGTCATGGGAAATTAAGATATATATTTTCTTATAAAATATTAAAAAAAGAAAGAAAGAAAAAAGAAAGAAGATAAATATTAAGATTAAAATAAAGATTAAAAAAAAAGAATACATGTGACACAAATAATTACTCACACATTGATAAATTCTAAAAAGGCTTTTTAGAAACTTTATATTACACTTTATTCTCACAAAAGATACTGCTTGATTTAAACACAACAGACGAATGGTATCTAAATAACAAGGCAGTTATGTACAAAAATAAATACAATATAATTTAAAATAATAAATTTAGATATGCATAATAATTATACAAATACAAATTAATTAATAAATAACCTAAATTATATTTTAAATATTTTTCTATATAAAAAATCATATAGAACATAGTCTTCATTGGTAAGTCATTATCATCCAGTATTTTGATGAAATCGTATTTTTTAACTTTTATATATATATATAAAGTGTAAAAATTTATGAAGATAAATAAAAATAAAAATTTAACCTAAAATTTTGATTAATTCATTTTCCTAAATTGTTTAGAGTAAATTCCATTTGATTGTTTTTGTTTCCCTACAAACAATGGTTTGTGACATAATTGCACATCAGCGATATATATATATATATATATATATATATATATTAAAAAAAAAAAATAAATAAAGGTTGGGAAATTCTTTTTATTAGTGCAAAGTTGCTTTTTAAAAAAGGGTAACTAGATCATAAAATTAAAAAATATGTATAAATATATAAGCAATTATTTAAAAAAAGTTATTATTATATTTTTTTTTCGTTTTAAATGTTTTCAACATTTCATATTTTCTAAATTTATTTCTCTATCAATTAAAAAAAATTAAAAAAAAAAAAAAATCGCTTGTATTGTTTTTGCAAAATATAAATTTTCAAAAATAAGTATTAAAATTAAGTTATAAATAATTAAATTTTAATAAATACAATTTAATTAAACGATTTTAACTCAGTCCTTTTGAGGACAGTGGGATATATTAGTCCGATTTAATTTTGATACCGAAGTGCAAGAATATATCCCGGATTTTTTTTAACAGAGTTTTACTTTTCTAACTTATTCAAAAATTTCCATTTATATATTTTCTTTTAACTTTGCTTATAAATTCTGGTGGCTTTCAACATTTAATGAATGTAATTAAATTACCCATGAAAGGGTTAATAGAACGTGAAATTTATTTCTAGTGTGTACTCCACATACGCCAGCCTCCTTGAAAGTTTAAAAATTTCCTATTTAAAAATTTGATTGTAATTCATAAATTGGGTAAATATGTAATGCACATATGTAAAGCACATCTATTCATAAATCATCCACATTTCATTGATTTTAAAATTTAAAATCATGTTTAGCGAACACCTCAGTATAAAATTATCAGACTGCACTATTAAAAATTTCAGCAGAAAACTACTGGTAATCATTTATCGTAAGTCTTATGTAAAATTACAGAGGAAAATAAACGGAAATGTTAAAAATTACATCTTATAAATGCATTTTAATGCCTAATATTAATTGAATTAATTATTAGAGAAAATATATTTGCGACTTAGAATGCTTTTTTTAAAGTAGAAACAGTCATTTTTTATTTATATATATACTATATATTGATAAATGAAATATTTAAAATAAATAAAAATACAGAATAAAGATGGAGAATCTCGAATAATTTTAACTTTAAATTATTGTAAATTTACAAAGACTCTAGATAAATGTTTCAGTAAATTTATAAAAAAAAAAAAAAAAATTACAGTTTGAAAATTTAAATAATTCTGCATATATCTATTTGTTATTGAATAAATTAATGAGGATGACGTAAAAAAAATATTAAGCAAATTTGCTTAGCTGGAAACATGCACAATTTTTTAAATAAAGTGTTATTACTACTATTTTTAAAAATAAATCTCCGATATTAACATAGCCGCCAACATTTCAAAATTTAAAGTCGGATTTATCGCAGCTATTTTTAAACAGAAATATATGATTTTTATTTTCTATAGTTTAAAAAATTGAAAAAAAAAAAAAAAAAAAATGGCAATTCCTGATTTCCTTACCCCGTTATTTTTTCTTATTTTATTATGCAGAAGAAAATGCGTGATACTGGTCACAGGTGCTTCCAAGCACCAAAATATCAGAAGTCTAAAATTAAATAACAGAAATCTGCAACATTAATTTTCTAGAGTTAAATAAATAAAATAAAAATAAAAATAAAAATAAAAATAAAACCTTTCTGGCACACAATTTAATTCTTGATTTTCTCACATAATTATTTTTTCTAGTTTTATTATGCAGAGGAAAGTGTTTGGCGTTAATCACGGGTGCTTCCAAGTCTAAATAATAGAAACATGCCGCATTTATTTTCCACGGTTAAATAAGGTTTTTAAAAAGATATCCTTTTAGCACACAATTCAATTCCTGATTTCCTACATCGTTATTTTCTCTCATGTTATTATACAGAAGAAGATGTGTTACGTTGGTCACAGGTGCTTCGAAGCTCCAAAATACTCGAAGTCAAAGTCTAAAAAAAATAAATATATGTCATATTCATTTTCTATGAGTTAATTACAAAAAAAAAAAAAAAAAAAAAAAAAACCTTCTTCTGGTACACAATTTAATTCCTCATTTCCTTATCCTGCTAATCGTTTGAAGCTAACTCTTTGGTATATATTATATAACATATTCTTTATTTACAACTGCTAAGATTCCTCCGGGATTTTTTTCCCCCACAAAATTTTGCTTTTAAACTAAGTGATAAATATCATTTATTTATTTTCTTCTAACTTAGGTTGTAATATCTGCTGTCAGTCAATATTACATGAACACAGTTACTTTGAGACTCAAATGGTTAAAAAAAATCGAAAATAATATCTTTTAAATCTGCGAAAATTGGTAGAGGAAAGTATTAAATTGTACTCCTAAACTCTTTAGAGCATAGTGATATGGAAAAAATACTATATATTCAAGTTTTCATTTTTCTTTTATTATTTGAATAAATCTAAATAACGAATATATACATTCATTTTTGTGGTTATTATTATTTTTTTTAATGTCACCTTCAAGCACACAATTTAATTCCTGATTTGCTTACCCCGTTACATTTTCTCTGGCTTTTATGCAAAGAAAAAGGAATGGAGCTGGTCATAAGCTACAAAATAGGTCAAAGCTGATCTTTACAGAAAATTTCTGGTATGAAATCCCCCCCCCACCCCCCACCAAAGAAAAAAGAAAAAAAAAAGAGAGAGAGAGAGAGAGAGTGTTGGTGGTTGTATAATATTTTCTGTTATTTAAAATATTCAAGTTCACTGTGTAAAAATCTGGTATGAAGTCTTCTGTGAAAATCGGAAATGTTGGCAGCTATGAATTTGAAAAATACCTAATTGATGATATTAGATACTTTTCAAAAATTCACATTTGCATGTACATATCCAACAATTTTCAGTTTTATCATTTATGAAGAGCTTCATACATAACTAAGAGTTCACAAACATTTCTTCTTATACTTTAACATGGAAATTTTGTCAAGAAAAAAATAACTTAAAAATGAAAACATGATTGCACTTTTTTGCAATAATCAGTTTCATGTAAAATTTACGAGATGATTTTTTTTTTTTTTTTTTGTTAACTAAACATGTATGAAATGTCATTTCTCCGTTACATCTAGGAGCAATATTCGGGCTTGCTCTTCAGCTTTGATGGCAGTATATTTAACATCACCGAATGGAAATTTTAATTTAAATTTTGGCATTGTTAACATTGCTTTAAATTTAGTTTTCTGTACGATTTATTTTGATAGAAATAAATGATACACACTTTATGTTTACCGTATATGTATAAGAAAAAAAAAAGTTTTACTAATAATATTTTTTTCTTATGTATTTCCAAATTAATAAAGCTGTTTAATAAATACTAAATGCAAATATTCTATAACTAGTCCTTACGTTTTATGCGCTTGAATAGCGCTATAAATTTTAACAGACGTATATGTATGTATATATATATATATATAAATATATGCATATATATTATAATTTCCTCGAAATACATTTATTTTTAAATTATTATTATTATTATTATTATTTTTAATCCGTCGATTAAAAATTCTTAAAAAAATGAACACACGCAATGCTCACTTTTTGATTTTAGATACATATGCACAGATTCATATATACTCACGTTTAGGCACATAGATGGCAAATACATACTAACATACAGGGTGATCAGTTTAAAAAAGAACCCGTTGGTTTTTCTTATTTCCCTTAAATCTGACGGATGTGGCAACTATTCTAACACTGAAGTATAATTGTTTGAACCTTGTTTAAGTGTAGGAGACAATTTCCAACAATGTTGGACTGTTGCAACTTTATTTGTGAGGTGAAACACAAATGGAGACGCACAGTGTTACTTAATCCTGTGATAATTTTATTTTTGAAAAACATAATTTAACTCAATTTTTTTTACACTATTATTCATTGCAGAAAATCTTGAAAATGTTCGCCACCATTTTGTATGTAAACATGAACACGTCGAACCAAGTTTTTTGACACACTTCGCAGCCTTGTTGGTGTTGTTGACGAGATTTCTTCAGTTATGACCTGTTTAAATTCATCGATGTTTGCAGGATTTTTCAGTAAAACCCTATGAAATGATAATGTAAAAATGATGATGTAAATGTAAATGTAATGTAGGAATGATAATGTAAAAAATTTGAATTATTATTTTTTTTTTTCCGTAAATAATGAAACCACAGGATAAAGTAACATTGAGCGTCTCCATTTCTGTTTTACCTCACAAATAAGGTTGTAGCAGTCTAACAGTGCTGGAAATTGTCTCCCACACTTAAACAAGGTTCAAATTATACTTCAGTGTTAGAATAGTTGCCACATCCGCCATATTTAAGGGTAATAAGAAAAACCAACGGGTACACTTTTAAACGGATCATCCTGTATTCTGGAAAACTGAACTTCAATGCTAGTATTGAATAAAAATAAACGAGAACTAAATAAACTAAGTCTTTTACGTTTACTCGTGCCTACTTATCTTTTCACCTGAAGTGTTAGATTTAATAATTTAGAGCCGAAACAATTGTTGTGTGTTTCTTCTAATTTTTGGTTAAAAAAAAAAAAAAAAAAAGAAAAAAAAAAAAAAAATCATTTATTCTAACAAACATTTGCATACTTATATATACATGCGAACATATAAGACATATACATGTAGACATACTATACATATTCCAATGAAATTAAAAATGTAAAAGAATTGACCGATCCCAAGTATATTACTCTGGGAGGTGAGGGCTGTGGGGTTGGATGACTGAGCCGCAAAGGTAAATTTACTTGAAGCGGGGGGGGGGGGGAGGGGAGAGGGATGAGTGAGTACATTTTACGTTGCAATAGTGCTACGATATGGCCAATGGGTGACGGTCTGGTACACCCCCTTAAGGGTGGTGCAGAGACATGCCATCACAGTTTTGATACTTGACGGTGGGGATGGCTCTTCCGTTTCAGTGACTCCTAGAGCTATAATTTGATTAGGAACATGGAAGACATTGCAGCCACGACAGATTTTACGTGCACAAGCTACCATTAGTGTACACGACCGTCTTCGTCCAGCTCGAGTATCGGACCAGCAATCTTCCAATTACGAGTCTGGCGCTCTACCGACCAGGTTTCCGCAGCCGAATTTTACTTGGGAAATATCGGGAAAAGTTGAAAATTTAAGAAAGATCATGGAAAGATAGAGCTGGAAATGTCAGTTTAGGGAGTAGGAATTTTTGATAGATGTAGCTACCTTGCGTGTACTCTGTTTCTTAATTTTTTATCAAAAAATCATAAATCAAAATTTATAGCCCATTTTAAATGACTATTATCAATGCAGACCGTATCATTATCTTTTGCAAAATAAAAAAAGAACTATTTTCAGCTTTAGTACATTTTTTTTTTTTATTAATATACAAATGCTCTTTCCCATTGTTTAAAATTTTTACATACAGTTTATCGTTATCATTTAACACAAGTTGAGTATTTAATTACAACAGTCTGTCAAAATGAATTTTCTATAGGCACAATAAGTACAAAATCAGAAAGAAATTGTTTTAATTTCTCAGCGGTGGAGGCTTGAAGCATTTTTGGCGGTGGTGGAAGTTTACTGCAGATTCACTACCGCAGTTTTGTGTGGGAAAAATAGCGAAAAGGAGAAAAAAAAAGAAAAAAAAAAAAAAAGGAATAAAACCGCATGATCATGGTGTTTTGTGTTTGGTATTTGGCCGATTGACTGCTGTAGGGTCCTAAGCCTGAGGGGGAGTGCCTTTCGTGGAGGTCTTTCTAAGGGGAGCTAGCCCGTATTTACGCATGTTTCAGAGAAAACCATGTAAAACTCCAAACGACGAGCGCGATCTGGGATCGAACCTGGCACCTCAAGTCTACCAGCTTTGAGCGCAGAACCTCTCGGCCGCTGCTGAGCCTCGCACAATCATGAGTGTACACCGGTCTAAAAATGAATCGAAGATCAGGAAATGTCGGTTTGGGTTTTCTCACAAAAGTTGCTACTCTGAAATACATTATTGTCTGAGATTGTAGAGGTGGGCAACCGGGCCACCACCACAGCTCTACGTGGGGAAAAATAGAGAAAGGTCTAAAATTGAAAATAGCACCATGGAAAGTAATTAAACGAAAAAGAATCAACAAAAAATTTTCAAAAAAGGCCCGAAACATAGTTAATTTAATTACATGAAAAAGCAGAAAATGCTATGTTGGGACGTAGGAAATATCACATATAAAGTTCTGCTGCCAATCTATATTACTCTTAGCGGCGTTAGGGGTGGTATGTCATGCCGTCACCGCATTTTTGCATGGGAAAAAGTGGGGAAATTCAAAAATTAAAGGGAAAAATGGAAAAGAAAAAAAAAGAGGCACTTTCTCAAGTGTGCATAAACAAAAATATATAAACACCTTTTAAATAATGCACAATATATATATATATATATATATATATATGCATATTGTGTTCAATTATTAACATACGTGTAAAAGTTTTTATATACGTATTACTCATCAAACTGTTCAGTTATATTTGTAAATATCAGTAAAACTTTTCCAAATTGAAGTTACATGTATATTTATTTATTTATTTAATAAAAGGAGTAAAATATGTGCTGAAACCAGAAAGAAAGAGTACTGAAAAACGGGAAGATACAAATTTCCGAAAATTGCAAATTAATCACCACCATTCTTCAATTTTCTTTTTTAAATACAATAAAGCTAAGTACCATGCATGACTAAATTATACTAATGTGCTATTATTCTTAAAAGTACAATTTCACACATACTTTTAGATACTTTATATTATTACAAATATTTTTAATAATCTCAGAGTATTTTTTTAAACACATTTTGCATTTATGAAAATAAATCCCCCTGATGCATAAAAGAGGAAGAAAAGAAACTTTAAATAAAAGCTAGTGGATTGAGTTAACACACAAACAGCGACAACCTGAATAAGTCTTTAAAAAAGAAGAAGTAGAAAGAAGACGGCTTGTTTTTAAACTAATGTTTTTTGTATTGAACCATTGCAGCGTTGAAACATCATCTCATTATCGCCTCCTGCAGAATATCGATTAAAAGTAAAGGCTGGCGTAACATCGAATAAAGGAGCATATGAATATCGATATTTCATGCATATATCTCAGACAGCGAACGCTGCTTTTGGTTCAGGATAGAACATTTTGCATTATTTCTGCGTTTAAAATCCTTCATGAAATACACATAATTCAGTATTTTTGCATATCAGAATAATTTTGCATCAATATATTCATATTAAACCAACCAGAAACAATTCATTTTAAAGACAAATAAAACTAAAGGGAAAAAATGAAGGAAAAATATGAAAGATTTATTATGAATGAAGTATCTTAAATGATTAATAAAAAAGGAAAAAAAAAAAAGAAGAAGATATTAATCTTAAAAAGAAAAGAAAAATGAATCAGCTCGACGAAAGTATTTTCCGGAAAATATCAAGTATGGCAGAAATTATTCTAGCTCTAAAGCGTTAAAAAGTGATTTGTGATATTAATGAAAATTAAGTACATAGAAAATTATGTTTATTTGTTATTTTATTGAATAGAATGAATAACGGTGAAAATATTGACAACTGAAATAGCTGTTTTATATTATGCATTCACTCGTTTTCAAACAGTTTAAAATTTTATTAATATAATTTATAAATATCTCAATATGCATTTCTATTTTGTCGGGTTTAGAAAAAAAAGTAAAAATAAATAAATAAATAAATAAATAAATAAACTCAAAAATTTTCATTTTTTGGTTTGTGTGTTACTTTTCTTGTCAGGAGAGAACTTTACGAGAAACGAAATGGAATGGCTTCCCGAAAAAAGAAAAACTCCTTTACAGAAAGGAGTTATTATTAGATTAATTCAATTTTATGAAAATGAGTATTCTTATAAATAACTATTTAGATGCTAATAAGTTTTCCTACCACCAGAATAATATCAAAGGTGGGGAGAAGATTACGATGCGAGCATTTCGTTAAAAAAAAAAAAAAAAAAAAAAAAGTAAAATCTACCCAAACTAGAAATCATTCATACTACTGAAGTTGTATCATATATTTCTCTAAAGTCTCTATACTATCGTCGTCAGGTTAAAAAATAAAATAAAACGAAATAGAATAAATAAACAAATGCGTTTATATCGACAGCTCTTTAAAAATCGCGCACCTGAAAAAAAAAAAAAAAAAAAAAAAAGAAGCTTTTCATGTATGCTGAGGTACTTCATATCAGTTTATAAATGGCATAATCTCAAAATGATTTTTTGATTTGAGTCACTTTTTTGGGGGAGTTTCGAAATGTCCAAGAAATGAAATAGCATATTTTTCCGAAAAGAAAAAAAAGTTCTTTATGAAAAATCTAAAAAAATTTATATAAAAGAGTCTTGCGGGGCAAATGCAGTTTTTGTAATGTATGTATTTTATCAAAACGAATACTTTTATAGCGAATTATATAAACGCGTTTAGTAAATTTTCGTACCACCAAGCTATAATCATCTTGAAGATGGGGAGAAAATTAAGATAGGAGCATTTAGTTAAAAAAAGTAAAATTACCCAAAACGAAAAATCATTCATTCCACTAAAGCTATGTCATATTTTTCTCTAAGGTCTCTATTTACCGTATTTGCAACCGCAACCACTTTGAATGGCACCAGGGCTCCGAAAGCCTAAGGCATGTCGCGAAACTTAGATTCCTAAAGAGGGGGTAGAATAATAAACTTCTCATTTCTTCGGAAATTTACGACTTATTTTGACTGGCGATGTGCACAAGGGTGTTATACTACCTGAAAACACATTTCTTCCGGCAGGTATTTTTATGGTATTGTATGCGGCTTCTTTGTGGTGGCGCCGGGTGGACTTCATTTCGTGGTCTCCAGAAACTAGAGTTGTGACCACTTTCTGTTTTATGTAATGGGAATAATGCATTTATCAGAATATTTCAACACTCCCATTAGAATCACACATATTTGTGGTTAACATCATTTTACGTAAATCCTAAACTGCACATTTTGAATAAAATATAACCCCTTAAAGGAAAAAAAAAAGTTTAAAATAATCGCTTAAAGAATTTTTTTATTTTATTATGCGTTTTCTTTTCTTGTGTCTTTATATTTTCTTTTCTTTTATGATTTTGATCAAATTTAAATTAAATTAAACTCGATAAGAATGAGATATTACTTTAGCGAAATTTTATACAACACTTAGTAATTATTATAACTTTCTTCTTAATGGTTGTACTCATGAGGTCAATTTTGATTCCACAGGATATATTTTTATATTTCGAAATTTATAAAATCTTTTTACGGAACCACGTGGGAAAATTAAATATTGTATAGTTTTTATAAGAATGATAATCAGACAAAAATTAGCAAAGAAGAAAAAAAGAGAAGAAAGAGAAAATATACGAAAAGAAAAGGATAAGAGAAACAAAGTAATTAGTTTCGCTTATTTATAATGGGCTAGTATTATTCCTAAGAGTCTTTTATTCCGTGTACTCCGTACAGCATGTGCTATATATTGAAAATTAGTTGCCATTTTAGACATGTCTATTTGCCCTTATCGTTATATTTGACTATATCCTTATATTATTTGTTTTTATTTAATATCGTAAAAGGAAAAATATATATATAGTTTGACACACCCGCATACCATAAATAGCAATCTATTACATATTAAATAAAAATAACTACTTAAAAATAAATAAATAAATAAATAAATAAATAAAGCCTTAACTACAGCGTTTTAATAAATTATACGTCACGCGCTTCTTTAAAAAAATAAAAATAAAAATATGTAAAACTATTTCTTGTCTAAGCTTTAACAAAAACCTTCTTTCATTCCTTTTTAAATAAATTAAAAAGCGTTGTAAGGTAAGGAGAAATTTTTATGCTTACATTTTTGCGGTTTACTTTTTCAGCAGAGTTATTCATGCGGAAATGTTATTTTACTTTGAGAAAAGGGGATGAGTTTAGAAATAAAAAACAAATTCTTTTGGAACTCTCTGGGTGGCCTAAACTAATTTTGAAGCAGATTTGTTTTTCCTTTAAGTAACATTTTTCCTCTTTTAAATGTGACACTGTTGAAAAGAATGTTTGTTTTAAACATTACCGAACTTTGTGATGAATCCAGTAACGAACGGTACGTAAAATGTGTACGAATATAATAACATTATGGTTATATCATTAGAAGAAAATAAGTAGAAAGTTTTTAAATGCTAAAAATAAGAAAGCATTTTAAACACGACTAGATTTAGGGATTCGCTATAAGATCTTTTTTTTTTTTTTTTTTTTTTCCTGCATTAAGGCACAATAGACCGGGACCAGCAGTTTAAACTGTATTTCTACATACATCATGTTTGAACTAGAAATCGAACCCAGAACCTAGCATCAGAAGGCAAGACCGCTATTTAATTGGATTTTATGTGAGCTAAATGATAATGAAATAGCATTTGTTGTTTTATTTTAAGGGTTTAAATAAGTTTTTAATTTAAAAAATTCAGTTTTTTTTAAAATTTAATAATACAATATATCTTGAATATTTTCCTAAAATTTCAAGTCAACCGAAGTAAAAGTCTGGGAGATAGAGCCTTTAGAAATTACCGTCATTCGGTTTATTTAATTCATACCCAAAAATTTAATGACTTTTTTCTGAAAACACTATTCTTGAAACCGGTGGACACGATTTCGCAAAAAAGTAATGGATCGGTCTTTTTGAAATTTCACACACTTCAAAATGTAATTGGCAATAATTGAACGAAGTTTTTTTTTTTCCTTCTTTTAATTACAATTAATATTACCAGGCAATACGTGCGGTAAATTGTAATAAAAATTGTACTGTGCCAAAAACTCGATTTTTTTTTTTTTTTTTCAATCATTCGTTTAAGTACGAGCTATAAATATCTACTACCAGAAAAAAAAAAAAATATATTTTCAGATAATGCTATCATGAGCTATCCTGATTACCACGAGCACACCTTTTTTTTTTTCCTTGGGGAGTATCTGGAAACCAGACACATCGGTTTAATTTTTTAATTTCTTTAGTAAAATTTTATAAAATATTGTTTAAATACTGCTCTATTATATGCTCAAAATTTTGAATAAAATTATATATATTTATTTATTATATTAAAAAAATAAAGCAACTATTTTTTTTTCTTTTGTTACTTTCGAAACCCACGTAACCTCTTAATTCTTCAGAATATATATATATATATATATATATTATTTTTTATTTAATCAATGCAAATTTTTAGTTTTATAATGAGTATTATTGGAATGCTCAGTTATATAAAATTAGTTTAACATAAAGTTTGTTTGCGTTTCTCTACTATATATGAAAAATTTCTGTTTATTTAAATTCTACTCTATTAAAAAAAAATAATATTTTTAACTCAGACTGAAATAATTTTCATTAGTTTCAAGTATTGAAAATACATTTACTCTAAAGGAGTGAATATTGTTTAACTTGTTTTTTGTTTTAATACGAAATCGTTTTTGCTTCACTCCAAATGAGAAAATTTTCGAACTATTTTTTTTTTCCCGTGAAGTGTCTCTTTTTAGAAAATTCGATTCTCAGAAAAAAGTTAATGACCTTTACGAAATTCTTTTACAGAGTGATTAATTAATTCCTTTAAATTAGGCGTTTATGTCATATATTTTTAACAATGCTCAAATTAATTTATAAATATATATTAAATATATAAATAGTCACATGAAAATAATAATAATAATAAAAAAAAAATCGGAAAACTTCCCAAGAACCATCTATATCGTTTTATACAAAGGCGTAACAAGAGAAATTATCTGCAGTATCCTAGGGTGGCTTGAGGGGGCATAGACAAAATACATAGATTGTTCAATGGCCAAAATTAAAATTTACTTAATCTTGAATTATTTAGGAGGGCTAGAGCCCCTTAAACCTCTTTAGTTAAGCCCTTGCTTATATATATATATATATATATATATATATGTCTGTGTGTGTGTGTGTGTGTGTGTGAGAGAGAGAGAGAGAGAGAGAGAGAGATTTAAAAATAATCCCCTCCCCATGCACCAGCCCCTCGACTACACTTTTATTGATATGTGTATGTATGTATGTTTATACATAATTTATAAATAAGTACCTCAAAATAATAAATTTAAAAAATAAATCAGAAAATTCCCAAGAAATAGGGATATTGTTAAATACAGATGTTGTACCACAGATGTTATCTGCAATAGACCAGGTTAGCTTACGTGGGACAAATGTCAACTTCCTAATTTTTTTCAATCATCAAAATTATTTAATTTCGAGTTATTGGATGGGGACTATAGCCCCGTTACCCCTACTTGGCTATGTCGTTAGTTAGTTATATATATATATATATATATAGAGAGAGAGAGAGAGAGATTTCAGATAGATATAGATATAGAGGTATGTATATATATATGAGCTCGCGCATCATGTGTGTGAGTGTATAATTTATAAATAATCCCTCTCTCCAACCCCTTACCCCTTGGCTACGCACTTGGTTATAGAAGTGTGTGTATACATTATTGATAAATAATCATAAGAAAAGACTACATAAATAGATAAATAAAAACTCAGAAACTTCTCAAGAAAGAGCTCTATCGTTTTATATAAGGGTGAAAAAATAGATACTATTTTGCAGTACACTAGGGTGACTTGAGCCGCTAAAACATCCCTTGTCTATGACCTTGGTTATATATATATATATATATATATATATTAAGTAACACATGTGTGTGTGTGAATTAAACACAATTCCTCTCCACGTACACCCCCCCCCCGTGGGCTACGCGTTTAGTTATATACGTGTGTGTGCATTTATATATAATTTATGAAAATAATAAATTTTAAAATAAATCAGAAACTTCCACAGAAATAGAACTATTTGTAAGTACAGGTTCATAAACAGAGAAATTATTTGCAGTACGATAGGCTGGCTTGCGGGGGCGAGGGGAAGGGGGGGAAGAGGCGAACTTCCTATTTTGTTTCAATTATCAAAAAATGAAAATTTATTTAATTTCGAATTATTTCAGGGGGGCTAGAGCCACTGTAGTCTCCGCTTGCTACGCCCTCTGTTATATACATATATATACATATGAACGTTGCGCGACTGTATGTGTGTGAGTGTATATTTTTTGTATAATACCTTAATATATATATATATATATATATATATATATATATATATATATATATATATACATGTATATGTATGAGTGGAATATGCATATATACATGTGAATAAATATGTATGTTTGTGCGTGTGTTTGATTTAATAAAATAACTCCCCCCGCGTCTACGCTCTTGGTTATATACGTGTGTATGTATATATATGTCATAATAAACCTTTTCAAACATTGCACAGGATGAAATAAAAAATTTTACATAAAGAAATTTAAGATGTAATGGGGGGGAAGGGGGGGGGTATTTAGAATACAAATAATGAAAGCATGCAATAACTAAAACGGGTTCAAAGATAATGATTGAATATTGTATGCAAAATAAGGTAAACTCATATGAAAAATAATAATTACAAACAGTGAAATACTGTGAGGTTGATATTGGATAAACAATGAAAGAAAAGAAAATTCATAGAAACAAGAAATTTATTTTTACTAGTAAAAAATACAAGACTGTTGCACAATTAGCAGAAAATCAAGTCATGTATTTGTAAACTTAGTTTTAATAACTAAAGGAATGTATATATATATGAAAATAATAAATTAAGAAGATTAATAAGAAACATCTGAAGAAATGGCAATATCGTGAAATACAGGGGCGTAACAAAAGACATTATCTGCAATAGACTAGAGTGGCTTTAGGGGGCAGAGGACGACTTCCTAATGTGTTTCAATGGTCGAAAAAAGAAAATTGATTTAATTTCAAGTTTTTTTTTAGACGCTCTGAGTTCGTTTTTAAGCTAGCTTATCAAACTTTTTTCAAGATAGCTTATCAATGTATCATCTTTACCAACTGTAACTATCGCTGCCCTTGGAATATATAAAATTGAAATTTTGTAATTTTTGTAAAACATACCTTAATGATATTTTCCTCGGCAATCGAACATTGCTAACTCCTTTTAAAACATTTTTACAGTTGGAAGCATGTCAAATGTAAATGTGTAATTTTGTTAAACGGTTGCTAAAATAAAAGGAGTCTAAAATGATAATACTTTACAGACGGTATTTATGCAAGTCATTAAAATATTATAATTTATTGTATCTATGTTTGTAAAGATATTAACAAATTGAAAATTGTTTTATCTATAACCTTAAATATCGTGTCTCATTGAAAATTCGACAAATGAACTTTTATAACTATCTTCTACAACTTATCAGTTTTTTTTTTTTTTTTTTTTTTCCCTTAAACACATATATATTTTTGTATAGTAAGTCAAATTGTCTTTTTATCCAACATTTGTCTCTATACAATTGTCTTTTTACCGAGAAACATTCTCGCAATAATGGAAGTGTGGACAACAATTTATGCCTTTTTAAATTCACATTCATATGTCTAAAGTGCTTAACTAGATATTTTCTAGAGAAAAATTTGTGATTTACTGCATTTCGCATGTCAAAAAAGTCTGAAGAAAAAATCACAAAAAATATGCATGTTACCCATATTCTACAAAAGCAATATAAAAAATTCAACAATGTATTCAAAAGTAAAAACTGCACTGTTGAAAATTATCACAGAAAATCGACACGTATCTCAAAACTTCGTTAAAATTTAGAGAAAAGTAAACGAATTTTAACTATTAATTGGTATAGTAATTAAATTATAAAAAACCTGTGAAAATTTTTAAAATGAACTACAATCTCTTTTAATTTTGTATTGTTGGTATTTTCATTTATATTTTGATTGCTGAGTATTATAATGGTATTAAATTATTCAATTTATATATATATATATTCTTGTTTTTTAACGGTAAATATTACATTAATAATTATTTGCTGAAATATATTAATGATCTATAGTTTTTCTGAAAAAGTAATATTAGTGTTGTATTTTCATTAAAAAATAAAATATTTCAAATAAATAAAAATATGTAATAAAGACTAAGAATCTCGATTATTCATCTTTACTTGAATCCTATTGTAAATTTATAGATTCAGGATGAACATTACGGTAAATTTATAGAATTTTCTTACAGTGTAGACATATTAAACTTTAGAATAGAAATTAGGATTTGGATAGCCGAATTAAACATCTTTAAGGGCGGCGGGGCTCATTATTTCTATCTCTTTTTTTTTTTTTTTTTCCGAATTGCAAGAATCTATCCCAGAATTTTTCAACAAAGTTTTCCTTTTATAACAAAATGTATGAAATTCATCTATAATTTTTCCTCAAATTTTGCTCCTAATTCTGATGACTTTTGCTATTAAATGAACATAATTAAATTGGCAATGGAAGTTCTTCTTTTTTTTTTTTTTTTTTTTTTTAATCTGTATTTTATTACGGTGACAATTACATTTATATATTACCTCACAGAAACATTTCAAAATACCCCAGGAAAAAAATAAAGTAAAATAATACTAGAATGTTTGTATTTAAAAGCGGAAGGAGTATAAATGGTAACGTAATGTACACGAAACTGATTATTGTTAATATTACTTTACGTGAACTTTTAAAATTATGCTATAATTATAAAATAATAATAATAATAATAATAATAATAATAAAATTTTGAAATAACTCAAACAATACTAAAATTAAAAGTACCTAAAATTTCATAAGAAATATAAAGCTCTTTAATTTAGATTGCTACTATTTCTTCTTAAAATTTAGCTATTGTAGAGCTTAATAATTATTTTTAAAAATTCTTTTTTAATGAAAATGTTGGTTTATTTTATTTTATTTTATTCTATTTTATTTTATTTTTATTTTCACAGGCATTCAAAACCAACCAACCAGCTACTTTTTTCGACTGAATTAAATTAATCCTAGTTTTGCGTTCAATTACTTTTTAACAGGGTTTGCACAGATTCACCTTTTTATAGGGAATCTTCCAGCACTATTCTTGAACAATAAACTTCTCTTTTAAATTAAAGGCTTTTTTGTGATGAATATTTCTATTGGATATTATTGTTTGAGAAATATAAGTGCTGTGCAAACCCTGATTCAGAAATATTTCATTTTTATTATCAAACTGAGCATTAAAAGATTCTTAGTGATACATGTAAAATGACGTTTTATTTATGATATTTGGATATCTTCAGGTTTTACAGTTTATTTACACATTTTTTCATATTTACACTACCTTCAAGTCAGAAACAATAAAAATTTCGATGTTTCCTGAATATCTTTGACAAATTGTGACGTATGCAGTAAAACGTTTAAGAATTTCATTGCAAATTGCTAATTATACAATTGACTTTAAAAATGTTACTTCTTTGACGTATTCAATATCAGAAAGCAAATCCGAATTTAAATTACACGTGCTTTTAATATCTTTTGCTCAAGAAATGCTTTAAAATTTCTTTTTTCTTTAGGAGTTTTTTCTTTAGGATTTAAAACAAATGTTGTGCGGTGAATGGACCGAAGATACGTATCAATCACATATATCACTTAGAAAGGATGCCTAGAAATTTTTAACCAAGTTTTAGATCCAAGTTTGTTTTCAAAGAAGCACTATCGTCCTGGCGTGATCATTGGAACACTCATTGTCTTTTTAAAATATATTAGCAAACTTTGAATCCATAGGGTCAAAATTCCTGTACAGTATCTTTTGGTCTTGGAACTTTTATATCAATGATTTTTCGTTTGCCTTGTAAGCACTGGAAGCAGTTGAAACGTAAGATTTAAGTCATGTGTAATAAATGGGGGTTTGTAGAAGAGACAGTTACATATTTGGCTCCACAATGACGAAGGATTACTGGCCTATATCAGCCCTTTGATGATGAAATGAGATGGCCCCCCAGCGGAGGGCTGCGACCGGCCCTTCCGCGTGCACTTAGCCCGACGGACACTCGGGTCCTATGTTCGGCACCGCACGCACACACACACATGCTATGGAAGGTAATACTGAATTTGAGTCCAGGGTATTTCAACCTTTGCTCTCTAAGTGAGGATTTGTTGATTCATGGAAGGGTCAGTCTGATGATACCAAGAATATTGCGGCATATAACTGTTGGTTACGTTCATTGCCGCCTTGGACGAAGCCATATCCCACGAGGAAATAGGTGGGCTCATGGCGGGAGGGCTGACGGCTGCGCCCGGTCCGAGTAAACCATCTGCGGGGCTGTGTGCGGGGTCGTGCGGCTCCGGCGGGGATTGCGGCGTCGTTGAAGCCGGTGGCGGCGCTAGACTCGACGGTGGTGTCGATTGGCTGCCGGGTGGCGCTGGACCTGTACCCGCGGCTTGCTGTTGTTGTTGTTGGGCTTTCAGCATCTTCTTATATTTGGATCGCCGGTTTTGAAACCATATTTTCACCTAAAATATAAAAGTACAATTAGTAGAGATTTTTTTTTTAAGTTCAAGAAAGATGTTACTTTCAAAAAAATTTTTTTATAAGAATATCACTTTCCATTAGAGAGAGAGAGAACTGCAATAAATATTTGCATCTAGTTTATTTTTCCCGCTTTTTTTTTTTTTTTTTTTTGGTCTAAAATGTTAAGTGAATTTGAGTGGAACATTTTATAAGATGAGACCTTAAATAATGTTATTCATTTAAATAACATATTTTCTACAACAAAAAATAGTCATTTAGTGAAACCACTCATAATTTTGAAATTTCCTTTGAAACAAAACTTATAATGAATCAATATTTTTCAAATTTAGATTAATAATTCAAAACTTTGCTTAAAATAATAAAAGTGTATTGTTTCAAGCACAGAAATAAAAATCTTATTAATGTAGCTATTATTATTATTTCGATGCTTATTCATATTATTTCGATGCTTATTCATATTTAGGTAATAAAATTTGGTCGTATTTTTACAAAAATATTTTAAAACAAATTTTATTAATAATTTTAATGCGCATAGAGTAAGGCAGATAATTAAAATAAAAATATTAGCATGTTGAATAATTCATTGCTAAAACCTAAAAAGAGACATATGTTTAAAAATTACATCATTTCAGTTCTTCTTTTAGTGAAAATGGCCGTATTCTAATACAAAGAGAATAAATACATTTAATTTTGTTTTAAATAAACAATAACTCTGAAACTTAAAGAAATCCTAAGGAGATATTTTTATTTATGATAGGATTATCTTAAGTAATACTCTAAGATAAATGATATACTTTAATATGAAAATAATTTCTATTTTCCCACTATTTTTTTTTTTTTTTTAAGTATTCATTTTCTAGTACTATTTTTTAAATATTTCATTTTCTAGGATATATTACTCTATATACAGCTTAAGATTAGTAAATGAAAGCAAAGGTACATTTACACTGTTAATTGTTTTATGTCATTTTTTTTTTTTTTACACAAAAATAAAATTAATTTAAATTATACATATATTGTTTATTTTACAAAACTAAACGTTTCTTCACATCGTGATTAATTTAAGAATTTCATTATATTGATTAAAAGAATAATTTAAAAAAGTTTTTTATTTTGAATATTTCTTTCTTTTACTTCTAATTTAATCTTTGGCAAGTATTTTGTGAAAAATAAAATATTTCGTATTAAATTAATAAATTTCTGCTAAGAAACACGGGCCATTTCAAATGATCATTTATAACTTTTCAAGGAACAGTTTTAATGTTATACTATTTATGGACAGTTTATCAACATTAATTAATTAAGTAGAAAATTTAATTATTGTAATTCCAATTTCCTAAAAAGACTTCGTGTAAAAGAGGAGATTTTCCAAACAAAACAATAAATATAAATAGATTGGTATTATAATTAAAATAATAAAATAAATTATATATTTATTTATTAATAAGTATAATATTGAAGAAATTTTACGTGTTCCTTTTATTTCAGATGTATTCTCTCCTCAAAATAAAAACGGAAGTTTAATATCGGTTTTCATGAAATTTAATTATAAATTAGTTGTGTTTCAAGTATGTAAAATACATAAATGATTACTGAAAAAGCAATAAATTATCATGGTAAAGAAAACACCTCTTGTGTTGAGTTAATATAATTTCCACATCCACAATATAAAAAGTGCGGGTGTTACATATTTTAAAAACTATTTTAAAAGCGATACATATGATAAAAGTGTATTTTTATATTTGTTTTTCTGAAATTTCCTCGGAAATTTGTTTTTCATATAAACCCTTATTATTATGTCATTGGTGCTGCATATTTCTTTAAATTCATTATTGATGAGGATGAATTGACAATTATGTTGTAATTAAAAGTAATTAAAATTTCAACATGTAAAGTAACTATACATATATAATTAATAAATAATAGTAAAAAATAAATTTTATCAAAGGTGAAAGAAGAAAAAAAAACTCAAAGTAATTATTAAGTAATTTGAAATAAAAGATAAGTTAAAGAATTTTTATGGTTCCTTTTTGTTATATATATTTTTTTAAATATATAAGATTGTTTAACACTTATTGAGTAGTTATTTACTATACTTTAAAAAGGTTAATATTACATCAAAAACTTTCGTCAGTATAATAGCTTCGAACTTTCGTTATAACGTTATAGAAATAAAATGTTATGTTACACAACTTTTAGTGTAAGATTAACAAAAAATAACCCAAGTAAATTACGCTACATAAATGTGACACTAAAAACATTTACAAAATTTGTGTAACATTGTACCATATTTCTGTAACATTGCAACAAAAATTTGAGGTTATAATGTTGCTTAAATTTGTAGTGTTACTTTTTTTTTATTTTACAGTGTAACCACTTTAAATTACTCATACATTTTCACATATAATTGTTATTTTATCTTTAAACCAACTCCAAAATCATTAAAAGGATAAGGATCAAATTTGTCTAACTAACCAATATTTTTTTAATTACAAATAAAAAGTTCTATATTTATTAAACGATATAAATGAATGTGGTACTTAAAGAATGAAACTTTACTTTCCCCAGTTTAATGTCAAAATTATAGCACTATATCATGCGATAAAGAATTATAAATCATAACTCTAACTTCCCTATCCTAGACCCATATTTCAAACTCAAAGAACATACATTTGTTCTAGAATGAAGATTTACGGTGACCAATTCCGTAAACAAATGATGCAACACGTACCTTAGAAAGGATTACAGAAAATGAATTCGATTCTCCTAATCTGAAGCAAATGCGATTACTTCGTAATTCTACTAATCACATCCTCCCTCATCTTCGAAACTTAAAGAAAGGTAATCGTTAAAACCTATTTTTCCCCAATACCTTATTCAAATATATGTGCATATGTTTTATTTGGGTTATTTTATGTCTTCTCAAAATGATTGTATTTTAACTTTTCCTACGACATTTAACTTACAAAAAATTCAATTTGTTGTTTTGTATGTTACGTCTCAAATTAATAACAAAAAAAAAAAAAAAAAAAAAAAAAAAAAAAAAAGTAGACTAGAATTGTTTGGGCTGTTTTACTTTAAGTAAATTTTCTAACTTTGTATATTTTACTTATTTTCTTATACTTTAAGTAAAATTTTCTTTAAATTATCCATTAAAAATTCTTACATCCTTAAAATAAATTTCCAATAAATAAGGAAAATGTTCACTGAAGTAAAAAAAAATACGTACATTATTAGAACTATTGTAAATTAAATTTGCATGTTAAACTAAAATTATATGTATTACAAACACTATGCCATCTTCCGTTACATTTTGAAAAACTTAACAAGATATTATTTACAAAATTAATTACCTCAAAATATAAATAATACTTCAAAAATTAATACTTCAACGCCATAGCATTTTTATTTTTGTTAAAGTAAGAATAAAATAATTTCAATTCAAATAAATTATATTTTTAAGTCCTAACCATTGACGCAATTCCTTTCACAAAACAATTTTTATTCAAGATTTTTCTTAAAAATACGTTTATTCACAAACGAGGTGATGAATATCATCCCTCTTTATACTTCCGCTTTATTTATTTATTTTTATTTTTATTTTCAAATGACCAACATTCTTTTACTAAACTCTGAAAAAACCAGAATAACACTTACAAAGAATCTAGAACGAGTTATTCACCCTTTCAAAAAGACCACTTTCATCGGAATGGCCTCTCATTTAAGTACGTCTGCATTTATTGTTTGCGGGTGAGAAAAAAGAAAATATCAAGTGCAAAATTTTCACTCGCCATTTAAGATTACTGGAAAGTTAAAAAATAATAATAATAATAAAACTAGCGGAAAAGATTTTTTTTCTCTGTAAAATGCTACATTAAAGATGCTACCAATATATTCGTAATCGAAAATGCTTTGTAGTGTCATTTATTGTTCTGATGAGCAGCACAGAAAGAAAACTCGAAAAAAAAAAATAGAGGTATCCAGGAAGTGAAATTATGCATAAATTATTTATTTAAAATAGTTCATTTTACTCCTATAATATTAAATACATTTAAAATTAAGTTAGCAGTTATTGTTGTTGGAAAGTGAGAAAAACTAAAGTTTAAATATCTCAAATGCAGTTTGTGATTAAAATGTTAAAAAATAAGAATTAAAAAAAAAAAAAAAAAAAAAAAAAAAAAAACCATCTGATCGTTAATCATTAACTGTTTTATTAAAATACTATTGATACACATGTTTGTATCGAAAAACAAAATAATGAGACGTTTATGATGTTGCTAACGTAGAGAAAATAATCCATCTTACTCAAAACTCGCTATACCCGAAAAAAATTAAAAGAAATTTAATCATGTTTAATTGTATTAATTCTTTAAATGTGATAAAAAATAAATTTTTAGTTAAAAAAAATCACAATGTTAAGAAATTTAGAAATTAATTTAGAAATATTTAGAAATTACAAGTAATAATTATGCGTTATTAACTTATATATATTAAGTTACGAATATTTAGAAGTATTAGCTTATAAGCATGTTTTTAGTACATACAATTTCACTTTTCATTAATTAATTATTATTTTTGTGTTATACTGAAAACGAAAAGCTATATTTTAAGACAGAAATGCTGTTAAGGATCTAAATGGAGGTAAATTAAACTTTTCCGCCAATTTTTTTAACACACACACACACACACATATATATATATATGCAAAAATATTTATTATAGTTTATAGATTATTTCTTTAAATAGAAAAAAAACTTAAAAAAAAAAGTATTATTTGGGTATTTTTTGCCAATTAGTTATGTATGTGATATAAAAGAAAAATTAAATTATTAAAATATTCGTTTTTGTTTTTAATTACAACGTGAATTGCCTTTTCAATTTAATAAGCATTTCATTGAAAATACAACCGTTAAAGTAACACATTTCAGCCCTAAACTTGACAAAGAATAAAACTACCCTCCATTTTGGTAATAATTGCAACCACTCCCGAATTACATCATTGTTACGCATAGCTCTTTCCTGCAACTGAATGACCAAAACTCTTTTACAGAAGCTGAATGTCCTTTCAAAGAAATAACAAATTGAATAACTGTCCTTTTCACAACAGCCGCTCGTTTTCTAATGGCTGCTCGTTTGTGTACGACTGCATTTATTAGTTGCGGGTGAAAAGAAAGAAGATGCCGATCGAAATTAAGCACCGTAAAAAAGATTTATCATTTTAAGCTTTGCTTAGCTTATGAGAAATACCGATTTTTTATTCATTACTTACTGACCGATAAATGGACATTAGGGTGAATATAAAGTTTAGATTTGTCAAAGGTAAATGTACAGATCGTGTCAAAAGCCGTGACATAAATATTCACTAAGTTATTCAATTAAAGAGTAAGCTCTGAAAATTGAGCCAATACTTGTAAAACACGTAAATATTTTTAATACATGTAAAAACTTGTAAATATTTTTAATAGAATTGAGTAATATTTTTCATCGTATAATGTAGATTGCATAAAAGAATAATTAACTTTTTCATATTTAATATATTCATAATAATTAATATATTCATATAAAAGGCGGATTTCTTTTCCTTGATTGCTAGGACGGAAAAATATTCCATTCGTTAAAATTTTTCGTTTGTGCAATGGAGAATCCTGATCTTTCGGATGTTAGACTGTAAATAGAATAATCATGAATTCACACAGAAAGATGAAAAAACAGTTAGAAAAACCAATTCAGACACTAGTTCAAAACCTGTTCTGACAGAAGTTGAAAACCTGTTCTGACATCAGTTTAAAACCTGGATTGAAATCGGTTCAAAACCAGTTCTGACACAGAAAGTGTCTGAAACACACACCTATGGGAAATTTCAGTTTGCACACATGTCTGAATTTAACAAACGGGAGCTTTTTTTTTTTCTTCTGTAAATGAACCTACGTGAGTGTCCTAATAACACTGATAACTCGAAAATTTAGACACATTTACAAATTCAAACATTTAACAGTTTAGACGTTATTTAGACATTTGGACCATTTTGCATTTTTTGAATAAATTTGAAGCAACATGCACGTTGTTGAAATTACATTTTTACATCCACAAATTTAGATATTTTATACTATACGTACGTAGGCTAATTAAACCATGTAAGCTTTATTAAATGGAATTTTCAAAGAATAATAGACTAGAAATACGTATATCATTAAATGAAATTATAATTGAAATATTTGATAAACAACATATTTAGATGCAATCTTTTGGTTAATGAAAAAACAATTAGATATTTTATACTGTACGTACGTAGGCTAATTAAACCATGTAAGCTTTATTAAAAGGAATTTTCAAAGAATATTAGACTAGAAATATGTATATCATTGCATAAAATTATAATTGAAATATTTGATAAACAACATCTTTAAATGCAATCTTTTGGTTAATGAAAAAACAATTAGATATTTTACACTATACATACGTAGGCTAATTAAACCATGTAAGCTTTATTAAATGGAATTTTCAAAAAATAATACAGTAGAAATATGTATATCATTAAATGAAATTATAATTGAAATATTTGATAAACAACATCTTTAGATGCAATCTTTTGGTTAATGAAAAAGCAATTAGATATTTTATACTATACGTACGTAGGCTAATTAAACCATGTAAGCTTTATTAAAGGGAATTTTCAAAGAATAATAGACTAGAAATATGTATATCATTAAAGGAAATTATAATTGAAATATTTGATAAACAACACCTTTTGATGCCATCTTTTGGTTAATGAAAAAACAAATGATGTTTTTTGTTTAAAACAAGCAACTTTCTGTCCGATTATTAAGATAAGTAACTTGTAACTAAGAAAGCAAATTTATAACTGAACTTTCTTTTAAAAGATTTATACACTTCTGTAAAAAGTTCTTTTCGATTTAAAACATTTTATTTCCATATAATTATCATATACATGAATAAATAAATAAAGAAAAAATAGTTTTCGTTTATAAGAGTGTTTTTTTTTATTTTGTTTTATTTTTTAGGACCAGCTGAGAAACAGTATATTTTCAAACATCCTGCTACGGTTATCACATATTTGTCATACGTTTTACAAATAAATAGATGAATATATATATATAATAAAATAAAGCCTGCTAGGCCTGTAAAATTGACAATTTACATAGTAATACATATATTAAGTGAATATTTTTTATTAATAATCTCACAGCAAAAAATAATGGTTAAAAATGTAAAATTGTGTTCTTTCTTGAATATTGCGCGCATTTTTCTAAACAAGAAAAGTTTTGTTTTAGGTCATAATAATTCAATTTGGAAAGCACATCGCCGTGAACGGGTCGGTCTCCAGTTCGTATACCACCCAAATACATTAATGCCGAAATAGATTAAGGAATAGAACTTTTTATTTTATTTTAAACATTATTAATTTTTTATTTGTACTCAAGAAGATTCTAAAACTTTTTTTTTCAGTCGAAAAACAAAATTATGCAACATTGTGTTATTTAAATTAATGAAAAAATATTCACAGTGAATAGTAATTTCTGCCTAATACCATGAAGTAAAGGATTAAAGATGGCTCCATAACGCTTTTGTGAAATAATGATACTTCAAATGTCTAAAATTATTAAGCCAATTCTGTATTTTAAAATTGAATCATCCATTTCAAATACATTTTTGTCTGAATTTCAGACATTATTTGCAGTGTGAGTTTTTAAAATACTAAGATTTTGATAGCATACCAATATGTTGAAAAGTTAAAATGATGGTATATTTAAAATATTACATATTTTCGTTTATAACATCAGAAAACATTTTGAAATAATAATAATAATAAAAATAATAATTAAAGAAAGAAAGAAATCATAATTTTTTTTTATCCTGTGGAATGACGCGTATAAAATCATAAGCAAATGAAACACATGCAAAATGTTTTCATTCAGATATCTTTTTATCTGTACAGTGGGTTAAATGATACTTTTATAAATGTTTATAATTTGTTTTCCGTAAGAGAAATGTCATTTTTGTGTGTCCCCACCTCTATCTTAACACAAATTTTGTTTCAAAAGTGAAGTTAGTAATAATATATTTCTAACATACGGGGCTTAAATTATTGCAAATTGTTATAATAATCTCATAAATTAACAACTGAAGAAATAAATAATATTTTTTCTTAAAAAAAAAAAAAAAAAAAAAAAAAAGGAAATTTTTAAATTTATCTGGATTCCTTGTTATAGAAGAAAAATCCTTGTAATTAACTCCTGAAAACACATCTATCCGTCGTTATTACCAGCTAATGGACAGTTGTATAATTACAGAAACCGACTTGAGTTGTTCTATTTGCAGAAACGAACACGGATCTCTAAAAATTTATGACTTCCTTTTTTTTTTTTTTTTTTTTTTTTTTTTAAGCATTTTTACTCAGTGTCATTATTCTGTAACTCTTTGTTGATTTTAATTTAGTTAAAAAAAAAAAAATCGCAAACTATTGATTTTTTTTTAATTGAGTTTATAAGCTAAATTTTAAAATTAATACTTTTTGCGTATGTGGTTATGATGGTGCATAAGTTAAACTTCTTTCTTTGACATAGCCTAGCCATCATTCCCTTAGATAAAGGTCCCTTTCGTGGAGGATCAAAATTGTGATGGTATGTCTCAGGACTACTCCTAAGCGTCAGGTTCAGACTGTCGCCAATTGCCCATAGCCCAGCAATAGTGCGACGTAAAACTCATACAACTAATCAACCAAACTTGGACAAAGAAAATCATCGTCAAAAAATTACTTAATTATGAGAAAAAAAAAAAATTCTTTAGCAACTGTTAGAGAAAGAAAAAAGAAGAAGAAAAAATCAACCACAAATATTCTAAAACATCCCATTTCTTGTTAAAAAAAAAAAAAATCTCTGAATTAGTCCTGGTCATACTTATGAATGAAAGCGACGGTTAAAAATTTCTTTCATATAAAACTATTTCCAATGTGAATGGATGTATTTTAATATCCGTGAAAAGTAGATTCATTTGTTTTTAAAAATTCAGTAATGCATTCACTAAACGCTGATGTAGTGAATCACGCTTACACGATAAACAAAAACCGGGTTAGTGAAAGCGTGTTGTTCTGTAATTTCAAAAGTATTTAATGTTTGCTTGAGTTAAACAATGCGAAGTTTAATACTTTCGGCACTACATAAAGTCGATAACATCTTAAATTTTTAAACGTTGCAAAAATTAATATTATGTCATGTAATTTAATGGATAAAAATTTTAGCCTATAATATTGTTGTAATGTTTAGTCTACGATAATGTTGTAATGATTCAATTTTCCTTGATCAAATTTTCTGGTGGTGGGGTTAAAGCTAAATGACTACATGAGGGTCCCATGTATGGTGAAGGGTGTCATTCTAAGGGGTCCTAACCCATATTCATGAAATTTAGGAGAAAAAATCAGAAAACTCTGAACTGGCTAAGTGAACGATCGCGACATGGGAGATGGAAAGAGGCACTTTTCGTCTACCATCTTTGAGTGCAGAGCCTTTAGGGGGCCTGAAATTTTCTGAATATATTAGAAAGCAATAAATATTTTAAAGAATCTAAAAAATATTTACTGTTCGAAATATCTAAAATTTTGTTAAAACATACAACTTTCTAAATATTTTATGCAGTTCTTAACATTTTGCTGATGTTTCTATAAAAATTGTTTTATTCACAACGGCTATACATATTGGAACCTTTAATTAAAATTGAGTTTTATTGCAGGAAGATCATCTTATATTTAAACGGCATTTCAATGGAGAACCTTTAATTCTTTAGTAGTTTCCTCAGACATTTCCATGAAGTGACTGCCCAATTTTATACAATTTGGGTTGGACATTTTCTTTCTATATATAAACAAAAATATTACCATAGCAAATTGCTGCGTGTTTTATGGTATTGCATATATATTTAAAAAAATTTTTAATACACTGTCTTAAAAATTGAGTAAAATAATAATGAATAATTTATATTTTTGGTTACATGAAAAAAAAAACTTTTATATTTATAAGAATTAAACTTGTGATAAATTTAGATATGTGTACCACACATAAATTTTTCATGCAAATATAGTAACATTTCTAGGCAATGTATTACTTATTCTAGCCAATAAATAAATAAATAAATTCAAACATTAATAATATTATAAAGAATGTTACAAATTTTTAAAGATGACTAGTCTACATGCTTAGTAATTGTCAAAAGAAGTTCATCATCCTTAAACCTATTCATTTTTTATTATTTCACACTGTACTCTTAGCCGTGAAATCAATTCATCTTTCATTTGCGTTATGGGCTTTCCCTTGCAATTACTTAACTTTTCATACATGCTTTTGGAATAGATAAGTGGAGGGAAACAATGAGATTTCTTTTTTATGAGCATCGCAAGGACCAAAATATCTATGTATGCAAATTTGATGCTAGCCTCATGTTTAAAATTACATAATTTGCACCTTAGCTGGTCCCATCGTTGACCTATATCTAGATGCCCGATTTCGTGTCCGGTTTTCTTTTCTCTGTATTTTCATGATTCTCGTTTAACTGTTTTATGACCGGTTCAAACGAACTGATGAATAACGATTAAACTTTGAAGAATTAAATAATTAAATGAGGTTTAATTGAATTTAGCAGAAGTATTCCATTTTGTTGCATATTTTACTAAAGTTCAATTCAAGTTTACATGAAATAGTTTCGTGGTAATATATATTTATACGTCTATGGACAGAATTAATAAATTTCGAACCAAATATCAAAGTATCGATGACAAAAGTAACAAAGAAATAATGATAGTTATATATATATATATATATATATATATATATATTAAAGTGCTATTGTATTTAATACGTTGGCATATCTGACATCATTCCTAATTTATTTCGTAGCATTGTTAGCATCCGCCCTTTTTTCATACCACTTTTTTTGTAGAGTAATTTCCTGCAACATATAATTACGAACTATGATCTTAGTGAAATGTGGTGTTTAAAACAAAAAAGGAAAAAAAAAAAAAAAAAAAAAAAAAAAAAAAAAGGCGGGCACTAACAATTCCATGAATATATTAGAAATGTTTTCAACTATGCATTCCGTATTAAAAGATTATATGATCGACATCCATGTAAATATTACCTCCCATTTAAAAGCAAACCAAAATTAAGAGATAAATAAGAAAACATTCATCTTAATAAACAAGCTCACAATGATATAAAGAACCCATGCCACATAAAAAGATAAAACAACTATAAATTATATTTAGTTAAATGAAGTTGAAATCACAACGTATACAAATTAAATAAACCAAAACATTATAAAAAGAATTACAAAATATTAATTTGTTGTGTAGCACGGAAATAGCCCTGAAAATGAATTTAAAATATTCACTATATATATAAAATATATAATTACCGAAAGAATACAATGATCGAAATTTAAAATATATATGATGAAAAGATAAAAATTCCATTCTACTCATCAATGGATAGTGACAAAATTAAGAAATAATGCGTAATTTAATAAAAACCTGAAAATTTCCACATTCATTTGAATTAATGAAACACTGTTAAAAAATTAATTGAAAAAAAATTGTAATGATAACATATAGGTCAATCAATTTCATGAATTTTTATTGTAATATCGAGCAGATTTCATTGTCACCCTGTCAGACACCCCGATATTCATACATTCCCTTAAAATATGTTTTAACTATTATAATGTTTCAGTTTATATTTTGTTTAATAAAACTCGGGCTGAATGGGACGATTTTAAAATTAAATAAGATGAGATAAACTATAAAATTTTTAATAAATATTTACTGAGTTATGAATGTATTTCTTTTCCTGTTATCACAATTTAATCAATATAAAGCTTTTCAAAATCATTGATAGGTATCATTGCCAACTAATTCATGCTTCAATAGGAAATTGAGGCTGACATAAAACTAATGATTCGATTATATGTGTTTTATATTCTACTTATAAATGCTTGGTAGAAAGTTTGTTTTTAAATTATAAACCTACTCATTTTTAATACTAAATTACTAATTAATTAACACGTAACATGTATTTACTTAGTTATTATTATTTTTTTTTTAACTTTAAAATCGGTGAAAATATTTTCAAAACAAAAATTATATCAGAGTTCGAAAGTTTTATTTAGAAAATTTTGAAAAATGTATTTTCGTAAATGAAACGCATTTTTTTAATTATTATTATTATTAAATATTACTTTTCATGTAAATAATTATACACATATATAGTGAATATCATACGGATTAAATTGTTTTCCATCATGTGAATTTTACAGAGTACATTTTCTTTTTGATTGTCAACGGTCGAAGTTTTTAATTCTTTTGTGACAAATCAAAAAACTTTCACAGAAAATGTTGCATAACATTGTAGAACTCTTACTTAAAATAAATAAATAAATAAATAAATAAATAAATAAATAAATAAAATAAAACGTATTTTTTAAAATAATTTTGATCTTCGTCCACGGGGGCAACTGAATCAAACTTTTACTTTCATTTTATTTTTATTATTATTTTTAATTCCCTTTTCAAATGCCAGTCCCCGGCACATTTTCCTTTTTTTTTTTTTATAACCATATTCTGTAATCTTGGCATGTGCTTCACAATCTACGCGTGATGCCTTATTTTCGTTTTTCTTTTAACTTCTATTTGTAATATGGATTTTCTAAAAAAAAAAAAAAAAAAAAAAATCATTACTTCAATGTTTTATCTTTTATTTTTAGTGTTCATGTGTTTGATTTGAGTGTAAACTAACGGCTAGACTACGACGTTTTTCAAAATTGCAAAAAATATACCTTCTGGAGCTTAAAGAATTAAAGCAAACAGAGAATAAAATTTTGAACATTAAAAAAAAAAATTGTGATAGCTCACATCAAAATATTTTAATTCATTATTATAATTATTGAAATGATTTTTTTTTTATTATTAATGATTAATCGGTGAAGAAAGATGTTTAAATTTACTTAATGAATTCAAATTAAATTTCCTTTTCATTTGTGAAATTTCATAATATTTCGAAAACTTTTACGCTAGTTGTTCGTAGTAAGATATGTAAAATTGAAATTTATGTAAAAATTAATGTTTCATCAATTAAAAGTTATATATTTTTATAAATATAATATATGTATATTTACATATAAAAAAAATTAATAAAACTCTTTATAATTTTTGTTTTTATATTTTTAATGATAAGCTGTTACGCTTTTTTAAGAGTATTATAACTTATACATAACCAGTTAGAAAATATATTTTATCAAATTATTTCAATTTAATTGAAATTTAAATTGCGGTTATAGCTACGTCCAACCTTTAAAATATATCATATTATTAATACCGACATCATAATTTTACCATAAATATACCATATTCAGTCGACGTAGAAAAATACATGCATATGCATGGCAATTTTGTATTGCATTAATGGAATTATAATTTATAAAATGACGGGACTGCATTTAGATAAATTTTGTAGATATTTAATTAAATTAAAATAATCGAAATACATTTGTAAATTTCGTTTATTACTAACGAAACATGGCATTATTTAAATTTATTAGTAGTATTGTAAGTTAATTAGTTTATATAAATAAACAAAACATTAAATTACATTAAATTCAGCCCACATTTTACGCAATAAATAATAAAAACATAAATTGGAAAATTAGATAATTTATTAAGTTAAAATAATCGAAATGCACTTGTAAATTTCTTTATTACTAACGAAAAATGGTAATAGTTATTAACAAAACATGGCATTATTTAAATTTATTAGTAGTATTGTGAGTTAATTAGTTCATAGAAATAAACAAAACATAAAATCCAGCCCACATTTTACGCAATAAATAATAAAAATCATAAATTAATAAATTCAATAATTGATTAAATAACTACTCAACTAATTATTCAAATTAACCAATGTTATTTAGTACATATATTTTTGACGATAAAAAAGCTGAATTAATTTTAGCAAGGACGAAAACTAACCAGGACAGGATTTGAACCTGGGACCATTTCAAATCCTGGTTTAGTCACCTTTGCCTCTTACTAAAATTAATTTGAATTACCCATAAAACAAATAAATGTGTTGCACATTTGGAATACATTTAAATGAAACTTATTCAAGATTATTTAGTTACTTCATTTTTATTTTTGTTGTTATTTATTTATTTATTTATTTTGCAACAACATAAAAAAAATATTAAATCGAGATTATACTCATGTAAAATCCCTTCATACTCCATAACTTATTACATAAATATTTCTTCAGCATATACGAGTCTGAATGCACAAAACGATGAAATGATTCATCAAAAATGCAATTCTTCTCCATTCTTCCACACAAAGTTGAAGAACACGTGCTCAAATAGCGTGCTCGTTATCGTGACAAGCAATCATTGCCACATGTTAAAGAACTAACTCCAGACTCGTACTAACGGCTGAAAACGACGCTTTATTCACTGTCTAAAGTCAATAGAAATGAGACATTAAAAAAATATAAATTGGCTCTTAATCGTTAAAATTATTATTATTATTTTTTTTTTTTTTTAATCTATAGCCGATTTTTTCAGAAATTTAAGATTATAATACAAATTTCATACTCATTTTACCTAGAAATAATGTATTAATTTCATATAACTTCAGCATACGATCCTAAATGCATAAAAATGCGACATTTTTCAATAAAAATGCAAAGTCATTTATTGGCGAACACGTGTTTCTATAGTGGGCTCATTGTCCACGAAAAAACTATTGCTACAAGTTATAAATTCGAATTTCAGATTACGGCTAATAGCTTAAGAATATATTTTAATTAATAATACATTTAATAATATATTATAAATATATTTTCATTATAAATATATTTTCATTATTGAATCTAAACCCACGGAAAAAAGTCTTATTTTAACAGCTAATAATAATTACTTTTCTTTAAATATAACCAATATAGAATTGTTAATAAAATTATTATCATAGTATTACTATAAAACAAACTGCCTTCGTATTCTAGGGCGAAGAAATTCAAAATTTGACGACATTCATTCTGAAATTCCACGGCAGATCTTACATTGAAATTATTTTGCTAATCTTTAAAAAATTGAAACACGATTTTTTTTTTCTATCACAATTGTTATCATTTTGGTCTTCATTTGTTTATAATTACAAAAATGCCTCCGTTCCGTTATTGGGTTATTGTAATATTTTTAAACGTTCTTTTATTACAAGAGTACTCTAATATGGTCACAATATTATATTTACTTTACCTAGAAATAATTTATTATTTGAATATATGTATACGAGCTTGAATGCACAAAGTTATGAAATGATTCATCGAGAAAGCAATCCTTTTCCACCATTCCGAACAAAGAACGAAACACACGTGCTCAAATAGCGTGCTCTTCGTCGTCACAGATAACCATTGCCACAAGTTAAAAGATCTAACTTCAGACTGTTACTAATGGCTAGAAAACGGTGTTTCATTCACTGTCCAATGCGTCTCTCTAAGCATGACAAGGCACTTTCTCATGTGTTGAGAATGATGCGTGAGCTCCAGAATCTATGTTCTCGGAAAGAAGGGAGTGTATAATAGCGATAGATAATCTAAAACAATTTGCGAAAGAAAAAAAAAAGTGATTCAATGAGTTACTTTTTCCGAAACACAAATTAAAAGTATTAAATATTTAACTTTATACTTATGGTTACTGTAACTCTGGTATGCGATATATTTATTTTAGGTACTTTCAAAATAAATAATTATAAACAAATTTTCCGTTCATTAGCATAACTCTTTTTTATGACACAATTAAACAACCCTGTTACTGACGGAAATGTGTACATATTGTGGGAATTAGTATTACGAATGTAATTAAAAATAGAATTGTTCCCACGGTTGAAATTAACCATATAAGCATAAGGCACAGACCTAGAGCTTCCAAATTTAAAGCACCGAAAAATCTGTATACCAACTTTAAAATATTCATTAGATTTTCAGGATTTATATATTTTTTTTATTTTGTACTAGACTAAAATTAATAAGCTTGGTTATAAATAAAACAAATGCTCTTTTAAATACTTTCGACGTATTTTTTTAAATTATGAATTTAATTTAAACTTGATAGAACCATTAAATTAAAAGAAAAAAAAAATAAAAATAATAATTGTGTCTGACAAACACATATATATGTGACATATAAGATTAATTCTGGCCTGCTTAATATATTTCATTTTGATATATAATAACTATGATATTAACATTAAAAAAATGCCCAAAATGAAGATTTTTGTTTTCTTTCAGAGTAATCATATGCAAGGAAATATTACAACATGTTCTTGTTCTTGTGTTTCAAGGGTCAGAATTGAGGTCAGAACCAGATTGATACTAGAACACTAAACTACCACTACTAAATTTCAGCAATGATATTTGACTTATGTACAACAGAAATTCTGTGTTTTAATTAGAAAACAATTATTATTAGAAAAAAAAAATGTTTTGTGAACATGGTAACGCAGCGTCATTTAAAAACACCTCCATTTAAAAACAAAGTTGTAGCACATATTAAAGAGAAATTTCTGTTAATTATAAGCCTAAAATAGCAGTAATGACATTGTTTTATAGCTTTAATCAGGAGTAATTTTCGTTTTTTGCTATACTGAGAACGTCTTGAGTTATAATAGATCGCCACTTTATGAGGACGTTCCTATGACTACAGTATGACTGAATTTACACTGGTTCAAAAGTTAAGGACAAAATTCATCGTCGTCCGGAAGTGTTCGTTAACAACCTAAATAATTTTATAAGATCCTCAAAATGCTAAAATGCAAAACCAATGGACAACATAACGTAAATAAGGAATAAAAATTACGAAGACGATTCGAGCAGAACGATATTCGAGCAGAGTTTGACTGAAGATACAAAAATCCATATTACAGGAGTCTGGATGCAGAAATTTAGTTTTTAGTACGATATATGATCATTCTTCACTACATTACTTGATTTACAATATCTGTCCTTATTGAGAACAAGGTTTTTAAAGAGATGTTAAGACATTCCCTCCATTTCCTCTTGAAGCACATATCGCAGCTTCGGCAATCTTATTGATAGCTATCCATGTTCTGCCAACTGTCCCCAAAAAAATTCCCACAACTGTTTTACAGCATTTCCATTCGTGGAATTCCTAGACCAATGTGTTCGTTAAGTATCTTCATTCAAGAGCTCAAGGACCACCATTGTACAAAAACTCGTAGCATACTCTTCATTCAAAGAAAATTCGGATCCAAAGCCCCTCTAAAAAAAATCGCAAAAGGCATGCTAACCCTGGTACAGTAGAGGAACCAGTTATTGAATCTTCTTCGAAGATGTCGAGGTGAGTATGGATTCAAACAAGATACAGGCGGCAGCAAAAGTGTTGAAGCGCTTGGAATAATCCGTGTTTAAAAGATTTGCATTTAATACTGTTGCGTTATGTAAACATTTTTCGAGTCATGGTCTCAGCCTTCGTGCTGTTTAACCATTTCTGGCTGACTGTCCTCGCTGCGAGAACACATTTATTAAGCTCAGCCTGCAAAAACTCATCCCGGAAATTTTTTAGCAAAAATTTACGTTTATAACGTAGCAGAAAAGGCCGTTTTTTTAGCCTTAAAATTTAAAATTTCTTTGATTTTAATTTTGTTCATGAATTCCGGTGGCAGTGTAATTTAAATGGTCCGAATTACCTTGCGCCGCAAAGGGTTAAGAAAGAGTAAGTTAATAATAAAAATTAGCGATGAAACTAAAAAAAAAGTATATATGAAAAATGTGGATGTGTGCTTCAATAATTTTGCAGCCAACTGTAATTCTCTTTTAATGACCATTTTAGTGCATCCACAATGGCACCTTTAGATGCCATTCCGATAAAGTTAGACAGTGATTTTTTTTCTGTATTCGCAGAATAGCTGAAGAACAGTAAATATCGATTTTTCATATGAGCAAATCATGGATTGTAAATCGCTATGAATATCCATGTCTAAACCCGGATTTAAACCAAAAATCTGAAGACCAGAGTGCTAACCATTCAGCTACTAGATAGGCATATTAATGCAAGAAAAAAAAATGTTTAACCAAATCTGAAGGAATACAAAAATAAAGAAAAGCATTTGTTAAACTGATATCGAATAAATCTAAAAAAAAATTGAAGGACTCAATAAAATAAACCTAAATTAATTTATTATTATGGTAAATTATTATAGTTTCAGGATATTCAAAGTTCTATAAGTAATTGTATCTCAGGATTGGAAATAACTTTATATTTATTACATTATCTAAACAATATTTATGCTCAATGAAAAAGTTATACATAAATCTCTGCTAACAGCGCAAATATTATTGAATAAAGACTACTTGTTATTCTATTTAAGCATGCAAAGGAGGTAAAGGAAAACAAAGAAAAAACAAACAAAGGACTTATTCTACATCATTACGTGATGTCGCTTACAAATATTGATCAACAAACATTATATGATTCCAATCACTATGAAAGAAACCGTGAATATACATCATTTTTCGTACAAAAATTAAAATGAACACTAACAATTCATTTAAACACGCAATGTTTTCAGCTGCCACATCCAAGCAAATATGCATTATATTTCTATATAAAGCGTACAAATTAAATAACGATATATAACAGCAACGATGAATGCAAATTAAATATATATATATATATAATAATACCTAGCGAAGATTACCATTAACAAACAATCAGCATCAAGCACTGTGCAACTTTTAATATCATTTTACTAAATATTGTTTTTATAGATTTATTTTTCTAACTATTATATCGAGTTAAAAGTCGTTTAAAAATTCATTCAGTTCATTGAGTAATGACATGAAAAAAATTTTAATGCAATAAAAGTAGTTAATTAAAAATATTAACGTTTGTACTTGCAAATAAATAAATAAATAAAATAAATATTAAATAAAATTACATCTTAACAAATATTGATGTCTTTTAAAATAATATACAATAAATTTGCGCAATCTTTGGAATTAATCATTTGCAATCATTTAAATATAAATAATATATTTGTTCTTTTCCTAGTTAAACCTTTATTTTAAATGACAACTAGTTAAAGGATCGATATCTGAAGAAAACGTTAAAAATAAAAAACAAACACGTTTTGCATTTTATTTTATTTTTCATTTTTTACTATAAGAAAAAAAAAAAAAAAACTCTTACATAAAAACCTAGGTTTGTAGTTTCAAATTACGCATAGTCTTTTCTACTTAATAGGCAGTAGAAAAAAAAAATCTTTCATAGTATTTTTTCAATCATTTATGTGCAGAGGTTGAATTTAATAAAGACCAAGAATAAAAAATAATTTGTATATTTAGTTGTTAACTAAATTCATTGTACTTTTATTTAATAATATTTATTATTTTTAATACATGGACTTTTTTTTCATTTGTTTTATCGTTAGTCTTTATAATTACGTAAATTCTCAAAACAGTCATATTGAAAAGTAAAATATTTTTATGCTTAATTATTATTTCTAATTTGAAGTACTAATAATTTTGTTTCTACGAAAACAATTTTTAAAAGCATGTATAGTTCAAATTGTTTTAAATTATTTTGAACTTTATGAGGCATAAAAATAGCAAACAATTTTTTTTTTAATGTTCAAACGTTTATCTTTTAAATCAAATTCTCACAGTGTGATCCAAACCAATCAAGCAAAACAAAAGCAAGAAAACACTGTAATCGTCAAAAATCATTCAAACAACTATCATGAAAGCAATGTTTTTTCATTGATTGGCTGAAACAGGACGGTTGAACTTAATAACTGCTTGGAAACAGATATCCCTTTCCGATATTGGTTAACGATGGAATCAGAGTAAATGTAAATTATGGTGAAAGTACGCACAATGGTGTGTGCTACAAAGAGAAGTGCCTAAATTTAGAGAAAATGTGTGCAAATTGTGTAATTTATATTTTATGCTCTATTAAAAATATTAAAAATTAACAAATGAATTTTTTCAAATTACAACATGCAAGTATTAGCTTTAATCAAAATTCAGAACTTTTTGGGGTAACAAAAGAACATTTGCAAATAGGAATTTTAATTGTACTTAAAAATGTTGATTATTTTAATGTCACAAAAACTGTTTTGAGTAAAACTTTAAGTAAATATGTGCAATAGGCACTGAAAAAATTAAAACTCGGACTAAAACTGATATTTTAAGTTTATTCTGAGGTATAATTTTTTATTTCTTTTTCTTTCAAAGAATAAATATTGCTACTTCTCTATCTTTGGAACCGTGTCACACTTCAATAATTTTTTAACACTTAGTGCTATTATATCTCTATTGTGATTTACTCTTATAACTCAATTAAATGATATTTAATGTTCTGAAAAAAAATGGCTTGAAATTAAAAAGAAAATTAGCTGGAAATTTAGGAACATCCTTTAAGGTGAATTCGGAAATCATTTTTTAAATAGTTGCATAAAAGATTGTAACATTTTATTACAGTTGTTATAGCAGCATGATAAACAGTAAATTTAATATCCAATACGATTCTGTTGCGATTACGTTACAATTACGTTCAACAAATAGGATTACATTAAAAGATACGCAAAGGTCACAATTACAATATAATTAAAGTGAAACTTTTTAGACAATCTCCGATTTACTCTGAAATAATCGTTATTTTATCATCATTAGGTGCGCACTAAATGGATGCTAAGTTTATCCAAATATTCATTCCGCAAATACTTAAGCCATAACATGGAGAGATCCTTTTTTCTTTATCAAATTTAGTGCTTTAAGTGAAACACGGCAGAAATTATGAAAACAAAAAAAATTACTTTTTAAATTGTTGTTGTTATTATTGCACAATTATTCTTAATAATAAAAAAATTTTAGCAGTGCAATTTTAAATCGTTTTTCTAGGGTCGCTTTCTAAAGATGAGTCATCAAGAAACATGGTATTGGAATAAGGAAATGGAAGTTTTAGAAAATAAGACAATGCCAAAAAGAATTACTAAATAATGTTGCGATTAATATGTATGTATATATATATATATACAATGTCAATGTTGCTTCGTAGTTTCATTATTATTCATCTGCTTTGAAAATTTCCTTTTTTAAATCCATATGACTCCTATTCTGGTCTTGGCAGGCTGGGGGAGTGTTGCCGGCGTGAAACTAGTTTAACCCCACAGGCAAGTCACAAGTCTTGCCGCCTGCCGCCTGCCTCCTTCCTTTCTTTCTTAAGCTTCTTAAACTATTTTTTCAACAATTTCGATAAAGTTTATGTTTTTAAGTTAAGATTTGTTGTGTTAGTTTATTGATCCATTGTTTTGCAGGCTGTTAATTAATAAATCTGGTTTCCTGAAGTATGTGTAGTTCATCCCCTGATGGAATTTTTTTTTTTCATTTTTCTGAACTTCTCCTACATAAAGAAATTTTTAATCTTATTGGACATTGGTGTTTCAGTGACCTTGTATCTGTTGCTTGGCTTCTACTATGCTTAATAGGTCATTATATATATATATATATATATATACATTTGTTTCGTTTTCATGCAATGCTTTAAAGTGACACATTTTCAGCTAAAAATAATCTTAGTTCAAAGAAAATCTTGATATGGTGCAAAGTAGTCAGTTGAAAACCAATAAATATTTTCCAAATATTTAGTAAATACATTTCATGGTTGCACTTTCAAATTTGTTTTATTTTTATCAATAAATGAATAAATAAATAAATAAATAAAGTTTTAAATATACAAATAGAAGAAATAATTTTTCGTTCTTTCTTTAGATTTATGAGCAATAACCGACATGACGAATATTAGTTATTTTTTTATACTCCTTCTGTTGAAAAAAGACGGAAAATGCTGCAATTTTTCTATAAAAAACTTTCTCGGTCTTCAAAAACTAGTAGCTACATTGTTCTGAAATTTGTGACACTCTCTTTTATATCTGGAATATCACAACTTATGATTTTACGTTTTAGTTTCAACAAGTTTTGTATGTGTTTAAAAAATTATTCAGAATTTTTAATAAGCAGTAAATTAAAGTTCCATTCTCGATTGCAGTCAAGTGGATCCTAGTTCGAATCTCGTCAAAAACAAAATTGTGAGAATTTTTATTTGCTTATTTTTTAATTAATTAATTAATTAATTAATTAATTTTGATTAGCAAACAATTTGCAACAGTGCCACAAATTCCCCGCACAAACATGTTATGTAAATTTATTGCAAAAAGTGCCGGTACCCAAATTTCCAAATTATATATACGTAATTCATATATATTAAATTTTAATGTTTTAGTGGCTGAATGTTAAAGAGTTCAAAAGAAAAGTCCATGGTTCCTTACATGGCTGTAGATGAAATGTCATTAGTAACCCAGGAGTTAAAGGTACGTAATGAATGTTTTAATAAAAAGGAAACTAAAGAAAAGTAACTCAAAGCAATAAGTTTAAAGAACCTTAAATTTTAGGATTATTTGGATTTGATTCAAGTCAACTTTGGTACAGCTTAGTACCATTTTGAAAATTACATAAAGCACGAAATCTTAGAAAATATTTTCGCTATAATATCATTACACCTAGCATGTATGTCGAACCTTAACCGTGTACTGACATTTAAAATAAGACATTATTACTTCTGCCCATCAAGAGGCAAATATTTACTTATGCAATAGTTTTAGAGTTGTAATTTTAACTATTTATCTCTCCTTTAAAATCACAGTGAGTAAAACAATTATTGTACTATTTATTATATTTATTTCATCATTAAATGATTTAATATCATTCTATGATTTTGCATCACATGTATGCAATGATTTTAATGTTAGAAAACTTTGTAAATATTTTTTGTTTTAAATGTATATATATATATGTATTTGCATAGTATTTCAGATCCATATTTATCGTTCTTTTGAATTTAAAAAAAAAAGATATTTAAGAATTTTTTAAGGTAAAACTTTATTTATCTCTCTATATAGAAATTTTTTATAAAATAATGTTTTTTTACCATTTATATTAGTTGACCATTTTTAATAACGTACATCGTAAGGGCGCACTTTAAACAATATGTATTCACTCAAATAAAGAGCTCACTACACATATCAACCTATCATTAGAAAATTACTAATGATAAAGCATCATTTAAAAGAAGCGTCGAATACAACACAAGAATTGTGTTATACTTCATAACTCTCTTAACAAAACTAACAGAATCAATTATCGTGTATGAGTTTTAGATATGATAATGAGATAAGTGGCATTTCTAAAGCATGATTAACGCTATTTCCTTTTTTCTAATCCAATGAGTTCTTTTCTTTGAATCTCCATGATTTTTGCGGAAATAATGTGAATTTATGAGACTTAAAAAAAAAAAAAAAAAAAAAAAAAAAAAAATTGAAAACTTTTTAGCTCATGACATTGTTGCTTGAAATCAATTCCCATTTAATAGAGTAAAAAGGAAATAAAAACTTCCCTTTTATTAACATTCTTTTCATTAACTAGTTTACATGTTTGTTGAACTACTATTACATATCATGATAGATTTTATGCGCGCTCTCTTGTTTGCATCAGACGAATAAGTAGTATGGATAAAAACTTTTATCAACAGAATATGAATATTTTATTGTAAATTGATTATTTTCATTTGTTTGCGATTGTTTTTATTGAAAACTCTGATTCCATTTTAATTATTTATATGTGATTCAAAGTTTAGTTTTTGTTTTAATTTTTACTAATATAATTAATATAATTTTATTAAAATGATATTTAACTAGTAATAAAATAATTTTTTTTTTTTTTTATTTAGAGAAAATGATTAGCAAAATTGCTCATTAATGTAAAAAAATATATTTACTATGATAATAGAAAACTATTTGTTGATAAAAAAAATAGAAGATTGCCGCTATACTAATTTTATATACCGGAATCAATATACATTGAACAAAATTCTGGTACGGTAGCTGCAACAATGAAATAGTAATTTACTTGACAATGATTTAACGCGTTATGTAAGTCATTGTATGAAATAAAAATTAGTAACCCCAAATTAATAGAGAATTAGAGTTTTCAGATTTACACAATAAAAATTTAGTTCAATTTTGCACGAAATTAATCACAATGTTATTAGAAAATATTTTATCACAAATAATTCGATATTACACTGTCAAAAAAATTGAGAGAAATTTTGTATTGCAACGGTAAGAGAGAAAAAACATTCGGCATTTTGTGCCTAGTGAAAAATATAAAATGAATCCACACCAGCCTAAAATTTTATTAGTTGAAATACCAATACTAATTATTTTTAAAAAGAAAACAATCATTCTAACGCCGTTTTTATTAGATATATTTTCTTCAATAAGACTTAATTCTTCACTAGTCCCAGGATTAAGAAATTCGAGAACTATTGCAGCATTTTTGCTTTGACGACATAGTAATGCATCTTTATAAATTTCTTACTAACACGAGAAGAATCTTTTGCAGCAAGCAAACATTAAATTTTCTAATAAATCTAAATGTATTGAAATATATACAATGAAAACAGGGTGCCAATGGACACGTTTTTTTTTTAAGGACTTTTCTATCACTATTCTCGAACAATAAACTCCTTTTTAAATGTACAATCTTATTTTATGTCAAAAATTGCTATTGAAAATGAGTAAAAGAGAAAAAGGAAGACCGTGAGAACCCAGAAAAGCTAATAAACTGAAAGAAGAATTAAATATGAAAAGTAACGAAAGAGTTAGTTTATATTGTGTTGTAAAGCTATTTATTCACAGTTTTTATTCAAGGTGGTTATAATTATAGTTCCGCTGTAACCTCTCAGCAACTAAAATGCGCGAGAGGACTACGACCAAATTTGATATGTGGATGATGAGACAAATGATGAATGCGCTGAATAAATTAAAAAACATAGTATGAATACGTCCACTAATTGGCGCTTTGCATTGATAAACGGAAAATATAAGAAAGAAAATGACTTATCTAATGTGTATTTACGATTTGAATAATTACTGATTAGCTTTTGAATATTCCATTTGTTACAATTGTTATTTTTTGTGCAACGCACCACCTGATGGATATTTTTAAATTAAAAATATTTTTTTGCTGAACGCTTTTCAAAAATCGACCACGTGCAAAATTAGGTGACAAACCACTCACCTGTTTAGATTTAGGATGCTAACTAAAGCAAATGTCTAATTATAATAATCCTGTATATATATATATATATGTGTGTGTGTGTGTGTGTGTGTGTGTGTTTTAATTGGCAAGAAGCTCATATTTCGGTGAAAACAATTCTTAAAAAAAAAAGGGGGGGGGGTGAAATGGAAAGAACCAAATGAAGGTTCATCTGATTACATTGAAGGGTAACATGTTCAATATTGAATAAAATCTTTAAAAATATACACATAGTAACATTTTTTAATTATTCGAACTGTAGAATTTATTGTATTTTTATGATTATAAAAATTTATTATGCATAGAATAGAATCTGTAAGCTGTGTACGAAAATAGCAAATCGATACTTAGATAGAAAAATTGTTGTATTTTATTCATTATTTTTTCAAAAATGAGTTACATGGCAGGACAAGAAAAAAAAAGTAAAAAAAGTAAGTTTCGAAAGTAATATCTTTTTTTTTTTTGTTTCCTGTTACAAAAGGACCCCGTAAAAAGTTATAGTTCTTAATGTTGACATTACACTGCTCGGCATGCTAATTGTCCCCAACACCATTTTGGCAAATTCTCATGTAAAATGACCTCCTGAATCCGAATATGACATCCATTTTGCCCTATCACCCACCGTTTTTTAGGGACGGCCCCCTATTTTCATCACTTTTCGGTAATTTTAGTGCTATAAATTTAATTTTTTGCGGGGGGGGGGGGGTCATTGCCACTGATATTATGCATTACATTTCTTATATTTTTTATCTATTATTAATGTTATATGTTAAACATTTATTATACATATTAAGTGTTAAATTAATTATTTTTCATTCCCCAAATCAAATTCATGGCCATAAAATTACTGAACAGTGATAAAAATTGGGGGAGGGGGTGGTGTCCGAGAAAACGGTGCGTGGCAGGGCAAAATGGTAGACATATTCGGATTCAGGAGGTCATTTTACACAAGAATCAGCAAGAATGGCAGCAGGGGTCAAAAAAAAATTTCTTTTGCAGCACAGTGTCATCTATTATTCCAGATGACTTAATATCAACCAAATTACAATCAATGTCAATAAGACTTGAAAGTATTTCCATTCGGAAGATAACATGCCTAATTTAATTGTATCAAAATTATTTTTCAATTTCTGTTGTATTTAAAAAGATTACTTCTCCATTTAACAATCACTAACCTTGTATACTTTCAGCGTCAAATAAAATAAAATTAAGAATATTATACGCATGCTTTTAAAAATACCCTTATTAATGATCTACGAAATTCCGAATTACGTGAATTGACGATGCGTCATACAAAAAAAATATGTCACTTGTATCTAAAGCGAGATTAATGCTTCCCCTCCCCCCTTCTATCTTTTTGTATCGTTTAATAAGGGGAAAAAGTCTCGATTTACGATTAATATGGTGATTCAAAAGTCAGGACAATCCTGATACTTCAAACGAGCAATTGAGAGTAAGGGATCGGAGGAAGAAAAGCTTTTATAACAGGATACTGTCGTTTCAAATAGCACATGGGGAAAATCATGTATGATATAAAGTTACGTTTATTGATATTGCATTATAGGAATAAATAGCAAAGTATGTCACTTTAATTTTATATATATATATATATTTCGTTTCGAACTGATTAGTCAAAAGTATACATAATTATTAAAAAAAAAACAATCTAATTTAATTGTTACAAATTAACCAACCCCCCCCCCTTCAAAAAAGTAACTTTTTAAACACATTTTTCAAAATCACAGTAAATTTTAAATATTTTTGTGTACAGTCAGTAACAACAGTATCCGAACAGTAGCAAACATTCCTGTGTTAAAAAAGTAGAGTTAATACTGTTTTGTTAAATAAATCCCTGTCGAATCATGTTTTTAGTCAGTCTAAGAACATGATTGATTCGTCAAGGATTTATTTAACAAAACAGTATTAACTCTACTTTTTTATATTGGAATTTTTGCTAGTGTTCGGATACTTTTGTTACCGACTGTAGCAATAAAATGAATGTTTAAAGACAGTTCTGAATATACTTGGAATGATTAGGTTTGTTTCCATATATGTGATATATTTGTGCATCCGTAGAATTACACAAAAATTATTTTGTATAGTATAAAATTATATTATATATGTGTGTGTGTGTGTGTGTGTGTGTACATGTATGTAGGTTATGTGTGTATATAAATAACCTTTCCAATTATCCACAGGAATAAAAATGAAATATTATATGAAGAAATAAAAATTTGATTAAAAAAGTTCTAGCATATATTAAAAACAGTACTTCAGTGCTTCTTCATAGGCAGTGGCTAAATAATGTATGCAAATAATAAGTGAATCTCTTATTTCCATCTGTAAGCCTTTTATATATATATACATCTTTATATATTCTTTCATTTAATGTGTTTTGAAATATACTGAATGTAACATTTAATCTGAATTCCCATTTCATCTAAGATTTCTACTTCTAACTGATAAATAATATTACATAGTTTATAGATAAACTATATTTTATTGAATAATAATTATTGAATAGTATGTCAATTTAGTAAAATAAAATCAATTTGAAAAATTTTCTCGTTCTATTTGCATACTTGAAAACTGAACAGTTTCATTTTTGTTGACGATTTTATTTAAATTTCCCACGTATACCGAAGCATTGTAAATATAAGTAACATAAATCTAGTATGTTATTTTCACTGCCGAGCATACAATTTAGAGTCACTTTCTTTGCCTGATTTCGAGGGCAGAAAATTATATATTTCAGTGTCGTAGTGGTTAAAATAAGGTTACAGATTGACTACTGGTGCTTCATTTCGTTTCCTGTAGCTGATGTAGGAATATATTTATCTGCAGCACAACAAAATAGGCTTCTAAATATATCAAGAATGTAGATATTGTAATATATGTGATATATACGTTTACTTATATAATTATTTGTATATATATGTATATGTTTTTACTATTATTTAATTTATTTCATACATTCTGGCGGTAACATTTAATCTGGATTCATATTTCATCTAAGATTTCTACTTATAATTAATAAATAATATTAAATTGTTGAAATTTACACTACATTTTTTTTATTTAACCAATTTAACACTATGCCATTTTAGGGAAATAAAATCTATTTAAAAACTTTCTCACTCTATTTTCATGCTTGAAAATTAAAGAGTTTTCATTTGCGTTAATGATTTCGTTTTAAATTTCCCACTCATACCGAAGTAGCATAAATATAATGTCGCATGAATTCATTATATGTTGTTTTCGCTGTCGAGCACGCACTTTAGCTAGTCTTTGTCTACCGCCGAGTACAGAAAATTACATATTTCGGTGTTACAGTAGTTTACAATAAGTGTAGAGAATGGCGAATGGTGTTTCGTTTTCCGGTTCTGTATTCGATATGTAGATAAATTTACGTGCTGTATAACATACTGTAATGATATGTAAGTTGCAATGAACACTCATCACATTAAAATAAATCAGTCGTCAAAGTATTTGTTTTATTTGTATAATGAAAAAAATCAGATTTTTTTTTTTTTTTTTTTATGATTTTACTATAAAATGTGTTATTAACCTTCTTACTCCTTATTCCGCGATATCCACTGCTAAAGTTAATAAAGCAGAGGAATTATATGATTGCATCTAAAATTTATTATTTTTATAATACGTTCTTATGATCGAAATACATATTTAGACAATATTTGTTTAAAATATGTGCTAATTATTTAGATTAACAGTATATGTAGATTTTAAATAGATGTAATTGAAATATAGCATTCGTAGAAGTTCTATACTGTAATTAAGAGATGATTTTATTTATCACTTTTAACTTTAAAGATAAGTATTTCTCTCGAGATATAAGGAAGAAAGCAGATGGTTTAAAATTAAAATATGCTTCGTATGAGTAATTGAAATACTGACTTTGCATGTTGTGAAAATGTACATGTGCTTATTACGTTAATATTGTACATTTTATCTTAAGGCTCTCTATCAGTGAGCGCCAACGATCTCTAAACCTTATATTTAGTTATGTGAAAATTACTCATTGCACAAAACTTATTTTTAAATTCCGTTTTCGCATACAGAAAATTCACAACCGTTAAGTTATGCATCATTTCCCATAAAATTGATTCTTTAAATAATTTTCAGCCTATAAAGTATATTAAAGGAATAAAAAATACCGACGGGTACAATAAATTCAAAATAAAAATGTAAATACTTAAATTAAAAAAAAAAAAAAAAAAAAAATATTAACAAAATTCTAAAGCTCCATAATACGTGTTTTACTCGAGACAGTGATCAGTATAGGAATTATCTGACTTCATGTTTTTACTAATAATTATAACTGTAGTTCACTAGTTTTCAAGAATTTTTTATATCAAACCTCAAAATATTATAAAAAACGTATACATTATCGAAATCATTTTTTTTAATTACAGTAAAGCACCATTTATACGTCTTTCAGGGGAGTGACGTAAAAGGACGTATAAATGAAAAGTTGTATAATCGAAATTTTAATAATAACCCTTTGATTACTACAAATTTAATGACACTTAAGCAAAATGTATATGAAAATACTAATTAATAAAGTTTTTTGAGTTAGTAAATGTATATTATACTATTTTTTTAAGGACAATAATTAATTTTAAAAAGAGACAGAGAGAGAGGGGTATTGTAAAAAGTGAGAAAAATCATACTATTAATGCATGACTGTGTACTAATCAAATATATCATATATCGAGTGTTATATTACTATATTTCTTAAGAACTATATGAACGAACACACTTTGAATATTAATTATATATATTGTGTATCTTTAATAATAAGCATACGATTTATTTCCATATAAACAGTTATTTAATAACATTAAAAATCTTTTATATTCGTCTGATTTGCTGCTTGTCTATGAGTATTAAAAATTCTACTGTAAATTCAATTGATTCTTTAATCAGTATTCTTCGATCGTTCCTGCGTTCCTCCATTTAAGAGACTTTCTAGGAAAAATCCGTCTTATTTAGAATGGAAAATGACAGGTCGGGAAATTTTGCGAAATTTAGTAAAGTGGAAAAGACGTAACCGCGGTTATTAGCGATATTAGCGGCGTATAAACGAAGAACTTTTGCATTAAAATGAATCGGGACTTCACTAAAACGACGTATAAATATAAAAGACGTATAATAATCGCTGCTTTACTGTATATACCTGAACCAGATCAATCTAATAAATGCGATTGGATAGATACATAAGTTGACGCTGTTGTACAATGTTTGAAAATTAACTGTATTTAATTATTTAGTGTTAGAATGATTTTCCCTGCATCACATTTATAACTTTAAAATTTAATTATGCATTTAATTCTTTCTATAAATTTAATAGATATTAGTTACGAATCAATCAGTAATCACTTATGTCATCTCAGTATCCCTATTTAGCTCAACGTGAGAACAATAGTGTTTATTAAATATGTAGAGACAACTTCCGCAGACAACTCGTTCGGCCGCAAGAGTCAAGTTTCGGAACGAAACGCATTAATGCACCAGCTCATAAATATAGATAAAGCTAGCTTAAAGATCATTGCTTATAAAATTTTGACCTTGAAAACCTTGATTTGGCCTTAGGGCAAGGTTTTCGTTAGAAAAGGGATGACAAGAGACAAGTTTTGATATTTAGAGATAAGAATCAATAAAACGTTAATGCATTCGTTCACAAAAAAAAAAAAAAAAAATAAAAAAATAAAGGCGGAAAATGTCACCAGTGTGTCTTTTAGAGTATGGCTCAAATTTTCTACAATTTAAAGCTGAGTTCAATATATTTCCTTATTCGTAGGAAGTAGAACATTCAGTTACGTCATATTCGATAATTAAATATGTGTCGTCTTTTGCTAGACTTTACAATTTTAAGAACAGCACTAGTCTGTTCGATACTATGAGAAGACCAAACAAAAAAGTTCACTTTTCCTGATTTTTTTTTTTTTTTAATTTTTTTTAATGATATTTAAGAACGATTAACAAGTATCTCATACTATAGCGAAAGTATAAATTCAAATATCTGTCTGGACTTTTTCACATTGGAGAAATGAAAAGGAATTTTAACTTACAGCCATATCAGCATGCAGAGTGAATGAAGTTAAATTTTGTCTACTCAAGATGGCTGCCGCTGTAGCAGCGCTGCCGAAGGAGCCATATTAGGTCTACCAAAACATTAGCTAGTGGTAAGTTACTTAATGGCTTCTGTGGTTACGAATTTGGCATCATGCGTTTTCTCCACACATATAAATTCTTTTTATATCATTCCTCCAAGTCCAGGCAATACAAAGGCAGCAAGAATAAACTAACTAGGAATGTCTTTTAAATTTTTCGATAATTCTAACAGCAGATTTATTTATCCATTTTTCCCTTTTCATATTAATTGATGAAATGCATTCATACAAATTTAGAGAAATATTTTGAAATCTAAGAATGTATCTATAAAGCAAAGGCATTCTTATAGGTATCTGGTAAATTTTAACACATTTAAATATTTTTAATGCATATTCCTTGCACAAAGAAGTTTTATGTGTAAAAAAATATAAAAATAATACTACATACAGTTAATAAACAAGTAATAAGTAAATGAGTATCTTAGCTGCGAAGTAATGAAATATATCTGTTCATGTTTTCCTTTCAATCATTTTTAGAAAAGCGGAAAAAAAAAAAAAAAAAACATCGTATGCTTGATTTAACAAATCTTTTTTAATTAATTAATTTATTTATTTAATTTGTTTCAATTTGGATTATCATTTTACTTTAAACTTCTAAACCTATAATCAATAAATGTTCATTAAATATATTCTTTTAACGGATTGGAAATACTTCACACATTTAACGTTTTCTTTACTAAGTATTTAAGATAAAATATAAAAGTAAAGTAAAAATACTAGATATATGCCTATACTTTTTCAATTTACCATATAATTTGTTTAAAAATACATATAAGATTAAGTTTTTTTAAAAACTTGTATCATATTTATTTATATTACAAAAAGGGAAAGCATCCTAAGTACGTTCCTACTTTTCCTGCAACGAATGAAAGATACCAGAAAGCTGAAGGGCACGAAAGATCATTCCATTTTAGCATAGCTTTAATCAAAAGCATTGTCAAGAAAAATGTGACTACATATCGAGAATCATTTAAATAATATTTACAAAAATATGAATATCAAAATACCTTATAAGAAAAAAATGGCATACTGCCAAATTCGTTCAAATAAATAAGTAAGTTTATGGGTGATTGATACTTTATTTTGAAAAACATATAAAATTATAGCATATAACATTATAAATTTTACCGTTTCTAAATTTTTCGAATTAGTGTAATAATTGTTTGTAATTACTGCTGATATGTGTTTAATGATTTATAAAGTTATCCTTAGTTAATTAATACGTTCTTTATAAAATTTCATTTTGAACTATTTTGAAAAGAGTTCACTATTAATTTTTTTAATACATATTTTACAAAAAATGTTTTAAATATTTTAATACATATACTTTTTAATGCATATTTTATATAAAAAAAATGGTGTAAATATTTGAATATATATATATTAATACATATTTTATAAAAAAAAAAAAGTTTTATTCTGAGAAAGTTTTGAATATCAGGATGAAATTATCAGCATTTGAAAGTTTGTTTAACGGAATAAATTAAAATTATATGTTTTGTCAAATATTTCGTTTAAATATTTTAAACAGTTGCATTTTTAGCTTGATTTTTAATTTTTACAATTACTATAGTTTAGTTAAACACAAAAAAATATATATATAAAATAAATTTAGCGGAATTTGTAAAGAAAAAGTACATTATTTAAACATTGTTCAGTTGATTCATGAGTATCAATGTTTTAAGCTAAAGATAACTTTTCAGATTTGTAAATCGCAGTGTTTTAATAACGTTAAATACACTTCTGTAATAAACCTAATTTACAAGATAAAAAAATGTTTGAAGATATTTCATACAACTATGCCACAATACTATCAGAATTACATTATTATCTATGCATTTATGCGTGTATATGTCTAACTACTTTAGCAATTCCATGCTAGGTCTTGGTTTGTAAGTAGAACCATAGAAACGTTTCAAATACTATAAATTTCTATTTATGCTTTTTTTTTTTTTTTTTTTTTTTTACGACCGTAAAATACTCATTCGTAACTTCTCTAAATGTTACAGCTTTATTTCTCCATACCTCATGTGAAGAATTGTTTAATTGTTTTAATAATAATTATTTCTATGTGTGTGTATGTGTTTATGTGATTTAAAATATGTTGCTTGAGTTTAAAAAAAAAATATTATATATAATATGAAATCACCCAATATTCCGATATTCCTGTATATGAAAACAGATATTTTGAACGGTTGCGCGAAATAGGCATGTATGTAAACAAAATGCATGTAAACTTATTAAATATTTATATCACTTTTCTCATATTAATAATAATTTAAAGCATTTTTGTATCATCGTTCTTAATTCATTGTTAGATTATTCATATATTCATAAAGAAGAAAAGAGAATTGAAAATAGAGATCTAAAATCGTTGTTCAGTTTGCAACTAAAATGATTATAAATAGATTTATGAATGGACTTTTCTACTGCATCAAAGATTGGGTGACGTAAGTGAAAACTAGTTTAATAACCAGAAAATTACTAATATATTAACATATAATCAAGAAACTCTCTGAATTATCGCCGTAAAGATGGAAAAAAAATGTAATCGTAGAATGCAAGAAAATACTCTAATTATCAAATTTTATATCGTTATTGCTATTATTTGATTCCATTAGCTGAAAGTTTAAATGCCTTTAATTAAAGATTGCATTTCAAATAGACTTCATTAATCATTCTTTTCCCTGTATCGTATGTGTATTTTAATTGGAAATGTATCTGAAATATCACAGTGAATCATTATCATTATTATTATTATTATTTTAGTCATATGAAAATTTAGTTTAAAATTTAAATAATCTGTTATACAAATACAACCAATTATTTTCATTAATGTGCGAAGTAGAAAATATAAATCTATGATTAAAAAGTAAACATTTTAAGTAAACATTTTCAGACATTATAAGACATACTTATAAAAACAAATTCTTAAGAATGTGTATTCATATTAATTTAAATGTATTACATGTATCTCTGAACTAGAAAGAGAGCGCGTGTATGCATATATTTCCCTTTTCCACCTTTAAAACAATCATTTAAAGAAAAAATGGCAATGTTGGGCTTGAAATGATTTGAAAATGATACTAGCAGCTGGCCGGATTCAGCCTAATAGGGGTGGGCATTTCCGGGGTTATTGCGTGGCTCCGGTCCCCTGGCCCACAGCTACGCAGCTTTTACAGCCTATTTACTGAATGGATTCGAAAAAATTGCGCAAATATGAAAACTAGTGTAGTTGTTTTCCCAAAAAACATTTTCTCAACAAGGTAAAGGATTATTATGCCTTGAAAATCAAAGTAGATTTAAAAATAAACGAAAAATATACAGTCGGTAACAAAAGTATCCGAACACTAGTGAAAATTCCTATATAAAAAAAGTAGAGTTAATACTGTTTTGCTAAATAAATCCTTGTCGAATCATGTTCTTAGACTGACTAAGAGCATGATTCGACAAGGGTTTATTTAACAAAACTGCATTAACTCTACTTTTTTGATATAGGAATTTTTGCTAGCGTTCGGATACTTTTGTTACCGACTATACATATAAAAAAAAGTTGATTTATAAAAAAAAGTTAATATTTAACTTTTTTACATTTTTCAAACTTTCTTCTTCTTTTTTTTTTTTTTTTTTTTCTTGTTTTTCAAGCTATTGCTATATAATTTACGTATTAGTTTATACATGCATTGTGCTCTGTTCATAATCTTAGAATTATTTTTGCGTAGTTTGTAATACTTTTTTTTCATTTTATTATTTTATCAACTGCAAACAATCGGAAATTTGAACATCATTTTACAGATCTTGTACCTAGTAAGGTATGGAAGCAGTTTTTTTTTTTTTTTTTTTTTTTTTACTAACACACAGTAAGATCTCTTTATAAAAACTCAGAAAGTTCTTTTATTTCTTTCTTTTATTTCTTTTTTTTTATGTTATCCCTATTTAATATTATGTTATTATGTTATTCTGTCATTCCTATTTAGTATGTTTTAGTTATTCCTTAAATTTAATTTTGCCTTCAAACTCTAAGTAAATAATGGTTTTCTGTTAAATTTATGCTTAAATGTGTTAATTATGATTTTTTTTTTTTTTTTTTTTTCATGCGCAGGAATTTTGAATTTATCTTTTAATTTAATCAACAATTTATTTGAAGGAATTGTTTATAAATCAACGTGTTTGGATTTTTTTTTTAATTATTACTCAAAGAAAATATGTCTGCATATCTGTTTTTTCCCTCAATTGTTCAGATATCTTCTTAATTTATTTTTAATTTCACCTTTAGCATAGTATTATTGATCAATATTGGGGTTCTTCAAATGTTGTATGGTATGTCTTTTCACCAACATTGCCCAATATTGGAGTACTATGAACTAACTGAAGTACGATGCATACACATCTATATACAATATTTAGAATGTTGCTAAAATTGTTTTCTGTCCTCTATTTTTTGAAAACCATACAATATTTAGAATGTTGCTAAAATTGTTTTCTGACCTCATTTTTTTTAAAAACCAAAATGAAATATGAACCAAAAACCAAATGTCGAACATGTCAGAAAATTCAAGATTACGATTCCTACATTGACTAGTTTCGTGCTATATTGGGCAAAAATGGTAAAAAATGTTCAATATTCCCAAATGTACTACCATTTTAGTATATTCTGGAAGTGTTTGACCAATATTACTGTGCTACTATGGTTAATCATCCTCTCTCTTATATGTTTCCAAAAACTTTTATTTGCATGCATATTTCGTGTTAAATTTTTACCTACATATAAATAGAATCGTATTTTAACATTGGTGTGAAACCAATTTAATAGTTCTCTCTTATCAAATAAATATTTTATTAAAATACACTTATATAAAATATGTGTATGCCCATTCGTAAAAAATGTCCAAATTTCAATACTGGCATTAAAAAAATATCACTATTATCACATTTTATTCTGACATACTAACGAAAGAAAAATCATCAAATGTTAAAAAGTATAAAAATTATAAAAATTATGGCCTAAAAGTTACGAATTATTAAATTGAACGTAATGTGTTTTAAATTCCTATTTTAGACTATTATTTCAAAACAGTTAAGTAACAGTAAATCTTAATTATTTAAATTTAATGCAAATAACATATATTGCAAACTTTAAATTTCTTTTAATGAAAATAGTATACGATATTCAAGTACATTAAGAGGGATTTGAGTCCTAAATTATATCTTATACATTATTCGAATCAAAAGAACATCGTGGATGACTGAAAACATAGTTATTTAAGAGCACTACCCTTATAAGTATCTTAAAGATAATATAACTTAAGAACTGCAAAATTTTTAATCCTTTAAGAAGAAAACGTAAATATATTAAACTTATGAGTATCTTCAGCCAAATTCCCATAAACATTCTCAAATATTATGTTGTAAATGGTTTTTGAAGTAGTTCAATGATTTTAAAGTTTTGTAATGTTAAGATATCCTGTTTGAGTATAGGGCAAAAATGTACAATTATTATTTTGAACAAAACATCTGTGTAAGGTAAATTTATCGAGTGAAAAAAAAAAAGGTCTTTAAATGCAAACAATGAAACACTTGAAGTAAGACATATATGAGAAGTAAGACATATTGTTTAATAATACACTGCAGCAACTAGACTTGCAAGCAACTAGACTTGAAGTAAGACATATTGTTTAATAATACACTGCATATGAAAATGTGCATGCGCTCTCATATTTTTTAAACGGACATTATAAAAGAAGAAATATAAAGGTATTAATTAAAAACAATTAAAATTTTATTTTTTGTTAAAAAAAAAAAAAAAAAAAAAAAAAAAAAGATGTATTTTATTAAAAGCATGAAAATTTTCTGTTTTTTATTTATATATATATATATTTTTTTTTTAACAGGAAGAACGGTAATTAAAACACACTAACATTTATGTTTGTACGTATTGTACAATATTTCTGAAAAAAAAAATATTCTTTATCATTTAAAGTAATAATAAATATTTCGAAATTTAGTTTTAATGATTTAATATATATATTTAGCCCTGCATTTTTAACCCCGCCTTTAATCCGTACCACATTATTTATTAAATACTTTTCTCCAATATATAACTACGATAAAATAAGAAAGAAATTACTCTTAAGAAAAACGTGGCATGAAAAAAAAGCGGGGCTAAAAACGCTCCGGAATAAACTGAAATGTTGGCATCTCTGATATATAGTACTCTATTAAGTAAAAGTAAAACAGTACAAAAGTATACTGCATTTTTTCATCTACCCCTCTATATTTTTCTTGAAAGAAAAGTAAAACACGACATGTAGCCATGTTTTGGTTCTTAAAAAGAAAAAGTAAAAACACAATTATTTCTAAAGTCTATACATATTAAAGAAAAAAAAAGTAATTATTTGCAGTTTAATTTTCAACTAAAGCATTTTTATTTATTTTTCGTTATTTCGTAACTTAAGATTATTTTTTGATTGATTCATTTTCGTTAACTTATATTACAGCTGAACTAAAGTAGTCTTGAACGTTTTATCATTTGAACATATTTAATATTGTAGTAACATTTACCGTACTAAATTGAACTTAATTATATAAATATAAATTAACGTAGAAAAATAAAATATTATATCAGAGTGAAGAGACAATTTTAATCACATCATTTTAAAAAGGAATGCGTAAACTTTTCGAACTAATTTTATAATAGTTAAAAATATTAATATTTAGATAAATTAGCCTGATTATTATTTTATTATTGTTATTTAGTTTATAGATCATTTGCTAGTATACATTACAAAAAAAAAAAAAAAAAAAAACTTAAAATATTCTGAGAAACAATATTGAAGTCCGCATTTTGATATTAAACGATTTTATATACATATTTCTAAATCATTAAACAAACTGATAGCAAGCGATTCCGTACGTTACTTGAATAAAAACAATGAAAGCAAAAAAGTTTAAACTTTATATCTGCTTCTGTTTCTAACAATATGACATTATCTATTGTTGCTTCTAATGCCAATTCAAATAAAAATGTGTCTTATACACCATTCTTAAAGTGATAATTGACTGCCATGCATTTCTTCTGCATAACAAATAATTTACGGGAAGCTCTAAAGACATATATTATGAATAAAACTACAGACAGTCGAACAAATGCTAAAACAGAAAGACATGGGCATTAGATAAGGGGAAAAAATGGAACAATGGCAATTCTTAATTTCCCATTGCCATTATTAACGGAAGTAAGAAACATCTTATAAACATCTCTAAGCCACATCATAAAGCATCTGCGTTTCACACTTGAGCGTAAAGGTAGATGATAAGTAAGAAGAATATTTTTGCTTGTAGTTTGTTATGTTTGTTAAGATCATCATCATCTGCACCACAGCATAAAACTGCCCCTATGTGTGACCCGAGCAACTCATAGATTATTATAATGATACCCACGAATAATGATGGTTGAGAAGGGCAAAGTTTGAGTCTCTTAATGTTCGTTTTTCTTTTTATTCAACATAGATGGATAGAAAATAATTCAGTGTACGGTTATTCGGCAGAGGCAAAAATGCTTTCTTTTAATTGTGTTTCATTTTTTACTTTATTTATGTTTCAAAGCATTTGTATTTTTTTTTTTTTTTTTTTTTTTTTTAAGTCTGGAAATATATAAATCTATACTAAGTGAGGCTTTTTTTTTTTTTTTTTCTTTCTCAGTTTTAATGCTTAGATTGATATTAAGTATAGTGAATAAAGGTCGTTTATGCAAACATTTTCAGAGTATTAAAAAAATAAAATAGAGGATTCAGCAATTCTGAAATAAGTATTATATAATAATTGTTAACTCAGTAAAATAATAGTTATATGTACGTAAAATAAAATACATACAATAATACATATCAAAATAGAACATTTTCACGAAATTATGTTATTTATATTATTCTTTATGAAAATGTAGTTTCGTAATCAATTCTATAACGTTTTTGGGACTAATCTTTCATTTAACGCATTTTTCGTTCTTTTAAAATTATAATTTAGATTTATAACGCTTTTAATATATGCATATAGATACACACGTTGAAAGCAATTTTCTCTTAAAAATAACTTTTAGTGTTCAAATGTCATAGCACAAAGAAATTGTCTGAAAAACTTTATTTAATAAACAAATATGAAGACAAAAAAGAAAAAAAAAATGAAATATAAAAAAAAATAATAATATTGTTATCAAATTCATATGGATTTTAATTAACAGCCGACGATTCAGAAACGGTTCTATAACGTAGTATGAAATTTACTTTTATTTACATTTTTTATTCTCGCTTCTATGATTATAATATAAATTTACAGCTATAATATAGTCTTCTTTTCTTTCTTTATACATCAGTTTTTTTCTCATCTGATGATTCAATGGTTATCACTCTAGTCTTACATTAACAGGTGCCGGGTTCGAGTCCGTGATGGTTCAAAACCAACTTGAAACAGAAAGTCCCAGTCTAACTAAACCCTAGCGTGCAAAAAATAGACTGAAGAGTTACAAACAAGAGCATAAAAGTTTTTATTACGAATATCTTCTTTGCTCAAAAACAATGTTGCCAGCCAGTAAAATTTTCGCAAACCAGCTATAAAATTAGTGGACAGAATATCGTAAGAGTTCTTAACGAAGAGAAATGCTTTACTAATATATTTGTGTCTTACTTAATAAAGTATTTTTTCTGTTTCTTCTAAAGAAATTGAAAGTGGTATCTCTTAATAAAAACTTATTTTTAGGACATAATAATAATAACACCTAAATTTAAGAAAGGAGAGATTACAGTCCTTGATCTTTTCAACTTAATATGTTAAAACATTAAGTAGTTTTTCGTTATTAATCGATAAAACGTATCGGTAAATATATGATTTAATTTAACTGTTTCGTCAAAAATAAAAACCACATTACAAAAAAAATCACATGTTCAAAAACAGGAGATTTAAGAATAATTTTTCATCTGAAAATACATTTAATAAGTTTATGTATGACGGTATCATTTAAAAAACAAGCTAAAAACTCATGAGTATCTAATACACAATTTTGAATTATGAATATGTAGCGTAAAAATGTATAGCTCAGTAAACGGATGCGGTCCCACTGGTTAATTTCTTAAATATTTTCAAAGAGAAAATAACTTCATAACAATTGTTACGCGCCGTACTTAAAAACCTTTAACAAACAAACAGTAAATGTAAAATTAACAGAAGTAAATGTAAAATAAAAGAACCAAAAAAAAAAAAAAGAAATCCCATTGCTATAAATTTTTGTGTGATTTTTTACATATTACAAATTAATCAAGTCTATTTTCATACAAGTTTTTAACGCATGTAAACTATCAACACGATTTTTATCGTAAATGGTTTATATCCATCATAGCTAATTTTATTACACAATTAATTACAACACATTGTTATTAACGGTATATGATCACAATAATCTATATAAAGAATTATGCTTAAAATGATGTGGAAATTAGAAACGGAACCTAAGAAAATGCCAAAAACGACAGTTTAGAACTCTTCATAAAAATCCTTTGTATGATACAAACAATTGCCTGGTGCCGCTTCAAACAAATGAAAATCTGACTATCGAATATTATTAGCCTTATAAATCTTTATATGTTTACATGATGAAAATCTAACTAATTGGCTAATGTCATAAAGTGAAGCCTTTTTTTTTATAACTAAAGAAACTTGAAACCGATTACAGTAATTTACTTCTCATTATCAAGTAATCGTGAGTAAATACGGTATTTAGGATTCCAGAAGGTTGTTATTATGAATAGAATAACTTTTCTTTGTTAAACTTTAAGAAGTAAGTGTTAGAAGTTATTACATACAGATTCTGTATTTGTAACATATTTAATTTGCAGTGTAATTTAAGAAAGGCAGAGATTGGGTTTGTTGTAATTTTCACTGAAACTAAAATTTAAGAAACATTAATATCCTAATTGCATAAAGCTTTTTTTTTTTTTTTTTTTTTTTTTTTTCGTTTTCGGTAAAATGTAAGATAATATTAGCGAAAATATGATTCCATTTAACGTTAACTGTTTCTTCAAAGTTACAATCACATTACATTGCGATAATCACCAATTAGAATATTTTCTACCTGACTCTTCTGTAATCTATGAATGCAATTATTAAATATATAAACCAAAAGTAATAATCTTTGAAAACAATAAACATTTTGATTTTAATAATATATAAACTGATTTAATAAATATTTTCATAAAAATATACAAAAGTCTTTTATTTTCTAATCTTTTTTATATAATTCTTAATGAACGAAATTATTTTTGCGATTTGTTTATTGAAGAACTACTAATTTCGATTTTGTAATTTTTCAGGAGATGCGTCATATTTTATTAATTTTTATTACTATTCTTTGCGACTCAATTATTTAAAAAAATTATTAAATTTTAATTTATTAATTGAAATTGTAAAACATTAAAACAATGCGCCAAATTTCTCATTCATAGTTTAAACAAATGCAAAAAGAGAGAGAAAAATATAAAAGAAAGCAAAACGTTTACAACTCAAACTTTATTATATTTATAAATTCTTATTACATTCCTTAAGCAGATAATTCGCAAATGCCAGTAGTGGGTTTAGTTCGGTGTATTAATTTGATTAACTAAAAACATCATACATGTTTAAATATATACAATTCTTATTAAAAGTAACTTACAACACAATCTTAAAAGATATATGTTATATACTTTTTTTTATTTAATTCATTAATTAAAATTGTAAAACAGCAAAGCAGTGCACCAAAGCTTTTTTTTTTTTTTTTTTTTTTTTTTTTTTTTTGTTCTTGGTTTCAACAAATGTAAAAATAGAATGAAAAATATATGAAAAAAAACCAAAAAGTTTACAACTAAAACTTTATTACATTTAGAAATTCTTATTACATTCCTTAAACCGACAATTAGCATTTACTATTACTACAGAGATTTGGAATTTGAGTAACTAAAAAAATCCATACATATTTAAATATTAATACATAAGATAATTCTTATCAAAAATAACTTATAACACAATCAAAACATACTCGGTAAAAAAAAAAAAAAAAAAAAAAAATGTTTTGTTGAAACAACGAAATTTTGTTAACAAACATTTGTTGGACATTGTTGGGCTTTTATTGGACATTTTGTTGTGTTTGTTATAAACAAAATTTCTCGTTGATTTAATAATTTTTTTTTTTTGTTTTTTCATCTTTTGAACTTTCATGTTCTTTATTATTATTATTTTTTTTTTCCTATTTTGTTCTTCATCAAAACAATTTGTTAAAATAACAGAACAATTTGTTAAACAAATATTTTTGTCGATATAGCCTTAACAAAAAATTTATTATTTAAAAAAAAAATAATAATAATCTCTGTGTATATATTGAAATTTTACTATCTCCGGGCATAGTTAATATAATGGGAACATGTTACTGTGAATCATACTGGTCTGATGAGGACCAACAGAATACTTTTCTGTTTAAAATTTTATTATTTGCATTATTAATTCATAATTTCGCTTATAAAATCAGTTCATTTTAAAATAGTAAGCAAAATACGGACCTGTTAAGTTTTTCCAACAACTCAGTAAGTGATCCCTATTCCTTTGCAAAAACTTTTCCCCGATAGTTCACTTTCCCGATAACTCATTTGCTGGGTAGCTCACTTCTAAAACCGGTTTTCGCGACAGCTTATTTGTCCGATAGTTCGCTTGCTCGAGAGCTTACTTGCTTGACCGGTTTTCCCATCAGATTACTTGTCTGATAGCTCACTAGCTCCATATCTTACTTGCTCCACAAACTTTCCCGACAGATCATTTCCCCGATTAGTATGTTAGATCAACAACTGTGTTGGCTGAGGCTGACAGGTACCTTTGCTCAGTGTCAGCAATTTAGTTGGATAGCAGGTGTTCATTTGTCAAACCACAGAAGTTTTTATTATTATTTTTCTTGAGAATATCTATAAAATTTTGATGATGCAACATAATGAATATTTAGCAAAGTGTATATAACTTACATTTATACAGAAAATACTAGCATTTAACTAACCTTAAAACATTTGTTTTTATTTTAACTCTTTACTCAAATTTAAACAGAATTATCTTTAGCACATTCTTGAATCTATTTGTATTTGTTAATACATGAAATTAGCAGATTTTCTTCCTCTAGTATGAAACGTGTCTTTTTTTTTTTTTTTTTTTTTTTTTTTTTTTTTCACCCAATGTAAAGGATTTTTCAAAAAATTTCCCCAAATGTGTGATTTCAATTGTTTTTAGGTCTACGGCAGTCTGAGATTAAATTATCATCAGCGAGGAATCGGGTTCAATTTAATATTTATATCTTTTAAGGAAAGAAAAAGGGAAATTCTACTCGACTTTTATTTATTTATAACGTAATGCCTAAAAATTCCATTTAAATTATTTCCTTGAAGTTTTAAAAAATTGTGGACGAGGATCCTTTTGCCGACAACTAAAAGGCTCGAATACTCATTCCCTTGCAAGATTATAAAATTGCGGGAAAATGAATATTCGAATGCAATGAAAATTTTTAGAAAATAGTCGCATCTATAAAATACTAAGAGTGGGAAAATTACAGTAATTTTGTTATCCCTGCAATTTTTTTTCTTTTAGTTTCTGAGAAGAAAAAAACAATATTTAATTTTAACTTTACACTTCTACCAATTTTTAAGGCTTTCCAACAAGGTTGAAAAGTGTTAATGACTTCGGTTTGTCTGTCTGTCTGTCCGCACTCTAACTCCCGTAAATATTCATGGAATTTCTTGATTATTTAAATTCACTATCGGATGTTCCTTACTGAAAATCGGGAGAATACCTTTAATGGTTTGTGTACAGGGATACCCGAAAATATTCGAAAACATTGTGTTCTATGAGATGTATTTCTATTAAGCATGTTTTGATACCGTTACTTTACACAAATCATAATGCAATTGGAATATGTTATTCAAGTCCACTATCGGATGTTTCTCATTGATAATGGAGTAAATACCATCACTGGTTTGTATACCGGAACACCCGAAAGTATTCCAAAGCATTGCGTTCTGTGAGAGGTATTTCTATAAACCAAATTTTAAGAACTTTACTTTGCACAAATCTTAATAAAATCAAAATATATTATCCATATGCACAAAAGAATGCTTTCTATAGAATACAGTATAATCAGCATTGGATTTACATTGAATTTACATTGATCAGCATTAGATTTACATCAGTATTAGGGCCACACAAAAATATTCAGTTACATTAATGGGTATTATTGGAAGTTTACTTGATTTGCCTTTTCGTTAATATTAATCATTTTGATCACTTTCTAAATGTTTTTAACAAATTTCAATGAGGTTGAAAAGCTTTAATGACTTCGGTTTGTCTGTCTGTCCGTATATCTGTCTGTGTAAACCAAATTTTAATAACTTTTCTTTGAACAAATCTTAATAGTCTTAATAATCTTAAAAATTGAAATATGTTATTCATATGAACAAAAGAATGCTTTCAACATAATGTAGTATAATTAGCATTAGATTTACAGGGCTACACAAAAATATTCAGTTACATTGAGGGCTTTTATTCGAAATTTGCTGGAATTGCATTTTCGTTTACATTAAGTGATTTAACACTTTTAAACATATTTTAAGTGTGAAATGATTTCAATTTGTGTATCTTTCTGTCCGTCTCTCTGTTCCCAGCTTCCGTAAATATTTTCAGAATTTTTGAAAAATTATATATGTTATTCAAATTCACTATGAAATATTTTCTATTTTAAATAGCATTAATAGGTCTTGTACAAATGGTTTGTGTACAAGGACACCCAAAAAAAAATGCGAATGTATTGCATTTTAGGATAGACACTTTTATAAATTACATTCATAGAACTTTCTGTTGTAAAAATCATTAATGAAATTGCCATTTATTGTTAATATGCTAAAATAATATTTTGTTAGAATATGATTTTGTTAACCTTCAGATTTACAAGGCTACACTAAAATATTCAGATACATTAAGGGCTGCAATTAGAATATAAGGGCTACGTTTTCTTTTGTGTTAAGCATTTTTAACACTTTCTAACTATGTTTAAGAATTATTAGGAATTCAATTTGTCTGTATGCCTTTCAGAACTACTGTCTGCCCATTGTGTGTTTACGTAGGCAAAGAGCATTGAAAGTCATACGATACAACAAGTATGTACATTTGGAAAGTGTTAATAATCAATGCGTACCGCATGATTTTTTTTTTTTTTTTTTTTTTTTTACTTTTAATATTGTAAAGTGAACTTGCACATAGATTCATTCTTTTCAATATTTTTTTATTTAAAAATTTATTGTTAATGCGAATAAAAATCGATGTTTTCATTTTCTTGCAAAAAGATACATGAATTTGAATAGATTGCTCAGTAATGATGACATTCATTTGATTATTGTTTCCTTAAAATCAGTTAAAAATAACTCGTTTTAATCTATTTTCTAAAAAAAAAAAATACCTTACACTGTGTATACATATGTGTGTTTGAATTAAGGACTCGTGTATCCGAGGTACGTAAGCCTCGAAACATACCTTTCGGAGGGGAGTCTTTCTAAAATGTCCGAAACCTTATTCACGGAATTTTTAAAACGAATATATGTGATCAATTTTCAATTTCGGATTTCAATTTTTAATTACTATTTGTGATAGAATTAAAAATTAGTATTTCTTCTGCGATGGGATCCGTATCTAGCATTAATATTAAGTTTGCCATGAATAAAAACCGCTTTTTGTAGCGCACCGCGGTACATTTTTGACTACTTTAAATATCGCTCCTGGACGTAGATTTAAATAGCTTGTTCCTTTTCAGACACAGAAGCTCGCTCACTAATTTTTTTTGGGAGAAAAAAATCAAAATTTCAAAGAAGTATTGATTTATAGTAGTAGTTCATAATAACACATTATTTGTGATAGAATTAATAAGGAGTATTTCTGCTACGGTATGATCCATAAATTGCATTAGTGGTTATTGAATTAGCTATAAGTTAAAACAACATTTGGTAACGCATTGTGGTATATTTTTTGGTTATATAAAATATCGCTCATTCGCGTAGACTTAAGCATATTATTTCTTTTCAGAAAAAGGAACTCACTTATTAGAATATTTGGAAATAAAATCAAAATTTTAAATTTATATTGGCGTATCTTAATCATTAATAACATAATATTTTTGTTAAAATTAATAAGGAGCAAATTTCTGTGGTGGGATTCATAAAGTCGCTAATAGTAATTACGTTTGCTGTGAATAATAACAGCATTTAATAGCGTATCGCGGTTCATATAATGGGAACTTAAAATATCGCTTCTCCATAAAATCAAAATTTTAAATTTATGTTAACTTATATCAATTCATAAACATATTAATTTTCATGGAATTAATAATGAGTATTTCTGCTGTGGCTTGATTCACATTAATACTAAATGAGTTTGTAATGAAGGAAAACAGTATTTAGTAATGTATCGCGGTACATTTTGTGATTAGTTAAACTATTTCTCATCCGCGTGGACTTAAGGGGGTACATCACAGATCGTCAAGGTCATCCAAAGCCAATCTTATTCTGTGCGTAAAATTGTTTATAGAATTACACATTACTTAATTGTTATTTTTAAATTCCGTTTTCACTTTTGAAAATACACAGCCGTTAAATTAGTACTGGTTTTTCAAAAATTATTTTTTTTTTAATTTTTTAACTTAAATTTTGAGTTTAAAAATGTGAATTTTCACTAAATGCATTTTTCTCATTTTTTTAGCTGTAAAATGAAATATTAAAATTTTTAAAATTCAAATTTTGGAAAACAGGTACTAAATTAACGTTTTTGAATTTTCTGAATGTCAAAATGGAATTTTAAAATATCCATTAGATAATGAGTAATTCTATAAATAAATTTCGCAATAGACTTACATAGGATCTGGTGACTAGAGACGGGAAATCGTAAGAGGAAGTGAGCAGCCTTAAACACATTGCTGTTTTTGAGACACCGAAGCTTGCTCATCAAAATATTGGGGGGAGGAGATAAAAAATTAAATCTATATTAACTTATATTAATTCACAGTAACATAATAATACATCTTTTATTCACAAAATCACACTAAAGAGAAAAAAAAAAGACTTTTTGCTTTGATTAACAATATGTGCTAACTAAAAAAAGGCGAGGAACTGCTAATGTATGTTGCCAATCAAAATGTCTAATCACAGTGTTAAAATTTTATAACAATATAGAAACATTTGTTTTTAGATGAATATTGAAATGCTGAAAAATGTAACACATTTAAAATAAATCAATTCTTATTTTCTGGTAAAATTAATTGAAATTTATTTTCAACATTCATATTGACAAAAAAGTATACAGATTATACTTTTATTTATTTATTTATTTATTTAATCATTAATTCTGATAGAGTAATTAAGTGAAATAATATTTAATGCCCAAAAGAATTGAAATATTAAATATTTAGCCAAACTCTATATTTTTCATAAAAATGAACACAGAACATATTATGCTTTCATAAATTAAATAACAGAATATTTGTCTGCATCTTTGACATGATTTAAAGTAGAGACTTTACGTGAGTTGCGGCGAGATCAAATTACGCCATGAATCATTCAGGGGAAGAGAAATATTGCCTAGAAATCTGTCAAAACTGATACCGGGTTTTCTGGTAGCAAGCTATTTGTAACAAATAGCAGTGTCTTTTGTTATTTTCTTGGCACTAGACTCTGTTTCGAAAATTTCTCCGCACCATTTTTTTTTTTCTTTATTGTAGAGGTAAGTTTCACGTGTAAAAGTTAATTATACTGAAATATGATTACAAAAAAATTAGCATAAATTATGAAAAAAATTTTAGATGTATACGTATACCTATATATATATATATATATATATATATATATTGTATACTTAAAAAGGATTATTTTGCTTAAAATGACAGATTTGATGATTGCGTATGTATATGCAAAATCTAGTACTTTTTTTTTAATAAATCTTTATGTTGTAATTTGGCCAAGAAAAAATTATTATTTTTACAACATATTATTATTTTTACCCATAATTAGAGTAATTTTTATAATTTGTTGGTTTAACTATACAACAGCAAAAATAACTGATAAAGCTTATAGGGAAAAATATGACGAAATAATTGTACAAAAAGTTCTTACTCAATTAAAATTTTCGGTTTCGAAATTTATATCAAAGGAAATATTAAACAGTTATAATGCAAAGAGTTTATTAAAAAAACATATTTTTTTTTAAAATAAATTGTTTCTACTATTGTTTCAACGTTTTTCCTCTATCTGTTAGCAAAATATTATTTTTTTATAAAAGGTATATACACCCCGCGACAAAAAGATAGGTACAAAGGGTTTTTTCTTTGATTTTTCATAAAATAACATTATCTAAATTGTGCTTATCATTTATTATTATCATAAAATAACACTGTTCCCGAACTAATTTTTGTTTTAAGACTAATTTATAAAAAATTTAAGACTAAAATTTTTCTAATTTAAGATTACACACCGCGACAAAAAGATAGGAACAAAAGTTTTTTTTTTTTTTTTTTTTTTTTTTTTATTTTTGAATATGATTATTTTGAATATGAATATTTTGAATATGATTCAAATATTTAATATGTTTTTGATATGATAATATTTTGTTATGATAACAAATAATCAGCACAATTTAGATATTATTTTATGAAAAATTAAAAAAAAAAAAAAAAAACCTTTTGTTCCTATCTTTTTGAAAAATTTTAGTCTTAAAACTTTTCTAAATTAGTCTTAAAACAAAAATTAGTCCGGGAATAGTGTTATTTTATGATAATAATAAATGAGAAGCACAATTTAGATAATGTATTTTATGAAAAATCAAAGAAAAACCCTTTGTACCTATCTTTTTCTTGCGGGGTGTAATTATATATTTAATTACAGTATAACAGTATGTTGAATGTAAAACAATTATCTATAAAAGAAACAAAGCCTCATGGATAAATTAGCTGAGATTCGGGTATGGGGACCATTCAAACAAGGGTACATTTTTTTCCAAATTTATTTTAAAAAATATAGTACAGTCGGTAACAAAAGTGTCCGAACACTAGCAAAAATTCCTATGTAAAAAAAGTACGCTTAATACAGTTTTGCTAAATAAATCCTTGTCGAACCCTATTCTTAAATTGACTAAGAACACGATTCGACAAGGATTTATTTGGCAAAACAGTATTAAGTGTACTTTTTTTATATACGAATTTTTGCTAGTGTTCGGACACTTTTGTTACCGACTGTAAGTTAAAAATAAATAAATAAATAAATAAAAATAAACAGACGGATTAAAGTAATGCTGTTTTCAGTTATTATATATTTCTTTCAAAAACAGAGAAAAAATTAGAAAAATTAAATAAATAAATAAATAAAATAAAAATATCCTTATTTGTCGATAAGCCATTTAAGACCTCATCAATCATTCACAAATAAAAAACAATGAAAGATAAACAAACTTTGTAATCACTCATAAATTTTAAATTGATATCCTTATTATATTCACGTCGTAATAAAAAACAGTATAAACTTTCTAATACGTAACGTTTTCAGTTCTCCGTATATTCATAAGTGACCTTTAAAATATTCAGATCTCTCCATCATTGTCTTCAGTTTTCAAGCACTCTTGTCTGTCGATCGATGGACCAAGTTTTCGGCACCCGAAGGCGCGAACAACAGATCAGGGCAATAATCTCTTTTGTTTCGTTTGCTGTTCGGACCAAATCTGACAGAGAGCTTGAACTAATGGGTCATCGGCATGCAAACGATCGCCATTTAATTTCCCAGTTCACCTAACTTGTTCGCGAAATAATACACTCAAAGGTAATGAAGTCTTGAAAAGGATAAAAGGTTGTAAAACATTTCCAGAACAGAATTCCGTCGTTATTTAAATGTATGTCTGGTCATACTAACAAGCATATTTATGTGAATGCACGCATATATTCATTTTGGTATTGAGCAAAGCAAACGCAGAGCGTGGCTTTATTTTAGTTAAGTTATCTTTTGTTACCGACTGTACATGCGAACTTTTAACTTTTTGCATGTTTAACTTTTAAAAAATTTTATAGACGAGTCATTTTTCAATGATACTTCAATACGGTTCTGAAACAATAAACTTCTTTTAAAATTTATAGGTTTGTATTATGACGTAAATTGCTATTCAATATTAGTGACAGAGAAGAATTAGGACCGTACAAATCCTGTTTTGGTGTAAAAAGGAGTATCATTTGCATATATTTCTTCTTTTCGTATTCTTTATCTACCTCTTCTAGCAGAAAGTAATTTACTTATAGCAGGGACTTCTGTAACATGTTTTTTATTTTAATTTCAAACTTTGTTATCGGTTATTTTAGGGATTGACAATTATCTGAATGAGGGACCTAGACCATGTAGGATTGCCCTCCGTGGTAGTCTTATTAAGAGGTCATAGTCCGTAGATTCGTTTTGTGTTGTATGAATAAAGACCGATTGAAAACGCTAGGTTCTTACTCCTTGGTGAATTATCCTTCATGGGAATTCTTTTAAGGGGTCCTAATCCGAATTTACGTTAGTTTTGGAGAAAACAACGAGAAACTTCGAACGGGCTAGTTCGACGAGCGTGGTCTGAGATCGAATCCGACACCTCCGTATTCCAGCTTTAAGAAGAAAAGCTCTTGGTTAGTAGTGCTCCGTAGTTTCGGAGAGAACTATTTAAAACCCAGAGCGGCTAGGCCATTAAACGTGATATGAGTTCGAACCTGGCACCTTTCGTCTGTCAGCTTACGAGAGCAAAATCTCAGACACTAGTGGGGCGCATTTGTTATCAGAAAAGTAAGTAAAATGTCGACAGTATTCTCACCATACTTATATTATTTAAAATTTCTAATCATTTTCTTTTTTCATGCGACTTTAAATGGTATATTTTGCACATTTAAATAAAAATATGTAATAAAGTCTTTGTTTAAAAGATTCAGAAGTTTTTTAGAAAAAAAAATGTATAAAAAAAAATCTGAGTAAATACTTGATTGTAGGAGTAAACCACCCGCAACCAAATTCCATGTTCTTCATTGGGAAAAGTGTTATCTTTATTACGCACTGGCTAGTGTGTTTTCTCTTTTTTTTTTTAACTCCATTTTCATATTGAAACAGTTCACAATCGTTAAATAAATTCTTGTTTCTCGATTTTATTAATTAATTAATTAATTAACTAATTTTTATATTTCAGTCTGAAGTTATGAAATGCGAAATATATATATATATATATATATTCCAGCTTTGTTATTAATTTGTTTAACAAGTGAGATGCAATAACTGGACGAGATTTTTATTGAAATAATATATTAAAGTTAAACTATATATACACTATATACCAATATGTATTTGGACACGTTCGAATTTAGACGTTTTGTCAAATATCTGTAAAATTTTTTTAGAAATCATCTGAAACTTTTGGAGCATAAATATATGTTATACCTCATATGTTTCAGACAAAGTTTTGTCCTGAAGGGGAAAGGAGGACCAGTAAAAAATGAAACAAAAATCAAAATGTTTTGGATCGCCCTGTAAAAAGTATCGCTTTAAACACGTTTTGACTGCAGTATGTGACTATGAGGATTCTTCCAATTATCTGTGTAGATTTTTATGACGCTAGCATATTATTCACGGAGATATAATAGTTTCTTTCAAAATTGAAAAAAAAAAAAAAGAAAAGAAAGAAAATACCATTTTTAAAATTATAACACGTAAGGTATTAGACCCAGTGCAAAGCCATTTTTAGGAAACTTGACCTATTATATTAGACACACAGAATTAAAAAATGTTAAATATCTTACGAAATATGATCACATTTACTAAATAATTTTTAACTAAACGTGCACAAGCATTTAAAAAGTTTTATTTGCATAATTTAACAGCTGAATGTACTGAGCTACTTATATGAAAACCCCAAATAAATATCGTGTAAATCCAAAAAGTTGTGAGAGATAGAATCAATAGAATTTCAGTTTTTCTAATGAAAAAAAGAAGAAGAAGAAGAAGATGACGAAGATGATAATTATGATGAAAGGGGGTTTTATCAATATTTATTTACAATTAGTGAACATTGCATTTCCATTGAGCATTGAGTAAATCAAAATAAAAGTGTGAGTAAAACCCCTTATAGTGTAGCTTTTATTTTGAAAGGAAATAAAATTCTGTTCATTCTATCTCTCATTTTTTTTACACGGTATTTGTTTGGGGTTTTCATATAAGTAGCTCAATAAATTTGGATATTAAATTATGCAATTGAATTTTTTTAAAAGCTTGTACATGCGTAATTAAAAATTATTTAGTAAAAATGCTCATATTTTGTACGATATTTAACATTTTTGCATTCTGATTGCAACATGCTGTGTCTAATGTAATGCGCCAAGTTTCCTAAAATTGGCTTTGCACTGGGTCTAATACCCTACGTGTTATAAATGAAAAAGCGGTTTTATATATATATATATATATATATATATATACATTTTTTTTTTCAGTTTTTTAAAGAAACTGTTACATAGTCATGAATATATGTGATAGCGTCATAAATATTTTCACAAATAATTAGAAGAATCCTTATAATCGCATACTACAGCCAAAACGCATTTATAGCATTACTTTTTACAGGTTGATTGAAAACATTTTGATTTTGTTTAATTTTTTTCTAGTCCCCATCTGCTCTTCAGGTCAAAAGGTTTGCTGAAATATATGAGGTATACCATTTTTTTTTTTTTTATGCTCCTAAAGCTTCAAGATTATTCCTAAAGATTTTTTCTACATATTTGACAAAATGTTTAAATTTGAAAATGTCGAAATACTTATCGATAGATAGCGTATATATATGTATGTTTCAAAATGAATTATTAAACATAAATAGACAATAAATTCTTTAACAATAATTAAATTAATTCTTTAACAATTCCTTAAACAATAATTAATTTTAAGGTTGGCTTTTTTAAACTGATTTTAAAATAGGCATTTGGTAATAAATAACTTTTATAGAAAATATTTATTGAATCTTAAGAATACTGAGAGAATATATCTTGAATACTTAAGAATATATCTTGAATCTTAAGAATACTGTACACTGTTAAAAATAATAATTCTATGTTACACCCTAAAAAAGTGCAAAGCTGCAGCCAACATTTTAAGAAATCTGTTGCTCTATGTTTCACCATTTTATTAGTGCTGTTTGAATAGTAAGCACCATTAAAATAGGACTTACTAACCAAATAGCACTAGTAAGATGGTAAAACATAGAGGTAAATAGGGAATATTTGAAGTACAAGAGAAGAAGTCAACTAATGGGACACATAAGAAATATCTGTTGTCTCTCTACACATTATACGGATAAAAAAAGTAAGTTAGAATCAGTTGTTAAGAAAATGTTATTTCTTCACACATAAATTTATCGCAAAGTAAGTAAGTATCAGTAAGTAATAAAATTTCTGGAGTAATTGAGAAAAAGCAACTCATGGGACACAAAAGGGGTATATGTTATTTCTCTACCCATTTTCGCAAAAAATAAGAAAATATTGAACAAACACCGATTTTATCTGTTGCCGCTACTGCGTAAAACTGTGCCTATACACATTCGGCTACTTTATTCATGCTTCTTTATTTTATTACCCCTCCTTATGGCAAAGGGCATCCTTTCCCCAACGTGATCTGCGGCTACATTCGACAGAATAATAATAATAAAAAAAAACTAAAATAGGGACGGAGGCAGAATTCATTCACTAGCAGAAGTAGAAGGGGGGACGACAACGACCATTTTTCTGGCGTGACCAGATTGCTTTCTGGAGGAAATCTTGCGTCATCGGGGCCAATCTACCTGTATTGGAAGAGCTCGACCACGACCAGTGTTAGTAAAATCATCTGGATCTTTTCTTTTTTCGAAAATAAAAAACGTCATAATTCTATTAATTCCAAACTTCGTCTTAATTGTAGACTAAACCTTCGATAAGAGTACTGACGCTATGCAATAAAAAAATTTACCGGAGGATTGGTTTTGAAAGGCCATTAAAAGAATAAAAAATGTAAATTAACACCAAGAAATCCAAAAAACTCGCAACAATTATTCGGGTCGAAATAACTGTATGACTCTTCGTCAGAAGAATCAAATACTAGGTATGAATGCATCATACAAGGCGACAACGCATAAAGCCACTTTCTGTAGCAAGGTAATATAAATACAAGTGAAATGCAATAAAAATACCGGTCTGTCAAGCGTTACCGAAATGAAAAGAAAAGAAGAAAATTATTTTCCAGTTTTTCTATGGTCACTTCTGTTGATTTATTTATAATTTTCTTTCGATAATTCTTGTCATACCAGTATTTATATTGAATTTCAGTTTTATTTATTTAATCTCGGCCCTAATATAGTGTTTTTGTGTTATCGCTATGCACTCGTGCCTAATTTGTTCGCCTGACGAAGGTAGGGGCTATTATTTCGACCCAAAACAAATGTTGCGTGTATTTTGGAATTGATGGCATTAATATATTGACTCTATAAAATAATAAAAAGAAAGTAACCTTTCGTTGGGAAAAAAAAAAAAAAAAAAAAGACAGGAAAAACTTAATATTTTAAAACGATAAAATGTTACGACTAGTTTAAGTATATGTATCATCTTGTTCCTTATGTATATTAGTGCGTAATTTCTGCTAAGAATCAATATTGGATACATTATCTGTCCAAATGAAATTTGCATTTGTGTGAAGAAATTAAATAATAATAATAATAAACTGATTTTATTTCTTATTGATATTTGGGGAAATTTCCATGCCTATCACGTGCAATTCAGAGGGCGGATTCCGTTGCGCGTCGTAAGCATGTCATGATTTTTCTGAGATCGTTATAAGATAAATGATAAATTAAACATTATCATTAATTTTCAAATCACGTTTGACGTAAGGATTAATTTTTATGACATTTAATGCGTAGCACATATTCAAATTACAACAAAAATCCATAACCCGAGAAAATGTTTTTTTTTTTTTTTTTTTTTTTTAAAGAAACATTATTTTTAATATCGGATATCTATCCGTGTCTCAATATCGTGTTCCTGTTAGTGATATTTTTCGTGTAATGGAATTAGATTTATAATTTATACCTGGTCCCTTTCTAGCCGTATGGAGACAGACCGAGTACACCCCTCGCGGGGAGAACAAAGGTAGTTGTAAGACAGACACACAATCTATCACCTGCTCTTCCTCAGGTCCATCTACCGCCCTTCTTCCTTTGAATCCTCTTTTCATCCCGCCCTGTGTGCTGCTCGTCCCATCTCCCAAGATGTGAGCTTCTCGGTTTGTCCTGGGACATTCTCCCATATTACATTAAAAAACGATCGACAAAGTTAAAACAAGAGAATGGTGTGTTATTCTTTTTATATCTTAGAAAGAAAGAAATATAACTTAAAAGAGTATATATATATATATATATATATATATATATATATATATATATATATATCATATTTCATCATAATAATGCACAGAAATCAGGAAGCAAATTCATAATAATAATTCTCAAGAATTTAGAAAAAAAAATCATAAGCAACTGAACTTTACATATTATAAAAAGCTTCATATAACTAATATATGAAGGAAAAATAAGAAATTTAAAATAATAGCTGTGAAAAATCCCAAAAGACAGCCATAGCATTATCAATGGTATTTATACCTGTAGATTTATAAAAATGACATTGTTTCCGTCATTGTGAATGCAAAAATTTTACCATTAGCGAACAATAACGTGACAGAATTTTCGAAAATAATATACTAAAGACGAAAAAATTAAAATATTACGGGAAAGGAGAAGAATATAATGACACACACACACACACACACATATATATATATCATATTTTTGTAAAGTTATTAGTTTATGTTTGATAACTTTCTTGAAATTCGCATTTTGAAAATCACACCTTGTTGGACTTAGTGTTATGGTCCTAATTTGCTAGAATTATCGTAAGTAATTTAAAATGAATTCATCTATTAATTGATACTGTAAATGACTCATAAAAAAATATGTGCTGACATTTAAATTGAATTACAATAACTTTTATTTAAGTGTTGTCGGTATTATCATATATCTACTAATTGCTAAATTTTATAACATTATTAAATTTTTCACTTTATTTATATATTTTTCTTTATATGTATATATATGTGAGTGTGTTTGTGTGTGGGTGTGTGAAATGGTTCTAAAGTCCCTAAGATAATGCATTGCAATTATCCTGTAAGTAAATAATAAGGAAAGCAATGAGTGATATTTTTCAATCTGCACTATTAAGATGCACACTGCAGTTATTTTAGAAGCAAATAGCTTTTTTCTTTCATTCAAAAAAAAAAAAAAAAAAAAAAAAACTCGCCATCTAGAGTTCTTTAAGAGAAATCATATATGTATAGTAGTGTTAATTATAATTACAGTATAAAGTGTAATTGAATACATATATTAATTAGTTTACCATAGTGAATTATCAAAATTAAAATAAATGCCGAAAAACTGAAGAACTTATACTCATCTTTAAATCTGGTTAATTTTAAACACAAAATATAATAGTTATTATTCATTTATTAATGTATATTAACCACTTCACCTGCCATCCTGAGATAACTCGGGAGAAACGTAGCGTTCCACTCACTACAGTGGCCGGTGAAGTGGTTAAGTCCTTTTAAAATACTTAGCACTTAAAACAATCATGTGTTATGTACAAATCAATATAAAGATTTTATAAATTATGAATAAGAGTGTAATGTTGATTTACTTTATTGATACCACCGTACTTAAAAAAAAATAAATAAATAAATAAATAAACACGGGTTGGTGGTGGGGGAGAATCAACAATCCATAGAAAATAGTATGAGATGAAAACAAAAAGAAACGCATAATCACAATTTTATTGGGGAGTGGAAAGTCCCTAGACCAGTCAGAAAATGCAGGAAAAATAGACGAGAAAAAGAAACCGAAGTTTGGAATGATAGGCAGAGGGGTCCTGAGGCTATTGTCCAGACTTAAGTACTTCTCGGATCGGCTTATATGTGATATTTATCATACAATTTAGGTTTAAACAATTTTGATGAATCCTATTATGAGTTAAATCAATGTATAAAACCCTATTCATGATAATAAAATTTTCTGTACTAATTGGTAGAATTTAAGTGTACTGGTTTAAATATAAATACTGGTTGGTCATTTATTGATTTAAAAATAAATATAAATATTATACAACACGCCTTTCAATCACTTGAAATGTTTTAAAGCATGTGGTTGTTGATAATGTCTTTTACTTTAATTTATACCAGCGTGGTGGTGATACTGCGCTACGAATGTCACATAGTTCGATAAAATCGAAATAGACGATTCTTGTTTTTACATCATTTAATTTAACTACACAATTTTTAATCGTTTTTATTTTTTATCGATTACTTATCTATGTAAATGAAATTGTCCGATATATTCTTATATTACTAGTTTTTCCTTAGATTTATTGCACATTTTTGAACGATTGAATAATAGTAATAATAACAATAATAATAAATATATCTGTTATTCAGTAAAATCTTTTAAATATTATTTACATAATTATATTAATTTGAATTTAGCCTATACAGATTGAATCTTAAATATTACTTTCTTTAATTTTAATTTTAATTTTTTAAATGATTTATATCACTCAACTTACATTTTAATCTAGTACTACATCTTAACTTGTCTTTTAATACATTTTAGCGTTTGCGTGTAAGTACCCACAAGTTTGTGCTTGGTGTTGTTTTTTTTATCTCTTTATTTACATATATGAAAATTTTTATGTTTAAATTTATTTTTATCGTAAAGAACATCCTTTTTGTTGGTTTGCTAACATTGTTTGGTACTGATGGCGAGTTTTTTGAGAAAAGTTTTTTTTTTTTTTTTTAACCATAATATTCATAAGTATCCCTGATGACATTATGACTGTTTTCTTGTTTTTACCCAGTTATTTCATAATTTTTCATTCTTTCACCATTTTTAAGTTAAAATTTTGCATTTTACAATATGCATTTTTCAGCTGTTATGGTTTTATTTAAATTTTTTATCAGGATCTGTTTCCTAGTTTCTACGCATTATCGTGATGAGATATGGTTAACATACATACATGCATACATATACATAGATACTTAAACACGTATGTATATATACAGAGAAAGGGAGAGAGGGAAAACAACACTTAATAAAATATAAGGCTCAGTAGCAGAAAAATATAAAAATCGCAATGAATTTTTAGATTATATAATAATTTATCAACAGGGTGTGATATTAAAATTCAAGAACCTTGCAATGTTTTATGACACTAAAATTTATATCATTAATGTTACTATTTCAGGAGTTAAATTATATTTATTTTCAATTTCATTATTCTTTTATGGAAATAGTCAAATGGTTTGCAGTGTGTTGGTTGTAGGATTTTAGGTCGACTGACTACGCTAGGGTCTCAGGACTATAGGTGCAATGTCCTACGTAGGGGTCTTTCTGAGGGGTCCTAGACCGTATTTACTCTGCAGTGTATTTACTTGAACAACATGTCCTACACTGCATCAAAAACTATTTTAATTTAGGTTTTCCCTCCAATTGAGAATATCTCTGATGAGGGTTAAGTTTAGAAGTTTGTTGGTTCTAATTTATTTAGTTTCATTTAAAATAGTATATATTTTGTGTTGTATTTATTTTTATTTTTATTTATTTATTTATTTATTGTACATGCGCATAATATTTTAGAAAAATTGTGTTAAATCAATTTATTTGTTTTGGTTTACTTTTACATCTTTATCTTGAAAAGAAACCTATGATTATAAAAAATCGTACTTAAGTTTAGTTGTCTTGGAAATATATAATATGGACCAAATGTCCATGGCAAATTTTAAACTTTAATATAAAATTCAAACAATAAAAAAAAGTTTTAATGTGTCCAATAGATGACTCTTTGTACGGAATATATAACAAAAAAATTGGCTCATCAGAAATAACATTCAGAAACTTTATTAATTTTACCATTTTTTGTGAAAAGTGACACCTGATGAACATTTTTTGAACTGTATACATAAATATATTTTTCCCTGATCGCATCTCATAAATAATCCATAAACCAAATTTGGCCGCAATGCACTCTTCCGCTTTAATTGCAGATATAGTAAAATTTGAAACACAACCATATAGCATATTCTTGAAAGTCATTAAATAATTTAAAATTATGTGAAATTGCCGTAATTTTGCTTATTTAATAATGTAAATTATATATTTAAAAATAATTCTTAAATTGTATTAAATTGCATGCAACGTTACCAAAATAAATAACTGTATTAAAAATATATTTTAATAATACTAGTTGGTTAAAATGGGTTTCCAGTTATATTTGGTTTTCGATTAGATGTGTTATTGATACAATTACTTAAAAAGAGTATAAGGCGGTGTTGCTGTGATATATATATAACATGTTAACCAAATAAAGTGACAATAAAATTTTATTGACGTTTTCTAAAAAGTATCTATTTTTTTTCTTTTTCTTTTTTCTTTTTTTTTTTTTTTACATTTTCATTTCCAGAAGGAAGAAGAAAAAGTATAGGAAACAAGATAAGGGAAATTGAATTTTAGAAGCTTAGCAGTTCTAACATAAACGAAAGAAATGAAGCAAAAAATAAAACATCAAGGAAGCTTTTGGCCCATCCCCAGTATAAGTCTTCCTCAGGGGCGTTTTTGGATCGACACAGGTCAAAGCATGTTTCTTGACTTTGATTAACTATTTTCCCATTATAGCACAAATGCCCGTTAAGAAGAAAAAATAAACACAGATAAAAGGGGTACAGTGTATATAGATCTTTTACAATGCAAGTCTTCCCTATATTTTAAAACTATACCATGTTTTCAGATAATACATATATGCCTATTATGTCGACGGATTTCTTGACATTAAGAAAATGTGCAATAAACTACCGTATTTTCTGGTAGATAACCCGCAGGTAAGATGTGTCATTTCTCCACCAGGAATTTTATTTAATAGAGAAATCTATACTTTTTCGAAGGAAGAGCTCGTACAAATATAAATTTATTTATCAATTGAAATTTCTGGTGCAAAACTGGATTATATAACCTGCGGGGTATCTACCAGAAATTACGGTAATAAATAGCAAAAGAATAACTACATTATTAGAAATAAAGAAATGGTTTAAAAAACAAAGTTTAATTTTAAAAAATTTACTTTTTTTTTTTTTTTTATGATAACGCATGAAATATGAAGCATAGATTTTAAAGTCTACATCAACATGAAAATTCTTTTCCTGACAAAGATTTATTTTCCTCTTCAATGTTTGAATGAAAAGAACAAAGTGTGAAGTGGTATTGCACACACGCGCGCATGCATGAGCAATGAAGCATCTTCAAATTTCTTATAGAATACTTTTATCTCTATTAAACGCACTCTGAAGATAGAGAACATTTCCTAAACTATTAATCTAGTGAATAAGTGAATCTAAAGGGCAATTAATGAACAAAGACGTTACTTCTTATTTTCTAAGTGTTTACTTAGAGATTTTACGTCAAAAAAGTACATATTATTAACCATCGTATTTTGTTATTTTACTTCTTTTTTCTTTCTTTCTTTCTTTTCTTTTCTTTTTTTTTTTTTTTTTTTTTTTTTTTTGAATATTGTAAGATATAAATTATTTCATGAAGCAAAATAAAAATTTTAAGGAGCTTTTAACGTTTTTTTTTTTTTTTTTTTTTTTTTTAAATACCTTTATGTCAAGTTAAAAGAGTAATCAATAAATTTTACAGTTACATCCGCAATTTGTATATATTGTTTCACTGCATGTCTTGTAAAGCAACGTACACTGTCAATTTCTGTAGTCTATCACTTGTCCAGAAAAAAATAAACAAATAAATATAAATAACCTTCAGAACATCCCTTGTATTTGAATGATTGTCTATACAAACATTCGACACATATTCGTCTATATAAATTTTAAAAACAAAGAACATCTTTAAATTATTTATTTAACAATGATTTATAAGCCGCTCATTTTTGTACAAGCAAAAAGCAAACATAAAATATATTAATTATTTACAACGTTATATAAACTCTGTAAGGCTGCTTGCATGATTACAAAACACGCATATTAACATTGTGAAATTGAAACATACAAACAGGACAAAAAGTACCCGTAAATTTCAAAATCAATGAATTGTTCTATTGGTCCAACATTAGTCTATGCACGTTAAAAATACATTCATTAAAATATAAAAAACTTCCAAAGCTTTTCGCCTACATATAAGAAGGCATCATCAGGGAATTTGGTTTTACACATACTTCAGAGCAGTTATACGTACTTTTGAATCACATGGTTAACAGTTAAGTCCTTACATAAAATATATTCAACTGGAGGTCAGAGGCTGGAGCTATTTCAGGAGCTATTCCTCTGACCTCCAGTTGAATATATTTTATGTAAGGACTTAACTGTTAACCAAGTGATTCAAAAGTACATATAACTGCTCTGAAGTATGTGTAAAACCAAATTCCCTGATGATGCCTTCTTATATGTAGGCGAAAAGCTTTGAAAGTTTTTTATATTTTAATATATGTATTTTTAACGTGTTTTTAAAGTGTTTTTAATTAATTTATTACAATATGACACGTGTTTTTAATTCAACTCTTAACTGGAGTTTGTTTATATTAGTGTATGAGCAAACTGTTGGGGGAAAAATCGTAAGTAATAGAGCTTGCAATAAGATGAGCTCTCGATAAATCAAAAATATTTGGTAATCGTTTACTGCTCTGCGATATACTTATATTTACCTTTTACCTGAAAACAGTTAAGAGGAGGAACGACTATAGCCATAGAAAGTAGACATGCAGTGCATTGACGGTCCCTTTTGGTTTCTCTCACAAAAGGAGGGCTTCCTAGGGTTTTGTGGTTGTTATTCAAGGGAAGTGTTTACAGAACCCTGCAGTGAATTCCCCCCCCCCTTTCTTTGGCGGCACGCGTGGCCCTGCACAAAGATATACGACCTACTTTAAACATGAACGGAGACAGGTAGATAGGTAGATAGTTTTATTACGAATGACAAGGTGTGAAACATGTACAAAGGAGTCGAATTCTCGATTTGATTAACGCAACCAGACCGAAATATCTAACGATATATAAGAAAATAAAAGACAATACGGTTGTTAATGCCTGTTTAATTTCTTTTTTTTTTTTTTTTTTTTTCATGTATACTTATTCTTATACGTTAATTATTTTCAATGTCAAAATCAGTAGATAATAGGTTTTGAAATTTTGAAAGAACTATTGCAGTTTCTAACTATTTTAACGTAATTAAACCTATTCTATAAAAATAGTTTCAATTAAATAAAAACACAATTAAAAGTAGAATTTAAAATTTCATTTAATGATTCCAAAGTTTTGAAAGCATTTAAATCTATTATTTTGGAAAAACTGAAGAATTTTAACGCAAAATGGGAATTTCTCATTTTCATTTTATCCAAACTTTATGCAAATGTCACACATGAAAAACTTGTAACTAAGCATAATGCTATATTATTGTCTATAAACACCACACATTCATACTTGAAATGTCTATATTTTAGAGAATTGAAACGTTTCAAAAGCAGGAATTTCTTCATTTACTTTTACAGAAAGTTTTTACGCACCATTGATTATCTGTAAATATAATTTTCTTTTTAATAAAGTAAAATGTCAATCACATAAAATATTTCTTATATTAAAAATAAAAATTTACATAAATCATGAAAAAGACGAATAATAATCTTATTCGTATGTTTTAAAATATGTCGAAACGTATGCTACGCAGCCTATTAAGGTTACAAAAAAGTTACTTTTTATAAATAAAGACAGTTCAATATAAGTTTTGATTGAAAAATGTTGAATCAAAATATGAAATCTTTCAATATTTTATTTATGAAACTTAAATTAATAATGATTAAAGGAACTTAAACTAATAACATTTTGAGCAGCTTGGCATACTCTCTACTAAATTTTCCATTTTTCCATTTTCATATCTGCAAGATTTTTTTTTTTTTTTTTTTTTTTTTTTTTTTTACAATTATTTTTGGAAGATTTAATGCTATAATAGTTTAGTTGTATTTTTGTGGTGTTGGTGTTAACATATATCTATTAAATGCTAAAATTTTAATGTTAAAATTTGTAATGATATCTATCATTTATCTTCAATCTGTATATATAACAAAAGAAGAATTGTGGGTGTCCGTCGTTTTGTAGACAACTGGCTGATCGCGGAGCAACAGAAATTTTCATGGGTGTCCGTATTGAAACTCTCCTGATGCACCTCGAAGATTGATTTCCGAAATTTTGATTAGTTTTTCTTTTTAATTGATTAAAATCTATAAATTTCTGAAATGATCGTCTCTAGAGATAAAAATTTAAAAGTAAAATTGTTTGGCGTGGCCCTTTAGCTCAGTTGGTTAGCGCGTCAAGCTAATAACGTGAAGGTCGTTGGTTCGATTCTCCAAAGGCTAATGTGTTATTTTTCGGAAATAATTAGTAGAAAAGAAGCCTATTAACCCCTTGAACTGCAATTTATTTTCAATCAGCACTGCTCATGCAGACAATTTAATTTTCTTAGTTTTAAGAGGCGGGATTGATATAGAAACTTACGGTTTTGTTGCTCAAATAATTTGTTATTATTAAAAATAATATTTGTTTCACGCATTTATATGAATGTTTGTTGTTATATATACATATAAGAACATAATTAGTATCGGGAAATTCATGACGAGCTGGACTCGTCATTTCAGTTCAAGGGGTTAATTCTCCGATGCACCTCGAATCCCGATTTTTAAATTTTTGATGAACTTTTTATTATTATTATTATTATTATTATTATTATTATTATTTTCTGCTGGAAATGTTGTTTGGTACTGCCACCTACTGTCATAGAATGAAGATGATAATCTGTCTAAAATTATTTTTCAGAAAAACATAATTATTGTATAACAGCAGCGTCATTTATCATCCAATGAGCATCTAAAATGAAATGTCTAGTTAAGACGTAAATGCAAGCAGTGGAAACCCGAAACCGACAAAATGTATGCAGGGAAAACTCTACAGAAGGCAACGGGGACCCGAAGTGTGGTTTTAAGCGATTTCAATGAAAATGTTTTTAGTGAAAATGCTTATTTATAAAGTGTATATATAATTTCTTATATATAATTATTTAATAGTTAATGTTTTATTTATAAAGTGATTAAAAGTATAGTGATTAATGTTTTTGAAAATTCTTTTAAATATAGCGAAGCAAGCAAAGCCTGTTAGTTGGTTTAATGGGAAAAAAATGGAATAAATACATATTAATTATCAATAGAATTAATTTAATAAAAGATTTGTGTTCGGAAATAATACTGTGCCGTTTTTTTAGATAAAACAGGACGCTTCATAGCTATACAATATGTTTTTAAATTTTCAAAATTGAAAGAGACATGTTGTTTCTTAGCAGAAATTTTGAATGAAAATGCTTTAAATTTATTAGGGTTTGCACCGTCACGTTTTATTTCTTATAACTTTCCCATCAATATTCTCAAAAAATAAACTTCTTTTAAAATTTAAAGTCTTATTTAAAGGCAATAATTGCTATTCAAAATTAGTGATGGCAAAAATAAAGACCGTGCGTGCCCTGTTTTATACGTGCAGACATTAGGTTATTACATAATTTATGTAATATAAAATGCAATTTACTATTACCTATATTATTTGTTCTATGTAAAAAAATAATTAACATATCATGGTTGTTTAAATTGCATACAACAATATTAATTACTTAATATAGAATTTTTATAGCATGCTTTTTTACTATATACAACTTTTACATTAATAAATACATTTAAAAAAAATAATTATTTCAAAATAAATATTTCCAATTTTCTAATAAAACTTCATACATAACAATATTTTGCATTTAGTTTATTCAACAGCAATAAATGTAAAACCATATGGTATATCTCAATCATTATAATCATTTAATTGTAAATTAATGCCAAATTATATTACATTAGGATTAGAAATTGAAGAAATTATGAAAATAAATAAATAAATAATAAAAATAACTAACCATAATGAAGTAATTCTAACTCGATGTTAACTTTTCAAATGTTGATGAAGGATACTCCATTTTATATCATCTTGATGATTGATATCTTACCAGTTAGTGTAATCCAAATAACGATTCTTTGGCCGTAGAATGTTGAAAAAGTAAAATAAGCTTACCTACATAATCCTGGCTTTAATATGATAATAAAGCCTAATTCTTAAAGTCAAATATCATGAAAATTTTCTTACCGAATAAACAATGTCTATACCATTTTTGTATTACGTCTGGACTTATTTATAATATTAAGGGAATTTCAAATTGCGAGGAGATTTTCAATTTAAGTTCTATGAAGGAAATTAAATAAGAAAAATTATTAAACAGAAAATATGTTTTATTATTATTTTTATTACATAATTTAATTTTTCTAGTTAGCCGAAAAAGCAGTTCTAAAGCATGCATATATTCACCCATTAACGCCCAAATTAACATTTTATATAATAACTATCTCTAATTTATGTTAATATGGAGTACGTGATTAACCTCTTAGCAGTTTCTTTTTATTATTACTAATATTATTGTTATTTATATATCAATTAACAACACCCTTACTGCATAGTAATATTCAAGTTCTTTAATCATCGAATCGTCATATTACCTTTTTCCATTTCTTTGAGCACAATTTTTTATTATTATTTATCATTTATTATACTTATTGTTGTTTAATTTAATTATTTTTGTTATTCTCCTTCTAACAGACAATTCCTTATTTCCTGACCCGATCAATTTTCTCAAGTTATTATGAGGAAGAAGATGCGATTCATTGGATCCAGGTGCTTCCAAACTCCAAAATACTCGAAGTCAAGTCATGTCATTTAATCGAAAAGTATTAGAAAGAGCTCCTTTTTAAAAATACTGGTACTAATAAGTACAAACTGTTTCAGAAGTAGTGTTAATAAGTTAATAAAATGTGAAATTCAAACAACTGTTGTGTTAGTTTATAAATTTCAGTTTCTCTTCTTTTAGGACACTGGGCGTTTCAGTAAAAAACTTCGCAAAAGGACAATTTTGAGATAACATGTCAATTTTCTACCATATTTTAACATATATAACACTCTAAATTAAAACATTATAATACATATCACTATTTGAGTTGGACTTTAGTTGACGTATGGGCATAAATTGCAAAAGTATATGCGAAGATTGAAAAACAATATGATGGCATAGACGCTATTTTTTTTTTTTAAGAATAACCACCGATATTTTCTAAAAGTATTTTCAAATAAAACTAAACGTTGGTAGTTTTTCAATAAGTTATAAAATTAAAATTCTTTTGAAAAACTCCGGGGTGAATTCTTGCAGTTGGGAATTAAAATTATGTAGTTAGTATAAGTAACCACCGCCCTTCAAAGAGTTAATCAAAAATTATTAGAAAGAACTTTTTAAAAATATTGGTGCTGATTAGTTCAAAATGTGCCAGAAGTCGTTCCCGAGGGCTGTCCGGTCAAAACTGTTGAGGATTAATCGCAGATATTTTTTTTTTTTTTTTTTTTTTTTTTTAACAAATACAAAAAAAAAAAAAAAAAAGAAAATCTTGTATGTATGAGAATTATGGCCAATCAGTAATAACATGCCACATAGGCAAGCACATGAATATTTGTAGGATTGTTTATAGGGACGTTTGACACAAGAAAAAAAAAAAAAAAAAAAAAAAAAAACCTTTCTAACAACCACAAAAATTTTACACGCAATTTTATTAACCGTCTTCGAATGAGGATGCTGGGCGTTAATGGGTTAAGGATTTTGGAATAGAAATTTCTGAAAAAGAATATTTATGTTTTATTTATAAGTGTGCAGTTTTAATGAGAAGGGGTAATTATGAGAGGGCTTAATCCCAGCTTACCTGCGTTTGCGTTAGGTCGAGGGTTGCTGCCAGCTTTGCTCTTTCGGGTAAAGCAAGGTATTGCGTCCTTTGAAATATTCGGTTCAACTGTTGCAATTGACGACTGGAATAGATTGTGCGAGGCTTCCTCATCTTTTTGCCTTTACCGTTCACTCTCAACGTTTCCTCCAGCTGAGATTTATCTGTGAAGAACAATGGACGACAGCTGGTCACTACATAAGACTTACATTTGCATAAATTTATAAATGAACTAAAAGAAAACTTACTGTAAAATGTAAGGCGATAAATGTGTGACAATATAGACTTTATTCAAAATAACACAATATATACAATTTTTTATGGCATCTAAAATGAACAAACAAAGTTGGCATTGAAAATTAAATCTCTGAACCGATACTAAATAAATAGTAAAGAAAGTTACGATCGAAAGCTGAATAAGAAAACACATTCTTAAAAATTCTAATATCTACATTGTTAACTTTTTTTTTAAATTTATATTAGAAATAGACTGCTATTGTGAAATCTTTAGATTGCTATAGTTAAATTTATATCTTAAATTTATTAGAATTTATAATTACACTTAAGATTACAGTTTTTTTCTAATATTATTAATATATATATAATTTATTAGGCTATTACTTAACACTTTTAAACGAGCTCTTCATTAGTTTTGATTAGGAGAAAAATAATTAATAATTTACTAAATAAAATACTGATATGCATGGGAAAATCGCAAAATCATTTCCTAAAATCATTTTTATTTTTTTTTTTTAGTTAATATGTAAAAGCGTATTTTGCATTACTTATTTAATACGGAGAACATGATATACTTCCGATATTAGTTCTTTTTTTTTTTTTTTTTTTAATTTGAATTACCTTATTTTCTTGCATATGATCCTTAGATCCTACAGATGTATTTTACATCAAAAATTATATAAAATGTAATGTTTCAATACAAATATAATAAAATGTAATATTTATGTTACCCCGTACAAATATATTTTCTAGTAAATTAAAATTTTTGATGTAAAACATATTTATTTGACCAGCGGATTATACGAAGATAAATACGGTGATCGTAAATATTAAAAGAAAATCCCCCCCCCCTTCCCCAAGGAAAAAAAAAAAAAGCTGAGAATAAAACATGAAAAATTAAAGAGGTATATCTGAAATATTAAAATGACAATATTTATCTTTTTTATTCTCATTTTTTATTTATTTATTTATTCACTTATTTATTATTATGTATTTATTTAAGGCTTAAAAGCTCTGATTACAAATATATTAGTATTGCAACAATCATCAGTTATATGTGAACACATATTAAACTATCGTGTTATGAAAAACTGCATTTATTGCTTAATAACTCCTGTTTCATGAACAATTAAAAAATATATCAATGCCATTTATTTGTTTACAATAATAATAAATACAGTAGACTTTGATTGTGATTAGAATATGAACAAATAACTGCATTTGAATTGAAACATAAGAAAAAATATTTCTTTAGACTACAAAGACATCAAAATAAGATATGTGAAAAATAATCGTAAAAGATTGTGAGATCTTATTTAATTCTTAAACAGAGTATAAGAAAATTACTAAAGAAAATTGTTGGGAATTTTCCCAAAAATTAACAACAAGAATAAAAAACTGAACAAGTATTGGCGTAAATGAGATTCCTTTAAAAAAAAAATCATGATAAATAACATAAATAACTGAATTAGCGGCGAACAAAAGAAGGAATACGAAGCAGAGGAACTGCGGCTCTACTGATGTGAAGAGCAGGAAAATGATTGACGGCATGTATTCAAAGTTTTGCCGGCTGAAAGTTTCAAGCTGTAGAAATAACAATTCAAAACGTGAATGTAAATTGTACAAACACAATATAGACTGTAAAAATTCTGCAATATTTTTTAAAGGATTTTTTTTTTTTTTTTTTTTTTTTTTCAAGAGTGAAGTACATTGAAATATGACCTTAAAAAAATCAGCTTTTCTATTCTCACCATTATAATTTTAGTTTACGTTTTATTTTAGAAAAAATAGATTAAAACTAACATATACTAATATACCCAGATTAATCTATATAAGGGTTTTTAATTTCGGTATAATGTGTGTAAAAATTAAACTATTTCTGTGAGTCGGTTCTTGAACGCATATTAGAACGCACTAGTTCTAAATTATACAATCATTACATGATGTTTCTCTTGTAAGAGAATTCAGTGTCAAAAAATGATTATACTGTATCAGGTTAATTGACCGACAACTCATTTCCCCGACACCACATTTTACCAACAAGTACAGTTCCCCGACTGTTCATTTACCTGGCAGGTACATTTACCCAACAGCTCATTTTTTCGACAAGTATATTTTTCCGACAGTTATATTTGTCCGACAGCAGCTCATTTATCCGATAGGTACGCTTGCCTGGCAACTGTTTTCTCGTTTATTTTATTAGTTTTATTTTGATAAGATAATAGGCTGCACATTGAAATTGAATTAAATATCACAGTACATATGAAATTCTACTTAATTATTGTCAAAAATTAAACGTTAAAATAATTAGTAAAATCATTCATCTCAAAATATTACAGTAAAACATTTTTTGAATTTTTATATTTGAAGCAAATAGTCAGACACTTTCAACCGTCAACGAATAAATGATGATTTAAGAGTGTTAAAAAGTACCCTGTTTAAAATTAAGTAAAATGTTAAACTGAGAATAAAATTTACTGAAAACATTCTTTCTTTTTTCTGTAATTGTAACAGTTTATTTATTTATTTTCCAGTTTCGTTTTGGCTATATTAAATTTTAATTTTACTGTACATATTATTTATTTGTATATTTATTAAGATGAATTCTCTCTTTCCTTAAGAATGATGGGGCAAACGTACCTGTCGGGCAAATGAACCTGGAAGGGAATTGGGTGTTAAGCAATCGTATCAGACGTATGTGTATATATATATATATATATATATATATATATATATATATATATATATATATATATATATATATATATATATATACACCGGTTCTCATAATTATAAAGACACCTGTTTTTCTATATTAACTAAACACTGAACACTATTATTTAAACAAATATATTTTTTATTAATTTGAATTTCGTTAATAGACGATATTTAAAAAGATTTATCGTGATATATATATATTAATAATATTCAGTTTAAATACCATTTCATACAGCATAGATGATATTCTCAATACATTTAAACTATTTAAAATTGCTTTCCACTTGCATGCACTTTTCTAACATGATAAGTTAAGGTTTTTTCAACTTTAAGGGCACGGGAAAGTCAATAATACAGAAGTTTCTTTCTTCAAACTATTTTCTATTGCTCTAGTAGTAGAGCAAAAATGTAAGTCTTGTTGAAAAAAAAAAAATATATTACCTACTCACCACCCCCCACCCCTGTCTAAAATCTAACAAAAATCTGAGAATTCCCCGTTAAAAATTGCCAGATATTCTCTTGATGTTCATAATAATAGAAAAAATTACTAAATTCATTCAGTAGAAACAGCTCCCAAGAGCACCATAGATCCACCTTTAAAATGCCCGATTCATATCTGCCTTTAAAAAATCTGATCTGTCATTCGCTGTCTTCATATCCTGCCAAAAACTGTTAAAACCATTTGGTGAATCAAGAATAAAATGTTTTTCATCCGAAAATGCAACATTTTACCATTTCATATTGTCTTTATATTAACACAGACGTTCTTTCCTCCATTAAATGCATATTGATTATTGCAGGTCTTTTATTAATTTTAACATATTATTAATTATTTTAAATATGCATAAATGTGGACTCCAACATTTCGTTAAAAATTACGAGCAAATTTAGCAGCAGTCATTATGAGTAGAACAGTAAGAGGAATTATGAGTCTTCGATCTCTGCAAAACAACTCTGATTTTGCATCAGATTTCTCTTCTATCGAACCAGCAGTTCAACGTTTGATCACATTTCCTTCAGCAATTTTAGATCTTCGAATTTCATTAGAAATACTACGGATTGAAATTATCCCTCCACTTAAAAAACATTTATCATACTTCACTACATGAACGATCTTTTTTTTATTTTCGAGGAATTATCAGTAATGTCCTTCCAAGAAAAATTGAAGGTTTACATATGATTTAATCTAGCCCAGTAGTTAACAAATTCGCATGTCAACTGTAATTTATCCGGTAGTAAGTTAAATAAAACGAAGAAATCTTGATTGTCCCTATAATTATGATTATCTAAAAACGAGGAGAAAAAAAATATTATGCACGATTTTTATTAAATTTGTTTCATATTAAAAAAATTATAACAGTTTTGGTTTTTGGAATACTAGATATATTAAGTGCATTTAGTATAATCTTGCACACAATTATTTTTACATTAGGTATTTCAAAACATAAAGTGTCCTTACAAATATGAGAAGGAGTGCATACTGTATATTGTTGTATAATTTTTACGTCAGATAAAAAAAATTTACACCAAAAAATTCAATTAACAGCCAAAAGTCTATTTGTACATGTTATTGCGTCACAAACTAAATTTGTTTATGTAAATTAAAATGTTATGTGAAAATTTGACATACCTAACATTCGAATTACACACAGGATAATACGATTATATACATATATACGTAGGTGTAAATATATACTATATATATATATATAGAGAGAGAGAGAGAGAGGAGACCCGTGTACCTAGAGCCATCATGTACCTAGGGCCATCCCACTTTATTTGAATGATATTTAATTTTAAGTTTTAATACTCAATTGGGCGAGTAACAACACCAATTGCTACTTTTACAACTACCGTAATTTCTGGTAGATACCCCGCAGGCTATATAATCCAGTTTTGCACCAGAAATTTCAATTGATAAATAAATTTATATTTGTACGAGCTCTTCCTTCGAAAAAGTATAGATTTCTCTATTAAATAAAATTTCTGGTGGAAGAAAGACGCGTCTTACCTGCGGGTTATCTACCAGAAATTACGGTACTTTTGCACTTTTGACAAGTTATATGTAGAAAACGAATTTACATGGTTTGAAGTAAAATTTTGCAGCTCATCTCTTTTTTGCTATTTTACAAAGGCAAGTCAAACATTTTTCTTTAATTTTTAGTGTATAATGTTGCTTGTTATATTGAGTAATAAATGAGACATTTAATTAGTCCTCTCTGCATGTGGATTTTTTAGTGGAAGGCATTTTGAATGAAGTTACCAAAACTTGTACCTGGGGCCATATAGCAGCCTTGTACTACCTAGGGCCAGTGTGTTTCGATCTTTTAACACTTTCACGATCGCATGTTTTTCACTTTTTGACAGTAAGGTCCGCCTGTGGGCGTTTTTCTCATGAGTTACAATTTTTCAAAACAAATTTTTCCGTATTCACATTTATATTACAAATGGATATGCATTATAATCCTACTCTCTCTACTCTCTCTAATCAAAGTATTTGCATCCATAATATACTAATTGTACAAATATGAATATTGTGTATATTTTTTAGAAACAAATGATATACAAATTGCAAAAGAAACGCCCACTGGTGGAGTTTCATATTTTCAAATTACCTGAATCTACGTCAGCGGCAGCAAAAATGTTAAGAAACACAGCCTATAGTAATTGGATGCTGGAAAACTCTGGCAAACCAATCACTATATATGACGTTGCTGAAAACGTTGGCAAGTCCTATCGGTTGGCCTTTACTCCTGTAAACATTCTGTCAGCTTTTCGTGTATCCGGCATATGGCCAATGAATCAAAACACATTCACTGAGGATGAATATTTAAGTTCAAATGTGACTTAAAGACAAAATCCCTCCATAAATTAAAAAAAAAAAAAAAAAAAAATCCAGGAAGAAAGTGAACCAACAATGATAGAACTGGATGTCTCTGTTTAGAGTCCTGTTGAAATTTCGAAACATCTAACAAGTTTTCGTGTGTCATGCTTTAACAGGTATGAACCTAAGCAAAACTTTTACCTAAAGGAAAACGTCTCACATCAGAGAAAAGATGTGACCGAAAACCAGAGAGATCTAGAAATCCAAGAGACACTCCAAAAAAAAAAAAAAAAGAAATTGAAGAAAAAAAAAAAAAAAAACATGTTTCAATTAAGGCAACAACACCAAAATTATTATATGATAATATAATAATTATTATATGATAACATGATAATTATTATATGATAAATAAATATATTACTTGATATTGTTTCTTTTATAAAATATATGTTCATATGCTTATTTTCTATTCATTACAAAGGAAAATATAAATTTGAGAGAATGGCCCTAGGTACAATGAGATCTGGCCCCAGGTACAATGAGGGTGTTGTACCTAGAGCCACGAGGTTTTAAAAACCTTCTATTTGTCGGAATTTATTATTTTAGGTATTTATATTAATCGCAGTTGGAAGTAATTAGTCCTAAAGATATGCACATATCAGTTTGATAATTTTAAATAAGTATATATATATATATATATATATATATATATACCTGTAATTATATATATGTATATTAGCGTATTATTAACATTTACTTAAATTATACTTGTCTTTCATTTTAAATTTACTATTTAATTAATCTTTCTTACCCAAATTTAACAAACTTTCTCATCAATTCCTCTCGTAGCTTCTTAATTATGCTAAATATGGGTTTACTACTATACATCTTTTAACGTTGAAGATATTGTCTTTTGAGCGAAAATATATTTTATATTTGGATTCTTTTTTATCTTTATATGTTGTTATATATATGAACATTTCTCATTTTAAAAGTAAACTTATTTTTTTACTTATTTCTTAAATTTGTATAAAAATGTTTTACGCTTTTTTTTTTTTAGTATGTTATTAGATTATTCGCGATATATTTAGACAAATTTTCTATCTTGTGACAAAAACAACATTAATTTCTTCCTGCATCTGATAGCAGTTCTTGAGAAAGACTCATATGTTTTAGAGAATTAATCTGCGTTTTGTATCACGTTTGTTCCAATTGGTTCTGATTTCTGATACATTGTTTTTCCTATCTTTGTAAGATTGTTTCTCCCATTTCCATCCTAGTCTTTTTACTCTTCAAAAATTTTTTCATTATGTTGACTGCAGTGTATCAGTATTTTGGTTTAACATTAAGATTTTTATGAATTGTGAGTGTGCGTTATGTAATAAGTCCTTTATTTTATATTGAGTGTGTACTTTTCCTTAATAATCATTTGCCCTTCGTATGTATCAAAACTTTGTTATAATTAATATATATATGAATTATCTATAATATGGTTGAATAAATATAATTTAAAAATTTTATTTAAAATATTTTTATTAGGAATAATTTTTTTAAGTTAATACCTATGCTGAGAAGTTTTTTTTTTTTTTTTTTTTTTTTTTTTTTTCCCTCAGGAAATGGTATTACTAACTCTGCGATTAAACTTCCGTGGTAATGCGTTATTCTAGTACATAATAATATTGAAATATTTAATTTTTCAATTCTTCGAATGGTAATTATAAAAATTCTTCTAACATCATAATATTCTTCTACATCATAATATTTATTTATTTATTTTACACTTTGAATGTGTTAATTATAATTATTATATCTTATTCCTTGAAAAAAAAAAAATATTGGTATATCGGCTGGACTGTGTTAAGATTTCTCAAATCAGCTTTTTCCTATAGTATCATAGTAAATTTTAAACACTCATGCTTATTGTCGTTGTATTTATCATAATTTATTTAAGTTTTTTTTAAATTGTTTTTAAGGTATTCATATTACCGTCGAACCTCGTTAACACGAATCTCAAGAGGGATAAAAATTTTGTTCATGTTATCAGTTAGTTCATGCTATCAGTAACTAATCTTCATATGACTAAACTAATCTTCATTTTGACGAAGATTTTGGAGACAGTTTATGCTAAAAGTAATTCATGTTAACAGTGTTCACGTTAACGTGGTTCAACTGTATTTGTTTGGTCAATGTACCAATTTATTATGAAATGTCGAGCAATTAACAGTTCTCTATATATATATATGTGTGTGTGTGTGTGTGTGTTCTTTATATTCTGCTATTTTCAGAAACGTCTTATAGTTTTTTCCCAACAGTTATATTTTTTAAATTTCATATGATCACTTATAAATTTCTTCTTTAGCAAATAAATACATAATAAAATAGGGACTTAGCAAGCCCTGATGACAATTCTAGGGGCAAAATTCATCGATCCAGATTCAAATTTCTTCGATCTTTTTCTTAAATTTTTAATTTTAAAGGATTATTTTTAAACTTTATCTTTACAAAATAAATACATAATAAAGTGGGAAATTAATAGGTCTTGTCGACGAATGAAGGGCCATGACCCTATCCTTCTAGCTTTTCGTTTTTTTTTTTTTTTTTTTTTTTTTTTTGGTCTACTTTTCTGCATTTTCTGACCCAGTGTTAGATTGTGATTGTGCGTTTCTTTTTAACTCCCCCTCCTGCAATTTTTTTCTTCAGACTACTATACTTTTGCATAAGGAAAAATAAAAATAATTAAATTAAAAATTAATATATATATATATATATATATATATATATATATATATATATAAGAGAGATAGGACTTACATCTACAGAAGTGCCAACAGTTTAATTTATTCCGGAGTATTTTTAGCCCCACCTTTATTCCATACCACTTTTATCTTAAGAGTAATTTTTTTTCTTATTTTATTGCAGTTACATATTGGAGAAAAATATTGTATAAATAAAGTAGTGCGAAATAAAGTCGGAGCTAAAAATGTTCCGGAATAAATTAAAATGTTGGCAACTATGCATCTCATATGCATTAAAAGTTTAAAAAAAACTTTATCAGATCTATTTTGTAAAACATAGTTTTGACATTTCTTAAAAAAAAAAAAAAAAAAAAAAAAAAAAAAATGTTATAACAATTGATTAAAGCCAAGACATACAATACGTTTGTTTTTATGCAGTCGATTTGATTATGAGGATAAAAAAAAGTTTCAGTTTAACATATACATAACATAAAAAAAAGAAAAGAAGTATTTTATGACTCGTATAAGTAAATCCGATACTTTTTTAATACAGTTTTTATACTTGACATAAGCAGAAGACCTAAGGAATACTCATTTTAAAAGTGAGAAAGAAAGCAAAGTTAAGTAAAAGCTACATTTTAATATTGAGTAAAACACAAAACCAATCATTTTCCATTTTTTTTTTTTTTTTTTATGAATTTCTAGTTTAAAACACTAGAATAATTTCGTGTTTCGATATAAGTAAACCTTAATTAATAACAGTTTATTATTTAGCAATTTAAAAAATATACGGTACACTAAATGAAAAAGTGCTCTTTGGATAAAAATAACGTTTTCTATTTAATCAACCATCATCGTGCAGGTTGACATCCATATGTCTCAAGCTAAGAAATTATCTTTTCATTATATGTGAATAGAATGACAGTTTGCGAGAATATTTGCGATAGGTTACAAAAACTATTATGTAACAATAAAATCCTTGAAAAGATGTGTGAACTGTATTCTCTAAAAGTCTTTAGTGGTATTCTTTAAATACGACTTCCTTTAGAGTCTCGGATGTGACATTTAAGATAATAAAATTTTCGAGCTGCTAGAGGCCACTGGCAAAGAAAGGGCTCTTGGGTTTATCTCCGGCGGACAAAAATTGTTACAAGTATTTTGCAAGGCCCCAACAAGAAGGCGCCATGTCTTTCAGTCAGCTTTCGATGGCTTGGGGAGGGGTGGGATCCTTCAAAAATCACCGTTCTTTAGAAGCTCTAGTTGTTTGGATGCAAGATAACAGGTTGCTGGCGCCTTTTTTTTCTTTCGGCAAAGTAGCGGTGAGACATGAAACGAGCGTGTTCTATTAATTCCCTGAATAACCTACTCATTTGTTGCTATCCTTACACTTACCCTATTTTACTCTTTGTACACTTTGTAAACTTTGTATGAACATGTCTCATACTACAAATTTTCTTTACCTCACCAAAACAGTTTTATGAGAAGGTTAACTTTAGAAAACTGAATGTTATTAAGAAGAACATGGATTTGTTAATAAATATTCAATTCTGTTATTTTATTGACAGTTTAACAGAAACAATAAAAACTTTTTAATTTAATATATGAATACATTATAATGTATTTTTCTTTATTAATCTTATATTTTAAATCTTTTTTAATTCCTTTGAAATAATTTAATCTACTTCTGGTCATTTCAAAATTTTTCGTTTTAAAAACAGCTTTCGGGACGTTGTAAAATTGCCATTGAAAGTGATAGCATTCTTACAAATAAAGTTTAATTTAATTACAATAATTTGTTTTCTTAATATATGTTTTGAATTCAATCAGTTCATGTATATGAATCAAATTCTTTATATAGCCTTTTACTGACCAGTTGGAATCTCTAGCCTTTCAACTAATAAGGGGGAAATACTGTAATCATTATATGTCAGCAAGCTGTCTCTTACCAACTGTTTACAAGTTTCCCTTTTTAAATGTGTCATTGAAAACTCCATCGAGTAAAAAGCATGTGCACAAGCAAGCATTTATGCATGTATGATTGTTTCGATGTGTGCATGCATGCATACACGCGTGCTCTTAGCAAGAGAGTGAGTGGCCGAAAGAAAGCGACAGCTTGTGAAACGTTTCAATCGGCGTCCGATACGGTCCTTTGCACGTGTAATCTAGTTTTCACTGACAAGATCTGCCTCGGATTACGAGGCTTCGCAGCAACAGCTCTCACTGAAGCATTCCAAGTGGCATCGTTCAGGTGTGCACATCCAAGAAGCGGATGAAGCAGAGCGTGGTGGGAGGATGCTGCCTGCTCTACAGGCGGCCGAAAAGAGCAGAATACGTTTTCTAAAGCACATTTCTTGATTGAAGGCATCGTGAATTTCTCTTCCCTGTTATGCTGAAGCCCCGCCAGTGATTTAAATGCTCTCAATGCTGATAGACGGGAGATGATAAACCCGGGTCTCTTTCATCAGCCAACCATTTTGACGTTTTCACTGTATTTCTAGGACATTTCGGAAAAATTACCAGTGAAGGCCACTTTATCCAAGTCTGGGATTCTTGCGCAATAAATCAGCAATTATCCAAGCACCAAAAACACCTGATATACAGAATAATCAAACAATAGACTAAAAAATGTGCGACATTTTTGTAATCCCACCAATATCTCGGACACTGTTACAGTGAAACCTCTCAAGTTGGACACCCCTATAAGTTGGACGCTTTTTCTCGGAACGGAATGTATCCATTAACATTATGTCTAACCCCTATAAGTTGGACACCTCTCTAAGTTTTACACTTTTTCTTGGAACCGTAGGTGTCCAACTTAGAGAGGTTTTACTGTACAAAATAAAAACATCTCGTCAGGATAATGGTTCCAATTGAGCTGGAAAAAAAAAAAACATTTTATGGGGAGTTTTCACCTTTGAACTTGACATCACAGAAGGTTTCATATAAAAGATTACATTTCCATTTAATATTTATAAAGCAAACTACTTTAGGTTTGTTAAATAAAATATATATTGAGGCAACAATTCTTATGGTTTTTGATATATTCTTTAAAGATTTGAAATCTTTAAATTTCGTTTTCTGAGTTTATTTTTTCATGAAATCATGATCTTGAAAATGACAAAACTTCAACAAATAGTTAATAAATAAATTAATATATATTATTTTATTGTTTAATAGAGTCTACTTAAAATAATTAGGGATGAATTTTTCGTTATCTCAAAAAAAAATATATATATATATATATAAAATAAAAATAAAAATAAATAAAATAAATAAATAAAATAAAATAAAATAAAATAAAATAAATAAAATAAATAAATAAATAAAAATATTAAAAATAAAAATATAACAAAAATCACGTTTCTTTTCTTTTCTTTTTAGATAGACATGCACTTTGTAATCCCCCCCACCCCATAAAGTAATTAATAAATTTCAAAATCTATCCCTAATTCTTTTAAGTAGGTTCTATTAAACTTAAAAAAAAAAAAAAAAAAAAAAAAAAAAGTATGTACAGCCGGTAACAAACGTGTCCGAACACTAGCAAAAATTCCTATGCAAAAAAAAAGTGCACTTCATACGGTTTTGTTAAATAAATCCTTGTCGAATCCTGTGCTTAGTCAGTGTAAGAACATGATTCGATAAGGATTTATTTAACAAAACCGTATGAAGTGTACTTTTTTTACATAGGAATTTTTGCTAGTATTCGGACACTTTTGTTGCCGATTGTAAGTATTTTCTTAAATATCTAGAATTTTTAGCATTTTGAAGATCATGAATTCATGAGAAAATGCAAAATCAGGAAACACAATTTAACGATTCCAAATCTGTAAAAAATATATCAAAACCATAAGAATTGTTGCCTGAATATATATTTTACTGAATAAATCTAATATAGTTCAATTTATGAACATTAAAGGAAAATATAAGCTTTTATATGAAACCTCCTGTGGTGACATGTCTTCTTAAGGAATTACCTGCGCTATGTTTCACCATTTTAGTAGCGCCAGTTGAATAGTACGTATCCCTAAAATGATGAAATTTTAGCAACAAAATATTGATCGCAGTTAAAATTACCTAACTGGCTCTTTTTATTTTTATTTGTGTGTGTGTGGGGGGGGGGGGGGGTCAATTGCTCAATTGCCCTCTTACAATGATACAGAGGAAAATATTTCAAAAATGTTTCTAAATGTAGAAAAAATGGTACAAAGCTTTTTAATTGAAATTTAATAATTATTTTAATGCATACGTGCAGACTTGTATGAAACCAAGTGCCGCGAATTACATTGTGCCAGGGCGTTCATTTTATTATTATTATTATTATTATTATTATTATTATTATTTTGGACCTGAACATCATATAATATAATCAGATAATACTTTAAAACAAAAGTTAAAAATTCAAATGTTTTGCTTACGAATGAGCCCTTTAAACTTACAAAATAAATAAATAAATAAATAAATAAACTATAGCAGATTATAATTATTCTGTTCGAAATAATCATGAAAAATATTCATTTAAAATTTTTTGGGAAAAAAAAAGTGTCTATTTTAACAAGGGTTTGTTTCTCACTATTAATTTGGAAGAAAAAAAAACTTCAAAAGTAAAATTACAGTTATTTCTTTAGAATTCAACCAGCCTTTTTTGAGAAAGGGGTTTATTTAAAAGTTTATAAGTTTGAGTACGATTCTTAACATCTTTGTTCAACGTACCGGGGAACAACAAAAGTCTGAATGTATAGAAAATGAAAGCAGGTAAAAATGAGCAGTTTACTTGTCTACGCTACTGGTGGTCTACAGAAAAGTGCTCCGGAAACTGAAGGGGAAAAGTTCATTCAAATAGAAAGATAAAATAAAAAGAACAAAGCTTCTTTTTTGTATTACCTACAGGTTTCATTGTAAAGCACCGCGAAAAAACACCCCTTTCTTCTAAGACCACGAAGACCACGGATAGTCCATCATTCAGAGGATTATTTCTGTACAAGGGGAGGAGGATACGTTGTATTAACGGTGGAAAACCTCACAAAAACTACTTGGACGTTTCTTAGAATAGAAAAGAATTACTCTGCAGAAAACCAACATCCAAAGCAAAAGAAAAAAAAAACACCCGTTTTACGTTTGGTTTTGGGTTTTTAAGTTTATTCAATCGAATAATACAATACAGATCATTTTACATTAAGTTAAAAAGGATTAAATTTATACCGTCACTATGTTTCCCCACTGAGATAGTAACACAGTCAACAATTGTTTTAAAACAGTTAATAAAAAATAAAAAATAAATAAATAAAAATGAATAAACAAAGAGAATACAATCGTAAGCTCAGTAAGTAATTTTACTGCTAACGATACACGAAAATAATACATTATTTTTAAATAAAGCATTGCATCTATTATATCTTATATATAATATGTACTACAGGAATATTATAGAATAAACACTTAAATATCCATTTGATATAAGCACAGGTTTACATTGAAGGTACACATAAAAAAATTTAATCACCTTTCCAGATTAAAATATCAGAATTACCTCTAAACATTACATAATCTATACATTTTATTTTTAAAGTGCATATAAATAAATAAAGTAAAATAAAAACATGTATAAAGATAATAAATATTCTAATGAAAATGATGATGATGTGTAAAACGTATTTTTTGATGAATTTTTTATAAGTTTACGAATTGATTTATTGTTTTCATGCTTCTATCAATAATATCATTTTAGATGTACTCTGATAATTAATTAGTCCATTTTTTAGAAATATGAGAATACAATTAATTAGCCAATTATAAAAATAACTAGTTTTAAAATAAGTTATAAGAAATATGTATAGAAGTAAACTTTATAAATATACATATTAAAACGTATTTAAAATTTTTTAATTATTGAATGCATTGTAAAATGTCGTATTCCCTATTTTAATCGAAATTGCAAAAATTTTCGAATGTGCTACTAAGTTTGCATATTCAAATACCAGAAATTATTGAAAACATTTATTTTATAGAGGAAAATATATTCTGCAGTCCTGTTTACAAAGTATATTAAAATCTATAAAATGTCATCTAACCTTATAACTTGATAACATCAATGAAGGAGATATTTTAAATTTGTTTTCAATATATTTGAAGCATTTTAAAATGCATGAATAGGTTAAGCCAAAATCTGAATTAATTCCTTAGTACAAATAAAATTGCAGACCAATTATGCATTTATATATATATATATATATATATATATATATAAAGAAGTTTAATCTCAACGAACATTTTAAAATTTATATGAAATAACATGCATGAAACATCATTTAATATATTTAAATGCACTTAACTTTTGCATTCATCATTACAGCCACTATAGAAAAAAATGCGTAGACATGAGTTTTCTATATCTTCACTAACATTATTCTAATTAGGCTAAATTCACGAGGATAATAAAAACTAACTTTTTGGCTATTAAATTTTTATAACACTAACGGCTACGAAAGAGGAGAATAGAAACGCACGATCAATTAGAATATTTAGACGTAGGCATGTCTTTCTATACATGGGCATGTCTACGCATAGAAATTGATGAAATATTTCAGGTGAAAGGGTTCAAAATTATATATGACGTTTTTATAAAGATGAATGGAGGTTTAGGCATACCTACACCCATGTCACAGTAACCAAGATCCCAGTGTGGTTCGTCTTTTATTGACCGGGAGTTGTACTTGTATGGTGCACTACCCATCATACGGCTCTGGAGGGCAACTAAAGATGAAGTGGCTGCAATTGAGAGGGTTGCAATTTACTATCAACGTGGTATAGTTATAGGCATCATTGAAATATTACAAAAAAAATAAACCTCATCCCTATTCAGAACATGCAAAAGTAGTTTTTAGCAAAAAGAAAAAGTGAATAACGAGCAATTGTGTTTTATCGGCAATAATAAGCTTAATGCAAAGTAACTCATGCTAGCAGCTTTTCAAAATTAGCAATGATATTGAGATAGACCTGTTGAGATAGTGCTTTTAACAGTTTCCAGGGAATACACTGCATTTTATGCAGTCAATAGTAAATGATAATTCAAGTTTCTGTTATAATCTATTGTCTTAAAATTATTTAAAACAACTTTTAAAAATTAATATTACGTTATTATTTTAATTTTATTTATTCATTTTTTATACATAATATCTATTTTAATTAACTTATTATTCTTGGGAATATTATTAAATAGTTTTTGAACATAAATTACACAAATAAATTTATTCCAATCAGTTTACAGTAAAGGAACATATTTTTTATCTAAAAACTTCGTAAAAAAATGGATATAAACTAAAAATTTGGAAATTCCAATATTTAAAAAAATATCTCTTTAAATAATAATTACAATATATATGTATGTATGTATCCAGGAGGTAAAGGACGCATGTTCATTTTTGTTGAAAAAAGAGTTAGTAACAAAATGTATTATTAAAAACAGTATTTCCATTTAGTACATTATTTTATTAATACTGTGTTAAAATATCTTAAAGGTATTACTGCTAGATGCGAAGAAACACACTAAAAAGGTGTAAAAATAAAATTGAAAAAATAAAAAAGTTGCTCTTAAAAAATTACATTTTTAGACATGGTATCCTTCGCCTCCGGGATACAGATATGTATATATATATATATATATATATATATATATATATATATATATATATATATATATATATATTATATATATATAATTATTTTTTTAATCTTCATGCGTACATTGTGGATGTGATGTATGCGGGCGATAAACATTGCTTGTGCAAGAGCATAAGTGCGTGTGGGCTTTTTATCCTCTTGAAATTGGACCCAAAAACATATTATTACACTTAACTTGCCGCTCTACCATAAAATGTAAAACGTTCCGCTTTTTCTCAAGAAACACTACGCACACTTAAATGCATACTTGTGTAGTAAAATTCAAAGTCGAATACAATTGCAGTGTAGTAAGAAAAGCTTAATCTCTATTAGAAGTCATTTTAATATGTATTTGCTTACAGAAATTTTACATCCAATAAATCATATTGTACAATATAAACAATTATATTGTACAGTATAAAGTCAATTTATTAAAGTTTATTTTCCTTACTGTAATAGTGTAAAAGCTTTAACATAAGTTTCAAAACTTGTTTTAAACATATTTTCTGAAAAACAAATTCAGAATTTATGTAATTATGTTCTTATTTCTGCACTATTCTGAATTTCTAAAAAGAGAATTTATTAGCACATCTTACACGAAATAGAGCCAATTTTATATAAATCTGCATAAAAACTAATTAGGGAATTCACTAATTACATCCTAATTATAAATATTATAATATGTTTTAATAATTATTAAATTATAATTACTTCATAATTAAAATCACTATTTACGAATTACTGTTATTATATCTATAATTAATGTATTTAAAATATTCCAAAATTGTGATTACTAATTATTTTACGAATTACATCATATATCGCAAAAAGAGAGTTTCTATAACAAACAGAAATATGAATTGGTAGAGAATTACCGTATTGTACTAATGTATATATATATATATATATATATATATATATATATATATATATACATTTAATAAAAATAAATAAATAAATAAACGATGGAATAAAATAGGAAAAATTACAAACTACAGGTTCGTTTAAAACTTCCTCTATTCCAAAATATGTGTCATTTATTTTTCTTTTACTTAAATTCCATTATTCCGTTGCTTTAAATTTGTATTTTATTTATGAAATATTTGTTTATGGATGCGTATATAAGTATTACAAGCCACAGTTCTTATCTATACATGAACATATTATTTGACATATTTTAGTTTCTAGCACTGTGTCTTGCATTAGTTCTGCTTATATATTAATGAACAAGCTTACAATGCTATTTATTAATGATGTACTACTGAGAAGATTCAAAATTTATGTTAATAAGAGAAAATATTAAAAAGGCACGAAAATATAAACAATTGATGTTAAGTCTTGTTATTATGATATGTTAATTGGAAAGAAAATTTAATTGATAAAAGGAAAAGAATATGCAACCATACTAAAAATAATTTTTTTAAATGCAAATTAACGCTCGCACACATATATACATATATGTTGCATTTTACAAATTACATTTTAGTGTATAAAATGAATTATTTTGCAAAAACAAAAATATAAAAATCAACTAAGTTTTGAAAATGTAGCTTTAATAGCTATATAACCCTATAAAATAAATTCAACCTTTTAAAGGCCCATTCAAGGCTTCTAATATAAGGGCGTTGCTCTTATAAAATATTTTCCCCGAAACTAAAACATATATATATATTTTCCTTAACAAATTTATGCAAAAGTCACATCATCAAAGTTCGTATTTACTAATAATTTTACATTTTTGTGTATAAAACTTATGAAAAAAATAATAATAATCATAATCATAATATTTAAATGATTATGGTGCAATATATGTAGTTTAAAAACAATACTTTGCTATTCCCATTGTATGTTTTGTTGCAAATATTACATAAATTTGAATGGAATTAATTAACATTGTTATATTATAACTGATGGTCTTCGTAACTGTTGAAAATTGTAGCAAAATATTACAAATAATAATTTTTAATGTATAGGGTTTCTCACATTATATTTCATTAAAAAGCAATTATAAAATTATAATATCTAGAGAATATTATATAACAGTATCGGATTGGTATTAATAAATTAATCGAAATTAATAATAATAATAATAATAATTATAAAGAGGACTCAGTTTAATGTAATAAAGGAAACTTAACAGACTTATACTCGTCATTGAAGTTCTGTCAGATATGCCAACATTTTTAGTTTATATTTCGGAGCATTTTTAGTACCTCCTTCTTATTCAAACCACATTCTTTGTTGACTGATTTTTTCAAATATGTTATTGTAATTAAATAAGATGAAAAGCACTTTTAAAAAAGCAGTATGAAACAAAGGCGAATACTAACAATGCTCCGGTAATAGTGTATATAGGTGTAGGGATAAACGTTAATTGGCTACTCGAGGCACCTAGGCATGGGTGGATTACCCTGGAGTACATTTGTGGCAGATTTTATTGAAAAAGGTTTACGCAGAGATATTTCAAATATGTTATGGTGAAAATATTTTTTAAAAGAAAAACAAAAGCTATTTTGTTTAAAAACTTACAAAGCACTTTTACATAAAAAGAAACAGGAAAAACAATAAGAAAAGCTTTTTCATTAAAACATCGTATTAAATGTCCTGCTGGTTTATATTAGTTAAATAATTTTTTCATAAAAATTCGTTATAAAAATATTTATTTAAAACAAATTCCCATTATTTTATAGGATTTTTTTTCATTATTGATACATCCGTACGTCATCATTAGCGACCAACAGGTTCTGATCCGGACGCTGGTAGACGGGAAGTGCCCTGTTCGATCCCAGGTTAATCTCGTCAGCTTAACCGTTTGGAATTTTCTGAGAGTAAATAGACCCTAAAAAAAAAAAAAAAAAATCTTCTCCCCGTAGGGCGCTCCACCCAGGCCTAAAGTTAGAGTCGTCGTATAGTAAATCATCCTTAACAACCACACTGCACCACACATGTATCATCTTACATAACTTTATTTTTACATACAGACACTATATTTGTGGACATATCATCATCCACACACTAATAAAAAATTATTTAAACTCTCGTTCGCACATTATTGAGCATAAAACACTACTTTATTTGAAGTAAAGGTGTGAAATAAATATAATTCTCTAAAAGAAAAATGACCGAGAAATAAGACACTAAAATGAATGGTAAGTCTCAAAAAGAAAATCTATCATTTAAGAAAAAAATGCATATGTATTGAAAACGAAAAAAGAAGTATTGCAAAAGAAAAAGAAATATCGCAAAAAAAAGGTACACAGACTAAAAAAAATAAGACAAATACCGTATACAACAACAACAACAAAACAAAAAAGTATTGTACGAGTATAATATATACTATTTATAAAGTTCATTATCCCGACAAGTTCATGCAAAGAATATCAAGATCCAAATGTTAAATAAACGTCAATTTTTAAAATCAAATGTGCCGAAACCAAAACCAAAACGCAGGCATAAAATTAAATCCAGTAAACTTCTCTCATTATTTTCGGGAAAGAAAGTGAAACAAACAAACAAAACAAAACAGAAAAACACACACACAGACAGAGGAACCTTTTATTAGCCGTTTCTACCTTATACTTTTGAAGGTCGTCTAAAAACAGGTGAAAAAACGTTCTTTATAGTAAGAAAAAGAAATAATCAAATTTATGTCCAAAACCACATTGAAAGTAAAAAAAAAAAAATGAACCAGTTTTTCTGTATTTGCGGAAACTCAGCAAATCTTTAGTAAGGGCCGGACAAGTTCTAAGGTTAATTAGGAAATAATCTAGATCATTCAAACCACTAATTCAAAATTCAATCTACTGTATATTATTATTTGTTACTAGGTAGGTCATTCATCTATAGTTCCGTTATATTTAGGTATCCGATTTCCAAGTAAAAATGTAAATTGTTAAGGCGTTTTCATAGGCAATTTTGTTTTGAATCTTTTCATATACTGTTGCAAGAGTTTCCAAAGTTTTTTTTTTATTTTCTTATCATTAGACGATAAATGTTTAGATTTTTATTTTTATTTTTATTCATAGTTCTAACAGAATGCTATTTTTTTTTCTTTCTTTTTCATTTTTCCATTCAATTTCCCCCACCCCTTTCCGTTTGTTTATTTGTGTTTTGTGTACGCATTTTTTTGCTTTGCATAAACAAAAATGGTTAAATTTTATGTATATATATATATATAGTGTTAATAAGACATTTTCTTCTTCTTCTTTTTTTTTTTTTTTTTTTCATTTGTATATCATATCTATATTAATTTTTTATTATAGTTATTTATTTATTTATTTATTTTGAATACGCATTGTTTTGTTTTGCATAAACAAAACTGATTTATACAAAGTCTGTTTTTTTTTTTTTTGGCAAAATTGAGAATGCGCACTAGTATTTCAAAACTTGTTTCAAATTTGTATTTAAGAGTTATAATTTTTTTTTAAATCATTTTTAATAAGATGAAATTGTTTCGGCTTTTATATTTGTTTCTTGCTTACGCATTGGTTTATTTTCTGTAAAGTAAAAGAGCTTTTATTAAAAGAAAGATTTTAATTTATATAAAACTAAAATAATACTGCAAATGATATTTTTATATTAAAAAAAATGTAATAAATGTCTATCTAATTATAATTTTGCTTTTCTGCAATGTAAATTTGTATTTGAATGATATAAATTTGTATTTCAGTTACTTAAAACATTCCTTAAACATTATAAATTTCTATTTCTACAATATAAATTATAAATTAAATATTATAAACTATAATAAATGAATATTATTAACTTTTAAACAAACACTAAATCTAAAATATTTGCATTTCAGTTACATAAATTTGCAAATTTGTATTTAATTTATATAAAATTGTAGTTAAATAATAAAAAATTCATATCTAAAAGTTTTAAATTTGTAATCAAGCCTTTAATTGTTATTAATTTGGACTTTTAATGATTAATTCATTTGTGGAGTTTTTAATGGTTATTTTTATGTATCAATCTTTTATTCTACTGTTATTAAATAAAAGAAAAGAAAAATTATTATTCGTAAAAAGTTATACCGAAACTACATCAGAGTGCCACCCTAACAGTTTTCTCAAATTTCTTGAAAGTTATATATCAAGGTATCAATCTCAAGAGCTACAAGAAATGTTACATTAAAATAGCATATTTGGCAGTATCCATTTCCTTTTAATTCAGTAAAGGAAAAATTTCAATTCGAAAACTGAAATACTTTAAAATGAGGAACCCCCCCCCCCCCTTCTCTACAATTTTAGAAACAAAATAATTTATACATATTACGCATCTTTCTAAAAAATATAAATAACACTTTTTTTTTTTTTTCGATTATTTTATGATGCAGCATTGCATTTTAATACTTTAATTAATATAATAAGGTTACATATATGTTTTTTTCTTCTGTAGCACAATAATTTAACATAATAAGTGAATTAACTGTCAAAAGAAAAAATCAATTTAAGAAAATTAAGATTGCAATTTTTTTTTTTTTTCTTTTTTTTATCCTAAAGTTAAAAATGTATTAATTTTTTTTTTTATTTAAATAATTTAAATAATTTTATAATTTAACTTCATAAATATCTGTGATGTCTTTATTTATTTATTTATTTATTTATTTATTTTAAACCAAGGGTTCATTTCTAAAATGAACTATTCAGTGTTGGATTTTAAGAGAATACATGTTAAAGAAATTACAGCAACTTCAAAATTTACATATTTTTATTGTTGTTTTTACGAATGTCCACCGAATATAGGAATGAAAATTTCGGTCAATAATATAATTTTAATGGGTATTCCAATTTCTTTTAATTTTTTTCTTTGAATATTTTAAATGGATAAAATTAATATAAATAAATATTTAAAAGGACGCATTCAATGTTTTTCAGTAAAAGAGCAAAATTCCTATACTGTGAACGTGTTTGAAACAATTTTATGCATTTTAAAGTAAAGAAATCAAAACGATAAAATATATATTTTTAGCCTTCTGATTTTCTTAATATAAAAAGTTTAATGTAAAAGTCAAATTAATTGACTTAATAAATTCAGTTAACTAATCGAATTATGTTTTTAATTAAAATAATAAATATTTTGAAAGATGGATTTAGTAATTCTAATGTTTGAATTTCCACACATAATAATATGTTTGAAATAACATTTTACCATATCATGAGAGAAATAAACAAACAAACAAAAAACATTATTACATTCTTTCAATAATCTTACTAACACGAAACATTTTTAAATTTAAATTTTAACATTTCTGTCCAATGAAGTGTTTTGAATTGCTCTCATTGCAGAAATTACGAAAGCCTTTTAGCTTATTTTATTTTCGAGAAAATAGAAAAAAGAAATTATTCATGTACAGTACAGTTTTATCATTACATGAGTTATAACAAAGAAGTTTAATTTTTGTTAAAGGTTTGTATTACACTTACGAAAGAAATAGAAACATATATTTTAAAATATTAATTTTAATTTACATTCAAAAAAAAAAAAAATCTGTTTTAGAGAAAATCTATTTTGAGTTTTATAATTCTTTATTTAATACAGTTAAAACGCATTATCGATTTTATTTATTTATTTAATATTTATTATTTTATTCAACTATTGATTTTTAAAATAAACAAGCATTAACTACAAACTGATTTTGAGTTACCAAATTCAACCTCTTGCACAGAAAGGAAAATTGTTTGAGATAAACATATTCTTCGAATAGCATGTAAGAAAAGATAATCAAATTAATAAATCATTTTAAAATAAGATACACAAAAATTCTAATTTAAAAAAAGATAATGAATAATGAGTCATTCGGATCTTCGATCATTTCGACTGGGAAAATAGTAATAAATAAATTAAAAAACACACTCATACACACACAAAATAAGCTTGAGTGACATCCAAAAGATGTACCATAGATATGGCAACAGAGAATTTAAAATTGCCGCTATTGATCGTGTTTTCATTACTTCATAATTAACAAGAGAAATAACATCATGTTATCATGGATATCGAACAAGACTATCGTCGCAAAAACATCAGTTTACAGATGCATCCTTTCAAAATATATTATTTATATTCCTATCATGTGCTCCATTGTTTATGGTCACGATCTGTTGACCCGTCTTTGATATTATTTCGAGATTTATTTTATTTTATTTTATTTTATTTTAAGATAGTCGGATTAAAAAAAAAAAGTATGAAAATACAAATGTTCAGTTGTCATTATTTTTATATAATACAGAAATTATAAATACATCAGCTTATTTTACACTTGCCACAAAAGCATGCTTTTACTAAATTTTTTGAAACATTTAAAATTTTCACCAGATCAAGCGGTACAAAATTTGTTTTTAAGTAAATACTATTGACTGACGCATTTATAATCCGTGGATGTATTTGTACTCATCTTAGTATACTGTATATCTACAAAAATTAGTAGCCCCTCCGTGGCCTGTGGTTATGTCCCCATTTCGCTAATCGCTTTCGAGCATAGACGAATTGTTTCAATTCTTGCACTGCCCCTGAATGTTCTTCCAATTCTTAGTTTGATAATTCTATCATGTGTTTTATAGCCTCATCTCGACGAGGGCATCCCACTAGTCTATAAATTTTTTACATATGTTAAAAATAAATAAAATAAATAGGAGAGAGAGAGAGAGAGAGAGTCTAAATTGTATATATATATGTGTATAATGTTTTCTTGCATTCAATAGTCATTGTAACAGTATAATTGTAGTATTTTGATTTATCAGACGATAAAATTTATTACTTAAATGCAACAATCCAGATTTAAGTAGAAAATATTTCTGCGAGAAATTTTAAGAAATACACTAAATACAAAATTTTGTGAATTAAACGTGTCGGGTGCTTTTTTGAAAGCTAATAGTTACATATTATATATATTTAATTATTAACCACATAATTTCTATATAATAAAAGTATTCTCTAAATAATTCCCATTGAAATATTTAAAATAGTGCTTATTTCTAATTTCTAATTCAAGTGGTTATAAAAGACGTTTGAAAAAGGAGAGAGATTAACACAATAAAAATATGTATTGCATTTTGCAGCTAAAGCTTCAGAGGATATTTGGTGTCGCGTGCCATCCGATCCCTACACACGTCGTTAACACCCTATCCCCTGTGCAAATCGTAGGTAATCAACTTTCCTGGGGTAAAATCCTACCACCCCCACATGGTAAAGACGATAACATCGTAGTTTTTCTATGGAAGGACTACCAAAATAATTATGTAGAATTAATATATTTAGAGATTATTTCTTTGCTAAAATTACTCTGGAGATTAAAACGAAAGAGAGAGAGAGAGAGAGAGAGAGAGAGAGAGAGAGAATTAAAGTATCATAAATATAAAATATGTATACAAAAATTCAATTTAACAGTGATAAACACTAGGAAGAAAGACGTGAATTAATGAACAAACAACAACATAAATGAAGCCTTATACTAGGTAAAAAGTATTTAAAGAGTTAATATGAATTGTTTCTGAAACATTGGTGGATGAGATCATATACAGCAAATATGATCAAAGTATAACTAAAAATTAATAATAATAATTAGAAGAAGAAAAATGAGCAGAGGCCACCACGACTTAACGGGTAGAGCGGGCTAAACTAGTTTGCCGGGCGTCGGACTTTCCCCAAGTCCTCCACAAAACAGTATGTTAAGAAAGTAAAAAATGAAAATGAAAATAATGATTACTAAAAATAAATAAATAAATAAAAGGGAAAAAGATTAAAACGAGAAAAATCGTGAAAGAAATTATTAATTAACACAGCATTTCTATGGTTATAATATAGAGAAATTGGTTTTTGGTTTAAAGTGAGATTTGAAACAATGTAAAATCTCATATTATTTAAAGGCGCTCATTAAAAACAATTAAGTTCTATAAACCACCCAACCAACCAAGTATATTACTCTTTCTTGTTATGCATTCTGTATCATTTGTATTCTCGTCGGAATTATTTTAAAGGGAATACTCGTATTATTCTTGTTTTCATATCTATATTAAAATATTACTGATAAAATTTTTATTTTATTTTATTTAGTAAACTATTTAAACTCTTGTGGTTTATTCTTGTTTTCATATCCATATTAAAATATTACTGATCAAATTTCTATTTTATTTTATTTAGTAAATTATTTAAGCTCTTGTGGTTTATTGTGGAAATTTGATGATCTGTTTATTTTGCATTATACTTATTTTTGTTCTTATGTATATTGTATATATATCTATATCTATAATATACTATTTAATATAAAATCATTGCTTCCAGCTATAATGTATTTTGTAAAGAATAACCCCCACTACTTTGTCAATAAAATTGGACATAGATGGTTGGTAAAAAAACTATTACTAAAAATTTCTCTTAAAACTTACTGTAAAACATTTTCCGGGAAAACAGGAAAATTTGGAAATTATAATATTGCTTTTTTGAACATTACAGTGATGAATTATTATCATTATACATATACATATCTATCTATCTATCTATCCATCTATCTATTTACTTCTCTCTCCTTCTCTACTCCTTCTTACTGATATTTCAGTTTCACTTGTCTGGATTTTGCCCTTGTTTCCCACATCAAATATTATATCATATATATATATATATATATATATATATATATATATATAAATATATATTTGAATGTCGGTGAAATGTATTTAATAGAGTGTAAACTTCTAAAATGTGTTAATTGTACTTATTGAAATTCACCACATAAGTTCCAAGTAACTTACCTCTTCACAAATAATTTTTTCTTTAGAACTTCTAAAACACTTTTTTTGGCATTTTAGTAACCAGATGACCATTTGTTAGGAATTATAGTTAAATGTTATTAATTTACACTTCGCTTTAAATTTATATAATAACAATAACATTAAAACACGTGCTTTTAACATGAACGACTTAACAATTTCGTGGTCATAAACGCGGATACGGAATCAGGATTTTTTGCTTCGGAATGGTTTATTCATTGCTACGATGTCTGTATACAGATGGAAATCAGTTTCCTAGTATTACCGATAAACTTTTAATATTTTTAGTGATTAGCTACAAAGAAAAAAGACGAGGGCATCCCACTAGTCTATAAATTTTTTACATATGTTAAAAATAAATAAAATAAATAGGAGAGAGAGAGAGAGAGTCTAAATTGTATATATATATGTGTATAATGTTTTCTTGCATTCAATAGTCATTGTAACCGTATAATTGTAGTATTTTGATTTATCAGACGATAAAATTTATTACTTAAATGCAACAATCCAGATTTAAGTAGAAAATATTTCTGCGAGAAATTTTAAGAAATACACTAAATACAAAATTTTGTGAATTAAACGTGTCGGGTGCTTTTTTGAAAGCTAATAGTTACATATTATATATATTTAATTATTAACCACATAATTTCTATATAATAAAAGTATTCTCTAAATAATTCCCATTGAAATATTTAAAATAGTGCTTATTTCTAATTTCTAATTCAAGTGGTTATAAAAGACGTTTGAAAAAGGAGAGAGATTAACACAATAAAAATATGTATTGCATTTTGCAGCTAAAGCTTCAGAGGATATTTGGTGTCGCGTGCCATCCGATCCCTACACACGTCGTTAACACCCTATCCCCTGTGCAAATCGTAGGTAATCAACTTTCCTGGGGTAAAATCCTACCACCCCCACATGGTAAAGACGATAACATCGTAGTTTTTCTATGGAAGGACTACCAAAATAATTATGTAGAATTAATATATTTAGAGATTATTTCTTTGCTAAAATTACTCTGGAGATTAAAACGAAAGAGAGAGAGAGAGAGAGAGAGAGAGAGAATTAAAGTATCATAAATATAAAATATGTATACAAAAATTCAATTTAACAGTGATAAACACTAGGAAGAAAGACGTGAATTAATGAACAAACAACAACATAAATGAAGCCTTATACTAGGTAAAAAGTATTTAAAGAGTTAATATGAATTGTTTCTGAAACATTGGTGGATGAGATCATATACAGCAAATATGATCAAAGTATAACTAAAAATTAATAATAATAATTAGAAGAAGAAAAATGAGCAGAGGCCACCACGACTTAACGGGTAGAGCGGGCTAAACTAGTTTGCCGGGCGTCGGACTTTCCCCAAGTCCTCCACAAAACAGTATGTTAAGAAAGTAAAAAATGAAAATGAAAATAATGATTACTAAAAATAAATAAATAAATAAAAGGGAAAAAGATTAAAACGAGAAAAATCGTGAAAGAAATTATTAATTAACACAGCATTTCTATGGTTATAATATAGAGAAATTGGTTTTTGGTTTAAAGTGAGATTTGAAACAATGTAAAATCTCATATTATTTAAAGGCGCTCATTAAAAACAATTAAGTTCTATAAACCACCCAACCAACCAAGTATATTACTCTTTCTTGTTATGCATTCTGTATCATTTGTATTCTCGTCGGAATTATTTTAAAGGGAATACTCGTATTATTCTTGTTTTCATATCTATATTAAAATATTACTGATAAAATTTTTATTTTATTTTATTTAGTAAACTATTTAAACTCTTGTGGTTTATTCTTGTTTTCATATCCATATTAAAATATTACTGATCAAATTTCTATTTTATTTTATTTAGTAAATTATTTAAGCTCTTGTGGTTTATTGTGGAAATTTGATGATCTGTTTATTTTGCATTATACTTATTTTTGTTCTTATGTATATTGTATATATATCTATATCTATAATATACTATTTAATATAAAATCATTGCTTCCAGCTATAATGTATTTTGTAAAGAATAACCCCCACTACTTTGTCAATAAAATTGGACATAGATGGTTGGTAAAAAAACTATTACTAAAAATTTCTCTTAAAACTTACTGTAAAACATTTTCCGGGAAAACAGGAAAATTTGGAAATTATAATATTGCTTTTTTGAACATTACAGTGATGAATTATTATCATTATACATATACATATCTATCTATCTATCTATCCATCTATCTATTTACTTCTCTCTCCTTCTCTACTCCTTCTTACTGATATTTCAGTTTCACTTGTCTGGATTTTGCCCTTGTTTCCCACATCAAATATTATATCATATATATATATATATATATATATATATAAATATATATTTGCATGTCGGTGAAATGTATTTAATAGAGTGTAAACTTCTAAAATGTGTTAATTGTACTTATTGAAATTCACCACATAAGTTCCAAGTAACTTACCTCTTCACAAATTATTTTTTCTTTAGAACTTCTAAAACACTTTTTTTGGCATTTTAGTAACCAGATGACCATTTGTTAGGAATTATAGTTAAATGTTATTAATTTACACTTCGCTTTAAATTTATATAATAACAATAACATTAAAACACGTGCTTTTAACATGAACGACTTAACAATTTCGTGGTCATAAACGCGGATACGGAATCAGGATTTTTTGCTTCGGAATGGTTTATTCATTGCTACGATGTCTGTATACAGATGGAAATCAGTTTCCTAGTATTACCGATAAACTTTTAATATTTTTAGTGATTAGCTACAAAGAAAAAAAAAAAAAAAAAAAAGAAAGAAAGAAAAAAAAGACGCTTCACAGTAAAATCGTTTTCAAAGGAAAGAAATGAAAACAGCGTGACAATGAATAGTAATATGAATAATATTTGAATGCTATTACTTTCAATATTGCGTTCAAATTAAATGTAATATGTTTTTAAATATATTGATTTATATACTGCTTTATTAAAATGGAATTGTAAGTTTTTTTTTTATTATATAGTATAATAATATCATTATTATCTATTTTAAATCACCATCATTATTTACCAAAATACCTTTTATAGAAATAAAAATAAATTTAAATCCAAAAGATATATTATAATGTATTTTAGTAGTGGATTTTTTTTTTTTTTTTTTTTTTTTTTTTTTTTTTAGAAGTAAAATAAATTATAACTTATAATCTAATAAATGTATGATAAAGAATACTTTTTCGTTCTCGCGTATTATACAGTAGTTATGTTGATGCTTTTGCGAATAACAAGCTTATTATTTAAAGTGATGCATAGGGAATGACGTATCAAATAAAATAGTATAAATACTCATTAAAATTTAACCCTTCAATGCTTGATTATCTTTAAATCAATTTAAAAATGCTTTACTTCTTTCCGCTCTTAAATAAATCACGGAAAAAATACTTTAAACATTCATATTTTATTTTAACTATGCCTTACAGCTAAAAATAAATCGGCATAATGAGGCATTAGAGCCTCAATATTACTTTAATAATACTTTAGAAGACAAAATTGGGTTTGTTGTCAAAAGGCAACACTCGGCATTTAAGGGTTGAAATATTTTTTTAAGAAAAATTAGGTTTCTCCGAGATTAAATTATACAAAGACTTGCGTGTAAAATAGTACATAATATGCATTTAACAAAAGATTTTTTTTTCTTTTTATATTTACAAAAAGAATTTATCTTTAAATAGGTTTTTTCAATAAGCTTGTACGAAATGCAATACATTAACAATACTATCAAAAATATATGTTGTTACTGAAGATTGAGTCTTATTTGTTTTATTATTATTGTTATTATTATTATTATTATTATTATTGCTGTTTTTTTATTTACATAAACTAACCTTTTTAAAATTTAAGATCTTGGAATCAATTTACGCTATAAAAGTAACAAAACAGCTGCAATTTTTCTTTTTTTAAATCTGTATCTAAGTTATACTTTTTTTGGTATAACTGTTGTAATTTGTTATCACTGTTTTTTAGAATGTTTATGAAAATAAAAATGTTAAAACAGAAAAAGACATATAAACTAAAAACTAACTTTTTGTATTACTAACTAATCAAGTAATTTACTAAATATTACAATTTTGGTGATTTTTGTAATTATTTGATTCAATTTTTTTCCTACAAACAAAAAAGTTTAAAGAAGAAAAATATTTATAACTTCGTCTTTCTTAATTATTATAAAAAAGAAATTGCATATTGCATATATATACAAACACCTGAAATGTTTGTAAAGGCTTTCATTTTATATACATATTATCAGTACCTTTTCATAAAGTGATTTTGTTAGTAACAAAAGAGTAAATAAATAATGGTTGATCTATTAAATTTTATTGCATTCTTTTTTTAATTGCGTTCTTTAGTTGCATTCTTTTGCTTTAATTGCGTTCTTTTTTTTTTTTTTTTTTTTTTTTTTTTTATCTAAAGCAAAATTCTTAAAATCTCTGTAATTTCCTGGATAATAATTGCTGTATCTTCACTTTTACTGTCAATTTCATTTTATTAATTCGCAATAATTCTATTATCCGAATACATGTAATTATATTTACTTTCAATTTCGACTGTGGTACAAAGAAAAGCAATATTACGTTAACACATAAACGCATATATGTATTTGAACAACTTTAGAGATTATTCTTTCCTTTTTTTTTTACTTTCTACATATTTTATCTTTCTTTCTTCATTCTTTTTCTTTTTTAATACTACTTTATTTATGTATTTCTATATATGAAAAGCTCTCTTTTATCTTATTCTTTAATATTTTATTTATGTACTTGAATACGTAATATTTTCTACAAATTTAATCTCTCATATACTTATGTCGAAAATTATTTATCTTCAGAAATGAAATAAAGTATTTATATAAATTAAAGATAAAATGGTTATACAGTTATAGTTTTAAATTTTATATTGTTATATAGTTAATATAAAACGTGTTAATTGTAGTTAATAATTAGTAATAATAACTTTTAATAAATAAAACAGTCACCGCACAATTTATATACATTCGGCATCGCATTTTAAACTTTTCTGTGAATTACGTTTTAATAATTCTCCACAATTCGAATATATGTAATTGTACTTTGATTCAGTTTCCATTACTGCACAATGAAAAGAAACATTATAGTCACTTTAAAAGCATAATTATATTTAACAGTACATTCAAGGAATTGATTTTATTATTATTTTACTTTTCCTACATAGCATTTTTTTAAATTTACTTCAAAACAATATGTGTTAAAGCTAAGTTGTACACAGAAATATAAATAGTTTTGTTTATACTTTTTTTTTTTTTTTAATTTAAATAAATATTTCCTCTGATTTAAATTATATAAAGATATGTATTTATGTTTAAAATAATTATCAATCATAGCATCAGACTAAAGTTTTGCATAAGGGAAAAAAATAATAATTTATAACATTCACATTAATTAATATTTATAAAAGCTTCTCTAACAATTTTTCAAAACATTGTTCCTCAAAAATAATTCGAATGTAATGCATTTGAAGTTATGTACAGTCGGTAACAAAAGTATCCGAACACTAGCAAAAATTCCTATGTAAAAAAAGTATAGTTAATACTGTTTTTTTAAATAACTCCTTGTCGAATCACGATCTTAGTCAGTCTAAGAACATGATTCGACAAGGATTTATTTAATAAAACAGTATTAACTCTACCTTTTTCAAATAGGAATTTTTGCTAGTGTTCGGATACTTTTGTTAACCGACTGTATTTGCTTTTCTGCGAAATAAATTTTATCGTATTTAACAGTAATTCGATAATCCAAATTACTTTTATCTTATGTAAGCAAATAATGTCTTTAATATTTATGTAATTTCATCTTCCTAAAAAAAAAAAAAAAAAGAAAAAAAACGTTTTGTATATTTATTATATTTATAAGAGAAATTTTCCCCTATAAAAAAAGGAATTTTGAGGATTCGCAGTAAATGCATAATTTATCAATATCCTTTATTTACTTACTTATTTATTTATTTATTTTAATTACATTTTACCAATTCGCAGTAATTAGATAAGCCAAATGCATGTAATTATTATTTCATTAAATTTTGACTGCTGTACAAAGAAAAGTGATAATATATATATATATATATATATATATATATATATGTGTGTGTGTGTGTGTGTGTAACTTTTGTATCAATTGTCGTTTGGATTGGTTATTGAAATTAATAAATATATTTAGAAAAAAAAAAAGAAGAAGAAGAAGAAAAGAAAAAGAATCACTGCATTTGAACCATATTTTAATCTTTTGATCCTACGCAGGGCTCGTAGTCTGCGAATTTTTTTTTTCTTTCAGGATACTCTCAGGGATGAGAAATTTCTGCCTTTATTACTACCACTATTTCTATAGAACAATCTCTATACTTTTTAATCACGACACATTTTTATAAGAATGCCATAAAGATTTGTGCATGAAGTTAGTGGTAGCACAAACAAAAAAAGGCTAAAATTTCTCAACACTGAAAAAAGTGCCGAAGAGTATGATCCCTGAATATATATTCCATATTGGAAATGAAATATATTATAACAATTTTACTTTTAATTATTAACATTACTATGTAACATTTATGGATTTAAATAACTATTTGAGCTTCAAAATGGGGGATTAAAAATGTAATTAATGCATAACATAAGTTTAAATTAACGTCATAGTAACTATAAAAGTATTATTTTTTTTCTCTTATACTTTGTTAATAATTTCATATATTATCTCATCTATCGTTGTCTCAGAAACCACTTATTTTAAACTTTTCAGTATTTTTTGCCTTGAATAAGGCTTCACTTCAATATGTACAGTCGGTAACAAAAGGGTCCGAACACTAGCAAAAATTCCTATATAAAAAAAGTACACTTAATACTGTTTTGTTAAATAAATCCTTGTCGAATCCTGTTCTTAGTCAGTCTAAGAACAGGATTCGATAAGGATTTATTTAGCAAAACTGTATTAAGCGTACTTTTTTTACATAGGAATTTTTGCTTGTGTTCGGACACTTTTGTTACCGACTGTAAGTGTTTATCCATTATTCAAATTTTCTTTCCTGGTGCTTAAACATCGCAATGTTATTATATATATGTATATATAGTCTAATCTCGTTAACGGGAACACGCTTAAACGTGAATTACTTTTAACATGAGCTGTTTCCACAATCCCTGTCAAATGAAGATTAGTTTCTGAGTTACTGATAGCATGAACTACTGATAATATAAAAAAAAATTACCGCCCTTGAGATTCACGTTAACAAGGTTCGAATGTATATAAATATTTATATGTGTGTATGCTGTTAAAAAGTTTGCTCTAAGTTAAGGCAAAACTTGTACTAATGTAGCTGCAACCATAAGAAACCTTCTCTCTTATCTAAGATCGTAAAATCTTCCATAATGATGTGGTACTTGGCTGAACCAAAACCTGGTTCTACAGTAGTTGAATCCAAATTTTGAAAACTTTAACTACACCCCGCGAGAAAAAGATAGGTACAAAGGGTTTTTTCTTTGATTTTTCATAAAATAACATTATCTAAATTGTATTTATCATTTATTATTATCATAAAATAACACTATTCCCCGACTAATTTGTGTTTCAAGACTAATTTAGAAAAGTTTTAAGAGTGAAATTTTTCTAATTTAAGACTACACTCCGCGACAAAAAGATAGAAACAAAGGGTTTTTTTAATTTTTTCATAAAATAACATTATCTAAATTGTGCTGATCATTTATTATCATAACGAAATATTATCATATCAAAAACATATTAAATATTTGAATCATATTCAAAATATCATATTCAAAAATTTAAAAAAATCCCCTTTGTTCCTATATCTTTTTGTCGCGGTGTGTGGTCTTAAATTAGAAAAATTTTAGTCTTCAAAATTTTCTAAATTAGTCTTAAAACAAAAATTAGTCCGGGAATAGTGTTATTTTATGATAATAATAAATGATAAGCACAATTTAGATAATGTTATTTTATGAAAATTCAAAGAAAAAACCCTTTGTACCTATCTTTTTGTCGCGGGGTGTATGATTTGGTGGTTTTATCGACAAGAAGCACAAACTTATGAAGAACATTTTACAATTTTATGATTGCAGATACTCTAGTACTAAGCTTTAGTTCAACGTAGCACTTTTTTAGATACAGTAGCATCACGTAACATTCATTCATCTAGTAACATTCCATGCTATAGTAATATTCATCCTTCGTATTTATCTGCCTTTCATCGACTTCTTGAAATTAGCTTAAGTAATAACATGGACATATCGTTTCGAGCAATATCTAACACGGTTTTTTTCCTCAGAAAAAAAGCACCTAAAGCAGATACCGTACGGATAACGAATGACGGTGAAAAGTTGATGAAATTTACGTCCTACCATATCCTTTTGATTGGATCAGGTTCTAAAATTGCCGAAAAGCTTAACCAATGAGACATTTGCGAATTCCGGTGACAGTCATCCTTCTTGATAAAATTCCAATTGTCGCTCATCATTCATCGAAATTCGACGTGAGGCCTTTCATTGTCCAATTAGATTTACTGCTAGGGCACCAAGTTTTGCTTCGGTCTAGCACCCAAATTATAACACTGTATAGTGTATACACACAAATGTTCAATCTCACATATTTATGATTGTAAAAATCGCATATTTATGCTTGTATCAAAATATGATTGCACATGTTTGAATTATGTAATTACTGCAAATTAACAAAATGTTATTCACAAAAAAGTAAACGCTTAAATTTTTATTTTCACAATGATTTTTATAACAAAAATTTAAATAAATATTTTTAGATGTATTCATTTTAAAATAAGATAAACAGTTATTAATTTTTTAATATAAATTAAACCGCTTAAAGATTTTTTAATTGGATGGATAAAAATTCTGACTTATATATATACATATATATTTTACGTGTGTGTGTATGAAATTAATCTTAGTAGTTTACAATAATTACATAATCCAAATACAGTCGGTAACAAAAGTATCCGAACACTAGCAAAAATTCCTATATAAAAAAAGTAGAGTTAATACTGTTTTGTTAAATAAATCCTTGACGAATCATATTCTTAGTCAGTCTAAGAACATGATTCGACAAGGATTTATTTAACAAAACAATATTAACTCTACTTTTTTTACATAGGAATTTCTGCTAGCGTTCGGATACTTTTTTTGCCGACTGTACATGTAATTATGTTCTCTTTAAATTCCGATTGCCGTTCAAAAAAGCAACATTATACAGTCGGCAGCTAAAGTATTTGGGCACTAGCCAATAATTCCGATGTAATAAAAGTACACTTAATACTGTTTTGTTAAATAAATACTTCTCGAATCAAGTTCTTAGACTCACTAAGAAAATGACTCGACAAGGATTTATTTAACAAAGCAGTATTAAGTGTACTTTTTTTAGACAGGGATTATTGCTAGTGCTTGGATACTTTTACTGCCAACTGTACAATTAATACATAAAAGCATATATATATATATATGCAGTCGATAACAAAAGTATCCGAACAATAGCAAAAATTCTTATATAAAAAAGTTGAGTTAATACTATTTTGTTAAATAAATCCTTGACGAATCATGTTCTTAGTCAGTCTAAGAACATGATTCGACAAGGATTTATTTAACCAAATGTATTAACTCTACTTTTTTTATATAGGAATTTTTTCTAGTGTTCGATACTTTTGTTACCGACTGTATGTATATATATATTATATATTAAACCACCATTAAAGAACAGTCCATATTATTTTTATTTATATATTTTTTCATATATTCTTTTTATAATCAATTGTTTATATACATATACATATGATTTGCTCCCTTTTTTCTTTTTACACATGTACGTTTAGATTTTTAATGCTTATATATATTTCTTTTAATTCCTTATAATAATAATAATAATAATAATAATAATAATAATAATAATAATAATAAACACTTTATCAATATACGATGAAAATTATTTATCCACAGCTTTGTTTTACTGTATTTCAAAAAAGTTTATTTAATATATAAAGTTTATTTAACTATAAAGTTTCTTTATCGCAGGAACTTAATTAATCCTAAAAATAAGTTTAGTAATTTTTTCCAACATTAGTGATGAAAACAGCCATCCCACACTTCATACATTCACAGTCGCACTTTCACTTTTGTAATTTACAATTTGGTAAATTTTAACAATTACCTGATTCTAACACATGTTATTATACTTTGATACAATTTCAACAATTACATATTTAAAAGAAACAATATCTTTATGTTTATAAGCATAGCAATATTTGTAAGCAACTTCAAAATGTCTACCGTCAGATTTATTATTTTTTTTATGTATTTAAATTTTTCTATGTGTTTTTTTTTTTTTTTTTTTTTAGATTAAATTAAATTTGTATTTATTTATTTATTTTTGCAGAAGGAAGTATGTATCATTTCTTACATATAAATATCATACAAATTTTCATGCTTATAATTTTTTTTATCTATGAATATTTTCTCTGATTAAAAAGATAATTATTTATTTATTTTAATACGTTAAACGATATTCAATCAAAGCATTAGATTACAACAATGAAAAAATTTTTAAAAAAAAAAAAAAAAAAAGTTTATTTATAAAAATACATAAATTAGCATTAAGAATACCTTCTTTGACAATATTTAAATATATTTTAATTAAAATAAAAATTTCGTAATTTATGCATTTCAAGCCATATTTTTCCTTTTCTTTGAATTACATTTTGCTAATTTACAGAATTTACATGATTTAAATTACGTTTTTCTCATATAAGAAAAAAAACTTGTAAAATGGAATAAATATATCTGTTTTTTATATTTAATATATTTATAGGAAAAACGTTCGCATATGTAAGCAAATTACATACTGGTAATTCGCAGTAAATATATTATCGAAAAAAAAAAAAAAATCTTGCTTTCATTAAAGCAAAAAAATAAAAAATAAATAAAAAAAATAAATAAATAATAAATCATTATATCCTTTAAAAATTAATAATAATTTAGAAATCTAAATGACATCTGTTTTGCATATTTATTAGATTTATACAAATATTCGCATCCCATGTAAAGGAAAATTGTTAAATTAGTGCAATTTGTTTAAGAAGCAAGCAATAATTATTATTGGAGGTAACTTACAGTTACATAAATTTACCATAAGGTAATTATGCAAATTGACATTAACGATACATCTTTTAATATTCCAGACTATATTTCTATGGAAAATACACTTAAAATTCCCATTACTTAATTAATAAATAAAGGTATTATGAAAATATAAATGTAAATTTTCATAATATTAAACTTATATTAAGAAAAATTATTTACATTGTCTAAGAAAAAATGTTTTAAGTAGAAAATTTCAAAAATTCCCAAATCATTTCTTCCCCACCCCCTTCACCAGCATTCCCTAAATAACTTCGGAATATCTTTCTTCGAGTGATTGTTTTCAAACAACATGAACATATATTTGCCTTATTTATTTAGTTTATTTTATACAGAGTTTACACTTGATACTAAGTCTTTGGAAATACACTTCTAAACATAACTTATTTTTAAATTTAGTGCATATGAAGAGATTTTTTTCGATTTAAAAACAAGTCTCTATTTCTTTACAATTAATTTTGCTTAAACTACTTGAATTTTTGTATCCATTACTACAGAAGTAATACACTGTATGTGGGAAGAAGTAGTACAGAAGTAGTACATACTATATGTGGCGTATTTTGTATATTAACAAAAATTTTAAACAATGCGATGAATTTTGCATTTACATTAAGTATCGATAATTAGTGTAGCGGTCTCTTTTAAGATAATAACAAACACATAAAACGATATTGATATTTAAAATCCTCTTTTTTTTTTTTTTTTTTTTTTTTTTTTTTGCCCTTAAAACTCAAGATTTGTCATCGATATTTATATTTTCTAAAATATTATTATAGGTAAAGAACTGAAAAATAAAATAATAATTACTTAAAGTAATTAAACTGAACTTAATTTCAATTTCCATTAAATTAAGAGAAAACTTTTAATGTACTAATTTACAGATGACGATCTCTCAAAATGTGTTTATAAAAGAAATTTGTACACTTTCCCCTTACTAACCTTGAGTGAAGCAACTTATCATAAGGCTATTAATTATCCTGATCTCGTAATGCAATCTCTGTTTCTTAAGACAGGATTGAATCATAAGTCAACCGCCCTTTCTGCCAGTTTTTCTGTTTGCTTATGAGAAATTGATATATTCACATAATTCTAAGGGAGCTTCCGAGCGAAAGAGGAAAATCAACAACAATAAAAAAAATACTTTATTTTTAAACCTTTAAATTTGAAAAGTGCTGATTAGTTGTAATTACATATGCACATTTATTTCATCGGATTTGTAAAAACACGATGACTAATGCGCATAAATGCATGCAAATTTCTATTTGCGCCAAAAAGTAAAATGGAGTTTAAAATTTGACAAATAGAAAGATTTGAGAGGAAAGAATAAATCATCTAAAAAATAAAAGATCTAAAAGTGAAATATATATATTTTTTCCTTTAATTTGACACTAATTAAATTTAAAGAATTACTCTACACTTTTTAGACATAATTATTTCAACATAATTCTCCAAAGATATTCAAAAAGTAAACTGCAAATTATACAATTTAAAATAAACGCATAATAGACAAACTAATTTCTAAATCCGTTTTGAAATATATATTATATATATATATATATATTTATTTATTTATTTATTATCTTATTCATAAAATACAAAGATATATTGTAATAGATAAATGTATTTGCCGTTCAATAACTTAAATGTAGATAATATTCAAACAAATTATTTAATATTTTTTGTAGTTTAATGACAGTATAAATGTTTTTTTAAAGCACTATCTTCGACTTAGTTATCTCTCCCATATGCCATCTAACAACAAGAAAAAACTATGAGTTATATTTTTGTGTGTTTCCTCATGGTCATAAATAATATTTATCCGTAATGAATAAGATACTTTATCAGTATAAAATATTTTTAAAAATTTTCACAACTAACATTAAATATGCACATAATATTACAGGTTAGTACACATATTTTTATTTAAAATAATAATAATAATAATAATAAATCATTGCAGGTAATAATATTTATTTCAATTATTTTAACTAATTATGAATTTTATTTAGAATTAATGCAACAACATTCCTTAAAATTAGATAATAAAAACAAAACAAAATAATAATAATAATAATAAACCCTAATCTGAACTATCATTGAAGCTTACAGATAACTTTCGCTTAATGTAAACAATCAAACATTAGCTTAAAAAAATTTTTTAATGGCAATTTTATTTAATGTGTTTTTATTCATTACAATATTTCTCAAAAAGAAAATGTAACACATGTGTGACTAACAATTTTATTTTCATTTCACTAGAATAATTACTTCATTAATTATTAATGACCAGAAGTTTTGCTGGGTTATTCAGCAGAGCACGTGTTTCATGGTAAGTGTATCCCCATCCCTCCTACCCTCTCCCTGATTCTGTATATTTGCTCTGCAGGGTGTTCTCCTTTCCCATTTCCCCTGCTTATCAAACGGAAATGATATGTGAGATATTATCAAGTTATTGATTACACTGAAACATCAACTATTCAGAAAAGCTACTTTTACTGACACGTTTATAAAATATTATTCAAATGACAAGCGTACGGACAAAAAATATCATACCGGAACAATCGCGAATTAAGCTTTATTTCACAACATAGAAATTGTTAAAGAAATAGTATATTTAAACTTTAGCAAAATAGAGCAAAAAATTATGTGACCAACAAAGCCCTCTATTCTTTTCCTGTATACCAAAAGAAAAAGTTTAGCAGAGAAAAAGCGAGCATGCAAAATAGAGAACATAAAATAAAAGGCAAAGGAACTGCAATAAAGTGAGTGTAAATTGGACTTACCGTCCCTTGTAGGCGATGGACAGGTGGGCACATTTGCCGGGTAGGTGCTCAAATATGGGTGGCTCGGGTGCGAGTAGGTGTTGTGTAGAGGATTATAGTTCATTGGAAAAGGATTTGCACCCAAAGACCTGGGATGTTGCGCCGAAGAAAATACAGCCTCGTGCTGTGGTGCTGCGACTGCCGAGTACGTGGAGCGGATCGGATATGGCTGTCCGTGGTGAGCCATGCCGGCTAACCCTTGCTGCTGAATCTCCATAAAAGCTGACTTGTTGCTGCCGTCTGGGTCGAGGCCGTCCGCGGCACCAGCCATGCTGGAATACGGGGACGAGAACTCACTGAGGTTCAACGTGGTGGCGGCCGGACAGGGAGCCCAAATGAGAAGAAGAAACTATGAGATACTAAGTGACGCAGGGTGCGGAGTACTTTAGTTTGCTCTCTCCGCGGTCCGGTGCGTGCGGAGCTTCACGTTACAACTCAGCAAATACTAGTTTCTCTATTAGTGCTACACCTCCATGCCTTTTCGAATGAATATGGATGCGAGGCTCCACCTCCATTCTCCTAAGCGATTGGGTAAAAGACCGCTTCGAAGCTCCGCCTTCTACCCGCCATGCTTCCGAGAACAGGCCCGCGAGCTTGCCACAGATGGGAGGCGGCACTCGAGCCTCGTCGAGCGCTCGGGGGTGCTTCGATTGTTAAGGGGTGCCCCTCGTTTTATATAAGGGGAAAAAAAGAGAAGAATCGATGTGGGGGACAATGTGTCACAAACAAATTGCAGAACCATTTGCTCAACAATGATAATGACGATACAAAGTAAATAGTGTGCAATTCATTGAAAAGGGATAGTTTGGAAGACCCGTTATGTTGTGTTGAGGCTATCATTACCAAACCTATTTTCAGCAAAGAGCACGTGGGGGCTCAGCAGGAAGTCTTGTTGATTAGTAGATGGAGCTGCCGGAACACTCTTGGTGACATTCTCGTCATCGTTTCTGATGGCTGTCAATCAATTGCTTCTGAAGATCGTGATTTAATAAACGGGAAAATATTTCACACTCTTTTGGCGCGAAATTTATTTGAGGTTATAATCAAATAATTTTAGTAAGTTAGATAGGAAAATAACTTTGACTCATCAATTTTGTATACGGGCTTTAATAATAATTTAGACATGTATTGATTTATTAGCAATTGTTCTCTTAAAAATAAATATACATTCTTATATATATATAAGCGTGTATGTGTGTGTTTGTGTGTGTGATAAAACCAGAATTTTTTTTCTTAGAGTTTATTGAAATATTTATTGGAGATATTTTTACAAGGAACTAAAACATAAAAAAAATAATAATAATAATAAACTTTAATTTATGCTCAACATTAATAATTACATATTAAAAATCTGCAATTTCTTAAAACATTTATAAATATTTTTAAGTTCTAGACTTCATGTACATTGACTATATAGTATTAAAATAATACGAAAAAATAAAAATTTCATAATTTTAATTTTCAAAATGTTTATTCGGCAGTGTATACATTAGTCAGGGTTAACTGTTTTAACACTATGAAAAACAAAAATAAAATAAATATTTCGAATATTTCTAAATTATATGGCAAATAACAAAGACACAATTTACAAATTTAATTTTTTGTAGTATATATTGCGCGATATACATTATTAGAAAAATATACCAGTTTGAAGAACTTCTTAATTCTTTCAATTTTTTCCAAATGTTAATTCAGTGAGAAATTGTAAGGTAATGTAAGGCGATAGAGACATACTGGGGTGTAAGACATACTGGGCGATAGCCAAATTCCATGTAATTTTATGAGGAAATATGTTAATAGACTTATTCATTACCTAATGTACAATTTTAATTTATGTTTCCGCTTTAGAAAATACACAACCATTAAATAAATTCAAGTTTAAAAAAAAATTATTTTTCAATTTTAAATATTCCGTTTCGATTTATGCATATTATTTATTATAATTTTTCGCATGCTTTAGCATATAAATAAATAAATATTTCGCAAATTGATTTTTGAAAACCAAAAACTATTTAGCGATAGGGAATTTTCGGAATGGAAAAAGAGAAATTTAAAGAACCACATTTGGTGATGAATAGTTCTCTAAACTAAGTCCCCCCGTAGAATAGCATGTGGTTTGTCTCACGGCAAGCTTTGACGTTGATACGTGTTTCTTTCTTTTTTCTTTTTTCTTTTTTCTTTTCTTTTTTATTTATTTATTTATTTATTTATTTATTTATTTTTCAAAATACTTCCTTTACTACGATATAAAAAAAAAATCATGATTTTTCCATACGATATTATGAAAAACTTAAATGGCTTTTACCATTCTAAATTTTATATTGTAAATATTATACGCTAAAGATATGTATGTAATAATTCACAAAATTGTTCGCGCAGACAATCTAGATTTATAATTCAAATTGTATGATAAACAAACGTTAATTATTATTCATTTTTTTATTTATTTATTTTATTATTATTATTATTATGAATGAGCTGGTTTTTTTCCCTTTCCCACGGGAGAAAAAAAAAAAAAAAAAAAAAAAAAAAAAGCTTTAATATTTTTTATTTATTTATTTGTTATAAAAGAACAAGCAAATGCTTCTAAAAATTTTATCAAGAAATGCACTTATGAATATTAACTTGCCCATCGATTAGGAAATAATATTAATTTCAGTATAAAAAGAAAGTAATTACCATCCTTTAAAAATGAAAAAAAAAGAAAGAAAGAAAGAAAGAAATACGTATTTTTCTGCGTGAAATCTGCAGGCCAGGTAAACCAAACATTTTCCAGACAAAAATCCAAAATTTAATGGACGAAGCTATACGTATAAGGAACTTGTAGAAATGCACTTCGTGTGTTAATTAAAATTTCTGGTGTAAAAAAATTCATCTGTCTACAGTGCTTTTCAAGCACAGCCTCCAAATTTTCTAATTTATTCCGTATAAATGTTTGTACCCGCTGTTTTTCCTCACCATATTTTTATCGAGTAATTTTCTTCAATATGCAATTATAATTAAATAAAAAGAAAATTAGTTTAAAAAATGGTGTGAAAAAAAAAAAAAAAAAAAAAAAAAAAAATCGGGTACAGTAAAACCTCTCTAAGTTGGACACCTACGGTTCCAAGAAAAAGTGTCCAACTTAGAGAGGTGTCCAACTTATAGGGGTTAGACATAATGTTAATGGATACATTCCGTTCCGAGATAAAGCGTCCAACTTAGAGGGGTGTCCAACTTGAGAGGTTTCACTGTATTAGCAATGCAACAAAAGAAATTAGAAATATAACTTCTGCGACAATTCATATCTACTTCTTATTTTTTATATTCTTTTAATCATGCGTATTTTTTATGTATTGTGTATTTCTGACGCAGTTCGATCCTAATTAACAAGTTTTAAACTCTTCTGTTATCACAACAATATTTTAGAACAGTAATTTTCATCTTATTTTAAGATTCAAAATTATCATAAAACATAAGCTTTATTTAAATAAAAAAAAAAAAAAAAAAAAAAAAAAAATTCTGAAAATGCGAAAATGTAGCATGATTTAGCTATATGAAACTAACTGAATTTTGTATATAAACAAAATGTATTCGATAAACATAAACATGAACAAAATGTATTGCCTTCTAAATACTTCATTACGTACATCATTAAATCATATTTCAATCTGATGTTTTAAGACTTATTTTCATTATGGTTTTTATTATAAATTAAAAAAAAAAAAAAAAAAAAAAAAAAAAAATGGATTCTGTGAATTAATTATATCAATCATATTTTGTTCTGTTCTTTGAAATTTTTAAATAATGTTCATAACAGTTCCACGCACATTAACATAATTTTCAATACATCGTCCTATTACAAAGTCGGTGATTATACAGAATTATCAATAAATTTATCTAGTAACATAATAACTTATTAATATTATTTTTATTAATATTAATATTATTTTGTCCAACATTCTTTTTTATTAATAAAGGGGAGCTTTTCTACACTATTAAAAATAAGTTTTCAACGTTTCGCCAAAAGAATGATGTTACTAGGCATTTTTAACTGTAACCGATATTTTGGTGCTAACTTTCACAATTTCAGTGGTGCTTACTACTGAAATGGCACCATTAAAATAGTGATATATTGCTCCAAAATATTGGTTGCAGTTAATTGGAACCATTTTTCTGGTGAAATGGGAAATTTTATTTTTAACAGTGTACGAAACTTATTTGGATTATATTCATTGTTTGCATATACAGGTGGTTCTTTGTTAATGGATTCATGAACCTTTCCTGTTTATTCACGAAACCATATATGTCTATAATATTCACACAAAATATGACGCAACACCCTTGAAAATTTAACAACGTATTCAGAAAAAAGAAAGAACGAAAGCAAAATAAATGAATAAATAAATAAGTAAATAAAAAGCCAGTAGCGCAATCAAAATTAAATAACCAATCAAAGAGCTTTTATAATTATATCGCCTTAGGTTAAACCAGATTACTTTGTCACAGCTAAGTATTAAACACATTTTATGTTTCTAGAGAGAGAAGTATTTTCTCATAAAATATCTAATTTACATAAAATATAACGTATCCGACAAGAACAGATTTTAATAAAACTAGAACGTCGAACATTGATTTAAATCAAACCTCTTGTTAAAAAGTTATCATTCAACGTAACATTGAAATTATCTCAAAAACTAAATTATAGTTATGAAATTACATATTTTGTGTATATTCTTCCAAAAATAATTGAAACCGCTATTGAGCATTTTTAGTTTTCGTGTATTGTTTGTTTTACTGCCGTAAAACAGATTTACAGGCGCAGTGTCTTACGTTCAAAACCACAGCGTCATCTTAAGGGAGCGATTAACTCAGCGAAACTCTTGGATATTATTTTCATTTTTCATCATAAGCCTATTTAAATATGAGTTATTAAAATATGCATATTAAACTAAGTTCGTTTTCAATGAGACGCACTAAAGTCAATTCACCTTCAAATTAAAATATACTGAATTGATTTTTTAAATGTTTTTAAATGTTGAATGATTTTTTTTTTTTTTTTTTTTTGGTTAAGAGTGAGCAATGCATTTATAGACTTAAAATTTTTCTTTTTCCAGAAGTGACTGAAACCGCTTTTGCGCACTTTTAGCTTTCAAGCTCTGTTTGTCTTACTGCCGTAAAACGGATTTACAGGCATATTGTCTTGCATTGAAAACATATCATTGTCTGAAGGGAGTTAGCAGTTAACTCAGCAACACTCGTAGTGGCTTTTTTTTTTTTTTTTTTTTTTTTTTTTCCCTACTACTTATTATAAAACGGCTTAAATATGAGTTACTAAAAAAATGAGTTTTAAAATGTTGAATGATTTTTTTTTTTGTTTTTGTTTTTGTTTAAGAGTGAGCAATGCATTTATAGACTTAAAATTTTTCTTTTTCCAGAAGTGACTGAAACCGCTTTTGCGCACTTTTAGCTTTCAAGCTCTGTTTGTCTTACTGCCGTAAAACGGATTTACAGGCATATTGTCTTACATTGAAAACATAGCATTCTCTGAAGGGAGTTAGCAGTTAACTCAGCAAAACTCGTAGTGGCTTTTTTTTTTTTTTTTTTTCCTACTACTTATTATAAAACGGCTTAAATATGAGTTACTAAAAAAATGAGTTTTAAAATGTTGAATGATTTTTTTTTTTTTTTTTTTGTTTGTTTAAGAGTGAGCAATGCATTTATAGACTTAGAATTTTTCTTTTTCCAGAAGTGACTGAAACCGCTTTTGCGCACTTTTAGCTTTCAAGCTCTGTTTGTCTTACAGCCGTAAAACGGATTTACAGGCATATATTGTCCTACATTGAAAGCATTGCATTGTCTGAAGGGAGTTAGCAGTTAACTCAGCAAAACTCGTGGTGGCTTTTTTTTTTTTTTTTTCCCTACTACTTATTATAAAACGGCTTAAATATGAGTTATTAAAAATATGTGAATGTACTATATTAAACTAAGATTCGTTTACATTGAGATGACGCAAATGTCATAATGTCATAAAATAAGCTTATAAAATATCCTTCAAATTAAAACATACTGAAGTGATTTTTTAAATTTAATGTTAAAATATGCTGAATGATTATTTTTAAAAGTATAAAAAAAATAAATTTATAGACTTTGAATTTATTGCTAAGACCATCCTCTTATCCACAACTATAGTTCGTAGATCACTGAATGACTATCATGTCAATTTCTATAACCATAAGACTGATGACATTCATTGGATATATATTGTAGCATCTTTATCCTCATGACAATGTTTAGGAAGCTTACCAAATCCCACAATGTTAATCCTTTGACGATCTTATTCAGTTTTTTAATTTAATTTAATAATTACTTTTATATTTTGTCCATCTATTAAAGCTCGTTTATATATTTTCAGCAGCTTTTTCGTACAAAACAATTGCACCAATATAAACGTCTTCCGAGTCACTAAAAGGTTTCTTTCCACAACGTTTCTTTAAAATCTTACTCCGTTATAGATTTTGTTTTTATTAATCAAGATACCTTTAAAGATAGAAAACTCCATATAAAATTAATTTCTAGTATTAATAGACTGAATTTCTTTCTTTCTTTTTTTTTTATTTATTTTCTTTTTTTTTCCTTTTTTTGTTATGGTACAGATTGTTAAAGGTATAATTCCGAATATTTCCTTACGATAGGAATTTTTGGGCTAGTAACGTGAAAATACGCGTATATTAAGGTTTTGCTATCTAACATGTAGGTAATATTTTTTTATTCTAATTTTAACAGTTTCCCGTTTAAATCACTAAGCAAAGTAATATTCAGGGTATAAGGTGTATTTCGTTTAAATAAAATGCAGCTAAATTAAAACCATAGAACTTTTAATTTTATTTAACTTTTTTATCATACTTAGATGTCAGTAGCAATAAAAAAAAATAATTGAAAAAATTGTAATTGTGAGCATTCCAACTATGAGAATACAGATTTATATATATCAAATGAAACTTCTATTAAAAATCTGAAATTAACTAAATAACATATCAGCAAAATACTTGCTTTCATATTTTATGAAATTTAGTAGTCAAATAATATTTAATATAAACTAAATCACATCAAAGTTATTACCATAATACAGTTTTTTTTTTTTTTTTTTTTTTTTTTTAATAGTAAGACCATAAAGTTAGACAATATTAAAAATATATGTAAACTGATTTTTAGTGCAAATACTTGGTATGATAAAAAATGGATTCAGTTGCAACATATAAAGCTTTCCAACGCAACAAAATATTACTAAATATATCCTTCACTGATATCTATTCTTTCTAAGGTCACAGTTAGAAATAATTCTGATATTCGAAAGCATTTCTCTCACATTTTTAGTGTTCCGCTACTTTCAGCAAATATATCGAAAAAAAACTAGAAGAAGGGGCAAAAGGAAAAAAGAAAAAAAAAAAAAAAAACTTAAGCACGGATCACTTTCAGCGGTCGATAGAATAACTGGAATGGGGGCGGTATCCAGCGGATCGAATGAATGGAGAAAAGGATACCTGTCATAGTAGCAACGAGGGACTGATATCCCTACAAATGAAGACGAGGAAGGGGGGAGGAGAATTCACATTCATTCGACTAGGATACTTCAGTGCCTTCGACATTAATCAAAGTCGTTTCGAATGTAATATCTTAATTCTTAATTTAAACTAAACCTAGATTTTTTTTCTCTAGGCATCGTTTTCATTTGCGAGAAATTGATTTTTTATTCTCTCCCTATTAAATTTTATCAAGAAAGCAATTAAAGACAATAAAATAAATAATAACGTAAATGATTAAACATAACTGCTTTATATAGACAGTATTAAATGGAACGTTATTTCGTAAAATTTACAGCAAGAAATTAATCTTTCACAGTGACATATTGGAACTCTTGCATATTTGCACAGTTCCATTTAAATGATTCTAGACTCAATGAATTTTTATATTAATACTCATGAGATGTGAAAACTTCGATATTTTGCTGTAGTAAATGTAATTTTTATAGACAATATTTTTAATTTTATTCCTTACATGCTATAAATTTTCGAATTATTTTTATAGGGAACATTTTCAATAGTAATTGAAGAGTTGACAAATCTTTCGAAATATTTCATACCACTGTTTTTGAAAATTATTTTCAACTCACTTGATCACAGAATTTTCGAAAAAAGGTACAGAGAATATTTCTATGAAAGTTTATTGGTATGATGTAATGCAAAGCAGAGGGTTGGTATTTTCTAAATTGATTTACAAGATTAACCGAGTTCATTTTCTATTTTAATTAAAAAAAAAAAAAAAAAAAAAAACTGTATATCAATTTTCAACTTAATATTTGTTTAACAAAGAATCAAAACAATGGATATAAATGTCAAACCATGAATTTTATATTCATTATATTTTCTTGGATTTTTTTAATGCCAATATTACTACACGAAGTAATCATGGGATAGGTAATAAAGCAAAGGTTTATATTTCATTGGTGTTTCTTCCAATAAATACTTTCAACGGTAAAGTGAAAAAAAGTTGTTTATAATAAACCTAGAAACATTTTGTTACAAAAACTTTTTTTCATATTTTCTGAAAAAATACAAAAAAAAATATCCTACATATAATAAAGTATAGTTAATGATTAAAAAAAATATTAACTCATTGCTTTCATTTAATATATTCGTAGACTTTAGGTACGTAAAATTTCCGTATGTTAAGAAATTCAATTAATTTATCTGTGCACAAACAGTTGCATGTTGATCTCTATCGTTAAATTTTAAGTAAATTAATGTTATTTGATTGGGTGGTTAAGCTACTTCACAGTAAGAACGTTCTTTCACTTTTAAAAACATGTCTTCATAGATCTAAGATTTTACATATAATAAAAAAAGTTTTCCATTTACAAAAAAAAAAAAAAAAAAAGGGAAAAACATTTTTTTTTTTTTTTTTCAAAGAGGATTTTTTTTAAATAATCATTATTTCACGTCCTTTATTAATAATTTTAAAATAATATTCTGAAATGAATTATATTAGGCTGAAAAAAATAATACTTCACATTTTTTTTCTTATCTGGGCCTGTGTGTGTTTCTGCATGTGAGAATGAGATCACATTGATCAATAAAAATGTGATTTCATTTAAAAATTTACTCAAACTTAAGCAGCAGAGAATTCAATTTTTTGAATTATTATTCTATGTATATCGTGAAAATATTCTAGAATGAATTTAACTACTATCACAAGAAAAACTTGCATTTTCAATTTTCTTTTCAAAGATAAATAAACATAAAACGTCGAATTTTAAACTTAATATTTAACATGAGTACGCTCCGACACTAAAAAGATTACGTAATTAAAAAAATAAAAACAAAAAAGAACACTTGTAAAATCATGAAATTTATGCAATGTTTTTCATTTTTATAGCTTTAATGGAACTGTTATCATTGTTTAAATTTTGACAGTTAGTATATTTTATAGCGTTTTAGAATCATGCTTCCAACTCAAGTATATTTGAATAATAACGACATCATTTCACATACGTATTTGTTTTTGTTAATGTATGCTTACTGTACTCATATACCTATTATAAATATATACGCATCGACATTTTCTAAATGTAGAATTTTTTTAAACATACTAAATAAGGTATTGCGTTAATTTTTAACATTTATTTTCATTTCAACTTAATATACAATACACAACTCTTCGACCTAAACTGCAATATCCAATACTTTGAAAGATTTTAGAATGTAGAATACAAAACTAAAACCACGTATCTATGAAATATACAATGTGAACTTTTCTGTAAACAACTTTTCTTATTGCATAAATACAAAACATTTAACTTTCAAATAATTGTACTTACAGCGAAAAAAAAAAAAAAAAAAATCGAAAAAGTAATGAATTCTCATTTGCTCGTTTGAATAGCAGGAGTATGCTCATCTTAGAATAAATTTTTCCTCCGTTTTCATAATCGATTTCTTGAAGAAAACTAATGTTTCAATCCACAGAAGCGAAGCGAATTTCAATCATTCATCTTTCGGGGAGCTACAGTACTTAGAAACACAATGGAGAATCTGTTTTCCACTTCTGTTTTTCCTCTTTTTATTTAGTATAAGTTTCAGAATTTATTAAAAAATCGGTATATTTGAAGAAAACATTATCGGTAATGACAACGTAAACGAAAAATAAATGAATGGATAGCAGATTTTTTTTTTTTTTTTCTCTTAATAATTATTTTTTCCTTTTCGTTTATTTTCTTCATGTTGCATTATTTGGTTTTAGTAGTTTCTGCTGTGACAGAATAATTATTATATTTTTAATACGTGTCATAATATCAGTATATTGAATCTCGTGATTTGTTGTAATTATTTTTATATAATTTCAAAGCTATAAAAACTGTTAAATGATAATATTGAACTTTAGACATACACTATTAAAAAACTTTTCAAAATATTAGAAATTTACGTTATTCCAAAAAGATAAAATTAACAGTATACAAAGTTTGAAATTCAAATATAAAGAAAGTATTTCATTTTCATTTTTTTCATTTTTTTAATTTTTTTAATTTTTCTATTTCGCTCAAATAAAACTTTTCTACAATATTTTTTCTTCTAAAATGTGGTTTTTGAAGCCTTATTTTCTTTTTCTTTTTCTTGGTGGTTGAATAACAGTGGTTGAATAACTTAAAGCTAAGTTTTAAAATACCTGATTACGTAAAATATATAAGTTTATTGCTACAGATTAAATTATATTTATCGACGAAGACTGATTAATAAATATATTTTACACAAGAGATAAGTTTTGAAAAAAAAAAAAAAAAAAACAGCGACGATTATTACATCTCATCTATTTTTAGTCATTCTTTAATTACAATTAAAACTAAATTACAAAGAATAAGATAAAAATGTAATTCCATGGATAAAATTATAAGTTAATACGTGTTTAAAGTGCACTCATAACACTGTGTGTACTCATAACATTAAATTCGCTGTTATAGATTGTTTGGATTTTCGTTTTTGATGCATTATTATTCGAAAATTGAAACCATTATATTTTGATTACTTAAGCATAATTCGCTATGCACTAATTTTTCTTGCTTTAGTATGGCATGTTATTTCAAAAAGTGTTGCTTTTTCTTCATGCACACAAACATACTCTGTAAAAAATAATTCTAATGTATCAAGGTATTTTCTTTAAAAATACGAAAGATTACGTGATGCCAGTAACATTTCCGTTTTTTACGGGAAATTTACGCTAATTCCAGTAAATGTTCCCAAATGTCAAAAATTCCTGCCATGAACTTATGAGGAAAAAAAAAACAGAGGGAGAGGGAGAGAGAGAAAGAGAACAATAACAGAAATAGTATTAACCTTACATTTATTAATAAGTTACCTTTATTAATAATTTTTTCTTTACCTGCACCTATTTTGTATTCAAAAAAAGACATGTTATTTACTGTATTTCTGTAAATAATAATTCTCCATTTCTCATCATATCGTATTATTTTCTACATAAGTTTTCTTTTCTTTTTTGTTTTACAGTTTAGTAAGCACATATTGAATATTTCCCGAAACAATTAAAAATCCTCTTTAAGCAAGTTTTAATGCAATATCCATTGCCTGATTGCAAAAGCTACATTTTATGCTTCCTAAAACTACTGGCAAGCAAAGAGTTCCTTTTATGTCATATAATTTCTGCAACTCTCGGAACCTTATCGAGATATTGGTCCATTTTCTGTAAACGACGAATTTTTAAGCCTTTTCAAAAATAACGCAAATTACATGCAAATAAACATTTGCATACATTGACAGAAATGTTTTTAGTATAAAAGAAATAATGAATATGTTTTGAATAAACAAAAAGTGGTGTGCACTACGGAAATTTTTCTTTGAGTGTATTTCAATAGAAATTTGGGTTAGATTGATAAAATAATTTTTGTTGCAACTGTAACAAAAGTATTTTGGTTTTCTTACAGAAAAATGTTTTTCACTAATAAAAATACAAATATAAATGTAAAGTTAAACAAAATATTCTGATAATATTAGCAAATACAAATTAATGTTGCTGAAATTTTGTAAATACGTTAATAATATACCGTGTGTTGTAGTACCAAAACATATTTTTTTTCCTAACAAAATTTTGGTTTAAAACAACAAAATAATCTCAACAAAACATATTTTATACATTTAATCAAATCCTCTCTCTGAATGTGAAAAGAAAACAAATGCAAAGAGTTTTAAATCCCACGTCCTTTTTGTCTATATAATGGGATGAAAAAAATAAATACTTTTTATGTATGTGGGATACATAAGTTTTTTATTTATTTATTTGTTGTTTAAAAAATGCCACTTCTCTGTGTGTCTTCATCTCTTAACACCATATCTAATTTCTAAGAGAGTGAAGTTAAAAAGAATACATGCGATATATTAGAATTAAATTCTTAAGAAATATCGTTTAAATTTAAGAAACGAAAAATTGCTATGATTTATATTTTCAAGAAATATATAAAAATTTGCCCTTTTGTTCTTTTGTCATGCCTTTCTAAGCAGCAAAAAACTATTTTGAATTTAAAGGATTTAAAATGTAAATACTAAATTTCTGTTAAGCAGGGGAATGACAACCAGAGAATGAATCGTGACAAAGAAAGAAAGTTTTTTGTGTAGTAGTTAGTTAAGTATAAAACTATATGAGATTTTATAAATTTTAATAAACATCAAAAGTAAATTTTTTTTACAATTTTATTATGCTAATAATAGTTTCTTCAAAATAACGGTTCCACTAATTTCAACTTTCACTTTTCACCAAAGACACTGTAAAATATTATATTAGCCCTTCCTGTAGTTCTTTCATGAAATGTTACTTAGAGTAAACTCAAATATATATTTTGTTTCTCATTAACATAATTTCTATAGCAGATCCAGAAAAGTAATACGCATATAGTTTTACTCATATTGAATGTTTATCAATTAAGCATACATAAGCGAACTATTTAGCTTCGTCACTGCTAACTAGCAGACACATAAAAAATAAAATAAATATCTATGAAACTAGCTAGGCCATGACACACTCGCTTCCTTTCTCTTCTAACTTTTCCTTAACTTGCAATATAGCAAAGCTGCTCATTCCCGACTGAATTCAAATGCAAAAAATCACGAAGGATAAGGGAAGACAAAAGAGGCCGAGCTGTAGCACACCGGTTTAGAGAGAATGAAACTTGCTCTCAAAATACACTACGTGCTTTATCAAAACGTAACCCTATTCCTACCAACATATGAGTTTTTTTTATATCTAGGCCATTTTCATTAAACGTTAAGAGCAGAACTGTTTCAAAGAATCCTATTTTTATAAAACTAAAATGGGAAAAACATGTTCGTAAATTAAAAAAATTTCCGCTAAAAATTTGCTCACCAAACAGTTGTATCTATAAGGTTGTAAAACATGACGGTAAGAATCTTTCAGTGTTTTTAAATCTGTTTATATTACAATGTTTTTTTTTTATATATATATATATATATAATATCAATTTCTAAAACTCTACATTGGTCATATTTAATCAACAACAGAAATATGTAAATAAAACAAATACGTAATTTACAAATATATAATTTCCCTAGAAAATAATAATAATAAATAAATAAATATAAAAATATGTGTTTCCAAATCTTTCTTAATAAAATAATAATAATAATGATAAAGAGAGAGAGTGAGAGAGAATAACTTAACGATGTTTATCCTAATATGTGTTTTGAATAAATAGAACATTACGTTTAGATGCGCTTAAAATTTTACACGAAATATTTTTACAATAATATTATTACGATTTAACACATGCATAATCATATTCATATTTTAAGAAAATGTGCTTCTAATACAATATATGATAATTTTGCTGCTCTCCCATCGCCAGTTTATTATAATTATTTCTGTATGTGAAACCAACGTAAGTATTTTGTATAGTACTACAATTTTTAAGACACGAGACATTTAAACTTAACCTGTCAACAAATTTACTTTTAAATATTACACAGGCGCTTTCTTTTTAAGAGATTTTATTCCAAAGACTAAAAGTTTCAGCTTTATTTCTATCATTAAAAATATCGACATATAATGTATAAAGCTGTAACTTAATGTTAGTACACGCATTTCAACTCAAAATTTGGCTCAGAAAAGAAATAGTTATTATAAAACTAATTTCTTCAGATTTTTTTTTTTCATTAATAATATCATAAAACTTTTTGCACCCCTTAAATATTAAATAAAATCCGCCGTCTTTTATTTGCAAATACATAATATCTTGACAATAGATTATCACAGTGCGGTCCTGCTACAGTCGGCAGCAAAATTATTCGAGCGCTAGCAAAAAAACTTATATAAAAAATAGTACACTTAATACTGTTTTGTTATATAAATCCTTGTCGAATCATGTTCTCAGACTGACTAAAAACATGATTTGACAAGGATTTATTTAACAAAACAGTGTTAATTGTACTTTTATTATATAAGAATTTTTGCTAGCGCTCGAATAATTTTGCTGCCGATTGTAGTACCAAAAGTTTTGCTTATGGCAAAAAACCACCAAAGTGCTACATGAACCTTGCGATCTTTCCCCTTACTATAGTTCCTGTACGTCATCATCGTCTGCGAGTAACTAAATTTAGACTTAGAAAGGTAGCGTCTTTTCAGTTAGAGGTTGACGATGGTCTGTTAACCAGGTACACTATAACCATGTTTCATTTAATTTGTCGACAGCGCCACTTTATGTGCTGCTTCTCGTACACTGTTAAAAAAATGCAGAAAAAATACAGAAATTCTCTGTAATTTCAGAAAAAAAGGCGTAAATTACGGGAAAATTACGTAGACAAAACGTATTTTACGACTTTTTTTCTGAAATTACAGAGAATTTCTGTATTTTTTCTGCATTTTTTTAACAGTGTACGTTGTGGGTACAAAGGAGACTGATCCCAAAACTGTGAATATAGTCAAAGTGGGCTGTCTTGCACCAATATATGAAGTGAAAGTGCAGTAGAGTCTATTCTAATTATGAGTATATGAATATATTATGAATAATTATTTTTAATTTAATATTTATATTTTGAAAATAAAATAAAAAGTTGAATAAAGAAAAAATGAATAAAAACTGTAATATTATTGTAATATTAATAATGATTTATATTTTTTATTTATTTATATTTTGAATTATTATTTATAATTTAATTATTATTTTTATTATTTATAATATATTATGAATTCGAAATTTCAATACGATAAGGAAAACAACTGTAATGTCATGTCGAAACGGAACGTACCAGCGCTTCAACTAGAGAAAATGCTGCTAAATGAATACACATTTAATGAAAAACACGTATTTCAAGCATATTGAGAACTATCTGTTCATTTATGTGTGTTCTTTTTTATTTTAAGACGAATACAATCAAATTATCGTTTACAATCAAACTTCTTTAATAAAAATGCAATATTTGTATGTTTTCAAACCTATTTCACCTTAATAAAACTACATTAACTTTTTATTGCAGAACATATTGTATCTTAGGCTTTCTTGGGGAAGAAAAATCGCCTAATAATTACTTCCATCTACACTCTTAATTTGTCTATACCATGTACATTTGCTACAATATTATGATGCATTCACCGAAATAAGGCAACCAAGCATCCTCTATTTTAGAAAATAGGCTAATGGTGGGGGATGTGAAATTTTAAGGCTGATTGTAATCAATAAAGAACATGATCTGTGAGGAATGCATCCATGGGGTAATTTTTTAAAAAGAGATTATAGACCTATTTTCACAAGTTTTGAGAAAAAACGCAGAAATTTTTTAACGGCTACGCGTACGAGCACAGCATGGTTTAAATCCAGGTCCTCAGGTTACCAAATTACACACCATATTCTGTCAATCATTAGTGGCGACGAAGATAACCTATATTTTCAAGGACATTTCCCTAGTTAAAATTTCAAAGAAAAAATAACTTTTTTATAATTATTAACTTTTTTTGTCCATTTTTCCAAAATGTAGAAAAAAAATCTTCCGCAATTGTATAGATGTAAAATTGTTTTTCGCTATTTTGCTGCAAATGTACTTTATTCTTGTACATTAAACGATAAAGAAAATTCGTGTAGATCTTCACAAAATGGTGTTATAAATTGAGTTAAAATTAATTATTTTTTTTACCTGCAACGAATACTTGTGTGTTTTTAATATCGTTTTAGCTAAATTTACGCATGGCGAAAGTCAATGTTGAATATCTGTCAACAATTCTAATCTGTCAATTCTAATCTAATCTGTCAACAATTCTAAATTAACCAACTAGGTTAATTTAGTCCTACCTAATTAGGACTAAATTAGGATTATATTTAGTCCTAAAAATAGGACTAAAAATAAGGACCTATTTTTAGTCAGTGTAAAAACATGATTCGATAAGGATTTATTTAACAAAACCGTATGAAGTGTACTTTTTTTACATAGGAATTTTTGCTAGTGTTCGGACACGTTTGTTACGCAGAATGCAATCATTTATCACCTGCAGATGTCACCGGACCGTCCTCAGAAGCTCATCACAAACCGTCGCCAATTGCCCATAGTGCAGTACTAGTGCAACGATAAACCCAATCAACGAACAGGTCGAAATTTAGGGTAGAATCATAAATCGTCTCCAATTGCTCATTGCGTAGCTCTAATGAGATACTGGATCCACACAACTCATAGTCTGTTGAGTTGCTTATTCGTCGAAGGTTGGTACTGCCCAATAAAATGATCAGACTTATAAGAAAAAAATGTGTTCGGATACGAAATGCTCTCATTTTAGTTAAAAAAAAAAACAGCTTTGTGTTTTAATATATATGGTTTTATTTTATTTAAATTTATATAAAAATCTTGATCATATATTTTTTAAATATCGTTATTAAAAACTTGGCGTTAATGCTCTTGCAATTGTTATTGACACAGCTTATTTAATTGAAATATTAAATATAATTTAGAATTTCGACTAAGTAAGTCTTAATCTGGTAAATTATCTGGTTTTCGTTAACTATTCTGAATTCTCAAGTGCTCGACAGCGTATGAGTTTTCGTTTGGCTATCAAATAGAAAGAAGAACATCTACATCTATTAAATCTTCATTGCAATGAAATTCCGAAGAATGCAGTCGCCAAACAGGCGCTTTTTTGGAAATATTGCAGACATGCTTGGATTTTTAATAATTTATTATAGCTTTTCTATTGCGACTCAGCAGCTAATATTTTAGGAAGATGCTATTCATGATTGAATCTTATGCCAGAATTTGTTTCAAGAAAATCGGAGATTATCACTTCAAAGAGTTCCCTTGTTAGTATGCTTTAACACAGGCTTGAAATTTATCGACGATGTCAGTAGATCGACAAGCCATAACAACACAAGCACTCGAATTCATCACCTCACGATTCAACTCATGTTGCACCACCAACTCTCCCAATTCTATTATTTAGTTATGGCAGGTTGCCGACACAGACAGTTCAATGCCCTCGTATTTGTTCAACATGTCAAGTATAATGTAGAGATGGGCGTTATTTCACCTAACATAATAAGTAATATCATTATTGCATTGTAGCCGATTAGCACTGTAATATATTACAAAAAATATCCTATTAAAAAATAATATTTTCAACTTTATCTCTGCATGCGAAATAGAGAAGAAATTTCTGGCGATAAAACTGATATAATACACCATTATACAAGTAAAAAGCTTGAATTATTTCTTTTATATAATTACTTTTTTATTTTATTTTATTTAATTTACAAAATACAAAAACAATATTATGAACGCCGGCTACTACCGAAAATTCAAATCATACGAAAACTGATAGTCCAAATCGCGTCATACGGTAGGAAAAAAGTTTCATAAACCTTAACAGATGAATCTCATAATGTTTTTCCAAGACAACGTTCGAACAAAATTAACAAATTGACAATTTAACGTTTGCATATTAACATTTCAACGTAATGTTGACTAAAAGATGATTAAAAAATAAGAAACCATGAAGTAATAACTGTGAAAAATCTGAAAAATCATCTATAACGTCATCAAGGGTATTTATAACCGCAGTGTTTTTATTCTTAAGCATTCACAATTTTGCTTCTATTAAGGTGAAAGCTTAATATGCTTGCCAAAATTTTCCAAAGAATAGAAACACTGTCCCTGCATGCGATGGTGTTTATATTTTTAGGTAAAAAAAAAAAAAAGAAAAAAAAAAAAAATAGCCTGAATTAATTAGACATATCAAGTTCTAGAACTATAAATCTACTTTTACTGCAACAGCATGTTTGGTGCAGAAAATAAATTTAACCCTTTGAAACAATATCTAGAATTAAGTATAAATAATATATAGAAAAAATATTTAAAAAATCACACACATACAAAAAAAATTATTTTTTTTTACATTGTATTTAGCACACTACGATACATTTGCGATAGTGTTTTTAACTCATAGTTAGTGGTTCACGCCACAAGGGTATGATTTAGTGGTCGACAAACGAACAATAAAACTTTATGTTAGAAGCTTGTTTTTATCATGTAAATTTCTTATTTTTCTTTTTTTACCGACATTTTGTTGGTAAAAGGAAATGTATATATATATGTGTCATTAAGGTTGGAAAATATTCTACGTTTGTCACAAACTTTTATTTTTGTAAAAAACAATTAGAAATTAATCGACAGTTTATTATTGCTTTACTGGTTCTCACTATAAAAAGAAAAGAATTTTCAATGTGCCAAATTTTAATGTGATTATTAGTAAAATATTTACTTTAACTTATTTAAAATGTTACTTGAATAAATAACATAAAATTCAAAATAAACTGTTAAAAAATAAATGAATTCAATCACATGTTATTTCAAATTCGACAAACATTTTTCTTATTTAAGTACTTTTAAATTGTATCTAACAATTTCTCTTTTTCAACTTTTACAATTGTTTCTTACTAAAAATCATTCAATGATTGATTAAAAAAAAAAAAAAAAAAAAAAAAAAAAATCCATAAACTCACAACATTTGATTGGTATTTCTGCAGAAAGCCCATAATAACGGAGTAATGCTTTAAAAACTAAGGACGTCAATCCGTGATCTGTTTTATTGACATATATCAGCTATAATTTAATTTTAATTTTAATTTTATTTATTTATTTATTTATTCAAAATGGTTTGATACATGTTCTCTGGCATGCCTCACAGCTTCCTAGAGATGAATTTTACAAGATATTCTGTACCATTTAGCTATACCAATTTTCTATCCATCAGGTCTATTTTTGAATTCCTATCCATTTATTATACTATAAAAAATGAATTACGATATATGTGACATACAGTATATAAATGTATCATGACTCGGCGTTTACGTATAATCCTCATATATCTAAAATCCTTCCTGTGTCACCTAAAAATTGGAATTAAAATTGAAAAATTTAAGCATATTTATATACGTAATATTTTTAGAAAAAAGTACTTTTATTTTATTTTAGAACTGTAAATTTTATCCCCCCCCCCCCCAAAAAAAAAAAAAAAAAAAAAAAAAAAAATTCATTCATTCATTAATAAAAAATCTAAATATGTCCAACTGCCAATATAATACTGTGCGATATTTTTTATAGTATTCCTTTTGAAATTTCAATGCTAACAAAAATAATAGAATAAATCAAATCTCGATGTAAATATTGTATTTGAAATTCGCACAAAACTGAATAAATAAAAAAAAAAAAAATAGTGATGAAAATTATGTAGGAAATGAATCTAATTATTCAAAATAATGGATTCATAATTAATATTTGTCTTTAATTTCGTTTTTAAACATATTAAAAGGAAAATCTTTTTATAGTTTAAAGCTTTTTTAATGATACCTTTTCTGGTATCACTTCTTTATTTAACATTGATATGAATTTTATATTTTATATGATAATATTATATTTAACTTAAATTATATTTATTATAATTTCCTTATAATTATATTATATTTTCCTTTTTCCGTAAATATTATATTTTCCTTAAGATGCGCCTCAGACGCATTGTGAGAAAAAACTCGTTTTCTCGCACTGATAGTCTTACAAACGGGAAACAACTTTTACAGGCAGACTTCATTGCTTTGGAAGCCATTGCTGTCGCATCACAAAACGGTCCTTCTCACCCAGTTATGAGAACTCATAGTCTCTAACTGTTTGCGAAAAATGACTGGTTTGTGAAAATTTTAATTTCGAAGCTCTACAATTGTTATTTAAATATCTAAAAACGTATTTTATTAAAAGCATTTCATTGTTTGAAGCTTTTATTTAATGACATACTTTCTTGTATCATCTGCGCTCTTCTTATTGTTACGAATTTGTAAACATTGCTTTTGTTTTCCTGATTAACACGGTTTTTGACAAATACTTTGTTTTTTCAAACTACTAATATGAATAATGGAAAACAACTGTTTTCGTTTCACGTTGTTTCTATTGGGTTTTTGTCTTTAATTTACGGTCGAAGCCATTGCTATTGTATTATATAAGAAGCTTCCTTGACAAATTTCACAAAACTATTAGTGATATTAGTTTTTTTTTTTTTTTTAGACATTTTCATGAAACGGTGATAATTTGAGCAAGAGTATCTCAATAATTTTAATTTAAATGATACTTTAAAAAGTATATTGTTTAAAAAAAAAAAAAAGTTGCTAATTTTAACTAATTTTTTTGTCAGGAAATAGATACATATGATTAAAAGAAAATAGAGAAACATTTTTAATAATGTTAATAGGATATATTCAGTATTTTTTTTCCTCTTATATAGTTTTTGCATTATATAAATTAAAATTTCTTTTTAAGTAAAATATTTGTAGCCTATTACTTATAGCCTTCTTTAAATAAAAAATGCTTAATATAATGTAAAAGTGCTTAAAGGTGCATAGCTTAAAGAAAATAATAATAATAATAATAATAATAATAAATCTTAAAGGTAACCATTGTACATCTGTATTAAAAAAAAAAAAAAAAAAAAAAGAATATACTTTTGTTTATTTTCCACGCGAAATTAAGAATTCATTTGTGAGTAATAGAATAGTTTTTAAAATCCAAAACTAGACTAATTACGAGAGGACTTTATTGGTTTCTTTGTGTTTTGTTTAATTTTAAATAAAGCACTACAATACGTTTAAAATTATCTATGAATAATTTTAAACATATATCAAAAATTCTTTTACAGCCCGAATTATGTAAATGCTTTACAATATTTTGTCCTTATAAATCCAAAGTTTTATATACAGGTATTTAGTAACTGAAACAAATAATCTTTACCCATTTCAAGAATTCATATAGGAATTAGTCAAATTGCATATGTAATTCTACATGTATCATTTAATAGTGATATAATGAATAACATGGATTTTGTGGAACGTACGTTTTTACATAAAATAATATTTACATTATTATTATTTTTTTTATTAAAATAAATATTAGTTTAAAATAATTTTTTATTTGCGTAATAGAAATATTTAAATAGATTTTAATAATTGTGCAATATTTAAAACACCCTTTTTTAAATAATATAAACAAACGCTTTCACAATTCAAATTAATTAATAACAACGTATTTCTTCAATACGGATTTACTGTTTGTATTTTAGTTCACGTTAAAAATTAACTTTTACTATTGTTACATTAAAATTTTTTTTTACCACTATGTCTTCTCATTAAGCATTATATCGGAATCAAAAAATAATCCTGTTATGAAACGTATATGTCATTTATGTAAAAAAAAGCAACATTTTTTTAAAATGTCGTTTTAAATTATGCAAATATTAATTAGTATAAATGTAATGTATAAATAAGATAACCAACAGTTTGATTTATTTCTGATTAAAATTTATCTGTAATAAACAATTTTTAACAGACGAAAAAATGCATCCATTTTTTATTTTTTTAAGTGTTATGCATTAACTCTCTGAACATAAAATTTTTACAGAAAAAATAAACAAAAAAACAGCGAACTACGATATGTTATCTACTTAAAAAATAAATAAATGAATAACACGTTGTTTATAAAAAAAAATTTTTGGTACCTAAGAAATGACCAACAATCCTAAAATTCGGGGAAAAAATGTTTTATTGAACCAAGAGAAATTTTGGGAAATTAACCAAATATTTTGCTGATATAACTTCAAAAAATTTTTTTTTGTTGCTAGAACCCAAATTATTTCGTTGTTTATGTTGATTTATCCAATATATATATTTAAAACAATAAAATTATTTTGCAGATTTAAATAAAAAGTTTTGTTGACTCATCATATTCCTTGCTCATTGGCTATTTACTTCAGATTTTTAGTGTACAATGTACATTGTCGAATTATCCAGACAATTAATCGTCTTTCGATCATATCCTTTTAGTTAATCAAAGTTGACTTAGTTATCTGAACAAATATATTGTTAAAAAGACAAAATAATTTTGTACTTTTCAGTAAAGCACGTTTTTCAGTATAGAGTAAGGCATACATTATTAATAAAGCTAGCAAATATTTCCAATGGTAGGCAATAAATTTTTCGATATTATTGTAAACTGTCAGATCAAAGCATTTAAAGAAAACTTTCATTACTGAATTCTCAAGGGTTATGTTAGAAAAATATAAAAGGTTACTTTAGAAATATTAATTTTAACTCTATAGAAATGCAAAAAAAGCATAAAGTTCTAGGAGACAAAAATAATTTTTGTTATTAAACTTTCGCTTCAGTAAAGTTTCCTTGATAAAATTTATACCGTAAAGAAAAACTTTGAAGTTTACCTTTGTTAACGGTCGATAGAATCTTTTCCTGGTTTTATTCTGCTTGTAATTAAAAAATATATGTACTTTTACTTTTTCCAGATATTTTATTCTATTAGAGTTCTTTCTAGCTTACACTTTTGTTCGGTTATAATAACGATGGGTAACAAAAAATATTATCTATTATCAATATTTTACCTAGTTGATTCCTTTTCCTACTCAAAATAAATTTGAAAAAAATTAATTAATAGTTTATAGTTACTATATTAATCAATATAAATCAAAGAAAAGGTATTATCTTTTCATTGTTTTTTCAGAATATTATTTCTCTAATTGGTAAAACACATTTTTTTTTTTTTTTTTTTTTTTAGTATCTGTTGCAATTAATAATAACCATTTTAGTTTAAATATAAAAGCAACATTTTCAGATTATTGAAATTATGGCACAAAAAAGGAAGTTTTTCAACCGTAGAATCCAGTTCCTAAATTACTTTTACACATTCAAAAAAGATTAAGAAATGCACCACTTGCTTTTAAAAGGATGTGTTACATTCAAAATTAAATCCCTTTGTATTGGAAGGAACTAGCTGATGTCTGTCTGTTTATAAATATATTTTTATTCTTAATTCGACTGGAAAATGCTTCTGAAATAGAGTTCCATAATGTTGTTTTATTTATGAACAACTTGTTTTCTGAAAATAAGTGAGTGTTCTAGTGAGAAAATAAAATAGCAGAAAAATTAAGAATTGATCAAATGAATGTAATTGTAAGTGTTTGTGAGATCCCATTTTGTAATTTATATATATTTGTATATATATAGGGTGATCAATTTAAAAGGTTTTTTTTTTTTTTTTTTTTTTTTTTTTTATTACCCTTAAATATGACGGATGTAGCAACTATTCTAATGCTGAAATGTAATTGTTTCAACCTTGTTTAAGTGTGTGAGACAAATTTCAACACTGTTGGACTATTATAACTTTATTTGTGAGGTAAAACAGAAATGGAGATGCACAATGTTATTTAATTCTATGATAATTTTATTTATGAAAAACAAAATTTAATTCGACTTTTTTACATTATCATTTCTACATTACATTTACATTATCATTATCATTTTTACATTATCATTTCATAGAGTTTTCCAAAGAAGTCCTGCAAACATCGATGAATTAAAACAGATCATATTGAAGAAATCTAGTCAATAGCACCAACAATGCTGCGAAGTCTGTCAAAAAACTTGGTTCGACGTGTTGATGTTTGCATTCAAAATGGTGGCGAACATTTTCAATATTTTCTGTAAGGAATGATAATGTAAAAAGTTTGAATTAAATTACGTTTTTCAAAAATAAAATTATCACAGGATTACGTAACACTGTGCGTCTCCATTTCTGTTTCAACTCACAAGTAAATTGCAACAGAACAACAGTGTTAGAAATTGTCTCCCACACTTAAACAAGGTTCAAACAATTATACTTCAGTGTTAGATTAGTTACCACATCCGTCAGATTTAAGGGTAAGAAGAAAAACCAACGGGTACTCTTTTAAACTGATTATCCTGTATATATATATATATATATATATATATTGCTCTATTAAATCTGATTTCATAATGCCGGTCTGAAGCAATGTTACTAGTGTGGCTAAATGAGGCGCTTTGAAAAATAGACTGGCAAATCTTATGTTCCTCAAATAGTTTACGAGGCTTTTTGTGAAAGGGCACGTTATAAGTGGAATAACTTTGTAAAGATGCGCCTATACCTTCAGCAAAATTTTCTTTGACTTTTTTAACCATGCCGAAGCTACATTACAGTCACAAATTCAATCTTTATAAATTTAACACAATTTCAATGTGGAAAAATTACTTTGAGCAGCTCAAAACATAAAAACTGCTCAAAGTGGTTACCTTACTATTTCCCATGTGGTTTTTTTGGCTGCATACAACTAGTACCATGCTGTATCAAGTACATGAGTATCAATATGAACTAAAAGAGTTGAATATTAATGGATTTAAATAGGGGTGGTCCAACGTGCCCCTATGTTCACTGTGCCCTAGTCTCCCCTACATAAATGCATGTAAGCTTAATAATACAAATAACTGAATTTTACCCGAATCTTGTACACTTTATTTGGGTAATTTTGCGTAGTTTGTTACGGATTATACAAAAAAATTCCACACATTAAATTTCGATGTGATTATCCAGAAAGAATTATAAAATACACCAAGAATTAGACATAAAAAAAAACCTTAAATATTTCTTGATTTTTCATATTTTTGGAGCGAAATTAAAGGTGTTATATCAGCATTCATTCTTTACTGAATTTCATTTAAGTTCTATTTACATTTAATAACGTCAATTATAATTTTAAAATGTTTTAAATGTGATTTAAAAGCAACTGCAAACAGCTTTTATTACTCAATTACTTACTTAATTAAGAACATTTTGAAAATTTACTAATATTCCCAACTAATTGAATAACAGGAAGCAGAAACATGTAAGACGTAAAACAACGAAATTCAACACCGCTCTTTTATAGCGATACTTTGTAGCCATGTCACAAAACATTAGTTACCTGTTCCTTTACATCTAATGTAGCTCGTATATCTCTTATCTACTGTTCTGGCATAAGAAAGGCACATCTACAATTCCACTCTGATAAACTGTGTCAGGTGTGTCACTTATTATCAACTGAATCTTTAGAATCTCGGTCTCATTTGTTCGGGGTTTTAACACCTTTCCCCCACTTGCTGAAATGCCTCACAGTTGGGACACTAGAGAAGCGTAAAGATCTTGATCATATGTCAAAGCCAATTGAAGTTCCCTCGTCCTTTCCCTTTTGCCTTGTATTTTTTTAAAGAGGGATGACATCTTTCTTGGCATTCTACAACTGAGCTTTAGTTCTGAATGCCTCTTCGAATACTTTATACAGCACCAGTATTCAAAGTTAATTAATGATTGAGATAACTGGCGTAATACATATTTATGATATACGGTAGGTACTGAATTAAAGATAAATCAATATATTATAGAAAAATATGATATATTACATTTTATTGTAATCTCATAACCTTAAAAACAAAATTGAAAAAATAAGTATCAATATAGCAGAAAATCTATTTTTAAATGTTCTGTTAAGGGAAAAAATGCTCGCTATTCGAATTATAATATCGTATTCCATATCCGTTATAAAACACTCTCATAATTAGCACTTTCTTTGATAGTGTGTGTGTATGTGTTTGTGTGTCTCTCCCGAAAAGAAACAATTATCTCTTAACAGCATCTTCAAACATCTTTATGCATGAGTACCAATTAAAGTAGTACAATAAAATAACACTTTTTTTCTGTATTATTTTAGATATTGTGAATGAACTTTCAAAACACTGCTTTCATAAACATAAACTTGTCTATGATTACTCAATATTCTCCACTGAAGTGGCAATAATTTTAAATAACAAATTATGATATTTTAATGTTTCACATTATATTGCACATAATAGCATAAATTCATGTCTCTTAAAATCTGAAGTAATTTTTTTTAGGTTATTCTCAATATCATTGAATAATTGTAAAATAGGTAATTCATACAAAATTGCTTCAATTTTTTTTTTTTTTTTTTTTTTTTTTTTTTTTTTTTTAATTGCGAAACTGCTAAATTTTTCAAAATTAAAAATGCATTTTTATGTGTATGAGCATCAATCTAAGAATCATAAAAAATACGCAGAAATTCGAATAATCATTCATAAACATCTATAACTGACTACAACAAAGTTTTTCTTAAAGTTCATACATTACTTCGTAATGATCTTTAAGGTATTTTTTATGAAATCGACATTTTTAATCAATTCAACATTTAAATTCTGAAATACGTATATATTCAATAGAAAAAATATATATATTAGTCTCGTACAAATTTTAGACTTCGGATTTTCGATGGATTTACTCATTTTGAGAAGTCTTGAACACGATTTTCACATTTTTAGAAAATAATCTGTCTCTGCATGTAACAAAAATATTTTAGCAACTGTATCTCATACATGTTAATACGTAGTTGCACCTTGACATAAAGTAGTGCCTATCAACTTTTGGTGAACTTTTGGCACAACGGTTGGGAAAGTCCTCCTTTTTTCTTCTAAATTTTTACCATGGTGATATAGTACAAATTTTCATATAAATGCGAGTTATTTTTAAGGAATCATTGTGTAATTAAAGAGGAATATTTATAATAGTCTGAGTCAACTAAAAAAGTATGTACATTTAGGATACCCCCCCTCCCCCTTCCATCCAAGGTGAAGTCTCCCATTCGAGGGTGGCAAATTTTGAGCATAAATATCTATCAAGAGATTTCCCCAATATTTTTAAAACGAATGGCTGATCGATAGATCTGTGATAATTTAAAACAAAGTTATCATTTATTTTTCCTTTTTAACAAAAAAAAAAAAAAAAAAAAAAAAAAAAAAAATGACTTTTTATTAAAAATATCATTAGTAGAGTTTAAAATCAACTTTCTTTGGGCATTTAGTGTTATACTTCTCTGAGACAAAAGTTGTTTGCATTCCTCATGGAAAATAATTTTAGTAAAATATTTGTACTGAATGAGTTTGTATAGGAAAATATAGAAGAAATTTTTGTGATGGTCACAACGTACTAATTTTTCTTTTGTATATAATAATGAGCTATTTTCAATTTATATGTGAATTATTTGATATGACTTATTATATTTTTGTGATGGTCACAACGTACTAATTTTTCTTTTGTATATAATAATGAGCTATTTTCAATTTATATGTGAATTATTTGATATGACTTATTATATTTGAATTATTTGATTTCCCTACTACTGGGAAAATTTCCCCATTTTTCTTTTTTTAAATTATTTAATTGGAGAAAAATATGGCAGCCAATATTTAAAAACTAATTTACTTTTGATACACATGTGAATAATCAAATAGTCTTTAGAAACAAACAACATTATGTTTTTTCTCAGATGAATGAAAGGTAAGTAAAAACAAACAGAAACAAACGTTTGGAGAGGTGTGCATTTCCTTTTTATAGTATGACTTTTTGAACATCTCTGTCAGTAAAAGAGGACTATTTACAGGTTATGATGATGTTAACAATGCTGTCCAACAGAGTTAAAGGAATAATACTCGTTCCTGCTGAGAGGTTTACAGGTCTCGGAGAGCCGTAAGCATAAATCTTATAAACGATTTGTCTTAGAAGTTCTGTAAAAGGGAGAGAGGGGCGAGATGGTGATCCATCATTGTATATTCTAGCATTTTGTCTCATTATCCAGATATATCATGTGGATGTTTAAAGGATAGACGGTAAAATAGATGCGTGTGGTCACGCTAAATATTTTGCCGAGCATACAGATTTCTGAATATATATTGCGAAATTCAATAAAATGTAAATTTATATAATAAAATAAATTGAAAATTAAATTTTTAAGAATTATAATTGAAAGAAATAATAATAATAATAAAGTAATTTACAAAATTGTTGCCGGTTTTTGTTTTTGTTTTTTTCCCACAAGGTTGCTTTTTTGTGATTTTTGCTATATCTTATTTATGTTTTCCTACTACTGAATTAATATCTAATTTAAAAAAGACGTATTTATTTAGCAGCCATAAATGCATATATATAACAAAAAATTCTGCAAATGAAAAATGTTAAGACTGGATTTCAGAAAATTTCCCCCCAAAACACATATTTATTAGAAAAATTGACAAATATGTGATGGGTTTTATCTAGAGTTATATAACTGTCCAATTCTCTATGATTTCACGTATGTTCCAGGAAAAAAGATAATAAAAAATATCATTGGTATGTATCTTTTGGCTTTTGTTCTAAGAAAGCTCCTAATAAAAAAAGTAAACTGTTTAAACATTTAATATATTATTTTATATTATTTTCTACTTTTAAAGATTTTTGAAGTAAAAAATGATTGAAAAATTAATTTACATTTTAAGTGGTAATTTTAGATTAATTAAGGAATTTAAAAATAGCTAAATTTTGCTTCAAAAACTCTAGTCTTACCCACATCACGAATAAAAGCCCTCTATAACACGAATTTTCAAGCAAGCTAATTACAAATTAAATAAAAAAAGTAATTAAAAACTTATTAGATGATTTCAATATTAAATAACTTTTTCAGTTTATTTTAAACAGAATCTCAATTCTATCGAGTTTTAATATGTAGACATAAATAATTAAGGAATAAGTACGGTAAAATCAGCATTAAACGTATGATGATGTAAGGGAGATATTCCATATCAAATCAACAACAACAACAACAAAAACAGTATTTTTAACCTTACCCCCCCTCACATTTTTATGAAATTGGGCTCATTTATTTGCCCTATTGATAAATAAATGTATACTAATTAATTAGTCCCTATCTCTTTTAGTTTTTGATATACAGGGCTGCAAAAATACGTAAAAAATGAAAATTTCCGAAATTCTTCTACTAATGTGCCCATATCTTCTTTCCTAATTAACTTAGAGGAAAAAAAAATGGTATCATTAGAAAGCTTATAGTACAGACTTTCCAATGATATATCACAAGTATATATTTTAAATCTTTTCACGTTAAGGTCAAACATTTTGACTTTTGACATCCAATATCCCAAAAAGTACACATTTAATTTTCTTTTAAATATTATATGTTATTTTTACATTTATTATCTATAACCATTGCAAATTTCAAAATGGAACGACCATGGGATGTTAAAGTTATAAATTAATATGCAACCCTAAATCAATATTTCCATACTAACATAACGTAAGTTTTTCCAATATTTTGTTTCCTAATTAAATTAGAGATAAAAGATTGGTATCATTAGAAAGCTTATAATAAAGGCTTTTAAATGATATATCACATGCATATATTTTTAAAATTTTTCTTTTTAAGGTCAAACATTTGACATTTAAACTTCAATATCTCAAAAAGTATATATAATTTTCATTTAAAAATTATATGTTATTATTACGTTTATTATCTATAATTATTGTAAGTTTGAACATGGGGCGGCTATTTTTTTGTAAAACGTACGTTATGTTAATATGGAAATACTGGTAGAGTTGCATTTTAATTTATGACTCAGTATCCTGTGGCCGTATCATGTTGAAACTTACAGTAATTATAGATAATGAACGGAAGAATACCATATAAATAAATAAATATGTACTTTTTGAGATATTGAAGGTCAAAGGTGACCTTAAAATGAAAACTTTTATAAATATATACATGTGATATATTATTTAAAAGTCTGTATTATAAGCTCTCAAATGATACCAATTTTATATCTCTAAGTTAATTAGGGAACAAAGTATGCGTAAACCTTACGCTATGATATTATGAAAATACTGATGGAAGGTTGCATTTCAGTTTATAACTCAGCATTCCATGGCCGACCCATTTTGTAATTTACAATAATTATAGATAATAAAAGTATTTTAATATATATATATATATATGCTATATCATTTGAAAGCGTGAATTATAAGCTTTATAATGATACCAATATTATGTCTCTATGTTAATGAGGAAAGAAAATATGGGTACATTTGTAGCAGAAGAATTTCGGAAAATTGCATTTTTTACCCATTTTTGCAGCCCTGTGTATCAAAAACTAAAAGTGGTAGGGATTTACTAATTGGTATACATTCATTTCTCAATAGAACAAATACGAGAGCTAGTCAGAAAAAAAGGTTACAAGCCGCAGCATTTGGATAATACATATTGTGGAGAAATTTTTGTTTCCCCAGAGTAGAGGAAGAAATTTCTTATCATATTTCTTATCATCTACTTATCATATTTCTAGTGTGCGGGTAGGTAGTGGAAGTTCCCAGTCAGTTCAGGACGACTGAAATGGCAAGACGCTTAGAAAATTGGTCTTGTGTGGAAGTGCGGGCCGTTATACGATTTTTATGGGCAAAGAACCCTAACAGCACAAAATGTTGCAGAAACTTAACAATCATATAACACCGAAACATTGTAAATATTTCAGAAAAGTTCCGGAACATTCAGTTTACTTTCCGATTAGTTTCAAAAACGTAGAAATGTCCGCGATCGTAACAAAAAATCAGATACGTAACAGAAACGTTACAGTTACTCAAAAGATAGAACATGGAAAAGGGTGAATGTTTCAGAAAGGTATCAGAGAGCGTAGTTAAATGTAGTACGTTTTTGAAAGATTGTAAGCTTTTTGCAACATAACTGAAACATTTTGGGCTGTATGGGAATGTGTCCGCATCTGACATTCCCAGTCAAATCGTGTAAGTTTATCGTGAAGAAGCAATGTGAGCAGACAACATGCAGCGAAATGGTGTTGCTCTTTTCAATCAGGCAGACAGGATGTTGAAAACTACAATATGGCAGGGAGCGGCCGGCCAAGTTCTTCAACGACAAAAATCAACACGGCACGAGTTGAAGAAATGATTCAAAATGATCGATGGGTAACTCTGCTTGAAGTCTCGCCAGAGCTGGGACTGAGCTATGGTAGCGTGCAGCATATCGTTTCTGGTGTGTTGCGATATTCCAAGATGTGTGCCCGCTGGGTTCCACGTGCGTTATCCGATGAGCACAAAGCCACACGAATGATGTGTAGTTTCACATTTCTTCAGCGTTACCATTCTGACGGCCAGCACTTCATCGGTCACATCGTTACAGGGGACGAAACTTGGCTTCATCATTTCGTCCCCACAAGCAAAAAAGCAGCTGTGGAGTGGAAACACCCTGGATCACCAACGACAACAAAAATTAAGGTTATACCCTCTGCCGGTAAAGTTATGGCAACCATATTATGGGATTCGTGTGGTGTTATCCTGATCGATTACCTGGAGCGTGGCCAGACCATCAACGCAAATCGCTATTGTGCCACTTTGATAAGATTACGACGCAAAGTCATCCGACGCAAACGGCCGGGCATGTTGAGTGAAGGTGTTATCCTCCTGCATGACAATACCAGGCACCATACTGCTCAAGCAACGCAGGAATTGTTCGACGGTTCAGGTGGGAAATCTGGAGTCACCCCCATACAGCCCAGATTTGGCACACAGTGACTATTTCCTGTTTCCGAGGTTGATGGAGCACTTATCCGGCACACGGTTCTCTTCAGACAGTGCTGTGAAAACATCCGCCGAGACCTGGCTCAGTGGACAGGGACCTGATTTCCACGAAGACGGGTTAAACAAGTTGGTTCTGCGTTCTGATAAATGCCTAAATAGACTTGGTGATTATGTCGAAAAGTGATTGGCCCGTATGCCTCTTAATTCCCTTTTGTATTTTCTGTATATTGTTAATAAATATTTCTTTATTCGACTTGTAACCTTTTTTTTTTAAATCACCCCTCGTAAATGAGCTCAATTTCATAAAAATCTGAGGGATCAGGTTTTTAGCTGTGTTGGTTTGACATGGAATGACTGAAGGACAGAATGGGATATGGGATCTACCTGTATTGTTCTCGAAAACATTTATTCATTAAATTTCGTTCGGTGAAACTTTATGGAATGATTATCGACATAACCAAGCTAGCAACATTTTCTTTCGGTGCATCACATTTCTAAAGATTAAAAAAAAATAAATAAATAAATAAATAAGTTTTTTTAAATCACTTATTAGTTTTTTTTTTTTTTTTTTTTTTTTTTTTTTTATGTGCTGTTTCCTTTTTTTCCCCCTACCTTTCGGGTGCGGTATCCACAACTAGAGAATTATGTGTGAAAATATTCGTTATCAAATGAAAACAACCATGGACAAAAGTAATTGGACACATTTGAATTTAGAAGTTTTTGTCAAATATTTAGCGAAGCATTAGATGAGTTCTTTTTTAACTTCAGAAGTGTAAAGAGCATTATATTTCAACGAAGATTTTGTTCCAAAAGCAAATAGGGACAAGTAATAAACTAAAGAAAGAAAATTGTCGTAATCTCACTGTAAAAATTAATGCCTGAAATGTATTTTAGCTGTAGCATATTATTAGTATGCTTCTTTTAGTTATTGATATTCATCTGTATGAAACAATAATCATGGACGTATTTAGCCCTATATGCATGGAGTTTCATAAAGTTTTCTTTAACAAAATTGAAAAAAAAAATTGTGTATTTTTTGTTTATAAAATACAAGGTTTTGAAGTCAATGTAATGTCGCTTGCAGAAAACTTGGCATATTACAGTAGGCATCTTTCTGAAAGTTCTTGAAGTTCAACACTTCTATAGTCGAATTATTTTTGAATTTTTACGATATTAGCATGAATTTTCAATTGCAATAATTTTATACATTTGTATAATGAATATTGCAAAAGAAATTTATTAATGCTTACTCATGCGCAGTTGATCATCATTTAGTAAAAATGTATGACATGTTTTTTGCCCTCCCGAAGTTTGAAACATTCTATCAAGAAATTTCTTTAAATATTTATTAAAACGCCCAAATTAAAGAGTGTCGAAATATTTGTCCTTACAGTGTATATTAATAACAATAATTATCAATCTTACATATGCAGTAAATTTCTTACAAATATGTAGGAAATATTTTGCACGAAAATAAACTAGGTTATAAATAAACTTAAAAATAATAAAGAAAAAGTAATTCAAACATTCCATCGAAACATTATCGGTGCCTCTTCCAAAAGAAAATATAGACGAAGTGAATATTATTTACAGATAACATAAAAATCATGTATATTTTAAGAATGAATTTGTATTCTTATAATATAAATAAATAAATAAATAAATAAATAATAATAATAATAATAATAATAAAGACTTCATTAGTCTATTTTCAACTTGTTAAAGTTCGTTATTTAATAAAATTTATGAAGTTTTTAAATTCATTTTAACATTTTTTAAATACCGTCTAAAAAGTAGTTTTTATTTTTATTTTTTGTTTTTGTTTTTAATAAGCTTTTACGAAATTAAATCAGACTATATCTTTCTTCTTTGAGTAGATTTCAATAGATCTGAATTAAAACCTTTAGATATAATAGTTGTATTTATTTTTTCCTATTATTTATTATTTAGTGGTACATTCAAATGTAAGTTTTTAATTACTCACGTGTGCTTAAAGTAATTGACGTAATAAGCATCCAATAACATATAAAAAAAATTTATTGTCATCCAATGCCTGATCTTTTGAAATTAGTGTTCATTGATTTAGAGTGTGTTCTCGAAATCGTGTCAGTCGTTTTATTCTTTTAATGAACAATCATTGAAGTCGTCGATCCCTTATAAACAATGGGAGGAAGCGAGCTCCCCCGCAACACCGGAAGTGCCGTAGTATGGATCACAAGGGCGACCGTCAGGGATTTAGATGCGAAATCGCCAATGATTTCTTCTCACGCTTCAAAGTTCTTTACATCTTTCTTTTTTAGTTTTTATATGCATACACCTTTTTTTTTTTTTTTTTTTTCTTTTTTTTTTTTTTTATCTTGGGTTAGATTAATTGTCAATCTTTTTTAAAATAATAGTTGTGCCCCACTGTCTTATGTTATTTCTTTTCGTCAGAAAGATGCACAGTATTCAAATATTGCTTGCTGATGATGTGGATCTACGTGTCATTACATGATGTTTATAAGAATTAAGCTGGAGTTTTCATTTTTCATTATTATTATCACATGAACGTCATTTCACTATGTTTTTTTAATTTATTTCAAATGCATTGTTTATATTTCTTATGAAATATGTTTCTTGATTGTTAGTTTGTAAAGGGTTATAATCCGAACACATTGTAAGGTATTTGTAATACTCAAGTAATACTTCTTTAACTTTTTAACGTTCGTTGTTTTCACAAATATCTGCACGGAAACTAAACATTTGACATATAACAGAAACATTTAACATTTTTTAAACATAAACTTTTCAATATATATATATATATTTCTAGTTTAATAGTTTTTTTTCAGTTTTGGTTCTCCTTTGTTCGGTAAGTAGGAGAACTACTCCAAAATTCAAGAAACGATGTTTCAGAGCAATATATTTAATTATTAATTATTAATTATTTAATTATTTATTATTTATTTAATTAATTATTATTTGAATTTAGTATGATTAATTAAAAGATGTTTCAAATAAAAACTTTCTCGAAAATTAAAAATGGTATTTTTTTTCTTTTTACGCATATTTGTAATCGGATATGAGGGTTATAGCCATTTAAAAAAAAAAAAAAATGTAGCATTTTCAAAACATGATCGAACGTTAAACGGTTAATATATACTATATCACTTTACTAAATAAATGAAAAGAACGAAGGAAAGACCTTGTTGCTTCTTGTAGCATATACAATCTGTGGTAAAAATTTCCATTAACAACACCACTAATTATTAGAACAAGTATTAAATAACACGACATGGACTTTTATTACTTTAAAGAAGAAGAAAATTATACTAGGGTCTAAGTTAAAAAGAATAGGGAAGTTAGTTTATCAAATTAAAAAAAATTTATAGCTTTTGCAATACATAAATGCCGAATTCAGTGTATAAATACAATATATTACGCGCACATATGTAATAGTGTACAAAATAGCACAAGTTTTTAAAACATTGCTGTTAAAAAAGTAAATCACAATAATTTTGTAAAGATACATCATAAACTGAAAACACGTTCAACAATCGTTTCTAATCAAAGTAATTAAGTAGGGCTTAATATCAGTTGTTAAAATTAGGCACTTGTGCAGCAGAGAAGCAAGGTACTACATAATGCAAAATTTAAATGCTGTACAAAATTGTAATTTTAATTTTTCTCTCAGCACTAATTACAAGATAGTGACATGACGAATTTTTTAGAAACACTATTATCGAACAGTAAATTTTGCACTATAACATCGTAGAAATGTAAAATATCGCTATATGAAAATAGCTAATTTGTAAATCTCGGACTTTCTCCTTTTTATAATTTAATATCGATCCCTGAATTCAGTTGTAATTTATTATATCCATGAGAAACAAGTGATGAATTGTAAAAACAAGTATTTATTCTTATCAAAAATATTCATGTATTCAAATTAAGTACAGTACACACGTGAAATATAACAGGTTTCCGATTCGTACAATTTTTCTTTCATTTTTCTTTCTTCTTCTTCCTTTCTGGTCATCAGTTTAAAAGCCGTTCGGAGCATTTATTTGCAAGTATTCCTTTATCTTATTTGTTTACCACACATCTACAAAAATAAAGTTGGCAAATTTTGGTTTGATAATTTTAACTGATACTTATTTTTATTTATTCATTTATTTATTTATTTGGTGTGATAAAACCAAAAAGGATGCCAGTGTTTCTCTATTACGTATTGATTTTCGTCAATACAGTTTTTCTACCGACACAATTTTATGTCGATAGATATGAAATTGCATGTTCACATGATTAATTATAATTAATCATGGAAACATACAATAAAAGCTCGTATATAATTATATTTATTGATGTATCACGGAAAAAAATTATGTCGGTAGGTGCCTTGTGTTGACAAAAATCTATAAGTAATGGCGAAAAACTAACTTCAGTTCCGATTCACACCAAATCACATAAACATCAGCAAAAATTATCAAATCAAAATTTGTGTTATTTATAAAACAAATAAGATCTACGTTATTTCTAAAACAAATATTAGTACCAATATTATTTCTGTGAAAATGGGCGTTGAAAATTTCCAACTGCATTATAGTTTAAATATATTTAATCCAAGGATATTAAAATCCAAGTCAGTGGTCTTTGGTCTTAATTAATTGTCCAAAAATTCACACATTATGTTTAATTAATTTTTAATGCTCTTTTTCATTAAAATAACAGTAGAATGGAGAAAACTTAATAGACATTTATTTATTATATAGATGAGTATCTTATATATTTTTCATGTATATTAGAACATTTAAATAAACATTTTGCTAACAATTTTTAGTGGTAAAAATTGGGCAATGATAAATTTTAAGATGGAAATAAACTGCATACACTGAAAAAAAAGTGACTGGCTACTATAACCTAAATTGTGGTTCTATAAAAAATAGTTCCATGTCATCTTTATAAATTCTACATCCTTTTGCTTGCGAATTCTAAAATCCCCTATTAAAATTTTCGAGCATTTTTCTATATTATCGTGGTCAATCTTGTTTAAAAATCTCTGAAAATAAATTCGAACAAAAGAGGTGAGTTTTAGCAACTATATATATATATATATCTATATATATATGTGTGTGTGTATGTACCAATTCTATCAAATCAACAGAGAATTTCTCGCATTACGAAAGATTCCTAATATTCGTAATATTGCTTCATCATTTAGAAAAATATACACTAGAAATTCTCGATCATTTCATCAATCCAGGTTATTTGTTTACCTTATGCTCATAGCTTGGAAAAACATATTTCTAGTTTAGGGATTCAGAAAACGACTACTTATTCGTTCTAAATAAAGGCGGTATACATATTTTTTGCATTGTATTTTATTCAATAGTGTCTCAATTATAACTGAAAATAAAGATTTTTGCTTTTCTCAGAATATTACTTACTTCTTAATTATTTTCAGGGCGAAATATGGAGAGGTATGAGGAAGAATGAGATTTTCCATTGTACAGTAAAACACCGTTCATACACCTCTCATTTATATGTCTTTCACATTTATACGTCTTTTTAGTCAAGTCCTGATTCATTCCTATTTATTTAAATGCAGAAATCCTTCGTTTATATGCCCTCAATATTGGTCATACGTCTTTTCTACTATTCTAAAATTCACAAAATTTCTCGACCAGTCATATTTCCGTTCAAAATAAGGTCTAAAATCTGATCTAAATATCGATTTGATGAGTGTTTGAGCTATGATGCCGATATCACGACTTCAGGATTATTCACAATCGATGAACAAATTGAATATATATATATATATATGGAGGTAATTTAAGCGATGATGATGTAGAATGGGGAGAAATTAATACGCCTTCCTCTAAAGGCGCAGTGGACTGCATTGGGAAGCTTCGAACTTATTTTGTTTGTCAAAAAACAAAAGAACATTTAATGAACTCAGTTCAGTTGGCAATGCAGTTCTTAGTACTCACAGACAACCAGCAGCACTTCAGGCAAGTGTTAAAGATTTCTTAATGTAATTAAATAATTACCCGCGTAGACATAAATCGTACTATACTTGTTAAAGTTACGCAATATATGTAATTTGTTCTCAAGCCATACATTAGTGATTGATTTCTTTTCTCTCTTTTTATAATAAATTTATTTTTAAATTTAATTATTTTCTTCAAACTCAAATTCTGTAATAAAGTACTAGTTACTATCTTAAAAAAAAAAAAAAAAAAAAAAAAAAAAACTTTTTTAACAACGGTAATATACTTCATAAAAATAAAAAATAAGTAAAATGAACGAATTGCAACGAAATTTTGGAATATATTTTAAAAAGTGGAAAAAGCAGACAAGTGCTTTCTTAAAATATCTTTTTATATGTTTTGTCAATACTGAATTATAAAACTTAATACCCGGAATTCATGTTTCTTTTCACAATCTAATTTTATTTTATATTCCTCGAAAACCTGGGTATAAACTATCATATGCATATATATTTTTCTAATGTTACCATGGTTGACTTACATCACAATACTTAATTACTTGAGTTTTAATAAAACGTCATAGTTATGATAATATATATATGCCGTATGCATAATATAATTATGTCTAGAATTACTTTTACCCTAGATATAAATAAATATGTTTCGTTTTGAATAAAATCATCAGTATTAAAAAATAAATAAATAAATACAGTAAAGTAATTAAACTGAAATTAATATAGCATTAAACACATAATTTTATCTTCCCGATTTAAAAGAAAAATTTATTTAAAGCACAAACATACGCTGACAAACTTATTGTTTAGATGACCAATGAGATGTTTGGACATCATTCATTGTAAAATCATAATCTTTTACTTTTACATTAATATGCAGGTCCTTCCTCTACCTTTACCGTCCAGTCGGCTTGGACTGACATTCAATATATGTTCAAGGTGATAGATAACATAATCACGTTCAGTAAACCATGTCAATAGAAATAATATGTTTTGTGTTTTCTAGATATATAATCTTGAATTTGTAATTTAAAATAAGTAAAACTCATATAATATGAGGACTGTCTGTACAATAGCGAAATTTTTACTTAATGAAGAGTTAAAGATTTTAAAAATATAAAACCTCATATCGTGCCAAATTATTATTATTTTATTTTATTTTATTTATTTATTTATTTTTTTTTTATATGTCGTAAACTCACATTTTATTTTTTAGAAGAGTAATTTTTTAACTATTAACTTAAAATTATTTTATTAAGAATTTTTTTCTTCTAAATATATCAAATTTCAACATAAAGATGAATGAAAATTGATCAGAGGCTGTAAATCTATTGTACATTGTAGTCAACGAAAATTTTTCGCTTTTATTGATTTTTCAATATAGGAAGAGGTGCCGTAATGTTTTAAAAATTACTAAAAATAACCAGGTTGGAATTTAATTTAAATTATTATTTCTATTTAAGATTTCTTTGCATATTCACAATCTACCGTTAACGTTTTTCCTAGCGTTTCTCAGTCTTTCGAAGGAAGACCATCATTGTAGAACTCAGCAGATTCCGTCGAAAACCACTACTTCATCTTGTTATCTTGTAAAATGATATCATTTGTGTTGTAAAGTATGTAGTCGAGTGGAGCGAGATCAGGAGAATAGGGTGAATGTAGCAAAATTTCAAAAAAACATATCTTTAATTTCTTAATGTGCCTCAAGAGAAGTAAACAAGTGTGCTTTCGTAAGAAAACGGAAGATTTTGAGGATCATACCTTGCCGTTACTTCATTAGAGCATCAGGTAATTTATTTAATAATGGGCAGTAAAAAGTGCAGGTGATGGTCTGACATTTCTCCGGGTAGTCTTTTGAGATGACTCCATGAAAATTCCAGACGCGAGACAACATGATAATTATGCAGAACGCTTCATCTTACAACTTTCTTGAGGGTAGATGAATCGCTGTGCTTCTTCTCTTTGATCTTTAGTTCATACGGATAGACCCAAGATTTACCTATAGTTATCAAACGACCAATTTTTTCACTAATTTTTTTTTTCCTTAAAATGCATTTTTTTTTTTTTTTTTTTAAGTTTTGATCCAAAGGATTCAAAATCTATTTTAATTGTCACGCCATATATATATATATATATATATATATATTTTTTTTTTTTTCTGAAAAGAAGTCGTGGAACCCAGCGTGCTGACACCTTTGACATATGAGTTCTTCATGAATAATTTTCCATACACTGCCGTAACTAAGATCAGATTTATTCATAATCACTTGGATAGTTGTATTAAGATCTGATATGATAAATTCCTCTACTTTCTTCAATAAGGCAGCAACATCTGACGAATCGTCTAAGTGAATATCTTCCACTTCTTGAATCATCTGTTAAGAATATGTTGCCAGTTTGAAAGTTTCTTTTGCACACAATATTAGTATTATAGGAGGAGCTATCATTTCCATGAACAGACATCATTTCATTGTTGTTTCATTTCCATACGTTTAGCCTTTCAAATGAATGGCCTAAATCTCAATAAAAGCCTCTTTTTCCATATTGCGGAAAATTTAATCTATGGCTTCCTGAAAGAAAAAGACAAAATTAATAGCTGTATTTTGCTATATTATGTACATAATGAAAATTAACATGCAGAATAAAATTTCAGTAATTGTTACTTAGACATAATTAAATCTGTACGAAAATATTATGACTAAAACTTTTTTTTGTTGTTGTTAGAAACCCCCCCCCCCTTCTATGTATGAATTGCTTGTATATATTCTAGTAGATATTATGTACCATGAAAAGTTTTCAAGATTTAGTTTTAATTTTAAGGCATGTTACTGTAAATATATTGACATAAATGATACTGATAAATACGTAAGTGTTTTTTAAATTCTGTTTCGACATTTAGGCAAGGTATCTCTTAAAATATAGAAATTAATTTCTATAAAATCGTTCAAAAACACGCAACTCAATAACAATGGTGATTGCAAACAGGAGCGAAATATCCTGAGACCCGCATAGATTATTGACACTTTCAAACTGTATGTTTTCATTGCATCGTTTAAACTTCAATGTGCTTTGCCTACGTGATTAAACAACTAGCGGACAGAAGGACAAAACGACAAACAGACTAAATGAATTTATAATCGCTGTTAAGTATTGTTGAAAAATATTAAACACGTTTAACACAAACGGAAATGTAATTTCTGCAATTGCCAATTATAGCCCCTAAGATATCTGGATATTTTAGTGTAGTCCTGTAAATTTTAAAGTTAAATATGTCATATTCTAAAGAAAACGTTTTCTTTAGCATATAAATATTTAATGTTAATTTCATTATGATTTCTACAGTATAATGTTATTTAAGTATGATTTATAAAAATTCTTCTCATAGAACGTAATGCATATTTTAGGTGCTTTTGTACACAAACCAGTTCTTCTATTTAAATTATTTTAAATTGGAAATTTAAATAACATATAAGTTAATTTGGGGGAAGACATAAGTTTGTTTCTAGCACTTTTACGTCTCAACAGATAGCAAAACTGACCAGCATGTATGAGTAGACTTGACCCAGTGAGTGTGTGAATTGTAAACTTGTCTTAATTTATTGCCTTTAATCGCCGTTATTTTTTATCTCGTGAACATTTAAGCTTGTGAGTAAAGCCCTTATAATATTCGGTTGTTCATGTTTATAGTTCATGAACAGATATTTTATTTTAAATAAGATATTAGCAATATAAGTGAGTTCCTCTTATTCTATTACGTGCATAAGGCAAACATAAGTGGCCTTAATCTTGCAGTAATACGAAAATAAGCATATGTGGCATCTTCACCCCATACTTGGGTGAAGAAGTAACATAATTCAGAAATAAAATATATGACCTTTTAAACTTATGTTTTATTTTACATACTGTATATTATAGTGTAAAATATAAATGAAATTAATAATTATAATCATAATATTATAATAATAACAATTTTTATAGTCCTATTTTAATAACTTTTCAAGACTTTAGTAAGGATCTCTCCTGAATATATAGCTTGGAGCAAGGCAGCCAGAGTAGGAAATGGAACTTCTGGGTTTTCAGCTACTGGGATTTACCTTTATAACCGACAAGCATTACCAGATCATGCGTATGCTATCTCTGTTGGTACCAGCAATGACGCAGTTGTTGCTTTCACAAACAACGCAATAGGCCTACACTAGCAGATGCTTCCACCATCGGAGCTAGAGGCAGTCGACTGTTACCAGAAGTTGCCTACACCAGCAAAGAAAAGCCATTACCTTCATCAGCTTTGCACATCGTATGCAAGACATGGTAGCACGAAGACTGCAATGGTGATCATTTGTACTAAGTTAAATGTTGTGCAGGCTAACACTCAAACTAGTTTGTTTCTTTATAGTTATTCTTAATTCCCAGGTATTTTTTTAATGTTTTGTTTGTCTTATTTTCTTATTTATTGTGGCGTTGAATTTTGCCTCATAACTGGTGGCATCTTCCCCGTATATATGGGAGAAGATGCCACAATTGCATTAAATTTGTCAATTGTGTACAGACTGGGAAATGAATTAATAAGCATACATTATTAATTAAACATTGAACAGTATGGTGTATTTTTTTCATTATCATATCATTTTAAGTTTTGGCTGTACTAAACAAAATATCCTTATATATGACGTCTTCTCCCGATTTACCTTATAGTAAACTTAAATAACATATATCATTTTGGAGAAATTCTGAAAATATTTACTGACTCAAGATACGGGAGACGTACAGATAGACAGATGAACCATAAGATAGACAGAAATAAAGACAGATTGACAAATTGAAATCATAATTACTCTTAAACAATGTTAGAAAGTGCTAAAATAGCTTAATAAAGAAACAAATGCAATTCTAGTAATTTTTAATTATAGCCCAAAATGTACACTGCGATCAAAAAAAGAGGTCGCGACGGGAATTGAATCATGCAAATATTGAAGTAGTAAGAACATATTACGCATTTCAAATATATGCATAACTCCACGCACAATACCGCCTTTGAATACAGTTTCTCATAATGCAAGTGATCGTTTGAAAGCAATCTTGGCTGAAGAAGTTATACGCACACGTGCAAAAGATGTATCTGAGTTTTAAAAAAAAGGGGAAAATATTGGCTTTTACTCAGCTCAGAAACGTTGCAAAGAAATTGCTGAAATCACCGGCATTGGAATAGGTATTATCCAGCGTAAGCTTGAAAAGATGTGAGTGAACCAACATCTTTGAGGAAAATGTGTGGTCGAAAAATAATCCTCAATAATCGTGACCGAAAATCATTAAAATGCTTAGTAAAATCGGATCACAGAAAATCGACCTTACAATTAACGAACACATCTTCAGTAAATGATACAAAACCATTTCCACTCGTACAGGGAGACTAGACACCGAAATAAATGGATTAAATAATTGTGTTGCATTGCATAAAGGAAGCATATATTGGCTGTGATAGATCAGAGAAAAAGACTTCAGATTGTCAAAGAACACAAAAACTGGACTCCTCAGCAATGGTGGAAGATCATGTTGTCCGATGAGTGTCGATTTACTCTCTTTCAATATGATGGTTTCAGCAGGATTAGAAAGGAAGCGCATTAAGCGTTGGATTCTTCATGTACCGTGTCGATGGTACAAACCTCAATAAGAATGTAGGCTTGTACCACAGGTACGGTATACTCTCTAAAATATGAAGAGTGTGATCTCACTCTCAAAGCGTGGCATATCACTCTTTGAACATGCCAAAATGGAGCCAACCTCTAAAGAGTGAAAAGTCTCTTTTCGAAAGAGTGAGATTTCTCACTCTTTATTAAGAGTGAGATTTCTCACACTTTATTAAGAGTGAGATTATTCAGAACAATTCAAAGAATATGACAGTTTATTTTTCCTTAAAAAAATTGTGTACACTAGACGATATTGTTTCATTTCACCTTGCGAGTCGACTCCAATTCAACGGTGCAAAGAATGCAGTTTGGATCTGTCGGGAATCAGACCCAGATCGTCCCCATAGCAAGCGATTATCTTAACCACTGAATCACTGAGCATATATACTAGCTGCTTAATTTACTTTATTAAGTCATTCTCATACGTGATTAATCATATTTTTAAATTTTTACTTCATTTATCGAACAATATAAAATTACAGAATTCTAAAGGATATTTTAAAATTTAAATTATTTTGAAATTGCTAAACTTAGAGTTATTTTAAAAGCAAAATGTATACTTGAAAAAAATCTTTATGACAAGCAGTCATTTAAAGTAGCTTATGCGGAAAAGAAGTTACTCAAGTGTACATTTAAAAAAAAAATGAAATAAAATAAAATAAAATAATAACTGTTCGCATACAAGTCTACAGAGTATCCTGAAAAACACGCCTGTTCAGAAGTATAAAATTTGCTGTTGATTTTAAATATTAGTAAAATATTATAGCCAAATTTCTGAATATTTCACATATTTTAGCTGTCAATAAATATAATAAAAATATGAACTGTTACAGATTTTAAGGCGTTGTGAATTAAATATTTGCATTGATATTTTCTCTTATACCTTATATATTTCTAAATAAAACTATTTACTTTCTAAGACTAATTTCGATATGTTTCTTGTGATTTTCGATTCTTCATTAATAATATTACTTCGATTTTGTCAATCGTATAGAAAAAATTATTTACCAAATTATCTTTTAACATAATTATTTTCCTTTTTTTTTATTCATCAAAAATCTTCAATAAGTTCTGTTGAACAAATACATGCATGAGATCGTCCGGAAATAGTCCTTCATATTTCTTTCGAAATATAATTAACAGATGGCGCCAACAATTTCTCACTCTACAAAAGTTTAGAGAATACCATAGTATACCATAAGTCCCAATAGCAACAACCACAGAGGTAACTGTGATTGTTTCTATTGGGCTGGATTAGGCTCAGCAACAATGTGTAGCAATAAAATAATGTCTTCTGAGTATGTAAGATTATTGAATGAGCAGCGTATTCCCTCAATGAAATTTTTCTTCCCTGAAAAAAATGGAATATTTCAATATGACAATGCTGAAATTCATCGAGTTAGCATTGTGAAAAGTTGGTTCATAGATCATGTCGATTTATTCATGTACTTGAATTGGTCGCCGCAAAGTTCAAATAGTAATCCCATTGAGATTGTCTAGCATTTACGGGAGAGGACATTGAAAACTGGTTTCCCACTTCCCTCATCAATTGCAGATCTTTGCAAAAACTTGATGCTCATGTGGCCAACTATAAGTGTAGAGATATAACTTAATAGAAACAATGCCATATGCGTGCTCTTATTCGTGTTAAAAGTAGCCCATATTAGAATAAGCGACTTTTTTTTTTTTTTTTTTTTTTTTTTTTTTAAGCCAAGTAGTGGATTTGGTTAGTTTATGTGTCTTTATTAATCTTAATTCCAATCATACTATATTTTAGTAAAAAAAAAAAAAAAAAAAAAATGTGCATGTGAATAATAAGTGTCAATTTCATTATGGTTTGTGAAAAATAAAAGTATTAAAATATTGTTTTAGATATACCTCTCTTAATGTGTCGGAATTATTTCGGATGTCCCTGTACAATAATCAGTGGTAGTAGTTACCCCGCGTTCAACAGAAAACATCACCTCATTTTCCCCAAGAAAGTGAACTTAGAAAATATATATCAGTTTCAAAGAAATCTGTGGATATTTGCTGTAATCAGAGTGCACCCAAGTCACAAACACTTTTCAACTTTGTTGGAAAGGGTTAAAAAGAGTTTTGTATATTCAAAGTTAAATACGTTCTTTAAAAGTTTTCATGTTTTCCATATTTATCATAAAATCTATTTATTTATTTTTATTTTTATTTATTTTATGATATATATGTATATGTATAATAAATGCATTATGAAAATTATGAAAATTTGGCTAAAGGAAACAAATATTTCAAGACAAAATAATCTAATTTCAAAGTGGACATAAAATAATACATTTTTAAATATACTGCATTTAAATAACAAAGCTTAAACCACTTACTCCACTCTACTTCCTATGGAAAAAAATATGTTTCTTTGATTAAGAATCAATGAAATTTTATTAATCTCTTTTCGGTGCAAATTATAGCTGGTAATTTATCATCCGCTCAGATAGCGTGATAAATACATTTTTCAGTTTTACTCTCCTGTTGAATGACACGCATTTAATATTGTCTGACAAAAAGCTTAAATTACATCCACAAGACTCTCATAATTTAGACACGTCAATTATACTTTCTCTTAGAGATGCAGACAATGGTCTTATCTTACAATCGGAAAAAACGCCCAATAAGTGAAAAAATATGATATGAAAGTAGTTAAAATAACTAAATGGTTTTCTCAGTACATACAAAATATGTTTAAGAAAATTATATGACAATGATATAATAGGATTAAAAAATAATAATAAATAACAAACAGTTGATTAATAAGAGATTCTACTGCATTTTACTTTTTTTTTTTTTTTTAGATCTACTAATATTTAAATAGAAATGTATAACGTATGATACAATTTTTTAAATACCCGACATGTTTTTTATGTATTTTTCATTCCTAAACAAAATGTTCGAATGATGATGCTTTTAAATTATACGTAAAGTTATACTTTTCAGAAAAAATGTATTATCTTAATTTTACATTTTCTTCGTGATTTTGATTAGCTACATTTTCAATACCCTTGGTTTAATATTAAGAAACTGTATACGCAGCTAGTGTTATTTTTCAGAAGCACTAAAAATATTTTTCTTCCAAAACGTAATTTTCTTTGACAATTTTCTTCAGTCCATTGCGTTTTTGTGCCGTAAAGTAAGCTATCCAATAGAATACAGATTGTAGACCCTGTGTTCAACAAAATATTTAAGTCAAGGTCGAAAAAATTGTTGTAATTCTCAAAATCAAAGCCTGTTCACGTGAGTGAGAAATTTCTAAAAGTATTGTCCATATACTCTGTTAACTATATCTTGAGTGAAAGTTAAAAGTGAAATGAAACATTTCTTAAAATTGTTTAGTTTTTCTTAAAAAGGATTTAGGTGGTGTTGGTGTTGGTGTTGATATAGGGTTTAAAGGCAATTGAATATATGAGTATTCTAGGCCTGAGTGGAATGCTTTCTGTGGAGGGGGGGTCCTTTATAGGATTTAGGATATAATAACAACTGATTTTTAAAGGGGCAACTCTAAAGGAAAACCGCAACGTGTTCATGAACAGGATTTTTATTACAAGAATTTATTCGAATTTTCGGAAAAATATATCTTTACATCTTTTTTTTACTCGTATGTCTATTTTAAATTTTATAAAAATCTATTGCCCCTTTTTTTTTTTTTCTTTTGTAGTCTACGAATTTTATAAACTAATGACGTTATGAAAAATCGATTTCTTTTACAAGAGGAAAAATTACCAATCTTTGCTAACGGCCCACCTTTTTTGGTGGGAAAATTGCTCACATTTAAAAAAAAAAAAAAAAACATTTTTGGAAAAGATTTAATACTTTGTTATTGAAAAAAAAAAAAAAAAAAAAAGCGCACGTGCATTTTTCGAGTTTTATAGCTTCAAAATTAAATATCAGATAGTGAAGAAATTAATTTTTGGAATACAAGAATAAATTTAGCGAATTAAAATTTTCTCAATGCGGAAAAAAAAAAATACATTGGCTAAAAAGTAATTTTATGTTGAATTCCCCCTATAGAATAACATGGGGTTTGGCTATTTGCGTGGTTAAGGAATTGTTTTACCTAATGCGGTTGCCAGCCTAACGAGACGTTTTATATAGGGATGCAAATTACTTACTCAACGTATTTTTTTTTTTTTTTAAGCTACGTGTTCAAATTTAGAAAAATCACAATCATTAAATTAATTTTCGTTTTCCAAAACATGATTTTTATTTATTTATTTATTATATATATTTTATTTTGAAGCTCCAAACAGCAATAAATGCACTTTTTTATTTTATTTTTCTTATTTTGTTTGTGTCCTTTAGAGATTCAAAATGAAGCATTAATAATTTTAAAGATTAATTTTTGGAAAAAAAAAAAAAAATCAATTTAATGGTTGTGAATTTTTTAAATGCACAGAACTCAAACCACTATCCATAAAACAAAATATTATACTTCTTAAATCCACGATATTATATGTACAGAAATTTCTTAAACAAATGACGGTATGAGTTCTACACCCGTGATCCACCCCTATAAATCTGAAAACGGATTTTTTTTTTTTTTTTTTTTTTAAGTTAATGAGTAAGTTGACATAAGAATTTTCCTCGTAAAATAACATAGTTTTGGTTGTTGGTTTTCTCAATGTAAAAAATTGACTTTGATTAACATATGTTAGGGAGAAAATTTTCTATATTTTAGGTATGCCGTACACGGAGTAAAATAATCAGGTGAACACTAGAATAATTTAATTTTAATTTGTCACAGAACTTCACTTAAAAAATTCATTATCAAATGCACGCCTTTTTCAAATAATAAAATTCATATTTTTGTATATATATTCATTACGTACTAAACAGATTTTTGTTTTTTTTTTTTTTGGTTAATGTAGTTTGAAAATTTTAAATAAAATTCATGTTTTGCATATTATCTATGTCTAATATTTATGTTAATTCTAATTATTTTTATGCTGTCAAAAAATTCCACAAATTTGAATTTATAGCATAATTGATGTATTATAAGAAAGCACCACAAATCTGGGGCTTAAAAGTAATTAGTACAAAGCTTTGAATGAACACCATAAAATATAAGAACGTATAGCAAATATTTCTGGTCGAAAAAAACACGACCTTTCGTCAGGCAATCAAAGTAGGCACAATTGCTGCATTAATTTAACCATAAATATCGTGCAATGTAACAATCACGTATTTTAAAGTTAAGAAGAGTTTTTAAATTATTACTTAAAGAATTGTGGTAAGAAGGTAGTAATAGCTTGTCAATGTTTTTACCCGAAAATTAATTGATTTATTCAATTTGGATTTCTTTTTAACACATTGCGCGTAGGTATATTTTGCCGCAAAATTACGCATATAGCGGATTTTTTTTTTTTTTTTTTCTCGTTTGGTGAACGCCAAAAGTCGATTAAAACAATGCGTTATAGGATGGAGTCACATGTGTTTCGAAGGTTAAAAAAACAAAAAAAAAAAAAAAAAAAAAAACAAATTTTCTCTATTTTTTTTTATAAAACAAATAAATTATTTTATTCAAAATTTTCAAAATATGAAAAACAACATTTAAACATAAAATTTATAATTAAAAATTTTGAAAAATTCAACTGGTGTGATCTGGTTTCTGGAGACTCTCCAAGAAAAAAGTGTCTTCGTGTTAGGATAACTGATGATGAATTCAACTGAAAAAAAAAAAAAAAAAAAAAAAATCTTTCTTTTCTTTTCTTTTTTTTCTTTCTTTCTTTCTTTCTTTCTTTCTTTTTTTTTTTTTTTTTTTTTTTTGTTAAAAGATAAGTACGACTCATGATTGAACAATGGATATAAAAAAAAAAAAATAAAATAAATAAAATTGAATTTTTGGCAGAGTTGTATGAAAAAAAAAAAAAAAAAAAAAAAAAAAAATGTACAATCACTAGTCAATTTTATTTTGAATAAGCATAGAAAATTTCAATAAGGTCGATGCATTAGTTTTTGAGAAATCGTGTCCACTGACTGACTTCAAAAATAGCGTTTTCAGAGAAAGGGGATTAAAATTTTAAGTAAGAATAAAACAAATCTAATGAGGGAAATTTTTAAAGGCTCTCTCTTTTGAGCTTTTACACCGATTGGCTTGAAACTTTGAGAAAATATTTTGGATATATCGTACTATTAGATAAAATAACAATAATAATAATAATAAAATTGATTTCTTAAAAAAAAAAAAAAAAAAAAAAAAAGGAACCCCTTAAAGTGGGTGGGGTTCGTTTTTAAAAAAAAACGTACTTTTAAATGACTTGTGCTCTAACAACGATTTTCAAAAAGGAAAAAAAAAAAAAAAAAAAAACGTAAAAATACGTTTCCTGCATGGCTCAAATCAACGGCGACGATTTATTTGATTAATGTATTTTCCCCCATTATTGATGACAAGTTTATAATTAGAATTTTAATAGTGTAACTGTTTTGAGTTTTCAGCAACAAACAAAACAGTATAGTATAAACAGATAGTATTTGTAGAAATACCCAGGTTAAACGCGTCCTTCATATTAATAAATTTATAGAGTATATTAAATATATATAAAAACAGAAATACGTAACTATAGTTCATTTATATAAATAAATTTTTACAATATCAGTGTGTATGATTTGTTAAACAGCTGATATCAGTGCTTTCTATTTAAACTTGATTGATACCATAAAAAGTAAAATTTTCTAAAATTAGTTTTGTCAAGAGAAACTTCCTGATTTGACCTCGAAGGAGTCTGTTTGTCAGTATTTTTTACAAATGGGGGTAGGAGTTGGTGCGAAGATTCTTGGCGCGAAAACTGACGGAAACGATGTTACAGTTGGTTGAACGCTCAGCACCTAACTTTCCTCTCATTGATCTTTCGAGATGAAAAAACTTCCTTACATGTTCTGCTCATCGACTAGCTTTTGACAGTCACGGAGTTATTGTATTTGCCAACACATAAAAGATCTCAGCAAGAAGCAAAAATTGTTTTCTTTGCGCAATAAGCGATACGAATTTATCTATTTTATAGAACCAAAAGATATCGTATTTAACACATGAAACAATCGATTATCGTATTCTTGGACTTTTTCCTGCATAAAAATATATGATCAGATATAAATTAGAAAATGATAAAATGCGCTTTTTAAGTAGCTGACAATAATTATCTAGCATTATTTTAAATTGATTATCTTGAAAATGCTAATTGCCCATTCAAAATATCGTCACTCATACCTTGAAATACAAATCCTTTAATAAATCATTCATAAGATAAAAATACTATTTCTAATTGCAATATACAGATCTTTAACAAACATAAAAATGAAAAATAATAACTGTTATGTAACTTTCTTTCAGGTAAAAGCTAAGGAAAGTGATTTTATAATCATTAAATGAAACTTTACTTGTGTTCTCCTCCCATATACTTTTTACCAAATTTGATAAGTTCAAGATTAAAACTTACCTAAAGTATGGTAGTCGTAAATTTAGCAAAAACATAATGCCTAATTTTTATGCACTGGTAATAATTTCATATGGCCTGGCTACTAATAAAAATATTATTATTTATTAGTAACTGTTAGAGTATAGAAAGTACCCAGCACCAGACTCTCAAATTTGTAGAAAGCATCGGAGGACACACAATTGAGTCAGAATCACCCAGTTAAGCAGGGTTGTAAATGACATGGGCAGACAGTATGTGGCGTTGCGAGTGCAGCTATCCCTCGAGACTACATTGAGACTACTTTTTCTAGAACTGTGTGAAATATTTGGTGTATTACAACCCCGTTGATAGTTTCGAGGATTTTCTCGGACTTCCAATACATACGTTTTCAACATTTTTTTTTAAATCCATACTTAAGATTTGTTTGTTTAAAAAATGAAGAAAAGCTCTATTTTTTAGATGTAAATTAACTTTGTGGTTCTATGTCAAAAAAGAAGGTGCAGATGTGACGACTTAAGGGGATGGTGAATGTTATAAATCATTTTTGCAAATTACAGATATTAAAATTTGCATACATATGCATTGGAATATAATAATATTATGTATATTAAAAAACAATAATCTTGAAACTGTTTAAGTTAAAAGAAATAAAATTCGAAATTTCACATTTTTTCAAAACTTTTAAAATGCTCCATGCACTGTAAAAAAATGTTGTAATTTTTCCTGCACTTTCTGCTGTAGTTTTTCAAGCACCTGTTCTTTCAAATAAAAATACAGCACAAAATCTTGTAAAAATTTATTTCTTCCTCTCGTAACCAATAGCAACGGAACTTCCTTTGGACTTTAGACTAAAACATCTGCCCAGGAACATAACATCTGTCCTGTCTCTTTGTAGTAGATATTTTCTGTCTTAACTGTCGATGAGGCAAGCATAGAATGGTCCATGGAAAAGGTTCGTTGTTAATTTTTACAATATTAATATTTTGTGTTGATTAATTAAAATGAATTACTTTCAAATATATTAATTTGCGCAGAGATCCATTAGATCTTAGTTTGAAAATTTTTGAGTCATTTAAAATGAAAATAATTCAGAATTTTATATTTTCTTTCGTTTTAAGAATATTAATTCCAGTTTAAATAACAAATTTCAGATAATTTAATTAAACTAAAATGAAAATTGTTTTATTTCTTAATAACCCCTTTTGCAAACAAATCGTTTGCGATCCTTCAGAAAACTCCCGAATGATGACATAGCGAGGAATTCTGTTAAAAAGGGAAATATATGAGATAATATGGTATTTTGAATCTCAGAATAGTTTTCTCTAACTTTTATTTATTTATTGTAATTTAATTAATTAATTTTCAAAATTGATATCTGCCATCGAACAGATATACTTATTTTGAAGCTGGATTTTATATTAAATTTATGTGCTATTTTATATTGTCTTACATTTAATGCTTCTTTGAATTTTTAATTTCTGTATAGCTCGAAATACCACCTTTTTTAAGGACATTTTCCAACTATTATTCAGTATCAATCATTTTTTGACTTATTTTATGATAAAAATTGTATTTAACCCGTTCATTCCCAACTTTTTCCATCCATAACACAATAAATCTTATATTTAGTGATAAATTTATTTCAAAGGTAATATATATATATATATATATATATATATATATATATAATAGGAGTAATAGCAGAGTATGAATTTATATAGATAACATAGCAACTAGAAATGTGTTTATTTATGTTTAATATAACCACTGATACCACTTATGATTTTAAGTGGTAACTTTTCAATGAATAAAAATATCAAAATTTTGGAAGAAATACAAATTATAAAAATTAAAATAAAGAATATTTCAAACAGTTAATTTACTTAAATTGCCTAAAAACAGGAAACAGATTCCAATATTATTATCGGAATAGAGAAATATATACTTTCATTTATCAACAAGGATAGTGAACTCATCTAAAATATATATATTTTCGGTGGGAAAATGTATAGAAATTTTAATATTGTTTATTCTGAATCAGCGTGAGTGTTGGATGGAAAGAAAGAAAATCTGAATTGTTATGATTCCAATTGATATCACGGGGAATGAAAGGGTTAAATTTAGTGATGGAAAATGTGGATGAAAACGGTGGAGATTTTGAGCTCTGAATTTCTATTATAAAGAAAAGCATTAGGACGAGAAATCTATTTCTTTCAGTAAAATACAGCAATTGAAAACGATTTATCTTTTTTTCTTTTGGCACCGAGTAGAAAAATGTAAAACACATTTTAAAAGGTTTATATAAGTAACCGTTGCCAATGAACGTAATTTTATATTTTAAGAAAAAGGCTGAGCTATTTTTACACTTATTCATTTATTTATTACCCTTTTGGAATATTTTAATCAAAAGAAAACTATCTTTTTTTCTTCTTCTTCTTACTGAATTCTTGAAAATTTTCGATCTTCTGGTTTTCGATGGATTTACACGTTTTCAGTCGTTCTGAACACGATTAGACCACGTCTAGAAAATCTCTCTCTTTATGTATGAGTGTGCATGTGTGTCAATGTGTATCAAAAATTTTATATACACCATACCTTACGAACGAATGAACAAAATTTAACCAAACATCATATTTAGTTGGACCTTGACTTAGCTTAGTTTTGATTACATTTAGTGATCATTCACTCAACAGGTTTCGCTGTCATACTGTTTTTTTTTTTTTTTTTTAATGCGGCAGTGTAGGGCAAAATTTCGTATAAATGTACATAATGAGAATTATTTTTATTTTTCAATGTAATATACATATATATGATTGTGATAATCAGCAAGGAAAAGTTATTTGTGTATGGGCATCTCCCCCCTCCTTTCGAGAGAATAATTGCTCCCTTCTCCAGGAAGTATGTAATTTTTCAGTATGGATATATTTCAAAAGAACTGGTCAATACTCTTAAAACGAATAATTGGTTTAAAACAAATTTATTATTATTATTTTTCATAAAAATTCTTTTTGGAAAAAAAAAAAATATATATATATATATATACTGATATGTCTTCATAAAATTGACTTTCTTTCGACATTAAGTGTTAAGCTTAGAAAATCCGTGCAACAGAGTTTTTTTTTTTTTTTTTTTTTTTTTTTTTGTGGAGTGAAGTACATAAATGTGGACACATACTTTCGAAGAGCTAAAATTATTACAGCGAAGTAGGGAAAGCGGTGAAGGTAGATTCGTAAAATTTTAAATTAAAGATTGGAACTATAAAAATAGTAATGCTATTAATGAATTCTTTGAGTGTAAAATCACGCAATTTTGTTACGATCAGAATTTTAAGGGGAGCGAACAGGCTTCTCGGGGGGGGGGGGGGGTTAAGACGTAGATATTTATATATTGTTTAAATGAAACAGTATTAATTTGATATTAAATATTAAACAGAATAATTGTTACGACAGAAAAACAAAAATAAAAATTTGCGAATGTAAGATCAGCAAATACTGTACGAAAGGTTAAAAAAGGTCATCCACTCCCAACGTCCCAACCTAAACAATTATATCATTTATTGCCTCGAGCGCAGAAGTTTTTCTATCCAGGGCATTTGACGATAACCACTAACCACAGACACAGATGGTTTTAATCTATTGCACATAGTATTGATAAGACTGCTATAAATTATTTCCAAGTGTAAAATAACTGTCTATCATTAGATTTAATGCATTTTATTGCGCGTTTAATATAAATATATATATAAACTCGGCTTACAGAGTACTACTTTTTAATTTTTTTCACGTTTTAAGACATTAATAATGATAATAAGGACTTTAAATACTATTTCCTTTCTTTTCCTTTTCTTTCTTTCTTTATTTGTTTGTTAACTTATTTATTCTTTTTTCCCTCAATATAATACAATACCCATAAATAAATAGCATTTCCCTGTATTAAGCGTTAGTTAATAAAAATCTAATGGCATATTTTAGTAAGCATACACCTTAATTCTGAAATATGCGGATTTATTGGTAAATATTTAATTTTTTTGAAATCAGCAAAACAGTTCGATTTTTGACGCTTAAACACAGATATAATTCCATATTTTAGCAATGGATGATAAAAATAAATACGTGTTCGAGTAATTAGCTGTAATTAAACATAAATTTTGTAAATCAAGAATATAACATATTTCGGCGCGCGCGCACACACACACACACACACACACACACACACACACACACACACAAAAAAAAAAAAAAAAATGAAAATTTAATCATTTTGATACACTATTGTCAAAAATCATTTGTTTTTACATTTAAATAAAAACAGTGAGATTTTTAGTGAATGAATAAGATACCTGCCTATTCTTCTGATTACGAATGAAAGAGATTTTTTCTAACATGCCAAAAAATAACGATTTTACGTTTCATAATAGCCTTAGTGCGATAAATTTATATAAGAACTACTATAATTTTTATGAAATATTTCATTTTTCTAAAAAAAAAAAAAAAAAAAAAAAAAAAAAGAATCTGGGTATAAATGATAACACAGGTCGACATGTAAAATTTTGATTTAATAATTTTGGCTGATCTGTATGTTTTTGGTGCGTTGAAACCGAAAATGAAGCCAGTTTTTCTCTATCACGTATAGATTTTTGTCAATACAGGGTGCCTGCCTATACAATTTCTTCCATTACTCTTCTACCAATATAATTATATGGTAAGTTTTATAGTATGTTTCTATTATTAATTAATCATAGATACCTATTGTTGTAACTGCGAAGCACTAGTGCAACTTAAAAACATATCAACCAACCAACCAACCTGTTTTTATGATGGTATATGTAAGAAATTGTGTTGGTAAACACCCTGTATTGACAAAAATCTTTTCGTGATAGAGAAAAATGGGCTGCATTTTCGGTTTCATCATATCAAAAAACAAAGATCAGCTGAAATCATCGAATCAAATTTTGTCAACTTCATTTTTGTAGGCCTTTGTAATCTAATAAATCTAATAAAAATTTCTAATAATTTATTCTGCGTATATCTGTGGACTGATTTAAACGTATCAGGAATAATGGCAGAATCTAACCTGCTTGTCTGCCTTTGAGACCCAAGTCTTTGGAGGAGTGCATTTCATGGCGTTTTTCCTGTGAGTTTTGGGGGAAATCACAGAACATTTTACAGGACTAGGATGATGGATATGAACTATGTTTGAACCTAGTAGTCTAGTCTACAGACTTTTAGGACAAATTCGTTAAATTATTTCGAGCTAGATATAAATTGAAGATTCTTTTTATTTATTTTAAATTGAGTAGATAAGCATTTGCTACTTCCAACACAAATATAATAATTTCTGTGCAAATTTATTTTATTTGAAAACAAAACAGTCAAGCATTAATGGAACTGTAATATTAAAGTCAAATCCTGATTTTAAATTTAGAAATTTTACAAAACAATCTTTCAACTTCTAAAGGCATTAGTTTTCTATTTTGCTTTATAAGCAAGCACTTTTTGCTCCTGTCTCATATAACACTGGAAATATATCTATCGTTATATTAATTATGAAATCAATTATTTCTTTATAAGAATTTTAGCATGCATCACGGATAACATTCGACATTTTTTTTTTCTTTTTTAACTACCATTGTTTCTATTACAGAAATATTTATTATATATATATATTCCAAATTAATTGATATGGTAATTAGTGTTAGGAAATCTCATTTTTGTTATATATATTACATCAATATTATACATATTACATTATATGTATTATCAACAACAACAACTATACGAGATCGAGCTTCTCTCACCGTTAATTTCTTAGCTTTAAAAATAATAGCGGTTTCAGTAAAGTAGTTACCATCTAAAGCTGTAAATATAAATAGTACGAACTGATACAAAAGTTGGGGAAATGTGCGAATTTTATTGATTAACAACAAAAAAAAATTTGCTTCAGTAATTAATTGCAATTAAACGTAAATTTTAACAAAGAAGAGTGAAATGCTTGTACATTTTTTTAATAGGTTGCAGAATTGATGCATATTTCGGGAAACAACTTCGAAAAATTGCGAATTTTATAGATGAGATTGGAGAAATAATTGTAAACTTTGGAAATTATTTACATTTTTAAACATAAATTTTGACATCTAACGACGAAATTATTCAGTACTTCAAACATAGGTTGTAAAATTATCACGTATTTCGTTTTTTTTTTTTTTTTTTTTTTTTTTTTTTAAGGTTGAACTTCCTTGTTTCTCAATAACATAACAGCCTATATCAGAAATTATTTGCATTATTAACCTGTAACGCTATAATAGTCAATTGGGACAAGTAGATGACTCTTATAATCCTGACAGGATTAAATGTAATAATTATATTCTTAAAAAAAAATATATATATATATTATTGTTATGTATCAAAGCATTATTTTCATTATTTATTTATTTATTTATATTTTTACTTTTTAAGATTAAGGTACAAGACTTCTTCATTGACAAGTATTTTGGAAATTTCTTTGAAGGAACCTGTACATATACGGCCTAAAAAAAATTTCACGTTAATTTTTCTTTATAAATTTTCTTGCTTTAAATAAAACATTTTTAGATGCAATTGGTGTAAGAATAATTTCTTACTTTTATGTTGATTTTGGATACTTTGTTTTCTTCGTATGAGTCCTTTTGTTTTAAAGGGTTCATTATGTACAGTGGGTGAAAAAAGTATTAGAAATACTTGTAATTTTGACATTTTTTTCGATTTTCAAAAATAAATAAATAAAAATACTGGATGAAGTGGCATTAAACTCCAAACATGCAAAGAACATTTATAAACTACATTTTATACTGTCAAGTTAGTCACGAATGGAATTAGGGGACAAACTATAAACTGAAGAAAAGCATAAACATTCTTCATCACCTTATATTATAAATATCTACAAATAACTTGTAACTTTAACACATTATTGCACTCTATATGTACAATGTACAATATTTGCATTTTTTTTTTTTTTTTTTTTTTTTTTTAAATCGTACTATTATTAAGGAAGATATAACTTTTTTTCAAAAAGCATTAAATTATTTTTGGCAAATATTTTGTTTATAACAAGAATGCATCTCAAAACATTGTTACAAAACTTGAAGAAATAGTACTCCAAAACACAAAATTAACATGGGTAGTATTCGCTACGATTTGACTATTTGAAGTTTTTTTTTTTCCTTACTATGCATGGGCTAAAAGTAGATTTTTTTAATTACGCGGGTTGAAAGCTTGATACGTTATTGCTCAAAAGTTTAACAAGATTTGCAAACGATCAGTTTTTCAATTTAAAAACTTTTCTCTCAATATAATGTTTTCAAACATTGGGCGTTTAAAGAAGTGTATTTTCCTCATGTTTTTCTGTGAAGGTTGGTTTAAGACAACATTTAAAAGCAGGAACAAATTGAGCAAAATCTATAATGTTTGTGATCACCCTGTATTATTAAATTTAAAGAAATGATCTGTAACTTTAGGATGTTTTATTTTAAACCAATTACAATTTGTGGATGAATTTGTGTGACGATAGCAAGTTAAATAACGGAGATATAAGCATTTATTTACTCAAAAATAAAAATAAATAAAAAATAAAATAAAATAAAAAATAAAATAAAATAAAATAAAATAAACTTTTGAAACAATATGCTGCAATTGAAATACAAATATTTTAAACGTCTCATTAAATGTGAGTCTTTTTATGAAAAACGTTTTCACTGCGCATGCGAAAGATTAAAAAAAAAAAAAAAAAAATACGTAGGCTGAAAGCTAGATATTTGGACAACTTTTATCAAAAGTTCATTTAAATAGAGTAAAAAGTAAGAAAATTGTCGGCAAAAGAACGAGTTAGATTTTAGTTTTTTTTTTTTTTTTTTTTTTTTTTTGAGTTGAAATTTGATAAGGACTTTTTACACGGCGCATGATTAATTTGAAGATTCAATTATTTCCATCTCTTTGTAAAAGTTCTTTTTTGTGGGAAAAACCCCTTATGATTTCGCAAATCTTAGTAAATAAACAAAAATAAGTTAGGTCTACAGGCTTATAAAAAATTTTTCACAAAAGAGTACTTTTGGAGAGTGGTTGAAATAACTGGATCTTCAAATTAATTGCACAAGACGGGGAAAACCCTTTGTTAAATTTCAACTCTAGAAAAATATCTAAAATCTAGCTAGTTCTTTTTGTTAAATTTTTACTCTGTTTATAAATGAACTTTTGACAAAGTTGCCCAATATATCTAGCATTCAACCCTGTGTAATAAAAAATTTTCTATCTTTCGCGCATGCACAATGGAAGCGTTTTTCATAAAAATGTTCATATTTCCTGAGATAGAAAGGTATTTGTATTCCAATTGCGGTATATTATTTCAAAAGTGTTGTTCAGATTATCTGAAAGTAGGAGTAATTTTTGTTTAAAACTCTCTAGATCAGACCTGTCCAACCCAAAACACTTAGTGGGCCGCATTGGAAATCTATTTTATTCATTCGGGCCGCACTTTATGTACAATCATAAAAAAAAGCCATCACCCCCCTCCTTTCCCGACTAATTTCGCCGTAAATTAGTGTAGAGACTTGCGGCTGGTGCCAATCAATTAGTAATAAGATCTAGTTTAGAACGGTTTAGCTAGATTTTGCTTAAGGGGTGTCTACATATTAAAACTGGCATCAACTTCATTTTTTTTCAAAGGCAACCCCCCAATTTCGACGAGCTTTTTGGATTACTTGGTACAAATCAACTCAGAAAATGACATAGTTTATATGTTTCTATCAATTTTTCTCAGAGTTATAATTTGTTAAAATATGGAGATGCTAATGTTAAATGAATGCAATAAACATTAATTCATGTCTTCCCAAAAAATTAATAGATTAAAATTTCTTTCTTTCTTTCTTTTCTTTTTTTTTTTTTTTTTTTTAACGTTATTATGAATTAATCCAAATATATTCCATGCATATTTTTGATTAAAAAATTTTTTTGAATTATGAAAATAATTAATAAAATCATATTTCAAAAAATTATGAGTTACGATCTGCCTTAATTTTTGCACGAATAGAATGGGCATCATTAAAAATATGGGTTACAGTTCATTCCTATTATTATTTTTCGAATATAGTGATATTTCAATTTTTATTGCTCTTAGCGGGCTGTCACTCGTTATCTTTTGTGTCATATACTACTTTGCTTGCTCATGATTATAATAGTTATTGAAGTAAGTTTAGACGTACACATCATTTCTTAATTAGCATTACTTTACATTATTTTATATTTAAAATTGTTATATTTATTTTCCGATTATTATCTGAATGGATACAATACTTTTCTGTGTGATATCTGAATTTTATTTTTTTTAATATAGAAATTTACCCTTGATAAATTTTTGCTTGTTGCTCGATGAAAACTTGATATAAAGAATATAAAATATACCTTTTTTCGAATCGCCTTGACCTCAGAAGTTCGAATACGTACTCAAAAATGGGTGTTACAATTCGGGAAATTAAAAAAAAAAAAAAGGAAGAAGAAGAAGCTTGTACAAGTTTTAATATGTGCATGACACCCTAAACAAAATTTAGCAATTGAATAAAAAAAACTAGATGTTATTACCAATCGTTAGGCATCAACTGCCGGTTTCTATGTTAATTTTCGGCGAAATTAGTCGGGGAAGGAAATTATTATTATTATTTTATGACTGTACATATTCATATGGAGAGTAATCTTTCGGGAATAGCAGAAGAGTTGATAACTATACAGTATGTATAGAAAATATATTGAAGAAAAAAAAAAAAAAAAACAAGAAAGAAAAATAATGCAGTACGCATTGATTAGTAACACTTTCCAACTGTACGTAATTGTCGTATCGAATAACTTTTAATATTCTTTGCCTACATTATCACACAACAGACAGAATGACTGAAAAATATACAGATAGACTAATTGATTTTAAAATTACTTTTACGCATTTTGGAAAGTTTTAAAAAGACTTAACGCAAAAGAAAATGCAGTCATTAGATTATAATTACAGCTTTTGATCTCTCTGAATATTTTAGTGTAGCCCTGTAAATCAGAAAGTTAATCATATCATATTCTATACAAAATATTATTATTATTTTTTCCCCCCAGAGTTGTATCATTTGGATCCTTAATAGAACATATATCTGATTCTAAGTTTACTCATCCTGCTATGCTCAGGAGTGAAAAAGTGAAAATTACTGCTATGTTCTTAAATGATAATAAAAAGAGAGTAAATTAGCAGCATTGTGGCATTCCAAAAGAATAACATTTAACTATTCACTTACAGAAACTGATAAATTTTTTAGGTGACCAAGTGTGACACTGTAAAAAAATGACATTCATAACTACAGTAATACTTAATTGTATTTTAGATTGGGAATAATAAAGTTTAAATGATATATTTTAGAAAGAATTAAAATGGTAATTTTATAGAATTTTGTGAGATAGAATCAGTGTTACAAGTTTGGGGGCTTTTTTTTTTATTCAATTGCTACCACTAAATTTTAATTGTAACGGTTACCTAATCGCTTCGAAGATAAATCATCTATTATTTATATAAAACATCATTTCTCAAAATTATTGGTGATAGTTGAATAAAAAAAGTCCTCAATCTGGCAACACTGGGTAGAATTTTCTAGAAATTGGAAAATGATCAAAGGGTAATAAACAAGGAATAATTAAATAGGTAGGATTCCTGTCAGTGTAACGACAATTATATCCATTCGGAATAATTGGCATCAATTTTGTGATTAGGAATAACAAATGTGTCATCTAGAAAATTTGTCATTAAAATGTTAGGTTTACTGGAAAGTTCTGTCCTTTTGAATTAATAAAATGAAAATTTTTATTTAACAATTATCATCTTGAGAGTTACACAAGAATACCTTAAATGTTATCCAAGATAACTTTCCGATGTAAGTATTTTAATTAAAAAATGCAAAACTTTCCGGTAGACCTAACATATCTAATATTCACATTGGAAAAACATAACGTAAATTACTCCTAGCAGAATCATGTTTTCATACAGAACCAAACATCTTTTCCCTATTCTTATCTTTATAATTTTGATGGCGCACCTACACTGCATTTCCCCTGGTATTCTCCCCAGGACATCCTTGAGATATCTTGAGAAATAAAGAACATTCCCTAGAGACATCACAAAGATGTACTGGGGGTGTATTGTTAGGGCATCTGCGCGAAAATACTTTATTCTTTTCATGACTTCGTCATAAACAGAATAAATGAATAAATAAATAAAAATAAAAAATATTTTGTGATCTCTGCAATTAAATATAAGACAGGGATCGCCACTATCACTTCTTCAATAACACTATTTTTATAAAGTAATGTCTGTAATATTCGACCAGAGATAACTGCTGTTGCAATGATAAAAATCATTGCAATTTTTTTTTTTTTTTTTTTTTTTTAATGAAAAAAAAATTAAATTAAACATTGTACTTAAAAAGTAACTGTGTCAAACCCTGCATTTAAAAAAAAAAAAAAAAAAAAAGACATTGAACAATTAATTATAGAAAGGATGCAGCAACCATGCAAAAAGTTGAACAAAAAATCGGAAGCAGTATTAAAAATTTATTATAGTTGGTTCAGAATTTAAATCTGTAACAATAAACATAAAGTAACAATAAACATGAAAAGCAAGCACGTCCAAGCAATAATAATAATAAGAAGAAGAAGAATTATTATTTATTATTATTATTATTGTCAAACAAAAAATTAAGTTACAAATACAATAAGAAAATAAATATTATATTAAAAAAAATATTTTTCAAAAATTATCCATGGCATTAAATTTTGAAGATATTTTAATCAGAGTACCTAAAATTTGACTAACCAAGCTAAAATGCTTCTTTAATCTTTAAACCATAATACAAAATCAACAGGTTTAACTCTCTATTGAGTGAGGAAAAGTGAAAAATACTACATTCCAAAAATAGTTTAAATTATTAGTCTATGTCTTCAGTTATACTTTTCTGAAGCTTTATTTCAGGCTTAACATGACTTTATAGAAGAAAAAAAAAAAAAAGAGAGAGAGAGAGAGAGAGAGAGACGTGGAGAGAAAGATGAAGAAGAAAGAAACCGATCTTTTCGTGTGTATTTTTTTTTTTTTTTTTTTTTTTTACAACAGTGTTGTGAAATTTATAGCTCCGATAAGAACACCATCCTGTAAACTTTGGTACAAAATGTAGTGAATTTTTCAGAATTATAAAAAATGAAATCGTGTACAATTCTCAGCAAATGCTCAGAATCTGAAGCAGCAACTGAATTAAGATGACATGGCCCCTTTGACGACATTATTGAATGCAGCACTCGTGCCTACTTTGTACGTCCGACGAAGGATCGTGAGTTCTTTCGACCCAAAAAACTGTTGCGAGTTTATTGCATTTTATGGTGTTTATCCAAAGTTCTATAATTATTATTGAAGTAAGTTTTATACAATAGCCTATATTTCCACTTAATGTTTTTAAACTGGACTATATTAGGTTTGTCTAATAAAATATATGTTCCGGAACCAATTCTTGTGGTTTTAATTTTTTTTTTTTTTTTTTTTTTTTTTTTTTTTTGCAGAATTGAAATCTATAAATTATGTTTTCTCAGTCTGCAATTTTTCATGAATTAATAATCTTCAAATCTTCAAACAGCTAAAACTTTTTGAGATATTTAGGAACGAACTGGCAACTTTTTTGCATGTTTAAGGGAAACAATTTAAAAAGAATTACGTATGGGTTTTGAAATTTATCCATTAGTTAAAAAAAAAAAAGCTTAAAAAGTGCTTGGTAAAATTTGAGAAGAAAGGGAGGGGGGGGGAGGTGATTTTTCTTAATTTTTCTTTTAAAGATACTGCAAAAATTGATCCCCAATTCTTTTAAGTTCTATTAAACATCCATATACATTAAGTATATTCTTAAATATCTTTGGAAGTCTTAGATTTTGAAGATCATAAATTCATGAAAAAATGTAAACTGAGAAAACGCTATTTAAAGATTTCAAATCTGTAAAAACAGTCTATCAAAAACCATGAGAATTGTTGGCTGAATACATATTTTATTGAACAAACGAAATTTATAAATATTAAATGTAAATACAAACTTTTAAATAAAATATACTATTAATAACAGCATCTGATGAAGTTTACAGCAAAGTGCAGTAAATTTCACATCACTATTAAAAACACCAACTTTTAAAATTAACAGAAAAGTGCAGTAAATTTCACATCACTGTTAAAAACAGCATATTGTAAAATATACAGCAAATTGCAGTAAATTACACAGCACCGTTAAAAACAGCAACTTGGAAATTTTACAGCAAAGTGTAGTTAATTTTACAGCACCATAAAAGACAGCAACTTGTCAATTTTACAGCAAAGTGCAGTTAATTTTACAGCACCAAAAAAGACAGCAATTTGTAAATTTTACAGCAGAGTGCAGTTAATTTTACAGCACCAAAAAAGACAGCAATTTGTGAATTTTACAGCAAAGTGCAGTTAATTTTACAGCACCATAAATGACAGCAACTTGTGAATTTTACAGCAAAGTGCAGTTAATTTTACAGCACCATAAAAGACAGCAACTTGTGAATTTTACAGCAACTGTGCTGGCAGCCGCGGTGCCAGCAACTTTTGTTGTAAAATGCCGAAATTTTTTTTTACAGTGTGCTAACTAGTTTTTCATTTTCACCCACAATTTTTCATTATTACAGTTTAACAACGTATTCTAAATATATATTGGAGTATTACATTTTGAACTGAATGATAAATTAATTTTTTAAAAAATTTTGTATGCTGAAGTTTCATGCAAATTTTATACATTCAAATATAAAAATATTAAAAAAAAAAAAAAAAAAAAAAAAAAAACTTATCGATAAATCTACAAATTAGTAACAATGTGTGTATTATATTTACCAAATTATTTTAAACATTATATGTTTAAAATAATTTGGTAAACAATAACGATGTATTACCAAAGGAAAAAATTAAAAACTAGTCATAGAGCATTTTAAACATAGTGCATTTGAAAATTTTAAATGTTTTTTAAACTTTGAATTTTATTTTTTTGAAATATTAAAGGGAATGTTAAGGAATTTAAATTCATCTAATAGTGATGCATTTCAATGCATATATATGCAAATTCAGATAATAATTTAAAATATATATATATGATTTACAGCTTTTTTCATGCCGTTTTGAATTAGTACTAAGAAAAGACGATAGAATATATGCAATTAAAACAATCAATAAGTATATAGCATATTTTCTAAATTAAACTTTAGAATTATATTTTAAAATTACTTTAAAATAATAACAATTATTTGTGCTGTAAGATAACACAGACGAAATTCGTCTGATTTTAAAAGGGTTAATTTTAAAGAGTATAAGTTCTTATAAAAACTGAATGAGAAACTCAGATGTCTATACAACTGATTTTTTTCTATGAGTACTATAAAAAAGGTGAAGTGGAAAGAAGTTTTTTTTTTTTTTTTTAATTGAAATAAATCGCTCAGTTAATTATAGATTCTGAAATGCATTTTTGAAGCTCCAATGTACTGAGAGATTCACAATCACTATTCCTAGAATATCTGAATAGGCACATTTCATTAAACACAGTGCTTTCGAAAAATTATTTTGTCTTTTCATTCACTGTCTGCTGATTGTTGAAAGCAATTGAAGAGGGGGATGGCAAATTAACCTTCTCCCCCCTCCCATCACGCAAAGCTATAAAATAAATACGAGGTTCTTTAAGAAAGTGACTTCCCCATGAGCAGAACAAGTTCTGCTTTTGTTGTAGCATTCATCGTCTCGACAGAACAGGATTTTTATGAAAGATTTTTTTTCAAACATCAAAAACCAAAAGCTTTTTAAAAAACAGCAGTAGAACTTCAATGATTCACCTTTCATATCTTTACATGTATTTTTTGTGAAGTTTCCACTTTTTATTTATAGCATGATTCTAAGTTTCTTTTCTTCTTCTTCTTTTTTTTTTTTTTTTTCATTTTTATCAGTACCTCTATTGAATAACGCTGTTCAAACAAAACATCGGCTTCCATTAAGGGACATCGATAAATTATTTTAGTTCATAAGAAATTTTATATATTATGTAGTAAATTTATTTATGGATATATCAAAGTATATAATTCACGCCCAAATTATATATATGCAAGTTGAAAAGGGGTATGTCAATAAGTGCAGGATGACACATACACACATGCATGCACATGAACATGTAAGAGCAATTACCTTCTTTTCGTTCTTCGTAAATGTACTTATAAAATTCACTATTATTTTATTTTTAGAGCTCTTTTAAATCAAATGAAAAAAAAAATGTGAAAGTAATTGTCTACGTTTATATTCTATAAAAAAATTTTCTAAGTGATCATTTCTCCTAATATTTTAAGAATAAATAGCTGTTAATCAAACATCATTACCTTCTGATGATAATAGTAACAGTACGACATTAACTATTAATTAGGTTTTCAACATTTTTCTCATCATCAATGATAGTAATCGAATACTACCATTATTTATTCTAGTCAGTGAGCCCTGTGATCTTCAATATTTTCAAATACATTTCGGATGAGTTGTAGCAAAATATTATTTTTTCCCCTTAGAATTTACTACGTTATAAACGTAAATTTTTGCTAAAAAATTTCTGGGATGACTTTTTGCAGCTGGGAGGTGGTTTCGCACTTATACCACCGCGCGTTAAAGGGTTAAAATGTTCTATACGATTTAGATGAATTGGAATGAGTTCAGGACAGTATTCTAGTCACAGGTGTCGATCAAGTTCACTCGTTCAAGAGACACATTATAACCTGCGAACAGAAGTGGTATGGCATATATTTAAGATATCTCCCAAACATGTCCCATAAATGATACATTGTATTTAAATCAGAAAACTTGTCAAACCACTTTATAAACCGAATTATTTTACTATTGAGGAAAAGTTCGATCAGGATCTTAACTGGCAAACAATTTCTTATGACATGAAGCACTTTACACCAAATATTAATCTTGCCGAACTTTCCTACATCTAGGCTAACCTTGTACTGGTAATTAGGTAGCATCACTAGCAGTTTGGAACCTCTGCATAGTTTGAATATAGTATTCAGAATTGGAGATGCTTCGGCTTGGTATTAATCGAATTTTCGACCGTTTTTCTTAATTATTAAAAAAATTCTTATCCCCAGCAATTGCGAAATATGTTTTATCTGGCCACGTTGCCCCAATCTGAGTATATGGACTGCGATGATGCTTTTATAATGTCAAAGTTGACAGAATGTCGGTTATTGTGGATTGGTACAAAGATGGTACCAATAGGTGAAGGTACCATCACCTAGTGACTCTCCACAAATCCCATTGTATAAATAATAACTTCGGATATTTCCTAATTTTACAATTATTATTCACTTTTTGACAGAAATATATCATTCGACTTCTAGAGATGAACAATTTTATCCATAGAAATATTTAAAAATAAAAAATAAAGTATATATATATGTATATATATATATTATATATAAATTATCCTGAATGTTGAACAGAACACAGAGAAATTTATTTTTATGTTTTACCATTATAAGGTTGCTGATACACATATTAGCACAGAAACTGTTCGAGAAATTTAAATTCACGCCTTTGAATTATTAAATTCATGAATTTAAATTCCGACCATTATTTTACAATTTTGCATAATGATTTCGAGAAGTTTACCAATTCTTGCGGGAAAAACTACAATACATAGAGAGGAAAACTTCTCTTAAAGGTTTCACGAGGCAAGAAACAACTGCAACTCAAGAGGAAATGCATTTTTTTTTTTTTTTTTTTTTTTTGCATCAGAGGTCAAAAAGTAATAAATGAGTAATTAAAATTTTATTCATTTTAAAGAACGAAGAGTTTAAGTATATTTAAATTTGTCCTCCTAGATTAAGTAAAAGAGTCATTTGAAGATGACACAACCACCTGCTGATACGGTGAGATCAGTGAACACCAGCAATTGAATCAACATTTATTAATTACTATAATTACAAAGCACTGATATCAAAAACTGAATCTTTTTTACGAACTTTGTTTTATGCTAAATAATCGGATTATGAATATCTACGCATGTATTTATGCATAAATGTAACCACTGGCGGACAAAATTTAAAATACATTTAATAGGACAACTTATGAAATTCAGCGCAATCTAATTCATAACACAATCGATATTTTTTGAAAGGGTTCATATATATATATATTTATTTATTTATTTAAGTGGCGACAAAAAATCTGTAAAACTTTAAAAGTTAAAAAAAAATATCAATATATTAACTGTTAAAAAGTTTGGTTCATAAACTGAAAACTTAAAAATTTATGGGTATTACATGTTTGGTTATTATTAAATTTGACACCTTAGACTATGCAAAGAGATTCATTTGTAGTTGACACGTTCCGCTTGTCGGTATTGTGTGGTTATTACCATTAAGTAAAAGACAATCTCTAAATAGCCCCTAGAGGCTGCTTAAATTATGGAGCAATAACTCAGGAGCTTAAGAGCTTGCCATCGCTGACCCCGATTGACCTCCCTAAGGCTGTAGAAAGCTGATGGCTAATTGGAAGTCCTCACCCTAACGAACGAAAGAGAAAAAGACCGGCAGTTCCTTAATGAGAGTCAATATCAAGATTTCATGGAACTGAGTCCGATTTTACCTTCGAATAAAAGACAGTCGCCGTTTTATTGAAACAAAGACAGACGTATATATCTCTCTATATATACAAAAAAAAAAAAAAAAAAAAAAAAAAAAAAAAAGACGGCTAATTTTTTGTTTGAATATAGTAAAAAAACAATAAAAATTAGTGACTATATATCAATCCAGGAATATAAAAAGTGTAACATTTGGCCTAAAAACGAAAGAAGAGAAAGAATCACGAAAAAATTTTATGAAAAACGGGCGGATAATATAGACAGGAAACAATTTAACATGGTGGCAGCGTTGGTTTTCATAAATTATCTCTTAACACGCGATAGTGTAAAGGGAATCCCAGAGCCTAGAAATAGTATCAAAACTTACGTGTATCTTGTTTTTCTACAGATATTTACGTCTATTTTCAAACATTTATTGAATTGACACAAGTTAAAATACACACGTGCTTGTGGTATCTTAAAAATATAAAATATGAATATTTTCAAAATCGACATTGTAATTAAACATAAAATATACACTTTAATATGAGTAGTGCAGTTTATAACAATATTTAAATTTATTTTCAGTCAAATAGCAGAGAGAAATAAGAATGCACTAAAATAAGATTTTATTTTATTTTATTTATTTATTTATTATTATTAAAATACTCTGTATATAAGCAAGTCGTTAAATTGAATATTATATCTTTTTTGTTTAATTTAACTTTCGAATAATATATAATTTATTTTTCTTTTTTTATATTTTCAAAGGAAATTTGTTACTAGGTTAAGATAAATTTTTGTATTTTTTTTTCTTTCTTTCTTTCTTTTCTTTCTTTCTTTTTTTTTTTTTTTGTATCTCAGACTATTTTGAAGATGCAAAAATATAATTTTCATTTAGAAACATTATCACACTGTATATTATGCGTAAAAATAACTTTAAAATCTTTTAGAACACAAAATACCCGTTTGTAATAATTTTTGATTTAAAGAATACATAATAAAATTAGAGCAAGAGTTATATTAATAGGTATTACATATTTTATTCTATACTGTACTTAGTACTAGTACTTAACACTTAATACTTCCTAAATGAATTTTTTAATAAAGAAATTCCATGGTTATATATTGTGCAATAATTAATCACTTACAAAACCCTAATGAAAACTGCTTTCTCTTTCTTTCACTCTCTCACTAGCACACAGAATAAATAAATAATTAATTATACAGATAACAAACACATTTCATTACCAAAGTAAAAATTAAAGATTTGTATAAATAGTACAATAAAATAGTAATTTAAATAGTACAAAACTTCGGTACAAAAACACATAAAAAAAATAAAGCACATTTTAAAATAAGTCTATGTAATGTTAGACATAAATTTGAAATATCCTAAAGCTCTGGCTGTTGTTGTAATATTCAAAAATCAGGCGCGGGATATGATACTCTTATAAAAGGAAAAGAAACTTTGATAGAATGCACTGTAAGATTTTTCTTGAATTATTTTATCCAAGTAATGAGATCAATTAATCCACAAATTTTACTTTAGTTTTCATACATTTATATAAAACCGGTATTTAACTAAATGTATAGTTACTGAAACAAATTATTCGTTATGTTAGCATAAATTTTGTCAGGTTAAGAATGCATGCTTCTCAGTTATAAATTGTAAGATATAAGGGTACATTAAAAGTAAATGAACTATTGAAAATTTGAATATTGAATGAAAAGAAAGAAAAAAGTTTATGGAATAATTAAATGCAAAACAAACATGTACTACCAAGGCCTAACTATCGCATGTACTGGACATTCAGAGACCGTGCCCTGAGCAAGAATTTCCTAAGAGGCACACATTTTTAATGATAGTTAAAAATATATGGTTTAAACCTTCTATTTTTTCCCCTCTAACTCCGTTGTGCTTCACTTATATGAAAAAAAAAAATTAAAATAAAATATAGCATTAGGCTGAATGGAGTAATTTTATTTATTTCTGGGACTAAAAGCAGTAAAATATTTATTTTTTGGAGAAATAATTTTTTCCGTCGGTCTTTTTGGTACTTAAAAATTATGCCAGCTTATAAATTAGCCAATCTTTTTTCGATGGACCGATTAAAGTAGTTTTCTTTAAATTAGAAGGGGGGGGGGACGCAGCAGTCCGTTGCTTCTGCCCATCATGTTCACTGACATTTTTTTTAATTTCACTCAATCTAAGAGGGCACGAAAAATTTTAAGTGCCTTGAGCATAAAAGTTTGTTAATCGGACCCTGAGTAATACCATCCTATGTCTAGAAAAATAAAAAAAGAATTAATTATTATACTGTTGCACTTCTGTTATCCGATATTTACTGTGGTAAATAAATCATCATCATGGGCAGGAGTAACAGACGTTATAACAATTTTTCAATAAACAACAAAGTAATTGCTCTAATAGTATCAAACTAGGCATTCTCTCACTGCCTCTTTGAAGGAATTCGCAATGCTTAAAAACTGCCATAATAAAGATTTGAATATTATCTTGTGCAGCAGGTCCCAATTATTTTTTTCTTCTTCACAAAGAAAATTGTTTTCTTTTTAAATTCTGTTTTTGAGGAGTTTTATGCAATAATCTAATCTCGAACGTTTGTTTATTAGCAAAATTGGAATTCGCATTCGGTTTAATAATTTTAAACAAATGTAATATATTTAGTAATAGATTATCTTTAATTTTCTCATTTGATTTTTGGCTTGCTTTCTGGTCCTTAATATATGTGATATAACAAAGTGATATTATACAGTAAATATTATTAATCGAGTAATTAAAATAAATTTTTGCCATTAATTTATACAAAAAGTGAGATAATGATTATTTCGTTGGTGTTTGTAATATTTTATCTGAAAGTTATTCCTCATAACAACTTTTTAAAATATCGTTTATTATGTTGAAATTATTTACAATATATGAAGTAGCATACACTCTCAAAACCTTTGTTCTTTTCGTTTTAAAAAACTGTTGAAATTAAATTACTTCCAACCACTGATGTACGCACATAACTATATGGTAAATGATGACGTATTCAGTCGCATAACTCATTGATACACTTTACGGTTATTCTACAAAAAATGTTAGTTGTCCGTGTAATTAAAGTAGCATAAAACGATCGAACAAGTGTATGGTTTATCACATGTAATTTGTTTTGCTAGAAAGATCATCTGCCCTCGAAATTCCCATATTTTGAAATCGTTTTTCTAATAAGTTTTCAAATATGGTATAGAAAAAAAAAAAAAAAATATATATATATATATATATATATATATATATATATATGTTTATTATAATTATAACCTTTATAATCTTTACTTATTTAACATAAACTAAGCTTTCACAATTGGGCTAATGTAAGATTTTTTAACTGTATCTTATTGTAAAGGCACTGTATTATATTCAACCATACGCTACGCAAAATGTAATCTTTCTACTTTCATACCACAAGAATATTTTAAGCGTATGAAAATGTATACTTATCAAACAAAAAAATGACTGCAATCAAAATATAATGTATAAACTTATTCTTAGAAAAGCCAAAGAAAAATTTAACGAATTAAAAACAGAAAGGAAACTAGATGCATGTAACGGTTGTACTTGTAGATAATTTTATTTTTTACACTTTTGTATTTTTTCCCGGTCAAATAAGTGATTGTTTATCGCATGAATAAAAGGATATAGACAGCATTTATTTCTCTCTTTTTTAAAAAAATTAAACGTAAGAAAAAAGATGCCATTGCAATTGTTTTTCTAGTTTTCTACATGCTTTTTATGATACAAATTCTATCTACGTAATTTCCCGTCAAATTCATAGAGGTTACAAATTCTAGTGAGCGCTTTAAATATGGATTCGATAAAAATTTAATTATACTTAATCCATACTTTCATATATTTCCAAATCTATTCGTAAGCTATTTGTGTTGGAGAAAACTTACATTTTCAGGTGGTTAAGACCTCTGAGCTTGTTGCCGAGAAAATTAAAGTATAACGCATAACATTTTCGTTTAGAGGTACAAAATTGGATCTCATTTAAAAATAAATGGTTAAAAGTTAAATGAGCTGTTTAAGCGTATAATGAACAAACATCTACGGTGCCAAGAAATTTATTTGATTTAATGACAATTTAAGTTGTGGATCTTTTGTAGGGGCTGCTATGAATTCAACAGATATGACAAATTTTCTAATTTTTTCCGTAGCATTGTAGATACCCATTTTCTTTTTCCTAACATTGTTTTAAAAGAAAAATTGTCTTATTTTTTAACCGTAATATTACATATCGGAAAAAATACTCTACCAAAATAATGGTGTGAATAAAGGAAAGTACTAATAATACAACGAAATAAATTAGAAATGTTTGTAAGTCAGTGTATTTTTAATACACCATGCAACATGAGTACACTAATACACATTGCATATGGTAAATACTATTAAACATTGCATACGTCGAATACAATTAAACGATTTATATTCATGCAGATAGGCATTTCATTATAAAAAATATTTAATAAGTGTCATTGCCTGAAATGGTATTTCCCTGTGAGTATTAAATACATCATCATAAATCGAATTAAATTCTTTCTTTTCCTTTTTTTTTTTTTTTTTTTTTTTTTTTTTTTTTTATGTGACAAAAAAAAAAAAAAAAAAAAAAAAAAAAAAAAAACTGATGAAATTTACGAAAATTAATAACGGAAAACCAGACAAGTAAGGTCTGGTCTAGAAAATTTGCGAATTTTAGAAAGGTGGAAAAAGACGTATAACCGATATTTGCTTTCTAGAAACGAAATACTTTTCTATTAAAATGAATAGAAATGAACTGTTACAGCATTAAATCAACGTACAAACCATAAGCCATAAACGTGAAAGGTGTATAAATGAGTGATTATAAACGGTGTTTCAATGTATTTTTTGGAACTGAATAATATATCGAATCTGGTTAATTTCTCTTCTCCAATTTTAAATACTGAATATTAATTTATCTTAATGAATTTTGATGTGTCGATATATCTGTATGTCTTGCTTATAAATAATGCAAAACTTTTCATTCAAGAAAAAATAACTGCACTTAATAAGGAAAAAATATAGTGTGACAGACATGACAAAAAACAGACAATTTTCAGTGACTCATCTTTAGTACTCAATTCCTCTAAATGGAGATTTATCCGAAGTCTAGAAATTTTAATTTACACAAACAGGACTTTCATATTATATGTAATTTAAAAAGGTCTAAAATTTAAAAACATAAATATAAAAGAAGTAATTTACTTGCGTGACAGACATGACATGTGTAAAAAATTATAATAATCTTTTACTTACTTCTTTTTTAAAATAAAGTTTTCTTTTTTAATTATATATATATATATATATATATATATATATATATATATATAGTGTGTTATATTATTTAATAGGTTTCATATGTTTTCTATCGAGAAAAATTAAAAACAATTGACTTAGTTGAAAATTAATAAATGGTCTTTGTGAACGCTTTTGCGTGAAATTAACCACATATGAACTAAAAGATTTATATTTAAAGACGTGTTTCAGAACAATATATTTTTGGCAACATGTCAGCTTTCGTTAAAAATTACCAGTATTATGTAGTATAAACATATTGCAGATAAAATTATGTAAAATTACTTGCTGAATACAAAGTTACTTATGTTTAAGGGGACATATGACCCTTAGAACTTCAAAAAACATCAATTTAATTATAGTCATTTTTAAGTAAATTATTGTTAACTAAGTTTCATTGGGCATGTCTAATTGTTACCTATAAGTTTATTATGTATTTTGGAATATAATTTTAATTCTGTGGTGAATTATTTAATAATTTGTGTGTTAATAATATTTTTTTTCCCACCTTACGCGCAGGATATCTCTATTTAATATTTTCCCCTGAAATTTTCACAGATTATGTAACATATCAGATCCTTCAAACGGAAGCTAAATAATTTGTATCCCCCTCCTATTTTTTGTAAAGATGATACTTCAGATTTTATTAAAAAATAAATTATCTTTAAACTTTTTTTTAAGTACATTTTTAACCTAAATTTGAACAAATTTAGGTTCAGTTTGAAAGATCTGATATGTTACATAATCTGTGAAAATTTCAAGAAAAAATATTAAATAGTTTCAGAGATATCCTGCGCGCAAAGTGAAAAAACAACACATTTATTATTAACACATAAATTATTAAATAATTCACGACAGAATTTAAATTATATTCCAAAATGCATAATAAGCTTATAGGTAACAATTAGACATGCCCAATGAAGATTAGTTAACAATAATTTATTTAAAAAAAGACTATAATTAAATCGATGTTTTTGAAGTTCTAAGGGTCGTATGTCCCCTTAAAAGGTATCTAGAAATTCTAAGGTGGAAAAAAATAATATTTTTCTATATTCTGGGATGGAACACGGACGCAGAACTCATACAGGTATTTGCTTAAGAAATTTCTCTACCTATAATATCGTTGATTTAAGAAGTAAAAAATGTTACATTGATAGTGGTATGATTTCTGGACCCGTGTTCTATCCCTGTATGTTAGAAAGATATTTAAAAAACATTTAAATTAAAATTAACAGCCTGAATAGATATGCAGTCATTTTACTTACATTTTGTTAGTTATTTTTTTTCTTTTGTATGAGTAAATTTAATGTAATAAAGGAAATTAAGTTCATTTTGATAAGACCAAAGTTAAGTGCATGTGGAGGTGTGTATTTTCAAGAACATATAAAGTAACACTAAACTATTTCCTTGGTGACACTATGATATGTTATTAAGTGTATTGTATCAATTGGGGGGAAAAACAGCCTTTTTAAACTTTAATTTATAGAAATTTAAAGAGTAGAAAAAAACCGCGTATGTACTATACCACTTAATTATTTTCCTTTATTTTTCAGTACGTGAAAAAATTACTTCGTTTATGATTAAAAAAATTAACTGCTCACTATATATTTTTACATTAACTAACTTCACTGCAATACTTATATATCAAATTATAAAATTTAATATAGAACTTATATAATTTATTGAAATGTATCAATTTGTTTATCGGGATACTCTATAGATTCTTCCAAAAGAGTCAAAATAATTTACACACCTTTACACACCTGAGAACGTTCCTCTCAGCGTGACAGATATAATTAAAAATAAAAGAACCCGAGAAAAGCTTTAGACACGTACTAACATAGGCACACGGCTTTTAGTTTCAATCTATAGACTTGTCTAGTTGGCGTCTGTAAGTCTTTCCTAGGTAAGATATAAGAAGTCAAAACTTCTTTTGCGAGAACTTTCTTCTTTTGGCGGTCTCTGGCGTTATATGTTAGAGAGATGAGCAGGAGAACCAACTATTGTCCGTTCTCTTTTTATAGTGCGGTTTCCGAACAATGCATTCCTCTATACACCGCCTCTCTTCTGACAGCCCCCGGTTTTTGCTTCTGTGTTGCTTTTGAACGTTTTTCAAACACTATTCAATTCAGGTAGTCCCTATCAAGTTACATTGCCAGTCTATTGGTTTTCGTTAGAAACGCTACTGACAAATTGTTGTACTGAACATCAAAAATAGAACTCTAACATTTCGTTTAATCTCTGAAAAGAAATAGAATACATGGGATATGCATTAAATGCAATACATCATTGTGATGTGCATTAGTTAGGGAGAGATATTCTCAGGTTAAAATTTGCTCTGCTGATAACAAGTACCTATATTTAAAAGAAACACTTTTTTTTTTTTTTACTTCGGGCACTTAATAAAAATATACATTATTCTTTAGTAATATAAAATAATTTACTTTTTAAATTATTCTAATAGACCAAAGTTATTAATTTAAAATAAAATTTTAAGAATATATATTTCAAACATTTCTAATGTTTACATCAACATACAACAAATCACTTTGGAAGTAAATACAATTCAATATTAATCGGATATAATATATATATATATATATATATATATATATATATATATATATATATATAACTTGTCAAGTAAAGCTTGCACTTAATTGACAATAAAACTGACATAAAGTCTACTTTTATGCCATAAAGTAATTTTAGGAATTTGTTTATGAAGAATTTTTCTTAAGCTAGAATAATAAAACTCGATATATAGTTTAATGGATATTTTAAAATTTATAAAGAAAATCTACATCATATTTAAAGAAGCATTAGAAGGACAGAAAGATAATTGATTAAAGACAGTAAGCAGATTGATAAAATAATAAAAAAGTTCATGTCTAGGAGTTATAAAAATCTTGCCCTAAGTTTTCATTTAAAATTTGTAGAAATATATCTGAAGAACTTAAAATAGAAGATGAAAAATAAAAAAAATTTAAGAAGGGAGATAATTAGTTCGATTAATAAGTAAAGAGAATTCTTCTTCTATATACATAATAAGAAATTATTGAAATCTTGAGAATTTCAACCTCTTATTTTCGATGGATGTGCATCTTTGAAATGTGATGAACATGATCTAATAATTTATAGAAAATGTCTGTTTGTGTGTGTATTACAAAAATTTATTAGACGTTGTATTTCACCAACGAAACAATAAACGGAATTCTAAAACTCTTTAAATTTGGTTGGACTTAATATAAATACTTGGTGATTAATTTTTGCCATATCTCGTCCAATAGATGACGTCATTTAGCTGCAGTTTCTCAAATTTGAAAAAAAGGCTATATCGCAGCCTTTGTTGTATATAAGAGAACAAAATTTCATGTGTGAGAGTGCCATCGTGATAAACTATATGTATCGATCGACAATCTGAGCTGCTGTGCAGTGCTTTCCCTGTTTACGTAAGGGCTGTATCAAAGCTTTTATTATGTATAAATGCGCCTTGATAAGTAAGATTGATATTACGAATATTATTCTGTTTCAATTTGTTTTTATTTCGGTCGATAAGTGAACTGCTATTAGTTTCTTTCAGATGGTTGTATATCAGCATTTTTTGTCTACAATTGCACCAAACTGTGTATGTAAAATGTTTATTGTGATAAGAATGTAAATTAAATTTTTGTGAAAGTTAACCAGTTGGTGTGGCTGTTATACAGAAAGATAAAAAACAACGTTTTTTAAGGGCCACGGCATACAGTTTTAAATAAAATCGATTATTATTATTATTATTATTATTATTATTATTATTATTATTATTTTCATTTTCGCATTTAAATTCAAGGTTGGAGACATTTACATGAGTGTTATGTCAATCGCACAATATTTAAATCAAAATTTCATGGGACTTAGAATTTTTTCAGTTTTGAAAGAAATTCAGTACCCTGCTAAAAAATAAATAATCAAAATTGGATTGTCTTTTTAAGCAATAAAAAAAAATGTTATACTAGTATTAGAAACTACTTTTAAATTTAAAATAAGATATATATATATATATATATATATATATATATATATTAATAATTAGCTAATTTTAGAGTATTCGGATTAATGATTAATGTAAAAATAGGCTTTAGGAAAGAAATTAAAGAACATAAAATAAAAGTTTACACGTTTTTCGAATTGATTTGCAATATTTTATTTTTTCTCCATTTATTTATATCAGTCTTAACTGAAGTTATTTATTTTGTTTTCCGAAGACTGTATTGTCAACATTCTGTAAACTTTGAAAATTTTTATATAAATAAATGAAAAGAAATCCACGCATGCTGAACAGTGAAATTACATATTTGAAAATTCTTAGAACGACATTTTTTAAGTGTAAATATAAAAAATTATCCATGTAAAGGCAAAAATATCTAAAACGTTTCTTGATTTCGAAAACATGCTTATCAACCAAGAAAAGGTGATAATGTTTTATTTTAGTTTTTAAAAAAAAGTCTTTCCGTGATCAGTCGTGTTTATTTTCAGACGAAAGAATCTGAGAAACTGTAAAAAATATATACATTCAGTATAACTGCTTAAAAATACTATTTATTAATATTAAAATGCTTATTTCATAAATTTAATACAACAGCAAAAATATATAAATAATTTTTAAATAAAAAACAAATCAATCAATAAATAAATAATAAATAAAATTATAAAAATAAACCGCAACAAATTATAAGAAAACATGTTCATTGGAGAACAGACTAAAAACAGTATTTTTTGAAGATTTGCTCCATGGAGTATTGATTCATTTTCATTTACTCTGTTGTTATGTAGAAATTTAACGACTTAATATATATATATATAATTATATTGATGAATGCACCTGTCTTGCATATAACATATTGCTTAAAAATCTAGGTATCTCAAAGAAATATTTGTTTTGTGATGCGTAAAGTACTGTTTATTTTAATAAAATTTAATTTAGTTTGTACGATTTTAATGAATGCTTGCGCAAGCATTTTTTTTTCTTTTTATCCAAAACAATTAAGTAAATAGATAAAATAAAACTAATGTGGTATTTCAATCCATTAATTTTTGTTATAAATAATTTATTTTGTGGAAGGCGAAGCGAATTTAATATATTAAAATTGAATCTAAGTTTAATTTGTTCTGCAGCCAACATTTTAAAATTAAATAAATGAAGGTGCAACTAAAAATTGTTTCAAAAATTAAAATTAGCGATATTATGCAAGTAAAACAGGAAACCAACCGCCCTTAATTTTGTATACTACTAATTTTAAACAGCAATTTTTGTCATAAAATAAGCCTATATATTTAAGAAGTTTATTTTTAGGGAATAACAGTGGAATAGGCCTTGAAAAATGGGATGACCACTGAAATCCTAAGTAAATCATTGAAAATTAATTTAGTAAACATTTATAAAAATTTCCTTTATTTAAAAATTGAATCGAGACTATTTATGTATTTTTAATTTTTTTTTTTTATATAAAAGTTCTTAAAACTCAAAATATATCGTTCCTAATATTTCTAATTTATTCCGGATACCACAGTTTTTTGAGGAGTAAGTTTTTCTAATTTTATCGTAGATACACATTAGAGTACATTTTGTACAAAAAAAACAAAAAAACAAAAAAAAAGTGGCATGAAAAGTAGGCAATACTTTGGAATAATGTAAAATTTTGGCAACTTTGTAACGTGCTTGCATATATTAAAAATCTTTTTCAAACAACAATTCTAAACTTGTGATGCATTGTAAAAAAAAAAAATCACAAAAAGAAACATATGCTGTCTAGTCACAATAAGAAACAACATAATGTAATTATTATTCCATTCCGACTTTTAGTTGCTACACCATGGACAAATATGTGAAAGGGCAATATTAAAAAAATTAATTTTACATAAAACAGAAAATTTTACTATCCGTCTCAGCGTTTTAAGAACATTAGGCCCCCCTCCCCCCCAAAAAATTATTTTGGGTTTTACTCAATTTTACTCTAGGTTAATATAGATATATATAGCGGTACATTTTGTGCTTTAATAGATATAAGTGTACATACATTCAACTTTAAAAACATATTTCTAAATATTGGTTTAATCCTAAACGTACTTTAGAACCTGTTAAATATATTTTACAATGATGAACAATTCAAATTTTTAATAAAGTGAAACAGAGGCAGAAAATTTCGATGAAAATATTAATATTGAGGGATAATAATAAAACTTTTCAAAATTTTAGCAATAATTAATTAGCAGGCTGACATATAAAAATGTCCATTTAAAATATATAAAATCATAAAAAAGAAAATACAGTGCAAGCAGTTTTATTTATATATAAAGCGAATACTTCATGTAAAAAATAATAATCTACAGGTATCATCCAGTTATTAGAAACCCTTTCGTTACTTCGTTATAAATCATTGTAATGTTTTTTGTTCGTTGATAAATTACGTTTCCAAAGAAGTTCTCGTGCAGTATAAATATCATGTGCAATAGAGATTGTTTTAAAATGTACACAAGTAAGCAGCTGCTTTACCAATCATTTGTTCAAAACATTGTTTAATTTTCTTTTTTAAATTTTTTAATATTTTTGCTTTTTTTTTTTTTCAATACAAATATTGAAAGTAATTTATTTAGTTCTCCATTAGATCCAGTAGACTTAGTAGGTGTCAAGTAATAAAATAATTTAAGTTGGCGTAACGTTCCGTTCTATGAAGTTTCTTCTTCTGCCTTCCTTCCCTCTTTTTTTTTTTTTTTTTTTTTTACATTAATCAGTAAGTAATAGCAAAAATTCTTAAATGTTAAAAAAAAAAAAAAAAGCATATTAACCAATAAACAAATGATTAATAAATTTTTATTTAAAAAAAAAAAAAAAAAAAAAAAAAAAAAAAAAAAAAAACATGGCATGCAAACCAAATGTATAGAACATTTGTAAAATGTGGAAATAAAATAATGATGAATGACACTTTTTCTTTGTAGCTACCTTTTATGTTATTTGTTTAAAAAATAATTTAAACTTTCCTATTTTACAATATATATTTTACTGCATAAATTTAATGATTTTTATTCAATAATACATATGTAGTTAAGCTTCATTCAGTAATCTTAAGTAAAACCCAAATAATAAAATTATTGAAGTCTGTGTAAGGATCAATATAAATTTTTATTTTTCTAATTTTTTTCCTCTTTTCCATCTTCAACAGCATAATAATAAGCATTGTTAAATGTATATAAAAATGGTGACTAAATAGCCTCTTCGTATTTTTATTATTTTAAAAATTTAGATTAAATCAATTTTATCTTACACAGCTACCATAATAACCAACACCGTGTCGAAGCATGCTTCAATCAATGTATTCAATTCATACAGTAATCTTTTGTGAAATTCATTGTTTTTCTAGTGTGCTGTATATCAAATTACGCTGTCAAGCAGAAAAAGGTGAGTGCAAGAGGGGAAGACAATAAAAGAAGCAAAAATCGTAAGAAGCGTGACGAAGTGTTACCGCGATATGGAAGGCTATAGATTAGATTAAATTCGACCGTTTCTCTTGTAGCCGTTACTCATTAGAACTTTACTCACGTTTTGTTACTTTGATTTTAAATTTTAAGTATAAAAAGAAATAGCTTGTTTTTACGTTTGATGTTATACCTGTCTTTGAAATATTCAAAAAGATAAAAAAACAAGTTGAAAAAACAAGTTGCATCAAAAAGTAGATAATAATAATAGTTTTGCAAGCGAAAACTCTGACCATGCAAAATTACGCTATCCAACACCCTCAACTCGATGTGTTGTAGTAAAAAACGGGCTTCTATCCAAAATAAAAACATTATTAGTAAAAATAAATTACATCTTATCAATAAGATGTTTGTTCTATAAATTTTTTAGAAAAATGCGAACAAATACATTTTTAAAATATATCTTAAGCATAAGGACATTTTTCGTGGATTTGAGAAAAATCTAAAATCAAATATGACGTACGTTTCACAAACAAGTATTCCACATATTAATTTTTGAAACACACAAATATATATTCCCTTTTAAACATGACAGATTTTGGAAAACATAAAATAACTCTAAAACAACTGAGCTCAGCTTCGTACACAACTGAATTTTGAAAAACGCTCCTGTGAGCAAATTTGGTGAATCTCTGCGAACGTTTTCATACAAAAACGTAATGACAAAACTTCTTATCCCTACTTTAAAATATCGCATAGAAGGAAATAGAAATTTTATTACTTCAAGTATTCTGTTTTATGTAATGAAAATAAACAAAATTAAATTGGCTGAAAATCAAACTATTATATAATAATAATACAGATTTATATTTATTTATTTGATTTTAGTATTTTTTACTTTGTAGAAATTCATTGTGTTAAAAATATAGTTATCATATTAGTGTACATTTTAAAAAGACAATTTTGGATGCAATTTTTTTTCTAAGAACCAGTACTTTACTGAAATAATAATAATAATAATAAACCTTTATTTATTTTATTTTTTTATTTATTATTGAAATTTATTTTAATTTTTAATGTCTTTGAACTATTTGGACCAACCTTAACATATCTTATTCAGCAGTTAAACATACTTCATACTTAAAAATCATATTCAGCTTACAGCAACATAAAAGATCACGTCACTGTACACAGTATTAAATTTTAAATTTCAAGCAACAGTTGCCAAATGTAAATTAATAATTCAGGTAAAAATGAAGTAAACTGAAATTTAGAAAACCCTAATCAACTACTAAAGAAATCTCAGTAGTTTGAAATAACATTGCAAAATTATTGTTCACCACAAATGCTTAGTTTCCTACGTATGCTTTCGTATGTATACTTAACCGTCTTACTATTAGTAAGATATTTTTATTCTGAATTTTATATAATGTCGCACTTTTTCATGCACAATATTCTGTTTTTAGCTTACTCATTTATCTTTAATATGCTTATACGTAATAGTTTGATTTTTTTTCTCTTATAAATATACATTTATTAAAATCTACTAAAAAATAAATAAAGATGTTAGACAACCGAAAAAAAAAATACACACACACATATGCATATATATATCATATAAGAAATTAATACATATATTTAATATAAAAGCGGAAAACTATATGAAGCAAGGGCAATATTCAATCAAATGAAACCGAAATAACAATATGAAAGAGCAGAAACCACCACGACTTATCTATCTATCTACCTATCAATCAATATATATATATATGGTATGAGAAATCAATACACATATTTAATATAAGAAAGGGAAACTATATGAAACAAGGACAATATTCAAGCAAATTTAACTGAAACAACTATAAGAAGGAGCAGGGGCTACTATGGCTTAAGACGGGTGGAGTAACTTAAAAACAAGTTTTACGGACGTCCAAGATCCCCCAAAGTATCTACTATATAATAATAAAGAACCAGATAATGATAAAGAAAAAGTTGAAATGAAGATTTTTATAGTATTATACGAAAAATATTATGTTATAATTATTCATATTTATAAACCAACTGTATATAATCTAAATGAATCATATATATTATGATTTAAAATAATTATTGGTGTTTATAAATCAATTTTATTTAAAACAAATGAATCATATGTATTATATTTTCAAATAGTATTCACTCTATGCAGCTATACTTAATGATTAAAGGTCATAATCATAAAATACTACAAACGTGTTTAAAATAGGTATGGAATCATCCACAAATAATGAGTATAATAACAGTATGGAAAAAAAAAATCAGAAGCCTATTTTTACTTTCTAAGTAATAGTTATATATAAAATTCTGCAGAAAAGAGAATTTAATTTAGTAAGGTAGGATATATATATTTTTTCATATAAAGGCATGTGGTAACTGCATTGAGTTCCTCAGCAACGGATTCTATATTCATTTGTTAAAATTTTTTAGCGAATCTAATTTAGGATCCCACTATTGGATTTAAAATTTTTTATGGTGTTATTTAAATTATCTAATGCAATTGCGTATGTTAAGATTTTGGCGAGAAACGTTCGAGTTACTTAGGTGCCAAATTTAAAATTTCACCAAGAGGTCCAAGCTGTTCCATTGTTTTAGCAGAATTTTTCTCAATTTTATTTTAAATGTTTTTTATCTTAACCCCTTAACGCGCGCTGCCCTTGCTACGAGGACGCAAAATTTAAGATACAGCTGCAAAAAATCATCCCAGAAATTTTTTAGCAAAAATTTACGTTTATAACATATCAGAAAAGGCCGTTTTTTTAAACCTTAAAATTTAAAATTTCTTTTAGTTTAATTTAGTTCATGAATTCCGGTGGCACTATAATTTAAATGATCCGAATTGTCTTGCGCCGCAAAGGGTTAATGTGAGAGGTTAAAAAAAAAAAAAAAAAAGAAAAGAAAAAGAAGAAGAAGAAAAACTTTTTTAATTGGTCTAAATATACAAAATGCCCCCATGTAAAATACTATCCGTTTTCCATTCTGTTCATTATTAGAATGAAAATGCCTAAAAAGTTATTCCTATATCACTGACATCTCTATAAATTAAATTAAATTAAATTATCTAGTATCTTTATTCTACACACGCACTTTTTATTTTCCAAATTAAGTAGTATCTCAAAAAAAAAAAAAACTAATGATGTGCATTTGCACCCAAAAAGAGAATTACTGTTATTTGACCTTTTCTTCTCCCCAATCTTTAATACAATTATCATTATTCAAAAGATTTATTTAAAGCAAGTAATATACTATTTTATTATCTTATTATTAATTATTAATATTAATTAATTATTACTTATTTATCAAATTTAAGTAAAGTGTTATATTAGACTCTATTAAAGTTCAAGTGAGAACATGCCAGTTGAAATATTTTACACTTTTCTCGTATAGAATACAAATGATAATATTTCTTCTGTTAAATTTCAAGTGATTTCCAGTAATATATTTTCAAGAAAGTAAAATATTATTTAATTTCATTAATTTATCACACAATGCATGATGAATGTCAACCTGTACCATGATTTATATATAACCTGGAATAGTAATAAGGTAGGATGAAAAAAGTATTAAAATACATAAGAAACAATGTAATGGAAACAATGTAATCATTGATTATTTAGAAATATTTAACTCCGACTATTGCTAGTTACATCTCATTACCGTAGCATACATCTAATATTAAGGTTTTGCAATAAAATATTATAATAAAATACAATAAAGAATATAATTTAATCTACAACGTTTGATAAGTTTTGTATTAAATAAAATTTACAAAATTTCTATTTTTGTCAAATAATTTTTTCATAGTTTAAGTGCTTACTTTATTATAAATTTATTTTAAAAACTATTTTGTAAAACATATTTATTACATGCACTGTGAAAGAAAAAATATCATGATATATTACAAAAAATTAATAGCAGCAAAATAGCCAGAATGTATTTGTAATATTTGCGAAAAAAAAAAAAATGCGTTTACAAATTAGTATTGAAAAATGAAGATGCTTCCAGTTTTTTTTTTCCTTAGAACTAATAAATTTACTACCAAAAATAACATGAAACAAAATAATATAAAAATAAATTTTAGTTCTTGAAACTACTGGTGTTTAAATCTTTCCATTAGAGAGAGTAACCTAAAAAACAAAATAATATCCAACTAGCAATCCTTCCTTATTATCTCTTTCTATGCAAAATACCCATCTATACGTATGCATGTAAGAGCATCTTTCGTGAAATATGCAAATGATACCCGTTATATGACTTTCCGCAACAATAAAACAAGTTAAAGAAAAAAGAAAATCAACACAATAGTTTTGTAAAGATATTAAAACAAATTACTGTCTGCCCTATGAAACTAAAACCAAAGGTTAACAAGCATATATTCGGATTAGGCGAAAACAACCGCGATTAAATTATGAATACAATAAAATTGTCCAAATAAGATAACGTTCATGATTACTTAAACAACGCTACTGAAACAACGGCGATTTTCGTATTTTGATTACTGTTCGCATGCCATTGACACGCTGTAAATATGATATAGCATGATTAGATTGTCAGAATTGTAAGCTAATCAATATGATATAGCACGATTAGATTGTCAGAATTGTGAACTAATCAACTAAAACTGTTGAAAATTTAAACATATAGTGAAAGAAACAATTAATTATGTTTAATAAAAAACTTCTTATTGTTTATTCATTGCACGAAATCAAAAGAGCATATTTTGTGTCACGATGCGATAAAAATGTTTTATTATCTTTATTGAAGAATATAAGTGTTTTTTAAATAAGTTTTTGGATTTATATAATTTACTTGGTTTATGTATATCGAATATACTTGAAATTTGTACGAATATGTCAAAATACATCTTTTTAAATTGATATTAAAAAGATAAGCTTTTTGGTTTATAATATACAGTTTAAAAATGGTGTACATAAATAAAGTTATTGCACTGATTTTTGAATAATTCCTCGACTAAAAATCTGAGTATTCAAATCTCAATTAAAAAGTAAGTTTACCTTTGTTATACAAAACAATTTTTGTTTATTTTTTAAGCAGTTTATTGTTTTAAAATATTTTAAAGTTTAGATTTAAATAATAATAATAAATGCTTTTTTTTTTTCTTTCAAACAAAAAAAAATTATGTTTTAACTTTATTTATTTTTTTTTCATGGTTCATTTTGAAATTTTTCTTACAACGTTTTATTACTAAATTGTTTTAAGTCCGCTGCCTTAATTTTTACTATTAAAGTGATGCTTTTTGCACTTTTATAATATTATTTTCTAGAAAACTTTAGAAGATATTTGTATTATTAATGAATTTTCAAATTATACATGTTAGCGTTTCCTATTTTTTAATTTTTAATGGCGTAATTTGAATGTTATATCCGTTACCAAACATGACACAAAGCAAAACACAAATTACTTTTTTTTTTTATTAAAACAGTTTCTGTGATTTATTGATTACCAGTATTCTGCACAAGTTGGTCATGTATATTTAAAAAAAATTATTTTCAAAAAAGAATTTTGGCGACAAAGAATAGGTGTTCAGTTGCATGCTATTAAAAAGATATTTTTGCTTAAAATCGTATTTAAAGATAAACATATAAAGACATTTTATTGATATTTTAATGTTTAATGAAACATTTAACGAACAGTATACTTCATTTAATGCACAGCTCAAATTAAACTTTTATTTTTTATTTATGCTTGAATTTTCTCTTCTCCTCTCCTCTCAGACAATGTATAGAATCTGAAAATGATCATTCTGCATTCATAGGATGTTTTTAGTTTACCATAACTAAAATATAAATTTGGAATACATTCATATTCTAAATAAGCGAAAAAAAAAAAAAAAAAAAAAAAAAGAAAATAAAAAAAGAAAATAAAAGCTTGTTACATCGTTGTACAAATATTCTGATTTATACCATTATCACCAAAACGTATTCGGGTCACTTAGTAAATAAATAAACAAACTTCATATTTCCGCTTATAAGTCACTCGTTTTTATAAAGTTCGTAGTTAAAAAATGTAAATATGTCAAAGTGCATTTTTGTTGCTCGAATACAGAGTTGCCAGTTTTATTATTTTATTTCGAAGCTTTGTTAGCACCCACCTTTTCTTCATACCATATTTTAAGATTAATTTTCTTATTATTTAATGACATATTGGAAAAGATTATTTAAAAAAAAAAAAAAAAAAAAAAAAAAAAAAAGAGCGGTATGAAAAAAAAGACGGACAATGCTTCGAAATAAATTAGAAATGTTAGCAACTCTGGTAGTACACTGTAAAGAAAAGAAAAAAAAAGTAGATTTGCAGCAGAATATGCCGGCAGTATGGGTGCAGGGGAAAAAAAAAATTAGAAAGAAGTAATTTACAGCAGAAACAGCTACAAAAGAGTCTCTATTTACGGATGTTTCCGCTGTAAAGTGTCTTATTTAACAGCAGAATGTGCTGGCAATATGGGTGCCAGCACATTTTGCTGTAAAAACTTCCGGTTTTTTTTTTTTTTTTTTTTTTTACAGTGTATACAGACTACTTATTCATTTTCAGCAGAACTTTGAATATTCTTATGCTTTTGTGATATATGAATGTAATGCTGCATTAGTTTAATTTCTTGAATTCAAAAATATTTGTATTAACATTTATAAAGGATTACAGATAATAATCTTAAAATGTATCTGTATTTCTTTAATATTTCGAAAAAAATTGTTAAATTATACACCCCAAACGTTACTGTTTAAAAAAAATTCTGTTATCTAAAAACTAAAGACAAAAAATTTATATCAATGGTGATTTAATTTTTCAAAAGTCCTCCAGAAAAGGTTTTTAACATAGATATCAAGTAGCACAAATTTATTACCATTATTCTTTGGTAGGAAATCAAACGACTCGAATTAATTTTTAATGCTAATAGTTATTTTTAATTAAACTGTTATCTTCGTTAAAAATTTAAAATTCAAACTATATTTCATAATATAAAATATTTAAAGCCTTTAAAGAGTGCACGCCATAAAGACGTAAGAGCTATTTACGAATTTAAACAAGTACATTTCATAATACAGGGTGATTATAATTAAGTTACGATTTCAAAACGCTATAATTTTAAAACTACCAATCAGAGGGATTTGATATTTTACCAGAGCAATTGTGAGGCAACGAAATTTTGTTTGGCAAAAGAAAAGAAAAAAAGTTCCAAAATGTGCCGTTAATTATCCGTAAGGTATTTGTTTCATGAAACTCCTCTTTTTCTCTTTTCACTATGACTGTTTCCGCTGTAAACACGCATTCTTGTCTTTTTGCTAAAAAAAAAAAAAAAAAAAAAAAATGTAGTAAACCCTTGAAGTCTATTGTTTCCTGCTATCCCATTGTGCTGCTAACGACATTCCTGTACTATAAACGAGTCCATTTAGGCGTTTCCTCTGACATTACCCTGACAGCGCCATCTATACAAACATGTTGAAACTACTTTTTTCTTTCCCCAAACAAAATTTCATTGCCTCACAATTGCTCTGGTAAAATATCAAATCGCTCCGATGGGTAGTTTTAAAATTATATCGTTTTGAAATCGTAACTTTAATTATAATCACCCTGTATGTGTTTGCTCTCCAAATTAAAATTTAAAATAAAAGCCGTTTTAAAATGGTTCTTAAATCAAGTATACTAATTTTGTTTAGTTTGTCAAAATGTTTATTGTTATGTTAGAAATTTCAGAAATTTCTTTATTTTTTTTTTAAACTACTGTGTATTTGTGCATTATAAATTAAATATTTTGCTGACATGTTTTGAAAATAATCTTCAAATATATAACGTTAGTAGATATAATTTTCAGTTTAGTTTTTATTAACTTTATGGGAAAAATTATTTATATATTCAACTAAAAAGCTCATAGAAAGCTTTTCCACTTATTCGACTAAACTCTCATACTTTTTATTTATTTATTTATTTCGTCTAATTGCAGTTACTGGATTTATTTTAAATAACTTATCGGGGGAAAAAAGGATATTACACGACATACCTCTTTTTTTTTTTTTTTTTTTTTTTACAGTATTACTTAAAATTTATTATTAAAATATTTTCTTCTTAAATGAACATGCTAAAAATTAAATAATTTTATTATTCAAGATACTGCAAGATAGTTTTACAATTCTTGATATAAAACACGATTCTACGAATATATATTACAGGATTTTCCCCTTCTTTTTTAAAAGCATTATTTAAAATTAGTACTAAAATATTTTTTCTCTTAACCCGTTAGTAATCGCTAGTTGGTCGATTTGCCGCCCATCCTTCAGTTTTTCTAGATTTTTTTATTCAATAGCCACCAACAAATTTTAGAAGTGGCATTTGATACACATTAAACGCGAATAAAATCGATTTAACGTCGATCACATCACTTCTTAAAATTATTGGTGACAGTTAAATGAAAAGTTCGCAATCTGTAATAGGTGGCGCTGTCGATAGCGACTACTAACGGGTTAAATTAACATGCTAAAATTAAATTCCTTTAGTTTTATTATTCAAGATACTGTAAAATAATTTTACAATTTTAAATGCACCACATTATCATATGTTATTATCTGCAGTCTATTTAAAATATATCGATTTAATTTGAATATTTATTTAAAAACATTCGTTAAAATCACATTTTTAAACATCAAATGCACATTCGTCATATTTATTACACCAGATGTACACTAGTGTGCTAATTCGTAGATCAGGTCAATAGTTTTTAAAGTACGTTAAAAATTTCAATGAACATTAATATTTCCTCTAGTTAGCAGTTATTTCTTTCTTTTCTTTTTTCTTTTCTTTTCTTTTTTTTTGTATGTGTGTGTGTGTTTTAAATTTATATTTTATGCATTTTTATACGAGAAACTGTTTTAAGATCATTCCAAAGAATCTGTTTATGCAAACGCTTTCTCATTTTTATTTTATTTTATTTTATTTTATTTTATTTTATTTTATTTAATATAAGTACATTTTACCTATGTTAATTTAACGGATCATTAATTCGGAATTTTTCGTTTTTGTATTCTTCAGAACTGTGTAAATTTATTAAAAGGATCAAAATGTAAAGATATAGATAACATAAAATTCGTTTAGGTTTTTAATTGCTTGAATAAAGCTATAAAGTACATACAATTGTTAAGTAACAATGTATGTACACCTATCTAACTTAATTGTAAAAGACATGTGATAGCCACATAAAAGATTTTAAAAACTAAATGATAATTTTATAGTCCTCTAAAATACTTTTTTCTTTTGTTTGTCAATACTTACTTTAAAGAATTTTTAATAGTATAAAATAAATAAAACTACACTTTTTTTTTTTTTTTTTTTTTTTTTTGCCTGATTGTCAGTTTCCCCATTAATGGCCTAATATTAACTCACGGACAAGTCAATAATTTCAATTTTTAGACTGTCTACAACAATAAATTTTTATATATCTCATGACACAACCCATTTTATCCTTCCATTAATTAAACAAAAGATAAGCTATTTAATAAGTAAATTTTTGAAAAATTAAAAAATGTACAATTTATTGTAAAAATTTATGCTGAAATAAGCTGAAAAAATAAATGAATATACTGAGAAAAATTAAAAAAATTACTTATATATCTGATGTATCTGTTTCTATAAGATAATAAAATATTTCATATATTCCATGCCATATAGAACCAGATACTTATAATTTTACTTTTTCTCAGTATATATTTTTAAAAAACAAGAATACCTTTTTACAAAAAACAACCGGTTTGTTTGAGTTAAAATCTATCTTTGCAAAAAGTTTCCAACAAGATACATCTAGTATAAAGATTTATTTTGACGTTACGAATTTTTCCAAGTGTAAGTTCTTCTTCAAATGTCACCTCCATGCCGGCCAGTTCCTGTCTCCATCTATGTGTTCCTCTTATTTCCTTATACAAGTAATCATCTTGCTAAATCCCCATGTCCCCATCTCAAGTACTGGTCTAATCCAAGTACCTCATTGTTAACCTGTCCAGTTTTCCCCAAGTTTATCATGTAGTCCTTTTACGAGTGATTTTGTAGTTGAATACCGTTTCTTATCTGTGGAATATTCAAGTATATATTGGCTGCATTCCGAGAAATTTTTCAAAAATAATATTTATCCTTATGATGTTTTGATTGTTTAAAGCAAAAAGTTTCAATCAAATACATGTAATTTTTATCGTAAATAATTTTTTTATTAAATCAAATAATTTTTAGATATGAGTTTTAAAGTTTCTTTTAGTATAATAAATGGGTAATACTATTTCAATGAAACTATGATCGCTGTTAATATTTCAAATAACTTTATTTAATGAAAATTATTCTTCTATAAATCTTGCCTTTCAAAATATTTTTTCTGCATTGATGTATCTAAACCTCTTTATTCAACAATGTTCCGTTATAAAATGTAAATATTATAAAAAAATTGTTACTTTTTTTTTCATAATTATTTCATAAAAATGTATTTGAAAATCTCGAGAATATTTGAACAGGTTGTGAAATTGTAAGCATAATTTTTTGCTGATTATTGGTTTTTTCAAACATACAAATTCTTTAATGTGAGAAATCTTGCCACCTCGTAAACAGATATATATTGTAGACTTATTTTACAGAGAACTAATGAAGAAGAATATCGTTAAAAAAGATTATCCGAGATTACAAGAAAAGCATAACATTTGACAGTGATGTAACCAATGTTTGAGTATTTAAGCTCTGAAAAAATGGTTACGTTTACACCTACTTAATCCAAAGACATCGTACGTGAATTTACACATTCTTTTCAGGTTTCACAAGCTGTATAGGTTTTGACGGATTAGCATTTAGAGTGCATAAGTCCATGGATAAAATTTTTCGTGTTAAGATAAATTAGCATTGAAGCATTTATATATTTTTTCCATTTACCCAAGCGGATTATATATTCCAATTCCTATGAAAAAAAATCAAAATGAAAGTCGATATATTTCATAGACATAATATATTTTTTAAAGAATAAATAGGTTATTTACTTTAATATTAATTTAAAAAGAGAGAGAATATAAACTTGTGTCTTTTTCTAAAAAACAAGAAAAACTTAGAAACTATCTCAGTAAAAGCACAATTTTACACAACAGACAGATATTTATAATATATCAGGGATGGAACACGGGCGCAAAACTCACACCACTATCAATGAAACAAAATTTTCTACTTCTTAAATCAACGATATTAGGTGTACAGAAATTTCATATACAAATATTGGTATGAGTTCTGCGCCCGTGTTCCACCCCTGATATATATATATATATATATATATATATATACAAATTTTAAAAACAGATATGTTTCAAACTTACACTAAGCTTCTTCTCAATATAACGGCAATTATCAAGCTTTTAGACATTAAATAGTTATTAATATCATACTGATGAGGAGCTTTGTGTAAGCTCGAAATATGTATGTGCGTGTGTGTGCTGAATTAAAAATATGTCTGTAGTTTTAACTTCTGATTTTATATCAATATATATATATATATATATATATATATATATATATATATATTTCATCCGAACGTAGCATGTTTCATTATTTTAAAAGTAAACACTGTTTCTCTCTTCATTTAGAAAGGAATAAACTATTGCTCAAAATTCAAAGACAGGGAATAAAAGAATATTTTTAATTAACCCCTTAACGGTCGCATATTTTTCAAAGACACGCCCAAAATATCCACATTTTTGTCTAATTAAAAAAAAATAGATTGAAAAAAAATATATGAATAATATATTTATTTATTCTGTATATATTTTCAAATACATTATATATAGTTTGGTACTGGCTGGTGCCTTCATGTACCCTAAAATATTAAAGAAAAAATACACGTGGGGCGTGGTCACTGCCCGTGAATATCACGGGAGCGAGAAGGAAGGGGTTAAATATATAATATATCCAGTAAAACAGTACTAAATTCTTCATGCAGAATCTCGTTCCATCTTTAATGTAGCAATAAATATTTAAAAAAAATCTTTTGTGTTTCAAAAATTTTTTTTAATTTATTTTTTAACTGTTAGAAAAAAAAAAAAAAAAAAAAAGAAAAAAAACGCTTTGTAATGTAGAATTCTAGAGTAACTTACCCGTATCAGAAATACATATATTTTAAACTGAAACGTACCAGGAAAATGTTGTAGAAAGGGCAGAACAAAAACAGAAAAATTCAAGGACACATGTATCTAATGGAAAAATGACAATATAGCTGATTTTATCATGTCAATATCCTTTTATTTTAAATGTATGGATAAACAATGTGATCAGAGAAGAAGATTAATTCTGCTAGTTTATATAGGATCTTAATCTCAAGCATAGCGTACGCAATGCATTGGACAAATATTTACATATAGCACGCTGTGCACTTTACTTACAGAAAATTGTTTAAAAAATTTTTACTCCATTCATTTTAGATGCATTTGAGATTTAGAGATTGAATGTATTAATTTTTTAGGATCGCCATTAATAACGGTAACGTTAACTCTAAAAATATTTCTTTAAAAATTTTTGAGGTTTTTACATTTAAAATTACATTTTTTATCACAAAAAATTGTAATACAATATTGTTTTGTCACAAAAAATAAAATCACAATCAGTAAAAGCACAATTAGCGATCTAAAAAATATCACATTTCACGCTCCTGTATTGCAGATATAATTCATACATTATAGCTATAATATTGTAGATATAATGTTTTTTATGCAACATTCTGAATTTTAATCATTTATTTTTAGTAAGCGTTTAGTTTCGTAGCTGCGAAGATTTAAAAGTGTTTAATTAAAGAAGTCATTAACTGACTTTGCATATTATTCAATAAAATACATATTTAGCTAAGGATACTTAAAGAATACATGAAATATTACAATTTACTATATACAGAGAGAGTTCTGCATATAAATAGATATAAATATAAAAAATGATTCTTATTTATTGTTTTGATAACCATCTCACTGAATTTCAGATCTTCTGGAATCCCCCCCCCCCATTTATCTTTGAAAATAATGATTTTAAGTAGAAAATTTCATTGTGTTATACAAGGATATGTATTTCAGAGAGTGTTATACATTTCACACATTTATGTAGATTATGAAGTACAAAATTTCAAAACGCACCGATTACAGCAATCGTTCACTAACAGACTGAAATAAATATGTAATCAAAATATATTATCATTTTCTTGTATAATTTGGATTTTCGAAAGCAGCAATTAGAGAAAAATTGCATATATTTGATACGGAAAATAGAAAATCGAACAAATTTTGTAAGTTTAATTGTGAAATATGAAAATACGGACTTTCCTGCGAACATGCACTAGTTGTATGAAGCATTCTTTCAGTTATTCCAAAAGTCTTTGATTCTTTTGTAAACTGTACAGTTTTTGAGATTCTTTTTTCGTTAATACATTTTAAATGCATTCTTTCTATAGTCATTTTTTTACATTCATTAAATGAATAAATGAATAAATTTGAAAAAGTCTATTCACTCATTGTCTATTCTCTTGATATGAATAGTAAACCCCGTCTTTCTATGTTTCTGTAAAACATTACATTTTTAGTAAAATAATTTAGAGTATATGTGATTAGATCAATTAAATTTCCCCCTTAGTAATCGATGCGTTAAACGTCACTGCCATACACTGGTAGCACATAAAAAATGTAACACAGATATACAAGATATTTTTTTAAAATACAGTATTGTGTTAGAGGAACACCTAAAGGCGTGGCTTATTTTTTCTTAAAAATCATACTTTTACATGACCAATATGTTCAAATTTAAAACAAACAATATATGATTCAATCTACTTAAATTAATCTACTTAATTTATTAGATTTTTTTTTTTTTCTCCCTTTTTTTTTTTTTTTTTTTAGTGAAAATGTTGGTGAATTTTTTCTTTTAGCTTTGATTCGAGATTATTAATTTACCTAATAATAATTATTGCAGCTTATCTTTTTGAAATTTAATTATTTCATTCAACTATCATTTACTTTAAATGTATTTTATCTTCGTCTTAAAAATGTACATTTTACTTCCTGTAAATTAGTAAAATAATGGTTTAATTTTTCACTGAATCAATACATTTTTCAATATTATAATTTTATGTACTAAATAACCTTTAAAAATACGTAAACACATGCCCCGATTTAAAGCAGTTGAAATAAATTTCCTTTCTAAATAATAATAATAATAATAATAATATGTTATTGAGTAACGATGTTTTTGGGGTAACATATAAAATTTTGAATACGCATTGCTTTTCTAAAGTTTTTATCGACTTAAACGATTTCTAAAATAAAATGCATTTATTTTGGATTTTATTTTGGAAACATAAAAATGTCTCAAGACTTTAAGCGTGAGTGTCAAGAAGATACTTTTAAACAGAAAAGTAAACAAAGCAATCTCCACACTTTTTGGTAAGAAAACTAAATTTTATATGTAGATTTTGAGTGTACTTTCACATTTGTTCTACTTTTTTTTTTTTTTTTTTTTTTTTTTTTAATCTTCCTTAGATGCACTTACGACAGGAATTTTGTAAGCCAAAAAAGTGTAACTTAGTGTTTACACTTGTCCAAGCACCTACACTACATCATTTATATATATATATATATATTACTTTTATTTTTCAGTTCTGTCTTATCGTTTTCAATACATCACAATATCCTGATATTTTTTTTAGATTTTATTGGAATGCTAAAAATTTTAAGATGGGAAGTGCTAGTTAGAGGTATACGGAAAAATTCACAACTCTATAACGATTTGAGATGTTTAAAATTTCGAAAAGTCCCACAGATTCATGAATATTTTAACTATCCGGAAACTTGACTCATATTTCTCTTAATGTACTGCATATGGGTATAGTAGGCCGAGGTTGCATTTACCCGAAATGCTAAGTGAGAAAACGCAATTTAAAGGTTTAAAATCTGTAAAAAACTATATCAAAAATAATAAGAATTGTTTCCTGAATATATATTTTACTGAACAAACCTAATATAGTTCAATTTATAAATATTAAATGGAAATATAAGCTTTTATATAAAATATATTTTAGTTAGGCCGTCCAGGGGTTCCAAGTCCTCTGAAGTAGCACATTGTTAAATTATAAAGTTCTCATACTTTTCAAAAGCCAATTAGTTATTGTATAGTCCTAAAAATTTCCAGAACTGTAAGTGTAATAGGAACTGAGGAAAATGAGGTCGAAGACGAACTATGTCAAAATGTTGTTACAATTACCAAACTTCACCCTTTGTAAAGTGTTCGTGTGTATATGTGTGAATGCATATAAAAAAACTACAGGAATAATAAAGATAATACTTTGTGAGATTATTTGTCCTGTAATATTTTCATTTTTCCTTTAATTATTTTTTTTTATGATAAACGCCACAAGATGTACGTTTTAGTACGTAAAACTTATGACTACGTAATACGTTAATTTTGTCATGCTTTAATATGCTTTTCTTTCTGTATATCCCCCCATTAGGAAATGAATTTTAGATGAGTGTTTAATATTTGAATTTAGAAACTGTAAAGTTCCAAATATGACTAAGATCGATTGTAAACATTACATTCGGATTTTTTTTTCTTGAAAATCGATGGAATATCAGAAATAGGGTGTTTCTGACTTTGACAGGCCTTTGGATTGCGAGTAGCAGGTTATTGACTTCGTTTTCGAAAAATGTATGTTTTATCTTCTGAAGTCACCTCGGTCGCTATGGTCTGGTGGTTTTCTCCCACGCATTTCAAAATCAAAGCTATGACAAGAACTGTTTCTGTACAAGTTGAGGGAAAAAGAAAAGAAAACAACACGTTAGGGAGATCCTCAAAGGGGGATAACACATAAATCGATTCAGATATATCCCAGTCCAAATAATAAAATAGGACAATTTGTTTTGTGACGTATGCGAAGTAGTGATAACTTAATAAACATAGTGGGATTAATTTTTCGTCTAAACAGCTATTCTTTTAGTGTCCTTCCCCCTTTCTTTTTAAATATGAATATATGTCTTACATACACATAAAAAAAAAATAATAATAAATAAAATAAATTAGCTTATATGAATTTCAAGTAGTGAAGTAGTATTTTTGCAACTTTCTCTGAATTATAATGCACAATCAGTCAAGCAATACCTATTCAGGGGTTCAGAACAGTTACTGAAGTTCACCGATATAAACATACAGGTACTAGTGGGATATTGTTATAAAACTTAGTAAAAATCTATATTTTTGATTAATTTCCATTAAAAATATTCCATTTCGTCATGAATAACTGTTCAAACGATACAATAAATAGTCAAACATAATTTTATAACCATATTCTCTTTATCGAAAGCAGCATATATCGGCCTGGATATTATTTTAACCCCTTACTTGCCTAGGAATTCTTGAGAGATTCGCTTCTCAGTGCCACTGTTCTCTCTCAACAATAAAATGAGTAAATCCATAGAATACACAAGATCCCTTTCAAGGCTATTTTATCGCATTCCCAAGCCGTATGAGTAGTTTCACTAGTACTAGTAGCAATACAGTACAAAAGATCATACTTTGGAAAAGCATATATATAAGCCAGTTAAAGGGTTGGTATGAAGAATTATTTTCTATTAAATTAAGGGGATTTATATTTAGTATTTTATTATTGAATTCAACAGATAAATTGAAAATTTTTAATTATATAAAAAAAATGTGAAATTCATCCATAAGAACTAAAAATAGATAGATATATACAGGAATGCTTAAAGGAATATTATATATATACATATATATATATATATATATATATATATATATATATATATATATATATATATATATATATATGTATGTATGTATGTATGTATGTATGTATGTATTTGTGTGCGTGTGTTTGTGTATGTACAGGGTGTACCAAAATTGCAGCGACAAATTTTAAGAGGAGATATGACACATCATTAAAATTCTGAATTGCATCGAAATCCATGTCCACAAATGTCATCTTAACCTTATAAGAACCGGGTGATTTAGGGGTATTTTTAACGCATATGAATGTGGCTTCTAAATTTTGAATTTTTAATAAAAACTTTTTTTCGTGCTAATGAACATAAAAAGTTATACATAGTAATAATGCTGTTTCTAATCGATGTATTTAAAGCAATTGCATTGATACAGAAAATGGGTATGATTTTGTGAAATTATGGATCGTACAAGGTTTTAAAATTTACAAGGTAGATGGAGTTACAAATACCCTAAAAATTAGACTACACAACAGCAATGGATAGTTCTAGAACATGGCGGTAAGTTTTAAAAAACACCGGAATGTATCCACTCCTTAAAGGGTTAATATGATGTTTGCAGTCATGAATTGGTATGTATTCCTCATTCTTTCAGCTGTTTTCTACATCCACTTATGTTTGTAGTTGTACGTTTGTGCTGACTACATCTGTTAAAAATTACCTCCAAAACACTTGTCTTTAAAGGATTTAGATGACATTTGCGGACATGGATTCCTATGCAATTTTGAATACTTATGATGCGTGCTAGCTCCTCCTTAAGTTTCACGCTGTAATTTTGGGACGCCCTGCATATATATATATATGTATGTTTACATTTTTATCCATGTTTAAAGCATCTTAACTGTCTTGGAAAGTATGTTTCACTGTCAATCGCTGTCGTTCACTTTTCCTCGTCTGCTTCATGTATGCTTAATTGTGAGTAGTGTTTTGTTTTTATTCCATTCTTCTTTTATTTCATTTTATAATATTTTTGGTTATTATAGTTCTTCTTCTTTTGGTAGTTATGGTTCAAGCATTGGTCAAAGGAAAAGCTTTAGGTTCGGCTCTCTTTGACATAGAAAAATATAATTTTTCATGTTCTATTCCCACAATGCCCTTGAAATAACACTGCTCGGCATGGAAATTGCCTCTATTTGACACTATTTCAGCATATTCTTATGTAAAATCACCTCCTAAATCCAAATATGACGTCCATTTTGCCCTATCACCCACTGTTTTTTAGGAATGGCCCACTATTTTTATCATTTTTCGGTGATTTATGGCTATAAATTTGATTTTTAGGAGAGGGGAGGATTATTTTAACCGTTAAATACCATATGAGGGGCTACAGAGTTGGAAAATTCTAAAACATGGACATTTGCGACAATTTTTTTTTTGTTGTTGTTAGGGGGGGGGGGAATTGCCACTGAAATTATACATTACATATCTTATATATTTTTAATCTGTTATTAATTTTATTTTTTAAGCTTTATATATATATGTTTTTATGTGTTAAATTAATTATTTTTCATTATTTAAATCAAATTCATGGTCATAAAATTATCGAACAGGGAAAGAAATTGAGGGAGGGGGTGGTGTATCTAGAAAACGGTGTGTGACTGGGCAAAATGGAAGTCATATTCGGTTGCAGGAGGTCATTTTACATAAGAATCAGCAAAAAGGGTATCAGATATCGTTTTTTTTTTTTTTTTTTCAGAGCAGTGTAATTAAAAATCGGCCATTATTCCATGAATTTATTTTGACATAAATGTAAATTCAGTAAATGATTTTTCGCATACTAAAACGTATAAGAAAAAATTAATAAATCGTCAATAATATTTTATACAGAAGGTATTTCATATTCAAATTATATTATTTTTTAAATGCTTTACTCAATATTAAAATAAATAAAATTATTTTAAAATATTTGTAGATTGACACATTTTTAGAATCTAGCTATTTTGCAGAAAAACTTGTCGAGAAAATGTAATCAAATTGTCTCTTCAAATAAAAATAATTTAACAGAAATTAATCGGGTGTCCATCCTTGGTATATAATTTGCATGTTATATAAAAAGTTACATTTTGAATCCATAATTTTTTTATAACGAGAAGTAAACTTTTTTAGTTGAAAAGTTTATTTCAACGAAAAGGTTATATATATATCTTATATTACATTAATTTATTAATTAATTAATTTTTTTATTGTTATACGATGCTTTTATAAAAAATACGATAAATACCGTCAAAAGATTTAAATTTAGCAAACTGACATGTCTAAGAAAAATAAGTATTTTGAATATAGGTACTTTTTCCGTTTAATTCCATATAAGAATAGTTTACTTTCACTAAAAAATTTCCTAAAAGAACATGCTCACCAGAAAGTATTTTGAACTATTTCTTTTATAAAGATTGAGATTGAGGTTGAAGTTGTGTGTGTTCGACGTCGCCCTAGAGCTACGCAGTGGATAATCGGCGACGACCTGGTATTCCTCCCTAGGGCTGGTCCGGTTACATAGCCATGTCATAACAATTTTGACTCTTATAAAAGACCTTATTAAGTATTAAAAAACGGACATTATTTTATAAATCAAGTGAGTTGTGAAATATCTTTAATCAATGGTTTGGAAAGTCTTTTTGAGGAAATGTAACCGATTTTTTTTTTTATTTTTTTTTATTTTTATTTTTATTTTTTTCATGTTAAAAAGGTTTTTAGCAGATTCTAACCAGCTGTACATCATTACTATACACAATAAAATTAGAATATTTCAATTTGAAACTGCAATTTGAAAGGGAAAAAAAAAAAAAAAAAAAACGCTTTGGCTAAAAATCTTTTAATATCGAACGATTTGAACAAATCAAATCGCCATATTTATGAAGAAAAGGTACATATATTTTTTAATTCCGTATAATTAAAATTTATTTCATCATTTATAAATGAATTTCTCATTTTTAGCCCAATATAAGAATATATACTACAAAAGATATTTTAATTTTAAACCATTTCATTTATAAAGGGACTGTTCAATATTAGCAAACTAAAATAGTTTTGTAAAGGAAATGGAACAGGGAATATTTTTAGAAAATCTATTTTATAGGAAGAATTGCCGAGGAAATATAATCGAATTTTTCTCTTCAGGTTTAAAAAATAATACACACACACACACACATACATATATATATATATGTATTTCAATTAATAATATTGTATATTGCTGCATGAATCAAAATGTTTGATTTTAATAAGGTTTTCATAACTTTTCAGTTTTAATTTTCTCTTTTTTGGTGGTGTTATTGGGGGTAGCTTGTTGTAAATATTTAGCAATTTGCATACAACAAGACAGAAATAACACCTACTTTACATGCAACATTCATTCTGCTCCCTTGAAAACGTAATGAATTTGCATGTTTCCATTTATGGATGTTTGATAGTCGCAATCTCTTTTTGAATTTTTCTGTTTTATCTTTTTCAATGTTTCTTGTTTTCATCTATTCAATGTTTGAAAAGGTTTTCAATATATATATATATATATATAATAAGGTTTAAACGGCTATCTATTTTTATTATACAAAATTAAATTACACATTTTAAAACTTAATTTCTCTTTATGTAAGGATTAAAAAAATATTTTTATAAAAGACCCTTTTAAAGTGAAAGTTTAAGTCTCTCATTTTATTCTTTTGTTGGAAAATGTTTAAAACAAAGTACGATAATTTGAAACGATTTAATGTTAGGCGTATCGGCATGTTCAATTAAAATAAGTTTTTTATTTGTAAATTTTTTTTCTTTTAACTTCACATAGTAATAATTTATCATATCCTTATGAAGAGCATTCTGTACTTTCACTGTCCGTACAGTGAAATATGTTTGAAATATGTTTAAAAAAATTCAAAGGAGATGAACAAAAAGTAAAGCTTTCTCATTGTTGCTAAAGTTATAAAAAATAAAGTACCACTAAGGATATCAATTGTATTCATAGTATCAATTTTTAACGTTATTTTAATCATTACTATAAAATATAATATGACATAAAAACAGTTCTTAGCTCTGGAAAATTAACAAAATTTTATTTCGTAAAATTATCGATTAAATTTTATCAGGTGAAATTGCCATAACATATTAAATACATACAAGTAGTTTTCTTCTAATTGAAAGGTATTACAAACCGTTACTTGATTCTTTTTTTAAAATAGATGAAAATTTTAAAAATATTTGATGTTTAATGTTGGATTTACTTTTTAAATGGAGTACTTTAAGATGAAATTTTTCATGAAGAAATACTAAACATAATTTTGATTGTTTAGAATAAAGGAATATTTACATACATTCAAATTGCATAAGATGTCAGAATTACATACAGAAATAACATGGTGTGAATTTTATCGGAAAATTTAATTGCACCTTGAACTCTTGTTCCGTGAGAAGATTTTGACTAAGCGGTATCTGACGCCATGATTATATTAGAGCTGAAAGGTATTTTGCTTAAGTTTCGCCATTAAATATGTATATTGGTAATGTAATTGGTAATCCATAGCTTCATTGTTTAAATCAGTATCAGTTGTATTTGGTAAGTCATTTTAAATTATGATAGTATTTTTCGCAATAAAGCTAATAAATGAAGATTTATAAGATACAGGGTGAACAATTTAAAAGAGAACTCATATACATTTTTTTCTTTTTTTGGATCTTTAATGCAGCGCGATGACTTTTAACATCACAACTTATTAAATATGTATATATTTTATGAACGGATATCCTTTGTTTTATTTTTAAATGCAAAAATTCGTTTTCTAAACGTAAATTTTCAAGAACATAGTTATTAATTCTTAATCTGATTCTACTCATATGATTTAGGAAAATCTCTTACTTCTTTTAACCTTTTTAATTTTTCTACGTTTGAAATAGGAGAATCGTGTAAAAAATAATAATGATGTTCACTTGAATGGAAGAAAAAAAAATGTTTCAATTAAAAAAGTTTTCGCACTAAGAAAATGAAACAAACCATTCCCGTTCATTAAAGATAAAACTTATTAAATAAGTTTTTCTATTAAACTTCTTGCAGCATATGTTATAACTATAAGTAATACAAAAAACTAACTGGTACTCTTTAAAATTGATCACCATTTACTTAATAATGGGGACGATTTTAATTCATTAATGTTTATGCCACACATTTAGATTAAAGTACCAAATTAATCATTTGTTCCTGGTAAAAATGAAGTTATATCTTGAGTTTCGAACGGAATTAAATGTTAAGCAAAAGCACCTATTTTTATGAACAAATGATTATTTTGTAATTGCTTAAGAAACGCATAAAACAATCTTAAATTCGAAATCAAAATGTTATGATTTGATAAGGTTTTCTCCCGTCATTATTTGCACGCTATGACTAAAAAAACGGGGGGCTAGTTAAAAGGAATCCAGGACCACAACAGAAATCCATGCCTGAACTTGGATCCAGCCAGACTCCTGTTAACGGAAAGCTTGATCGCAAACTATTCAGCTTTACATGAACCATAAAGTTATGTACATTGTAAAAATTGAAGAGTAATGTTGTTCCGAATTTTGGGTTGAAGTTAACTTACAGTTTACACTGTTAAAAATGGTTTCTTAAAAAGAGCTATATTGTCTCAAAATAGCTTCGAAACAATACATACTTAACGCTTGTACTCATTTTTCAGTATATTGACATGTCAAACATGGGGATATTGGGATTCTTATTGGTCAACCCCATTTTTGAGCATGCCAATATACTCAAAAATTAGTACATGTGTTTTCAAATTTAAGTATATATTGCTTCGGAGCAATTTTGAGATAATTTTGCTCATTTTTAAGAAACTATTTTTTACAGTGTAGATAAACAAACACTGAATTTTGTGTTGCTTCCAAACCAAGCGTTAATTCACATCGAAAATGGTGTAAATTCCCTTTTTAAACTGTATTAAACACCACTACTGCCGCACCATATTTCTGTGCTTACATGCACATTATACCCATTGTTAACGATTTTTGCATCTGGGGACACCAATTTTGGAATTCGTTTGAGAACAATCCAGTAGCATTTAAAGTGTATTGTTTTGTTTTATACTTTCGTATTCTAGCCAATATACATTAAGAATTCCAATTTCGTTTCGTTCATTTCAATATGTTATTGTAATGTATATTGTTTTCTTATAATATATTTAAATAGGTTAAATAAAGATAACTATATTTTTCATATTTACGCATGCATTATGTGTACTAACGAATTTTATTGTAAAATTTATGCATATTCTAAATTATGCGTACTTTACTAAGCCTAGCTTTATATTACTTCTAATCTATTTTTACTTCTCTATTCTCTGTATACGTTTATGTTATCAAAATACTTATTGATTTTTTTCCTAATCACTACGTATTATTGATTTTTTATTATTCTAAATCATAGCATTACATTCTTCTCTTTAAATGATAGTAATAAATTATAGTCTGGGTTTTGATTTTTTTATATTGAAAAACCTTTTGCATTCATCTGTTTCCAATCAACCAAAAACTGCTTGATTGACTCATTAACAGTCCTCGCATTGTTATTCTAAAAATGTATATTTTAGGTTTACGGTTTATTTTGTATTATCATCTATGTACATTGCGTTGTTTTCCTTTTCAATTTTTTTTTTAGATTTTTATTCGGTATTTAAGCTTTTAACTATATATTACAATATTTTATACCAGATTAAAGGCTCCCACTGAAGTGCTAAATCGTTTTCACAAACATTGCAAATATATGATTCAATAAAAGATCAGACTTAAAATCCAATTTCAAAATGTAAAAAGTGTAATTTATTATATGATTCAAAATATCAATTGATTTGTATTTGGTAACAATTGAAACAGTATTTTATTATACACTTAACAGAAATTAGGAAATTATCTTTGTTAATTTATTTACATTTTAATGGTGGTAGCGATTTTGTCAAAAACAATACAATAAATTAATTATTTTTACTACTTAATTAAAGTTCCACATGAACAGCTTAATAAACACTTTCCATTGCAAAATATTATGTAAAGAAAATCCTCTGACTCGGAAAAATGTGGTATTTGTTTACATTATCTGAAATTCTTTGTTTAGAACGAAAAACTAAGAAGGGAATAAAACTGAAAAACTGTCATCAATCAGTGTTTTGATTTTCAATCGATCAATTTTGTGAATTCATTTATATAAATGATAAATAAATTTCTGAAAATAAATGTTTCTTACTAAATGCAATTTCCTGTGCTAATTATTTGTACGAAAAAAAAAAAAAAACAATTATTTCGAAAATATTTCAACATTAATAGGTGAAGTGTCTATAATTGGAAGAAGAGAAAAAAATTGTGTTATGGTTAGTGTTTGAATAATTAAGTACTGATAACTCATTTTTTACAGTGCAGGGATCTATCTAAAAAATCAAAAATGCAAATAGTTCCTTCACAAAATAACAATATTACATGGTTCTGTAATTAGCTCCAGAAATGTGGCACATTTCAGGAATCAGATTAAAAAAGAAAATTCAGGAATTAAAAAAAAAATATGCAGAATGATCACACATTTTAGTAATCAGCTTTTGAAAAACGTACGATTTTTCACAAATAGTGATAACATTTAGTATATAAAAAATTGAATTGCTCGTTTAGGTAATAGTTTAAATAATGTTTTATTATACGCCTTATACAGACTACTAAATTATCTTTATTTCTAATTTGCTTATGTTTTTAATGGTATGTTTGCTGGTATTTTCAGGAGCCAGGTTTTTCGCATACCTAAGCTTTCCAATATTGAATTGATTCACTTGAACATTGAAATTCTGTTATATAATTAAATATACTAAAATTGCTTCGACTACTTTCCTCCAAAAGTGGTATAACATAATGGAACATTACTGGTGTAATTAAAAGTCAGTAATTTTTTGTGCGAGGAAACACCCCGAATAATGATTGGTGTTTTATTTTACCAAAAATGCTCTATTATCTCCCTTTTACAATTTGTTACCACTATTTTTTAGAGTAGAGTTACACAAAACTTTTTACAATGTAAAACAAAACGACAGACTGATTTTCAAACGCTGAAATACGTATTCAAACGTCTGTGTTAAAGTTATAAAATAACTTCAAACAAAAAACAAGAAATAATTGAAAAGGTTGAAAAAACAATCTTAAGGTGATAAAGGAAACGTGGATTGATAATCCAAAATATTAAACTAGCCTGGAGCTCATGTTGTGATTGATTCTGCGTACAGTAATATATAAACGCATATAAAATGAGCAAGCAAAATAATAATAATAATAATAAATAAATAAATAAATAAAATAAAATAAAATATTTCTTGTTCTACCTCATTGCGCTTATTCAATTTCTAGAGCCCTTTTAAATCAATTTCTATTTAATAATTTCTAATTGTTTTTAATTAAAATTTTATTATTTTAAATTGGCAACTGTATCAAATAAGAAAAATATGTGCAGATTGTAACAATATCTGGCCAAATCGTTTTTATTCACATACGTAAGAGATAACATTTTATTTATTTATTTATTTATTTATTTTTTAATTAAACATGTAAAATGCCATTGAATGTTTTTATTTTATTTGTTTGATTTATTTGATTTTTTTATTTTTTAACTTACTACCAATTTAAAGTTCGAAAATTATTCAACAACTTTATTGAAAATTACATCGATATATGAAACCTTAGTTTATAAAAAAATGAAAAAAATAAAAAGCGAAAGGATGAAATAAACATGTCCTCTATTAAGTTTGCAACAAAAAATAATTTTATTTTTCAATCTCTTAAAATTCTATTTTATATGTGTTTATCCATTTTGTTAGCAGATAAAATTAGAGCGGCTATTTTATTTTTATAGCTGAAGGGATATTTAATTTTCTTCGAGGTAAACATCCATCTCCACCTACAACAAAAGAGTAGTTTATTATAGCGAGGACCAACCCATAATTCTGTATGCGAGAAGCGAGAAAATTGCTATAAAAAAAAAAAAATGTGGAGACATTTAATCTTTCAGGTAACTTTGCAGATGTTTGACTTGAGAAAGGTCATAAAGGATCAAACTGGATTGCTGTACCGTATTATTCAAAAACATGTAGAATTTAAATAAGTGTTTTATGCAAAAATGGAATGTAAATAGCTTTTAAGAAATGAATATTTCCTTAAAAACATAATTTTTAAAAGAAATTTTTATCGGAAAAATATCTTTGTACATCTTTATTAAAAACATATCAATATATCTAATAAGTTTTTATTCCATCCTACGAAAGTGTATATCCTAGGCTAATATATTAAAAAGAAAGAATCAACGTACTATACGGACAAAAATATATCACTTTTAAAGCTTTATATACATAAATTATCTTTTTTTTTTAATTACTAGATATTTATATGAAAAATCTAATTACATAAATTGCATCAGCATTCTACATCAATAGGGAAATAAACTCAACAGAAAGTTTTTGAATTAGATACATTTAAAAAATATTGGTTTACTCATTATCGATTTTACCGTATAAATATTACCTCCTAAAAACAGCAACAACACTAAAACGAACTTATACTAGGCATAATAATGTTAATTTTATATTACTTTATATTGTTATATTATTTTTTATTTAACTACCCTTACCTCAAAAAAAAGTGTCGATTAAAATTATTCTATATTCTTCTACTTAACTTAAGCTGATGGTATGAGTTTCAAATCGCAATGATGCATAGTAGATTTTTCTCAGCAACATTAAAATGTAAATTTCTTAATTAGTTAAAATTCTTAATTTTTTCCATTTTTGAGTTAGGCTATCGATATAAGTTGAATTATGTATTCAAATCTGTTTCACAGGGTGACCAGGTAACGTAACGGTTAAGTAGAAACAATATTATGGCTTATGATTTTGTTACTACTAGATAATGGTAATTAAATAATAACTAGATAATATTATTTTATATTTATTGATTTTTGTTCTATTTTTTATTTTTCTTTATCGGATGGCAAAAAAATGTAGAAAATGATTTTGGAACTTCATTGTCAATGTAAGCGTGTGTGTGAGATTGTTCGATAGTTTCAAGTGCCTCATCCAATCATTTCCAATGCAATCAGGAGATTCAAGGTGCTTGACTGTAAAGGAGACCAAGCGGAAAGAAGAAAAAGTATTGTTAAAACTTCCAAAAACCGATAATTGATTAAGGAACGCATATCTCAAAATTCTTAGGTGTCGACGAAAAATTAGGAGACAGAGATTGCTCTTAAATAGGTTTAACTTGTACAGCCGAAACTTTACCCTGACAAACTTAAAAAAGCATAACTTCTCACCGATGAAAAAAACTGAGTAGGGCTCGAATGGATGCAAGAATTTGCTAAAGTACACCACAACTTCACACTGGAAGCAAGTCCTGTATCTTACGAAAAGCTGTTCAAAGTGGAACAATTTTATAATCGTCAGTATCATCGGATTAACTGAAAAAATTGTCCAGGAAAATCTTTTGTGGTCCAACATTGTTAAAATTCCTCATCTCTCATCTTGTGGGCAGGATTTTGTAGAACAGATAAAATTCCCTCAATTTCATTGATTCTTCAGTCAAAATCAAAAAAAGTATGCACCAAAAAAAAAAAAAAAAAAAAAAAAAAATTGAAGAAGTGGTCCTTCCCCGGGCTCGAAAACAGTTAAGAGATTTTGTTTAAAAATTTGGGCAAGTTATCGCCCCTTATCATCAAACGGAATCCACACATAACTGGTATCAAATCAATTTTCCAAATTTCAACTCGGCTCAAGAATGACCTCCATGCTCATGTAACCTCAACCACTACGATTACAGTTTGTGGTCGATTTGGGAGACAAAAGCCTGTGTAAAGCTCAAAAACGTCAGGAAGCTCTCAAAAATCAGCTGACTCGAGAATGGATGTTGAACCTTTCGGAGCTATCTGCGGCCAGTTTCTGAAAATTCTACCGAACATTTGTGCCTCTGCATCAAAGGAAATCACAAATTATTGTATCACAAATTATTGTAATTTCCATTGTTTGTTTCTCTAATGCAATAAAATTATTTTCTGTAAATTTTCAAAATTTGAGTTTTTTTATACATGGAGATGGCGCTTTTAAACAAAATCACATTTATAAAAAATTATAAAGTTTTTTTTTTTTTTTAATTGGGGGGGGGGGGGTGAAATGCGTAAGAAGAAATATGGAAATCAGAGTCTTATAAATTGCACCACTTTACAATTAACATAGCTTTTTTCTTATTTTGCTTCCTATAGGCGCATAAATGGTGTTTTAATTGTGATGCTGACTTTGTGGGTAAAACATTATTAGTGAAGATTTTTTTTTCTCAAGTAAGAATTGTCGACAGAAGCCGCAGTTAGTGGCGCTGCAACTCGTTTGCAAGCTGCAATTTGCAGTGATGGAGAACATATACTAAAATAGGATTTATATGCCTGTAAACATTTGCAAATAAATATAGTTTTTCATGGAAACGTGTGATTTGATCACGCACAGCGCACTTTATGGACGAAAATTTTTATTACTTGTCAAAAAAGAAAAAAAAAAAATCATTCACGAGAATAACTTTTTTCCAAAACACGTTTAATGCTACCAATTGTGAGGTTGAGACTACAGAACGTCTCCACAGTTGTTTGAAATTAAGCTGGAACCAGCAAAGTATAAAGTTGGGACGGTTAAAATCACTTCGTCGTCAGTGACTCGGCGAAAGTTTTGGTCGGATTAGTTTTATGTCGACATGGTGCTGCAACGAAGGAATTAGGCTGCGAGAGGTAGATGAATTAGAAGTGATTTTAAAAGTATTGATTGAAATGGAGAGAAAGTAAGTTAGTAGGAAGAAGTATAAGATGGAGATCATTTTAGAAGATTAGAGTGGTTGGTGGTATATTATAGTGGATGGTGGTGTATAATGTAGGAGATTGTGGTGTAGATTGCGAAGAATCTTAGTTTGGCGAGTATTGAGGAGTGAAGTAGCGGAGATTTAGTTGTGTGGAGATTAAGTAGTGATGAGTGTTGGTACGCGTATCTACTAGCATTAGTAAAAGTAAAGTTGGTTCAGCAGGGAATCCTCTGATCCACAGTGAAGTCGCAGTAGCGGAGTTAAAGAGTGCATCCGTCTCTACACCTTCGACTGTTGCTGGGGTGAGATATTTAGAAGTATCTAATTTAAGTTATGATACATATATTTTGATAAAGTAATTAAATACGCTGACTGAGCTAGTTTGATTGCCAGACCGCCCTCACATTAATCTGCTCAAAAAAAAAAAAATCTTATTTATTGTTTAATTCAAGTCTTGTGCTCTCTTTACTTATCCATTTAAGGATCTAAGTAATTAATTAAGATGGAGTTTGCATCAACGCAATCCTCACAGAATTCTTTCAATTTTTATGAATTTTTTAAATGTCTACACACTTATGGGACACCCAGTATATAATCACAAAACTTTATTCCATTTAAAATACAATATAATTGTTATGCAGAATACTTATGACTTTTCAGAAATATTTCTAAGGCTTTCTCAAATCTTTCGTAGAACTGTAGCTTTGGAAATTGGAACATATGTCTTTTTTTTTTTCAATGAGCAGGCCATCGAGTTCCTAAATTAATAATAGAATTTATTCCTATACAGTTCTTGTAGTCAGTTTCTTCAGTAACCGAGATTTTAAAAAGCCCAAATTAAAATTGGAAATTTATATTGGATTCTTTTTTAATTAAATATTTCCATAAATATTTAAACTTTTCTATTACTTAACCGCTTCACGCATAAAGTTTAGAAACATTCCCTAACATACTTTTAAAGAATAATCATTATTTCCTACAAAAATATCTCAAATTTTCAATTTTGTACTTATTGGCACCATCTTCATAATTAAAATTCTACGTTTTAAGATCAATTTAGAACGTTTATTAGCAGTAAAATTGATCAGGTTTTTGAAATCTCCAGTAAAATTATGGAAAACACTTTTCAACTTTTACATTAATTTAAATAGGAAATAATTCAACATTAGTAGAATAAAATATTTTTTAACATTACATGTACCAGCAAAAAAAAAAAAAAAAAAAAAAACTAGTGTAGAATGACCATATGTCCTCGAAATTCCCCGAAGTCCGTGTTTTGATATTGTTTTTCTAAAATTTGAAAAATTGTAGCAAGGAAACCTTTTATTATAAATCTGACCTTTGTAGTTCTTATTTATTTAGCGTGAACTATACCTTCGCAATTGGCTTACTACAATATTTTTAACGCCATTTTATTATAAAGATAGTATAATATGTTACTTGAACCGTAGAGTCAAAAACCAAGCCAAACTAACATTACAAGAATTGCCATTATTTTCTGGGTATTATACACACGCATGTCTTAACGCTTTCAGGGGCGGTGATGTCACTACAGCATCACCTAATTTTAATTTTCAACTGAAAATCACCGACCGGAAAGTTTTTTAGCAAAATTTTACTTTTATAACATAGAAGAAATGGTCGTCAATTTCTTTTCTTTTAATTTGTTCGTGAATTCCGGTAGCAGTGTAATTTAAATGATCCCAATTACCTTGCGCCGCAAAGGGTAAAACGCTTTGTTACCATATGGTCTGTATGAATGCAATTCTTAACAATTTTATATGCTTTATGAAAGTAAAACATTTTCTATACTAAGAAAAAGTAATATGGCATAGGTATTACTAAATAGCGCTAAGTTAAAACAGTATAACATATAAATTAAATTAAATATTAAACATTAACTTCTGACAGATCATAATGTGTACTCAGTGATATGTATACCATGCATTGAACATTTCTAACACCCATAGTCTTGCGTTGATTTTTCAAATCTCTGGTATTCCTACATACATATTTTCGACGTAAATGTATTATTTTCCGTTTTAAACTCAAAAATACATATCAGTGTCATTCGACTCTCATATAATTTACCCTTATAAAAGCATACATATAATGCTGAAATCTCGTAAATAGAACTTCAAGTAATAAATAGCACATAAAGAAGAATATCTCAAACAATTAGCTACAGTAGATTATAATATATTTTTGTTTATAATTTATAATCAATACATCGACATATTCCCAAATATTCATCTGCTTATTTAGCTCTGTAAAAGACCTAATATGGTGAAAATGTGTTTTCAACGTACTGTAGTGAAAATGAATAAACATGTCAGTTTAATTTGATCTGAAATAATTTATAACTCTTATAAAGAATAATTTTAACATTTTCTTCCGGTTTATCTTAATGCAGTTTGAATTATTTTCTAAGATCCTTAAAGAGAACTGTTAATATTTTCCCATTATTTTAACGGAAAACATGGTATAGTGAACCTTATATACATAAGTTTCGTATGCTGATCTGATATACTGAAACATTTTAACTGCTATTTGACAAAGATGTCCCACTAAATAATTCCTCTAAATCATGAAATGTCGTAGGTAAATCAAAATACTTACAAAAAAAATGCAAATTTAATTATATTTACAAATTCATTAAATACAGACATCAATTAATTTTATATGCTTTACATAATTACATAAAGCCAGTCTATCTCATTAAATCTTAGACAAATCATAATAAAAATCTTTCTTCCTTAATAAAAGCAACTTCTTTACTATTTATCAATATCAGTAACGAACTGTAATTAGAGAAAAACAACACTCTGTTAAATGTACAGTGGATAATGCAAAGCACTAATTAATGCATTAAAAAGCAGAATTTTAGAATCATTTACCCTTCATTTTTTAAATTGTTAAAAGCAAATGAGGACCTTTTTAAAAATTTTGCTCTCTTAAAAGACGGTAAGATTCTTTATGTAATTAAATTACTTGAATCTACTGCTTGTTTCATAAAATAAATCTTGAAAAGAGTACACCAAATAAGTATGAAGCTATTTTTCTACTTTTTATACGCGCTTTAAAAATTGGTTTTAATTAATAAACAGTCATTTCCGATGCAAATCACTTAAAAAGAATCTTTAATTTATTCTTTTTTTATATTTTCTTAATTATATTTTCCTTAATTGCTGACAGATATTAATAATTTTCTAATTATGTATAACAATACTTTCTTTCAAAATGGTTGAAAAACAATTGAAATCATTTCATAGATTATTAGTTTTTCGTAAATTTGAGAGATTGAAGAATTTAAAAATTGTTTTTAAAAAAGAAGTGACTGAAGAAAAATTTAAAAATCGTTTATCAGGCAGGAATATGCTGCATACTGATAATAAATCGATAAATCTACAAATATCATTTGAAGGAGTGCATTTAAAATAAAATTTAAAGCAAGTTCTTCCGGCTTATTAGAAAGGGTAGGATGATTTCTATTTTTTTTATTAAGTAGCCGAAACAAAATGGTGGCTGAAATTATTAATGACTTGTTGTAAATATTGATGTGGGCTATGTCATTATAGAGTTTTAAGTAAATTGGCTCATAAATAACTTTTTTATGTGATTTTAAAATTTACAAGTGGCCAGCACTTGGAAACAAGATGACGGATGAAGTTGGCAAACAAAAATATCAAATACATTTATGAGATAACTCTACCGTACAAAATTAGTTCGAATTAATTCAGTATTTCAAAAGTTATCGTTTTGACACATTAAGTGGTCGCCGCTTGGATCAAAATGTCGGAGCATGCTACTCAGTGAACTACTCCAAGATATTTGTAAGATAAGTCCTCTGTCCAACTTTTGTTCGAATAAGTTCAGTATTTAAAAAGTTATCATGATAACAAATTCTCAAGTGGAGGCGTTCAAGTGGCCGCAACTTGAAAATAAAATTGGGGAGTACCTTGCCAACCAAAATCCTTTCAGATATTTGAATGATAATCCCCTTGTCCAACTTTGGTTCGATTTGATTAAGTATTTCAAAAGTTATCGTGATAACAAATTTCCAAGTGGCCGCCACTTGGAAGCTTGGCGGAACAAGTTGCTTAGCGAACTTATCCAAGATATTTGAACCGTAAGTTCACTATCTAACTTTGGTTTGAATCAGTTTAGTATTTCAAAAGTTATCGTGATGGCACATTTTCAAGTGACAGCCTGATTTCAAGCGACCGCAACTTCGAAGCAAAATGTCGGAACAAGTTGCCCCAGTAAACTAACTCATCCATGATATTTGTATGATAAATTCACTGTCCAACTGTGACGACCT